>CM062291.1:253817180-254417180 GCA_031216915.1 Pictodentalium vernedei | reverse complement strand
ATCTCAGAGTTTGCGAAGACACGCGCGTCATGGACGTGGCCAGGCCATCCAATATTCACATTTGTGAAAATGTAGCGGTGGTCGGAGACAGCTTGTAGTATAAGCGAATAAAACCCTTTCCGATTGACATAATCGCCATGATAATGTTGAGGTGCAATGATTGGAATATGACTCCCATCGATGGCCCCTGCGCAGTTCGGAAAACTCCATCTATCTTGGAAGCCTTGAATAACCTCCACCAGACCTTGACCTTCCGGGAACTTCACGTAACGATGGAATAAAATATCCACGATAGCCTCACAAACCTGATGGACACACATACAGACTGTAGCTTTTCCAATGCCAAATAGGTTGCCAACTGTCCTGTATTCAGCCGCCGACGCCAGCCAATAAAGTGCTACAGCAACTTCTTCCTGCACAGTCAGAGGTTCTTCAACAGTTCTCTCTGCGGGTTGAAGACTTTCATTCAGATAATCACAAAGTTTGTCGAATGTTGCTTGCCCCATTCTAAAGTTTGCCAGCCAGTCCTCGTCCGTGAATTGTTTCATGACGGTATCTTGAAACCATTTCCTCGATCTCACTTTCCGTCTGACATCCCGATAATTAGAAGTCCCCAAAGTCAGTGCAAGACATAGGTAATATGGACATTTCCTTTTGCAACGAATATCATGTAGTCTTAACATGTCCATGACTGCGACAGAAATGAATAAACTCCTGAATTACACCACACTTGCTCGTGTGACTTATAACTCACATGAGCGCATAGCAAATATACTTTTGCTCACATGTGTAAATTTACTCATGTGAGCAAATTTGCATATAAGTATTTCCTCGCCGTATAAACAGGGCTTTAGTTTGGTAAGATGTTTACACACATGTGTAAACTGGGTTTGTGTTCACATGGCAAGCCAAATACTCACATGTGCATTTTTACACATGAGCAAAATTACATTTCCATCTAGTCTGACTGGCGTTGCGGTAACCTTTTCTCATCTGATCACCAAAGTTAAGCAACATCAAGCCCAGTTAGTCCTTGGATGGGTGACTGTCTGAGCGATCGATTCAGACTCCCACATTGTGTCCTTGGGCAAGGCACTTAACCTTAATTGTCCACATGGGGGCACGATGATGCTGTGTGCTAAGGCATACTGCACGTCGATGGTGTGCATGTCTTCAACTAATCTAACCCTGCCTGTGCTGCAGCGCAGAGCTATGATGTTAGGGAGCTGGCAGCTGCTCGTCATTGCTCGAGGTTTTCTCCGGGTATTCCGGCTTCCTCCACCCGTAAAACTGTTACCGACACGATATGATCTTTGCTGTTAGAGTGTTGTTAAACTGTAATTAAATAAATAAATAAATCTAGTCTGACTAGATGTAAATTTTACATACCAGGTGCAAAATTTGCACACTATGTATTTTTACATACATGCGTAGTTGCGTTCACATGACAATTTGACAAAATGTGCACATATGTGTAAAACTACATGTAAACAGCACTTTACTGGAAAGAGGCTGTGTGAATATGTACTAACTGTTAACCTGCTAAATATTTTCCTTGAATTTTTCATGAAATTAAGTCATGGCTGCAGTAAAGCAGCCATGACTTGATTGTACAGACAATATTCCTAAGAGTGTGTCTTCAAAAAATTGTTTAGACAATGATTGCGGTTTATTCTGTTAAAAAAAGGGCCAGGGTTATTTATGTACTGGGTAGGAAAATCCACCAGCTACAGGTAAAGTGTTTATGTATTTGTCATTTTTCAAAATAACATACAATATTATATAGACAAAACAGTGATGTTCCCTTGTACATAACAATCACCAGGAAATTCGGAATTGTATCGGAATCTAATATCTATCTGCAATACCCATCACACTATATTTTAATATATCAGCTCTTGGGATCATCCGATCAGCGTGGATAAATGGTGGCCACCTATGAAGCCATATCAGGTCAATGATGACGTCATTGGTAACCCCGTATGAAATCAATATTAGGTGTGTTTAGAAATAAAATACAACTGCCTCATCTCAAAAATGGCAATCTAACAGCAAACATTCTGAATCATCTGTTGAATGTGATTAAAGTTTCATTAATCTCACTTGAAAAAAAAGAAATAATCTATTTATTATATGTGACTCAAATTGAGAAATGTATTTCGATCGATAACCCCATCCGATGGCTCAAGGTAGCTTTGTGGTAATCTGTTTTCTTCAGATCACCGAAGTTAAGCAATGTTTTGCCCGGTTAGTCCTTGGATGGGTGACCATCTGAGCGATCAATTCAGACACCCACATTGTATCCTTGGGCAAGACACTACACCCTGATTGTCCACATTGGGGCATGATGATGCCGTGAACTAAGGCGTACTGCACGTCGATGGTGTGCATGTCTTCAACCAATCTAGCCCTGCCTGTGCTGCAGTGTAGAGTTACGATGTTGGGGAGCTAGCAGCTACTTTTCGTTGCTTGGTGGTTCTCTCTGGGTACTCTGGATTCCTCCGCTCATAAAACCGTAACCGACACAATATGACCTTGGCTGTTAAAGTGTCGTTAAACCTTAATAAATAAATAAATAAATAAATTGTAAATCTGCAGTTAACAAGCTATTCATTGGAAATAGAATATGTTTTCATTATTGGAATTCACTAGAAAAAAACATACCACAATCCATTCCAATGACAGATCATAAGCTGAGTTTGAACACTGAGAATACATGTAGTACTGTCTAGTTTTGGCCACTGTGTTTGTTAACCCCGTACCCAATGAATCGGCTACATCCGCCTGCGTAATATGCAAATTCAGCAGCTGAAAAAATACAATTTTTCAAAAAATGTCAACAAAACCATATCATGTGACCTCTCTTTGGAACGAGTTTGTCGAGCTTATTCCAGTGAGGAGTCACATGATATATGGTTTTGCTGAAATGGTTTGGAAATTTTAAAAGAATGATATTTAAAATAGTTAGTTAGTAATTCAGTTAATAATGAACAAATTTTATAATCATAAAGTGTGATTATTCTCAGGTTTAGTCACACTTTCTGGTTTAAAAAACTGGCTTACATTTCATATCACATATTACATGAAAATGTACACTCACTAAGGCTGTGCAATATAAAAGAGATAATCTTCTTTATAACCAGAAAGAAAAGAGTGACTAACCCTGTGCATTGCAGGGAGTTAGTTGATAAGCCAACATACACTGACTAACCATATTCATTTTATTACATGCCTATTCTATGTAATCCCCATCTACCGCAACACTATACCATGCGGAAAATGAAAATCTGTTCTGTACATATTTGTGGAACATAAATCTTTGATGACAAGGGTTCCCCTCACAAATTTGATTGGCGATAAAATGTGTTCTTTTTGTTAATGGTCGTCAAATTAATTGCTGAGTGTCCTTCTAATAATTATTTTTATAGACATGAAGGCATGTAATAAACACAGAACAACACGTGTATGAATGGGTTAATCGACATGGCACTTGTGTCATCGCAGAAGGATAAAACTCGAGGCCTGGCGGCCCCTTGTTCTATCCTTCTGCGGTCACACACGTGCCATATCGATTAACCCATTCACACACGTGTGTCATTCTGTGTATGTACAGGATTAGTTGGTGCTCTGATATATCACATGGTACATGAAAATATAGACTGACTAAAGCTGTAAAAATGCACAGGATTTGATGGATACATGTGTTACATAGGGTGCATGATTCAATGAACGTATGGAAATATTTTTTTTTTTAAAGTGAATTTAGAAAATGAAAACATATTCTCTTTTCAATTAATAGCTTATTTTATATTTTTTAGGAAACCATTGTGAAAATGAAATCAATGAATGTGATGCTTACAAGCCATGTGGTAATGGGTCGACATGCATTGATTTGATCAACCATTACAGTTGTCAGTGTCCTCCTGGTGTGACAGGTGTGAACTGTTCAGTTCATCTGAATGAATGTAGCTCAGATCCCTGCTTGAATCAGGGCCTTTGTGTGGATCTTGTAAACAGTTATAGGTGTCAGTGTTTAGCGGGATACACAGGTATTATTTCATTTGATATTACAGTGGAACTCTGCTAATTGGTTAGCCACTTTGCAGTGTAAATTATTCAGTTAACAGTAGTATTCAATTAATAGGGATTTGACACTATCCTGTATTCTAGAGTTAATCTGAGCATTTAGTCTATGATATCTTCTTTGACAGAGCTCACTGAGCTCTGTCAAACAAGATATAATAGATTAAAGATCTCTTTTGGATGTATTGAGGCCAAATAAGTCTATAAACAAGGGGAATTTGGTGAGTATCAGGTTAGACATATTACAAGATTTTTTATTCAACTAACAGGAATTTTTTCTATAACCTATATGCAGTTAACAGGTCAAATTTGTTGCTAAATTGTTTTGTGATTGCAAGTTATATTCAATTAACAGGGTAATTCAATACAGAGATATCCATTTAACTGGATTCCAATGTACACTGTAATACTTTACAAGATATGCAGTCAATATACAATGGATGCTCTTCTTACCATAAAGGGACAGACTGTGTGGGGTTAATCCAATATCAAAAGCAATTCAAAATAGTTATCAATCTTTTCTAAAAACAGTGTTTATCGTTCATAAAATTGTGGACAGGATCACAATATTTTGGCAATATTAAGATAAGCCAGGTCCTTGTCCATTGCAGTGGTTTTTTGTCTAGTCTTGGCGGTCTGCCTAGACGAAATCCACTTTGGCCAACAGTGAATATTACCTGAAAGTTGACCTGAAGGCAACATGTTTGGGCAATGTTTCTGGATTAGTGAAGCTTCCAAAATTGGAATTGCACTGCGAGGGTTGATATAATTGTTTTCTTGCACAATGAAGCAAATGACTTCTCATAATAACCATGAGCTACTCCCATAGCAGGATAATGAATAGCATATTCAGCAAAAAGATAATTATGGTTCTGCTAACTAGTCAGAACCTTTTAGTGATCCCTATGTCTGGGAGACCGTCTATCTGTCTGTCTGATTTGGCTTCTGAACTCTTATACATTTGCCAGGGGTGATGCCAGGATTTCCCCGTGATGTGGGCTATGATCCCCGATAGGGGGATCGAGAGTCCCCAGACCCACTGGGCTGACCATGGTTCAGCCTGCTGTGAGAAATGTTTGTTTTAAGTGGAAAAAATTATCAATATCTGTGACTCTGGAGGCTTTGAGAATCTCAAAATGAAATGTAAACTATCAAATATTTATATCAAGATGAAAAGTTATGCCAAGACAGCCAGTAACTATGGGTAGCCAAGTTCACATAAACTCAAATATCTGAAGATATTCTGACTAGATGTCTGTCATCCAGTGATTGTGTATAAAGTTTCTGGTATCGGACTAAAATAGAACTCTTGCAATGTAATTAGCTCTGCCACAGTGATTATCTGCCCATCGGATTATTCCTATTGTACAGATGTATTGGGTCATTGGGAGTATTATCTCTATCTTTGTGGTGTTTACATAATTTTATCTCTCTGATGAATTTGTCCAATTTCCCCTGGCACCACCCTTGACATTGGCCTTGTTGTTAAGAAACTTCACAGTTTCATTGCCTAATATCATTTTGAGGGTCAAAATGTCAAAGTCACAGGTCAGCCTCTAATACAAAAATGGTTTCTAGACTCCAACACCTTTGCCCTAGGATCACTTTTGGTAACCACAAGGTCAGAGGTTACATACTGTTACTGTATATAGAACTTTGTTGAATAAGTGGTTTCTGGGCAATAGCTTTTGTTTTAAATGTTCCATATTCATGATATTTAAGAAGGTTATCAATTTTGTAATCTTACTGGGTTGGTACTTGATTATAAAACTGGCAGAATAGAACAGCCTGGAATTTACAACGCCACAACATGATCCATGTTATTATATTATACCATGCTTTTCTGTTGTAACATGAAATGCACATTAGAATTTTTGATAATTACTTATAACTTATTGCCTGATTCCAATTAAACCCTGTCCCATAAGACAAATCAACAGAACCCTAATGGAAGGAGAAGAACCCTATCAGTTTTCAGATTTGTCTGTGAGATGTCAAGCTCACTGTCGCTAAAAATAGCTCATTTGATATTGTCTGTTCTATTTATCACAGCTCAACAAAACTTGTAGAAAGTAATTGCAAAAGGGAAGTGAGAACCCTATCATTTTGGAGGGATTGTAATTGAAGATCACAGAACTGTTACTATAAACAGAACTTCTTCCAAAAATTGTTTTAAAGGGTTTTTTTTTAACTTTTGTTCAATAACTTTTGTATTATATGTCACATGTTACTATGTTATAAATTTTCTTTCAAAATTTCTTAAGAGAGCTCATTCCAATGAATTGTCATAAGTGATGATATAAAAAAGTGATTGATTGTCAAGATAAAATTAATAAGCCAGCCAGCAATGACAATTATCCTTGTGTTGAAATGCCTTTTTATCGGAACTGCCCTCGCCACCCCAAATTCCATTCAATAAGTGTATTATACTATTATGTATTATATATTATATATGTATTATTTGGAACCCTGTTAATTGAATAGCCACTTTGCCATGAAAAAATTCAATTAACAGGAGTATTCAATTAACATGGATTGTGTCACTTTCCTGTATTCTAGAGATAAATTTATTCTATTATATCTTGTTTGACAGAAAACCATGAGCTCTGTCAAATAAGATATAATAGATTAAATGCATGTATTGGATGTACTGAGGCCAAATAGGTCTACAAAGAAAGAAAAACAGGGTAGAGTCAGGGTAATTTCTCAACAGGTTACAAGATTTTTTATTCAGGTAACAGGAGTTTACTCTGTAACCTATATTCAATTAACATGTCAAGTTTGTACGTGAGATATGGTAAATGGTTTTGTGATGGGAAATTATATTCAATTAACAGGGTTATTCAGTTAAGAGATATCCAATTAAGTGGGCACCACTGTATTATATTGTATATGTTTTATACCAAGTGTATGATTATACTCTGCTGGATTACATAAGGAAAAAGAAATTTTTAAAAAATTTTTAAAATTGATGTTAACCCACTGCACACTGATGTTAAAAAATAAAAATTTCAAGCAGCCAGTGTTTCACATAATGCAACTTGGAATTTAACTAATTTATTAGTCCCCCATGATTTCACCCTGAAGGAGACTGTTGGATTGCACTCCGTCTGTATGCCTGTCTGTCTGTCCATCTGTCTGTCTGCCTGTCCATCCATCCATCCATCCATCCATCCATCCATCCATCCATCCACCATCCATCCATCCATCCATCCATCCATCTGTCCTGTTACCACCTGTATCTCAGAGATGCTTTGCCACTTTTGTTTCAAATTTCCAGATTTGATGGGGCATTAGGAAAAATTGATGCACGTCAATTTTTTTCCAAAAAAAATTCAAGGTGGCCAACTGGTGGCCATTTTTGTTGGAAATTGCTTGTAATTCATTATATGCTCAGAATGGCTGAACGACATTTCCGATTTCAATAATCTTTGGTATGGAGGTCTAGCAGCATAAGATAAATAACATATCATACGGGTTTTTTTCTCATGTATAAATTATGCAAATTAGCCTTACTTAACCTTTTTTTCGGGTAATATTTTTGTGAGTGTTATGTTGTGTACTGTTATGACCTGTATCTCAGAAATGCTTTGATGCTTTTGTTTCAAATTTTCAGATTTGATGGGGCATTAGGAAAAATTGATGCACGTCAATTTTTTTACGAAAAAAATTCAAGATGTCTGACTGGTGGCCATTTTTGTTGGAAATTGTGTGTAATTCGTTATATGCTCAGAACTTTTGAACGACATTTCCGATTTCAATAATTTTTGATATGGAGGTCTAGCAGCATAAGATAAATAACATATAATACAGGGGTTTTTCTTGTGCATAAATTATGCAAATTAGCCTTACTTAACCTTTTTTTCGGGTAATATTTTTGTGCATATTATGTACTGTCACCACCTGTATCTCAGAGATGCTTTCATGCTTTTGTTTCAAATTTCCAGATTTGAAGGGAAAAGACATAAGATAAATAACATATTATACAGGTGTTTTTTCTTGTGCATAAATTATGCAAGTTAGCCTTACTTAACTTTTTTACAGGTATTTGGATGCATGTGCAATTTCTCAAATATTTGCTCACATAATAGTTTTATGACACTTTTTAGATTTCATTCATTTTTGGCATGGACATCTTATATATCAATAACATATCATCCAGGTTTTTTGAGGTAATACTTCAGTGTGTATTATGTTGTGTCTTGTTGATTTGTGAATTGTTTTTTTTTTTCTCCTGAATTAATACTGGCACCTCGCACTAGTGCTGAATGGTATTTTAGTACACTGATTATAAACATTAGTCCCCCGCGGTTTCAATATGAAGGGAACCTATGGATTGCACTCCGTCCATCTATCAGTCTGGGAGAGTGGTGGCTCAGTAGGTAGAGATGCAGGCTGCATTCCGAGAGGTCCTTGGTTCAAATCTTAATCCCAATTGCCCAAGTGAGGGAGGGGTGGCACGGTGGTATGGTGTACTAAGGCATACTGCATGTCGATGGTGCACTTGTCTCGGGGACACCGCTTACCGTGGGGGACTATTGTCTGATCGCGGGTTATTGATGTTGCACTTGTTCTTCATTGAGCTCTGTCAAACAAGACTGAATTGATTAGAAGCGTGATCAGAAAAATTTGTTGCTTGAAATTTTGTTATTTTGACATCAGTGTGCAGAGGGTTAAGAATATTTTCAAGAAGTGTTTTGCTGAACCGAAAATTAAAGCATAACTCTCCACATGCTCCTGGCAGATATTCCTCCCCTGCACAGGGTTTCTCTTGTCATTCAAATCAATATAATTTGGGTACATTTAATTTAATTTTCCCCCTATAAATTGAATGGATTTTTTCATCAGTAATTTCTTGTTATTTAGATTAATTTCTCATCAAATCTAGTCATGGCTGCTTCATAGCAGCCATGACTAGATTTGATGAAAAATGTCTTGAAAATACTCAGCGGGGTAAGAGTTAAAGGCCTAATTTTGACTTTGATCACCTTTTACTGCAACAGAACAGGCACCCCAAAATGCAGTCTCATGATAAACATGAAACTTGTATTCTAAGTACCCTCATTTTTGGGGCAGTTGTTTTTTGGCAAGTCTTGTATTGTATTCTTAGTGTATATAGTAAGTACATACTTTGTTCTTGGCAGTTGTTTTTGGACAAGTGTTGGTCACTATACAGGCAGCCAAGACTTGCCTGGAAACAACAGCAAAGCCACAGGATGTAGACTGTCCAAGTGTAGAAAAATATATAAAAATCTGTGGCAGAGAATTTCTTTTGTATCAGATTGTACTGTGCTGATTTTGCTGGGTCTTTTTCATGATAGGTAAGAAGTTTTCACCCTGCCATCAATAAAAAGTTATCTACCCCATCATAGGCTTTATGAACTTTTTTTATTTGCAGGGAAGAACTGTGAGACAGAAATTGATGAGTGCATATTGAGACCTTGTATAAATGATGCAACATGTGTGGATCTTGTAGATGGATTTCAGTGTCAGTGTCAGTCTGGATTTACAGGTATGTAAACACTATTTATTGATCAACTGGAAGAATGCCCGATTAATATTTTGTAGTCAACATTTGTTGACCAGTAATCAATGACTCGCCCCAATTATTGATAGGGCATCCCAAGGTTGAGTTTCCGGGAAAATCATCAAGTTTAAAGTGATGTTTCTGTGGGTTCTTAGATAAAAGTCAAGGACAACACGAGTTGCCAATATGGATGGATTGGTATATGCACATTCTAAACATATGTGGTGCCTATTTCTTTTTTTTATTTCATATTGGGAAATTCTTTCATTAATCACATAAATTTTCAGCTTCAGACTCAAATTCTTACTTGAGGCTTCGAGTTTTGTAACACATAATGATTTTGTGTTCCTTGCCCAGTATTTCCGACATGTCCCACAAAACTGTGGAATATGATTATAAGACAGTTCCAATGAGTTACACAGACTGACTAGTTTTATAGTGCACTTTTTTAGATGGGGTGATTGGGAGTGAGCATAGTACGTCCAATCAGAAGAGAATTAAAACGTCCTCGACTTCCATCAATATTGTACAAATTCAAATGTACACAAAATATTTTGTAGAGACTGAATCTGCATATTTAGTGGTGCTGTCATTTCCAGATATTTATATTTGGACTGTATATTTTCTAAATAATCATATATAAGTAGACTTACCTGTACACAGTGCGAGTGTGACTGATCAGGTCCCTACATACATACAACTAATTAACCATTTACCAAATGAATCTGCTGCAATCATCTGTGTTATTTACAAATTGAACAGTTGAAAAAAGTTTTTCAAAACATTTCAACAAAACTATATCAATTGACCCCCTCATTTGAACGAGCTCATTGAGCTTGTTCCAGTGAGGAGCACATGATATGGTTTTGTTGAAATTTTTTGAAAAAAATAATAATAATAATTAAAATATTAAATTTTGATATCCTGTGTGTTGGGAAAAGAGTTAAAATGCTAGGCACAGATTTCCATACTAGGTATGTGTTGTGAAATGATAAAAAAATACTTATTTAGCTCTCAAGTTATTTATTTATTTATTTATTGGGGTTTAAGGACACATACTTATGCACAATGGCTAATCGTGACCGTGACAGTTTTACGGGTGGAGGAACTCAGAGTACCCGGAGAGAACCACTGAGCAACGATGAGCAACTGTCGGCTCCTCAACATTCTAACTCTGTTCAAGCTGCGCTCTAGCAGGGTTACAGCGGTTGAAGACATGTGCACCATCGACGTGCAGTACGCCTTAGTGCATGGCATCATCGTGCCCCCATGTAGGCAACCGGGATAAAGTGCCTTGCCCAAGGACACCATGCGGGGCATCCCGGTCGGGGATCGAACTCGGGACCTCTAGCATAGAAGTCCAACAGTCTACCACTGAGCCACCGTGCTCCCATTTAGCTCTCAAGACAAGGATAGAAACTGGCTGACATTCATTCATTGGCACTGTGGCCAATTCTGAAGAATATGGCACATTAAATGCAAAATTTTGATGTGGGAATTGTTTAGACATCCTGTCCTTCGTGTCAGGATGAACCTCCAATGTGGACATCTATCAATAATGATTTTCACCAGTGTAATAAGAATGTATTACAGGGTTGCAGTGAATGCGGTTATGTTGGGAAGTGATTGTCAAATTCTACAGTTTTATGGGACATGTGGGCATGGAACAAAAAATTATTATATTACAGAACACAAAGTTTGTAGCTGAAAATTATGCTACGGCCTAAAAAAGTTAAAAATCTGTTTCTCAGGCCTTCCCACATGGTCCTTTAGGCTGCCGCATACTCTCTTTTTATAACCAATGCAGAACTTTAAAAAAATCAAAATCAAATGGTTTATGTCTGATATTTTACCCAAGTTAATAAAAGTTATAAATTTGTCCACTAATTGAAATGAGGCTTTGCAATGCTTTAACATTGCAAAGCCTTCTTGCACTCAAGGGACAAAACACACTACCACCCATGCTATACTGCAGATTATGAGGCCGTAAACAGAAAAAAAAACAAAAACATGAACGTTTGATGGCAAAAAAATAATTACAAAAATAAAAAAATAAAATAAAAAAATGCCCACCAACATGCAATTTTACAAAATATGGCCTGAGAAAAAGGTCTGCTTTGTGGAACCTAATATGGGCCACATAGGTATAGAATATGCACTTACCAGTCTATATACATAGCACCTCTTGTCCCCATAGATTTTAAAGGAAATTTCACTTCAGGCATGATGATTTTCTCACAATATCATCATGTACACGTCCAATCCATACTCTGGATTGAGGGATCCAGATACCCCATGTTTTAGTGTTTTGTAACAAATACACTGAGGAATGCCTATGCTGGCACTCTCAAATCAATTGCAACAAAACAAATTACCTCCATCTTGTTTACTTCTATCTGAATACCAAGACTATCCTACGAACAGGACACTCCATGAGCTCTGTCAAACAAGATATAATAGAATAAATGCTCAGGTTTTATCTCTAGAATAAAAGAAAGTGACCAAATCCCTGTTAAATGGATACTCCTGTTGAGCCTTTACCTGTGCAATGGCAAAAACCAACCAGTGTTATTCACAAGAATCATCATTCAATTTTCATTATTTCTTCATTTTTGTCTCAAAAACATAGCTTATGACCCTCATTGGAATGAGCTCACTGGGCACGTTCCAATGAGGGGTGATAAGCTTTGTTTTTTATGCAAAAAAGTGAAAAAAAATAGTTCTTCAAGAATTTTGTTTGCAAGCATTGTCTGCTTTTTGTGTTAGGTAAAAGGCGATAACAAAATTTATTATTTTAAATATTATTTTTTCAAAATTTTCAAAACATTTGAAATGCATAATCCTCAATGGCAAAGTGGCTGTTCAGTTAACAGGATTCAACTGTCTTGAGGATCTTGAAAATACTTTCTGAAGTAGAAAGTTGAAGGAAAGTGCTTGGAAATGATTCTACAGTTTGTTGGCACCCATGGCTACATCCTTGAAAGACCACAGGAGGGACTTGAGGTATTCACAAAATAAGGAACTTTCCCATTGACTGTTACTCATGATGATTGAGTCTAGAGAGTCAAATGTTTTAACTCCCTTCACCTTCAAGATTAACCCTTTACCCAATGTTGGCAATAGCAAAATTTATTATTTTAAATATTATTTTTTCAAAATTTTCAAAACCTTTCAACAAAACACTATCATGTGTCTCCTCATTAGAATGAGCTTGATAAGCTTGTTCCTATGATGGATCACATAATATTGTTTTGTTGAAATTTTTGCATTTTTTTTTTTAATGACTGAATTTGCATATTACGTGGGTGGATATGGCTTATTCATTAGGTAAACGTATGTCATCAACAGCCCCCTCCAGATAAAAAAGTATCAGAAATACAATCTGCTATATCTAGTTTAACAGAGCTCAGAGCACTTGGTCAAACAAGATATGATAGCTTATGTTCAAATTTATGTTTAGAATCATATGTTTTCACAGATAAATGAGTCATGGGCAAGGAGTTGAACAAGTGTGCAACAGTAGTTGAAATGGTTTCTATTTTTAATTCGTTTTACTGAAGTCTTTTGACTTTTGCCTCAAAACATCTTTAAAAGCCTTGAATCAGACAGGTTAACTCCCACAATTTTGGCATTAGTGACATGATATTCGGACCCTTCTCATTCCCCCATGATCGTAATCATGCGACAAATCTCACAATTTTAGATTCCCTTGGGTTATAATTTTAATATCAGGATCTTTTTTTTTTAACCCAATTTTGATTGTCAGTCATCAAAGAAATTTTCGTGACACATGCACAATGTATACAGCACTTGTATCTTCATCAATCACCTATCCAGAATTATGCATAAAACTTGCATGCAATGCAATGAGACATCAGACTTCTGTTGTTGTCATAATTTAGTCAAATGATAGTTGTTATTTAATTATGTCTAAATTACCCTAAAAGATGTGTCTTTATATGTTTTCAGGAATTATATGTGAAACCAACATCAATGACTGTAAAAATAACAGATGCTCTATGGGAAGTACCTGTGTAGATCGTGTCAATGATTTCACTTGCACCTGTCCTGCAGGAGTTACAGGTAAAATAGTGCTTCATGTCACAAATACATTCTGACCATTTTAATTCTGTTATGAATAGACCAAATTAAATCATCACCACTTCATTTTAATGAAATATGTTTCACCTGACAAATCAGACAGCTCTGTCCAAAAGTTTGATGCTGGATGTCCACCACCACCTACATTTTAAACAGGACATCTCCTGCCACTCTTTACCTGACATAATGGTTATATACAGCCAGTGATATTTACAACAAATAGGCCTTCAAATTTGATGATTGTTACAATTTTTGCCTTCAATATGTATATCTTATGACCTCCCTACCATCCCATTGCAACAATAACAATCGCTTTCTAATGAGGGAGCCATAAGCTACATCTTTAATTTAAATCTGTCTCCATTATTCATGTTATCAGAATGGTTAATCATGACCTTGTTGAAAAGGTGTTTCCAGGAATCTGATTTTTGTGAAATTTTGTAACTGGAGAGAGATCTCCAAATTGCAGGTGGTATCTTCAAATTGTAGTTGCTACATGGTCAGTATTTGCTAGCCAAATGTAGCACTATCCCTAGAGCTTATCACTAATCAGTCCTCCTAATAAACACAGACACTCGACAAGTTTATTCTAATAAGGGGTGATTATATGCTTTGAGGAGTTAGAAATCAGCCATTTAAGGCTTCAGAACAGTGGTAGTGTGAAACAGGAAGCTCAAATGTATAATATTGCAGTAGAATCTGTCTTGAAAGACCACCCTCTTGGCTATGTAAAAGTGGACTCTCAGAACAGGTGGTCTCTCATGACAGGTTCATTACAGAGTAAAAAAAAACAAATGGAACATGGTCACAGCAGTTTCTCAACACAGGTGGTCTCTCACAACAGTGGTCTCTCAAAACAGGTTTTACTTTATAAGGTTTGTGTATTTGTGTAGTTTTTTTTATCTGGCAAGCCCTGCAGTCTTTATTGTTTTTTAACATTTTTTTTTATTGGGTCCGTGTCTATAAAAATGGTCAGTAAAATGTCAAAGTGCAGGTAGCCTTGTCAGAAATCTATATCCATTTCAGTGACTTGAATAAAAATGTTGTGTATGAAATTTTTTTAATAGCAATTAGCCAGTTACTTCCTCTTTGGAAGTCTCTTTAAGTCACATTAAGGCTATTTTACAGCAGCTATGACATTATGGAAATGGGTTGTTTCATGTAGTTTTACAATTATTGCTGATATGAATGCCGAACAAATTTTATGAACTTGCTTTTCAATTTTTATGGGTAACGCTTACTATTGTTATTGAAATAATTAGCTGTATTTAGTAATTTAATCCTTAAAGGCCTTGTTCTGAACTTATAACTCTTTTCTGAAACAACAGGTGCCCCACATGCTGTCCCTGGGTAAACTTGCAAGTTCTATTCTAAGTATTTTGGCAGTTGTTTCTAGGCAAGTCTTGGCTGCCTATATATCTTGGCTGCCTATATAGGCAGCCAAGACTTTCTAGGAACAACTGCAAAACTACAGGCTGTAGACTGTCTAAGTGTACCAAAACTGTATAAATAAAAGTTTCTAGACCTTTGAGGGTTGAGGGTTAATACAACATTGAGGGTACATTACAAGCTTCTACAAAGATATTACAGTTCTCTGACCAGCAAAGTTGCTTTTTTCTCTATCAGATTGTGATCTGATCACAACCTTGTCATGCCACACATTGGTTAGTCAATAGTTTCTAACAATATTGCAAAATGAAGACAGGATTAACTGCTTGCATGCTGCTGGTGGATATTCCTGCCCAGCAAGGATTTCTCTTGCCACTGAAATAAGTATTATTTGGGTACATTTCATCAAATTCCCCCCTCCCCCTTCCCCCCAGAAAATTGAATACATTTTCTCACCAATGATTCCTTAGATGAATTTTTCATCAGATCTAGTCATGGATGCTTTGCAGCAGCCATGACTAGATTTAATGAAAAATATTTTGAAACTACTTAGTGGGTTAAGATTTAATAGAACAAATGAAAATAGCAACTTCGATTCAATGTTTTTGCATGCCCTTTTTGACAGTAAAATTTTAAGTACTGTGCGCAGAAAAATGGACAGAGAATTCTGACAGGTTGGTGACCCTGTTGCAATATGTATGCTCAAAATTCTCATCCACTTTTGTAATCACAGTACAGTATCATATAAAATATCAATCTGAATCATTAACTTTGGGTAAATACCCCTTAGAAATCTGATATTTTTATACTGTAACCAATGACCCAGACTTAGCTGGTGCTAACTTTTAAATATTCAGGGCCAAACACAAATTTTGCCCCCCAAATCCCCCAAATTTGCATCCAAATAAAAAAAAAACTGATGTCCTATATGGTCCTCCATACTTTTGCCTACTGCATATGCGCAGTGTCAAAGAAGTACCGAAATTGGCGCCAAGCCTCATTCTTTGTTTGGCCCTTCAGTCAATAACATCTCACTGACTTCTGTGCTTATAAATCTCAGTTAAAATGATGCCGACACAATAGCATGATGGAAATGGTGGATCCAAGGATGCAATAAGAGGATGAGAGGAAGAAACAGTGGCTGGATGTGTTCAGGGCTGTAACTTATAATTTTTATACAAAATTATTTCATGTTCCCTAATTTCGGGGCATGGGCCTGATGTTTTCATTCTTGCTTTGAAATCTCCACTGTTTGTTAAGTGTTTCCTCTCTCTATTTCCTTGAAAGCCCCCTAGTTAATCTCCCATGCTTTTGGAATATTTTTAAAAATTTTTTTCTGGAAAATTTCTTGTGAGTTAACTTAGTTACAAAATGTTTATTCTGTTATCCCCATGGTTATGTCCTCATCCTTTGGGTGTTTAGGCGTTGTTGGTCATGCATCTACCATCTGATGTATTCCAGTTTCTTCAGATGAAGATTCTGTTTTACATCAGATAGTTTTAAGAATCTGTTACTACTGACCTCGGGCCGGGTTTTTCAGTGCTTGGAGTCTTGTTTCCAGTTTTTATTATTATTTGTTTACGTTGACAACGGTTACTTTCCTTAGTAATTTCTTGTTTTTGAAAAAAAATTTTTTTTTAATTATTTTTCGAAAATTTGATGTGGATTGTATTATTTCATGTATCTTTGTATTATAAGGGTTAGTGCGAGCACTATGGCTTAATAAAATTTTATAATTATGAAAGAATTTTGTTCAAATTGTAATTCGAGGAAGTCTTCCTCGGATTCTCATACTCATTGTGTCTGCTGTAGTCATTGTACTCATACTAACTCTTGTTCTGTTTGTGCCAATTGGGATCTCAAATGTTGGAGATGTGTGTCACGGTACATTTTTAGTGGTGAGAGATCGATGCCTCTTCTCTCACCACAAGGTCATTCAAGTTTTTCAGTTTCTTTTATGGAGGAACAAGAACATGGTGATGTTTCCGTGATGACTTCAGGAAGTGTGCTGCCGTCGTCGCAAAGTAATGAAGAGCTAGCAGAAAAAAGTGCTCAATGAAATTAGACAAGTGCCTAGGTCCCAAAAGGGATTTATGGCCTTGTTGCCAGCTAGCTCGACCAGCGGTTGCATCACCCCTCAAATGGGTGGTGTGGCGCCTGGTAAGTCTGTTGCGGCCCAAGAGAGGAATACGGGTGTTGCGAGCACTATAATCTCGGATGACACACACCCTGCGATGACGGAACGAAGGATGGAAAGGAGGAAGCCACTCACTTCGGTAGTAAGCTCGTTCAGGTCATCCCAGACCGCGAGTGAGAGAGGCCCCTCTCTCGTACAACAGCATCTGGGGCCAGATGTTGTTCATAATGTTTGTCAGTCGGAGCATACATCCACACCTCCTGTTCGGGATGCTCCGTCTTATAGACAGCCGGCCGCGGCTAATCTTATCGGCTTCCTCTTCCACACATCAGCACACACGACTGCATCTTGGCTTTGTGACCTCAGATATCCAGCCTGCATCGCCGACAAAGGATTCCATGTCGTCTAGGTCACGCCATCCAGTAGCCAAGGATTCGAGGCCTCATCAGTTGGGACGTTCACATAAAAGAATTATGTCGGACACACCATCCCAGGAGCTTCCAGCGGCTAAGCAACAGAGGACCGCTGTTCCACAGGCCTCCGTGACGGACTTGCTATCACAGATAGCACAGCTCATTGCAGCATCCCAGCATCCTACGGAACATCCTACAACGTTTTCAGATCAGGAACTGTCGGATGAAGCTGGGTCGGTTCGTCCCTATGCTAAGTCAGACAGGGACGACCAAGATTCTCATCTGGTCCACTTGGATGGAGAAAGGGAAATAACAGAGCTGGATTTTTCCCTTCGGGAACAACATAAGGTGGTGATGGAGTTTATCCGTCAAAACCTTCCTGACGTTGTTCCATTGGACCAGGTTGTTGCGACAGTGGATAAGAGACTGATAGCATCACTGGATACTGACTTCTTTGGCCGGGTTAGGGAAGATGTTCCTGAATATCCGGTCAAGTCCAGTAATGTCTCATGGACGTTTGAATTGCTAAATGACGCTATTTTTAATTTAGCCTCTAAGACAGGCAAAAACAGTTTCTTACACTACTGCACATATGGCCATTAAATGAGCCATTAAATTGTGCCATTAAAAAATACCATTAAATATTCCCATTAATTTGGTCGCTTTAATGGGCATTAAATTAAACTTGAAGACCATTAAAAAATGTGGATATAATGCCCATTACAAATGTTAATGGGCATCAAAAGTTAATGGATATGAACTACATTTTCATGGGCATTATTACCAGTTTCTTAGTGAATGTAATGGCCATTAAAGCGACCAAATTAATGGGAAATTTGTTTTGTCAAAATCTAATGGCCATTAACTGTTATTGTAAGCAACAATTTGATGGGCATTAATTACAAACCAGTAGCCAGATTTTGATGGCCATTAAAAGGAACCAAAATTAATGGTAACATTTTGTGCATGCCAAAAAGTAATGGGCATTAAAACTTGTACCATTTAGCCATTTTAATGGCCATTACAAAATCCAGTCAGTCGTTTTTTTAATGCCCATTAAAGGGGTAGAGGCACTTTTCATCCCTAGGTTTTTAATGCCCATCAAACCTATATACATGTATACTATACCCTCCCACAAATTGTAACAAGGCAAAGACATGTATATTCTATATATATATATATGTGTCCAAAAAAGATAAATGATCTGTTTCTCAGACAATTTTTTTTTAGATTCAATAGGGGGGGGAAGACTTTATTTTTATTTTTTTATTTGTGACAACGAGGGATCTGATTATATAATTCCAGCCTGAGTCCCCCAACTCCACCCCCCCCCCCTTCCCAGTGCCAGATTTGACATGCAAGAGCACTATTTTGTGTTCTTAAATCAGTTTATTATATAATAAACTAGCAGGATACCCGACTTCATCCGGGGTCAATGAAGGAGAGAAAAGTAAAAAAAAAAAAAAAAATGAGGGTCGCGTACCCAACTCACTCGGCCCCCGACCTTCGGGCAGGGCCTTCAACCTTGTGACCCCCACGGTCCTCTAAGTTAGGTCAGAATATATTACCATGCCAAATTTCAGCCTTCTATGTGCCCCGGTGCGTCCGTGCACACACACACACAGAATCTCTTCTTTATATATAAGATTTAAAAATAAAACTTTCCTCTAAAAACAAACTGTAGGTACTTCAAAGGCTATGTATTCTTTTGATGCTCTTCATTATCTTTGAAGTAAAATTATTCAATCTGTGGGGATTTGCCACATTACAATTTATGGGAGAGTGCCTATAGGCACTCTCCCATAAATTGTAATGAGGCAAATCCCCATATACAGAGGCCAACACATTGCAGTCACAAATAAATAAATATCCATCAGTCAAAAAACCTAAATAATTTTGAGTCTCCAGCTGGGTTTGTACTGATATTGGAAGGCAGTGAAAGGCAATAAAAATGTCTAATGAGCTCGAAGGGGTTCAAATTCAATGAGGGATTGTCTGAGAAACAAAACACTATTTTTTTAGCCTATATATCTTGCCTGTATCAAGCAGGAATACAGCTTGCAAATAATATTTTTTGTGTCAGGCACCAACAATTTTCTGCTAATCATCCCAAACTTGGTTCCTGTCGAGGGGTTGGGGTTTACATACAGATTTTCACTTTCTGTTAATAAATTTCACGGGTTATTAATTCTTTAGCATTTTATTAGTTCAAAGCATCATGGAGATGTGTGTTAACTGTATAATTGACTTATTATTTATTGGAAAGCTCTCTTACAGAGAGCTTTCCAATAAATGATCATATATAAAGAATTTAGTTATGTTGAAGCATACAGAAATTGAACAAGCTTATATCCAGTTCTAATATAAGAAATTGCACTGGTCATTCATTATATGACAGGCACAACTGAATCAGTGTCTGTCAATCATTCAAGTTGAGTCAGTCAGTGACCATGACAGGCAGCCTTATTTGCAGGCTTGAAGGAATACCACAACGAATGGTCATGGGCCATTTTGAGCTCAGTTGATATGATTCTGTGCCAAAGACCTGTGATCGGCCCCCCACCGGGTAGGCTTCAGAAAATTTAGAATTTTCAGGCCTAGTACTGTTCCTTGTGGTGGATTGTCTAGCCCTAACTGTTCTCCACCATGCCAACTGAGCTAACATCAATTTGGGATTGTCGTTAGCCAAGTTTGTGTGGTGGCAAAACATTTAGGGCCAGCTACTAACTATAGGCAGCCGCAATTCGGTGTTTTAGCCCCGGCTGATCCCTGTCGGGGTCCGGGGGCGACTTCAAAAAACTTCTGAGTTTTCAATTTACTCTTACGATCTTATTATTTATATATTTATTGGTGTTTAAGGTCACATAATTATGTGGCTAATCGTGACCGCAACATGGAGATAAAGTCAAGTTTAGTCTATCATTTATAACCATGTTGTCCATTTTAGAGGACAAACTCAAATGTTTAATAAACGAAACAAATTGTGTGAATATTTATTAATTTCACATTGCACAAATATTGCACAGAATGTAATTTATTTTCACTTTATATATAATTACCAATCTTTGTGGAGCCCAAAATCATGGTGCACAAACATAACCCTTTGTCTAACATGGTAGAAACAAAATTCCAAAAATTTAACCAATATAAGGCTAACCCAGCCTGAAATATCTGAATGTTCTCAATAAAATCATACTAATTTAAATATGGATATTATTGGAATTGACTCAACAAGCTGGTTTCAATGATATCCATATTTATATCTTCTTTAATTTATCAAAAAATAGTAACACCAATTTGCAAATTAAATTTCTTCTTTTTTTTAAAAAAAAAAAGGTACCATACTGACCCGTGTCGAAGCCCATATTCATGATTAAGCCCACCCCCCGCTTTTTCAGAATTGTGAACCAGGGTGCCCTACTCGAGTCAAAGCCCACCCCCCAAGTTTCAAATTGGACGAAAGTTGTTTGAGACAAGACGTCAAATTTACAGGCATCAAGATTCAAATGGAAAAACAGTTGACTTGTTGCAACACTGTACTTACCAAATAGAACTGTAATACTGAATTATGTATATTTTTTTGGAGTTGAGGTTTTTGTGTTGTTAAACTCGTCTTTTGTGTAATACATTATGTCTGTGTTCAGTGTAATAAGTCTTTATTAAAAAGTTATATACCCCAAGCAAAATTGTCTTGTTTATTTTTTTGTCGACCTCGTTTTTGGAAGCTGTCACTTGTTTCAAATTTTCAAATGAGTGTGCAGGCTGCTGTCAATAGTTGTCTGAAACACGCCCACAACATATAGTTTTCACAGTGGTTGAATATCATCAGAAAGATACTGATTGAACACTGCCACTTTCGAGCGGTGCACAACATTGTGAAAGAACACTGCCACTTTCGAGCATGCACAACTCACTGTGAAAACGGGTGTTCAGAAATTAATGAGAAAGTGGTAATTAAAAATAAAAAATAATTACAACTCTGGTATTTGAGAATTATATAACTATATAACCAGGGATATAATTTATGACTTATTGGTTCAATAAAACATGCTCATTTATCATTTCATCATGCTCTGCAACATGTGAAGTTATGACTTTCAGTGTAAAATAATTTTTTTGAATTTTGACAAGGGAGGCAACTATTTTGTTATTCATATTCCGCTGTGTAAATTTTTATCTGGTCTTCATATTATAATTTTTTTTATTGATTTTGTGTGAAGCTATATTTTGTTTTATTCGTAATAAATGTACATATTTAAAAAAAACAGCTATTTTTAAACAGTCTATGTTTGTCTGTTTTCAAGGGAGTGGTTTGCAGTGTTGATTGACAAACTTATGTCCATTTCTGGCTTCGAGAGCAACCTATACAAAAAATGAAAACAATACTGCATGGTTTTCTGTTTGTTTTATTCATTAAATTGAGGATTAAAACCCCAAATCTGAAAATGAAACGTATGTACAAGATAATTATGAGAATTTTTAAAGTAAATTCTATAAAATTGGTGGGCGGTTTCCAAAGAAACGTAACATACCCAGTGGATACTTGTCTTATATCCCCAATTTCCAACGCATCCCAACGCGACTTGCAAGCACTATTACATTACTCGTCCCGAAGCACCCCCCCCC
This sequence comes from Pictodentalium vernedei, assembly GCA_031216915.1. Taxonomy (NCBI): domain Eukaryota; kingdom Metazoa; phylum Mollusca; class Scaphopoda; order Dentaliida; family Dentaliidae; genus Pictodentalium; species Pictodentalium vernedei. Next base: position 254,394,904 of record CM062291.1, on the reverse strand, counting down.
CCCCCCCCCCCCCCACACACACACACTTTGCAATTTATCCACTGCAAGCACCCCCTGGGCTTCGACACAGGTCAGTACGGATGTTAGGTATATGGTGTCAATAACTGGGGCACCTCATGATCAAAAGATAGGAAAATACATTTTGAAGATCAAAGGCAGCAATTAACGTTAATTTATTTACACTGGTTGTGTAATAATAGAACCAGGTCCATCATTTCTGGCAAAGCTGTTTTGGAGGACATTGTTTCATTAAACATGGTACCAGGACCTGGATTTATTAACTGGAATGTACTAAATTATATTTGGGCATCAAAATTTGTTCATGTCATGATGTGCCTTTGCCTTGTAAGAATTCATGGGAGAGTACCCAACTTCTCATAGGCACTCTCCAATATGAATTGTTACAAAGAAAATCTATACAGACTAAGTAATTTCACTTAAAAAAGGTAATATGGAGGAAATAAGAAGCATTTAAAATGTGGGTCATGCACTTAGGCTCAAATATGAACTTCCTGCACTCTACCCGTTAACACAGGAAGAACAGAATAGAACGATTTTGTCTTGATCCCTTTACATTATTTCAGATGGAACACAATACCAGGGACATAAACAAAACAAGAGGCTCCAAGGGGCCTGAGGCACTCACCTGACACAGGACAATGGGTTTTTAAATATTTATTTATTGATTGGTGTTTAAGGTCACATATTTATGCACAACGGCTAATCATGACCGCAACATGGAGATAAAGTCAAGTTTAGTCAATCGTTTATACCCATGTTACCAATTTTAGAGGACTAACGACTTCCACCCTAAGCATTGGTGACTGGGTCCTATTTTACCAGTAATACAGAATTTGTTGACCATAGTAAACAAGCACTGCCTCACTTCCCGGGGTTCCCACAGGTTTCTTTTTTTCTCATAAATAGATTTGGCCTACTTAAAACTAATTAATGAACATGGTTTCATAAAAATTGTCACATTGAACTAACATAGAAAAAAAGATCAGACTCCCAGAGATATAATACAAAGTGAAGAGATTAATATAATTGACCTATTTTTAGTGTGGCAGTGGGAAATTATTTTTCTCTGGTGGTCATTGGTAAACATTAGAATACATGATCTAGATAAGAGATCATTTATTTAATCATTTTAAGGTCAAATGTATCAGTTTAGTATTAGTACATACCAAATGATTACAATTGACCCTTTACTTTTAATGGTGGTGGATTCTCCCAAAGAGAAATGCTCTGCAAATTTCTGAGGTAGAATATCCTAGATTGTGCTTGCAAAATGTTCCCATTATATAAACAGTTCTGATCTCTTGTTGTATGCCAGTTGTATTTAGGTTTTGAAATCCAATCAAATCATGGCTGCCATAAAGCAGCCATGATATATCAACCAATACTTCATAGATTTTTAGTTCAAATCGGCAGACTTATCAGAGTAAATAAGCATTATTGCTTCCCTTCCCTTGACCTGTTTAATTGCATCTAAATTACTAGTAGGAGTACCCACCCTTCATCGTCCAAACCAATTTTCATTAAGATTGGTCCAATGACAATAGACAAATTACCTAGCAGTGTTTTCTAGTCAAGTCTTGGCAGCGACTTGACTAGAAATCACTGCTACATGTAAGCCACTGGATGTGAGCTTGCTGTGGTCAGGTGTCAATTTAGAGCAACTGTCTTGGCCCTTAAGGGTTAAGAGTGTAAACTGCACCGTAGCTACAAGTTTTGTTTCTTTGCCGGACATATTTTTCTAAGGCAATTTTAAAGGAAATTTTGCTGTAGAAAACAGCTTCTTCTACAGCAATGATTGGCTTAGACAAATTTTGAGGGATGTAATGGATATAAAAATTCCTTAGAGGCAAGTTTGTAGTACATGTACATTTAAATTTAGCATTTGATTCCATTTCTGGGTATACATTGCACTTTCCAAGCAATAATATATATGTTAGGGTAATATTGTAACAAAATCAAAGGAATATTGTGACTGCTGAACATTTATTTACAACCAAATATGCTAGTACTTGTAGGTTGTGAGTAGATGATGTACATGGGGAAATGTATTTATTTCAGAACTGGTACTTTTTATGAAAGAGAATTCCAATAAATTGTCAGATCGATATGATAAACCTTTAAACATTGATTATTCATATGGTCATTGAAAGATCTACAATATTTTAATGTCCATGAATTTTTCTACCTCACTGGAGCTACAATTTAATGGCCATTAAAAACCCTTCTGGGTGATTTCTTTTATTTAAATTGGTTTAATGGCCATTAATTCTTTTGAAATCTATGATTGTCAACATGGGTTTGCTTAATGCCCATTAAAAATGCTTTATGACAGTATGATGGGCATTAATTTATCTAATTTTATTTAATGGCCATGAGTTTAAAACCCGATCATGGCCATTAAACAAAGTCATTACAAATTTTAATGGGTGTTAATGGGCATGAAAATTATGAAAACCATATTTAATGGCAAATTTAATGGCCAAACATGAAAGTGACCATTAAATTGAGCAATTTTAATGGTTTCATTACCCAGCCATTACTTTTTTCATTACAAGAATTAATGGGTAAAAATAATGGTTTTTTTTGGTGTTTTAATGGGATTTTAATGGGTTGCTTGTCCAGTAGTGTTATCACAAACTGCTCTGCATCTGCCGTCCATCAATAGTAATAATAGATTTGCAATGGCAGGACAGGCATACCGAGAGTTCCTCTGCATTTGGATAGTAAGGCTGAGGATTTGGATTTATCTCTGCCTTCGTCTTTTTCGATCCTCCCTAGTACTATGGAGATGATGATTTCCAGAATTTAGATGCACTATCATACGCAGATCACCTTACCAGAGCGTTAGTGCAATGTCTCGATGGTAAAGAATTCGAGGACATTCGTTCCTCATTAAGAATTCTTTCGAGGGCTATTGCATTCTCCACACACAACTCCACCCTATCAGTGTCTAATTTGGAGTTGGTTAGACGTGATGCGTCCCAGGCTTCATCCAATATAGTGGATTCAAAGGTGAAAAACTCTCTTCAAGTCGCTCCAGTTTCTGGGGCTTTTCTCTTCGATGGTAAGCTTTTGGTTATCTATGATCAGATTACCAAGAAAGCTTCAGATTCTCTGCTTTTTAAGTCGGTTTCTAAGAAACCTGATGTAGCAGAAAAGAGTAAGACAGGAGCTTCTGGTGTGAGTACGTCTAAAGGAAGCTCCTATAAAGGGTATAAAAAATCCCCTAGCTCTTACTCTAGAGACCGTCAGAGTAGCGACTCAGGTAGGGGACGTGGTTCTGGTCGAGACAACCGGTCAGATGCCCCTAGGTCGACAGGACGAGACACTGGATGGGGAGAATGTGGTTTCTCTTCCCGTAAGCCTCGTAGGTCCAAGAGGTGATGTTCTGGACCTCTATTGCAGTCCGGTGGGCAGAAGACTGACAAAGTTTTTGACCAATTGGTTGTCAATTACAGACGACCATTGGGTAAAGGAGGTTATCTCGGATGGCCTAAAGCTATCTTTCCGAGAAAAACCTCCACTAACACGAAGTCCACGCTGGACTCAGCTTCCGTCAAATCTTCAAAAAAGAGATTCACTTCTAGCATAGGTGCAATCTCTTTTGGAGAAGAATGGAATAGAGGTCATGGAAAACCAGGAATACCTGTTCCTGGTACCGAAGCCAGACAGCTCGTTCCGTCCAGTTAAAGATCTGAGCTGGATAAACAAGCTGATTGTGGCTCCAAAGTTCTATATGGAGACCATTCGATCAGTGAGAGTGAGCATTCGAGTGAATGACTGTGCATCAAGTATAGATCTGAAGGATGCATAATTTCATGTCATGGTGCATCCGGCATTCAGAAAGTACCTTCGCTTTGCCGTCCTAGGAGTCGTTTATCAGTTCCGAGCAATGTGCTTTGGACTCAATCTAGCGCCCTGGGCTTTCTCTCGAATAATGAACTTGGTAATGGCTTATTTCCGAGCTCATTTGTCTGTGGTAACGTCGGCTTACTTGGACGAAATTCTTCAGAGGTACGGCAACAAAACAATTCTTCAGAACGATGTTCAGAGTCTGCTTCAATTGCTCCGACGTATTGGTTTCATAGTAAACGAAAAGAAGTCGGATCTAGCTCCGTCCAAGTCATTCATTCACTTGGGAATGAGCTTCGAGACTCACAACAATCTAGTTCGTCTTCCGTTACCCAGAGCAAAGTTAGTAAGTTGTTATGCTTGCTTTTGTCTACACTCAGACGTAGTAACAGTGAGAGAATTCATGCGACTGATGGGATTGTGCGGAGCGGTGGCGAATCTCATTCGCATGTCCACTCCAGATATTTTTCACTCAAGTTTGGAGTGTGAAGGTTCATTCGCTCGAAACAAACATCGTTGTAACGGACCAAGTAAAACTAAGGATTCAGACTTGGGCAAATATTCAGTGGTTAACTCAGGGAGTTCCACTGCAACTGCCAGATCCGGTTTTTAGCTCACCTGAGCGAAGCTCACTGGGAGCTTTACTGATCACATTCTGTCCGTCGCCGTCCAGCGTTAACTTTACATTATTGACTTCTCCTTCAAAACCAGTAGCCCAATTTTATTCAAATGTTGAGTAAATGTTTATTACCTAATGCCAATTCAGATTTGTTCAAATGAAGTTGCCCCTTCCCCTGGGTGGTGCATGCCCCCAAGGGGCACCAAAATCTTTGAAAATCTTCTTCTTATGAATCAGCAGTAGCAGAGACTTGATATATGATATGCAGCTTCCTTTTAAGGTGTAGACTCATATTTGTTCAAGAGAAGTTCTAGGGGCTATATTTGCCATCGTTATGAGAGGGGTAAGAATTTTTGCCCCGCCCAGAATTTCCTTTCTCCAAACCGAAAGGTTGATTTGAACCAAATTTGATATGAGGTTTTATTGGGACATAAGTAGTAAATTTATGCCCCCAAAAATGTTCCTGTCGCCCCATGGGAACTGCAGGAGCTAAAAATAGAAAAAATTTAAAATGCCCATATCTCCAAAACTGCACTGCAGTGAGAATTTTTATTTTGTGCGAAGGTTCCTTAGGAAGAGTGGAAAGGAATTGTCAAGAAAAAAATTGCCATCGTTTTTTTCATAGGGTAGTTTTCCAGGACTTTTGAAAAAATGCTGAGTCATCATTTTTTACCACTGAGATTAATAGGAAAAACAAAGAATCTTCTTCTCCCATACCACTGCTCCAAAGGCTTTTATATTTCACATATAACATCTTTGGAAGATTCATTCACATGTTTGTTGAAATCAACTCCATAAGGGGGTGAGATTCAAGTTTGTTCAATTTGAGTCCCTGGCTCAATATTGGGGCTTTCTATGGGTGGGGTGAGGGTGTGGCAGGGGGGTGGGGGGTGGTGCATGTTAGGTTCAGGTTTGTTCAAATCCATTCCTTAGTGTTTTTCCATAAAATTTGCCTTTCATGACTTCATTCCTTTGTAGTATTGATGAACCACGTCTAACTGAATGTGACTCCAAATACTTCTTTGAACCGCTTTGGCAGGTGAGCAATTAAGGCCACTTGGGGCCTCTTGTTGCGATTATGATGGATGCGAGTCAAACAGGTTGGGGTGCAACATTGAACCCAACAGACTCCCAGTGCCAGGACCTTTGGGATCCGGAGTTCCTAAACAAGCACATAAACATCAAAGAGATGATGTCAATTTGGCTTGCTCAGACTTATCATGTTCAAACAATTCGATTTTTAGTAGCATACATCAGGAACCAAGGAGGCACTCATTCGATTCCGTTATTCAATCTAATGGAAAGAATTCTGTTTGTTCCAGAACATCATGTTCTTCAGTTGGTGTGTCATATTCCGGGTCATCTGAACGTTCAAGCAGACTCGCTATCGCGGAAAGGTTGCATGTTACCATCAGAATAGGCTCTCAATAAGCGAGTGTTCAATCAGATTTGCTACCAATAGGATCGACCAATGATAGACTTGTTTGCGACACATCTCAACAATCAGTTGCAGACATATGTGTCGCCATGTCCAGATCCTCGAGCGTTCACAGTAGACGCTCTCTCAATCTCTTGGGACGGAATGATAGGATATGCATATCCTCCAACTCCGTTGATTCAACAGATCCAACAGATCTTGCTAAAGATCAAGCAATCGCACTGCAAGATACTGTTGGTAGCATCTCTGTCCTCTCAGAAACCATGAACAAATCTGCTCAGGTGTCTGTTATAGGATGTTCCTTGGAAACTTCCTCCACAGGAGGATCTTCTATTTCAGGGGAAATCTCGCACACGGCATCACAACCTGCAAGGTCTCAACCTTCACATTTTTCCATTGTGCAGTCCTTCTTGCACGGGAAGTGCTTTACAGGACGAGCAGTGGATGCAATTTCTAACTTAGGAGGACCTCCTCTTCGCTAAATTATGCGGCAAAGTGGAAGAATTTTTCTCACTGGTGTAAGGATCATTCTATTGATATTTTTGATCCTTCCATTCCAGACATTGCTAATTTTTTGGTCTACTTGTTTGATGAGATCAAACTGCAGCCAGTAACCATTAAGGGTTATAGGTCTATGCTATCGGAGACATATGCTCATCATGATAGCTTACAGATTGGATCGAATATTTCTTTATCTAAGTTAGTAAAGAACTTTTCGATAAATAGGCCAAGAACTTTTAGGTTAATTCCTAAATGGAATTTAGCTTGGGTTCTACTGAAGCTTAAAGAAGCTCCTTTTGAACCTCGTAATACTGTAGACTTCAAATTCTTGTCATATAAGACAGCTTTTCTCTTAGCCTTTGCTTCCGCAAGAAGAGTTAGTGAGCTTCATGCTCTGTCTGTTGATGATTCTCATTATCGTAGTGTTGGAAATACTATTACTTTAACTACTAATGTGGGTTTTTGGATAAGAATCAGGCTCCTAATAAGTATCCTGAGCCTATTGTCATCAAAGCTCTTCCGTCATCTGATGGCCGTAGGCCTTTGCTGTGTCCAGTAAGAGCTATACGTATTTATAAACGCAGATCAGAATTTATCAGAAAGGGGCGTAAACGCTTCTTTCTGTCCTTAATTCCCAATAGAAAGGACATATTTGTTCATTCTATTTCTAGATGGATTCAGTTAGCTATTCGTACTGCTTATGAGAGTTTATCTTCCAATCAGCAGTCCATGCTTAAGATTTCAGCGCATGAAGTTAGGGCGCTGTCAACATCTTGGGCTTATTCTAACAGTTTTGCTATTACAGATCTTATGAAGTCTGCTTACAGGGCACAGCCTGCTACCTTCACTAATTTTTACCTTAGAAATATAGAGTCTATTTCTGGCGACCTTAGTTGTTTAGGTCCGTTATCTGTTGCTCAGAATGTCGTCCACTAAACGATTACAGCTATAGTTATGTAGGCTTTCTATCCCAGCAGTGACGCTGCCCTGCTTCCCTCTTCGTTCTGTGGTGATTTGATCCAGAGCAAGGGGAAGGGGTGGGGGGATGGTGTTCCCTTATATCACCAGCTCTATAGTGAAAAGCAAGGGAATATCTCCTCCTGAGTCAGTAATTCCGAGTCGGTGCTGGGATGGTTTTAAAGTGTAAAGCTAATGTTTATCTCATTTATGTAATATTTGTAAAGTGTAGCTCAGTGTGAAGTTTTTGTATATGTCACGTGTCATACGAGCATTAATATACAATCCTCGGACACTTTTAAATGAGTATAAAGAGTCTTATTCTCTGGACTATCTTTATTTATTGGCTTTCCTTTAAGAAATTAGTATAATGGGTTACTCTGGATGTTAATAGAGATCATAGATGTTATTCGGCTCAATTATTGATTGGTGATGTGTCTTTCTTATTTTTAATAAACAAGAAAGACATATGTAAATCCTTTCTCTCCTCAAGGGGATTATTCTTTATACATAATTGAGCCTATTGGATTTTCCTTTATGTCCTAGGCCCTCCAGCCTTTTCTCTATTCAGCTAAGTCTGGGTAATTGATTACAGTATAAAAATATGAAAAAATTTAAAGTAATTTATATATTTTTTATACTTACCAATGACCCAGACGGGGATGGCCCTCCCATGAGTTGGGAACTCATACCTCCCCGCTGATTGTATAACATTTAGCAGGCACTGGTTGGAAGAATGAGGCTTGGTGCCAATTTCGGTACTTCCTTGACACTGCACATGCGCAGTAGGCAAAAGTATGGAGGACCATATAGGATATCAGTTTTTTTTTTATTTGGATGCAAATTTTGGGGATTTGGGAGCAAAATTTGTGTTTGGCTAAATCTTGGTCATTGGTAAGTATAAAAAATACATAAATTACTTTAAATTTTTTCATATTTCTTATCATTTCTATCTGTCGGTTATTTTTTTAATGTGTTTTAGTTTTTATATACATTTTTAAGAGGGTATTTCAATTTCAGGGAAACTTTGTGATGAAGATGTTGATGAATGTATGGCTGAACCCTGCTTTAATGGTGGAATTTGTTCAGAGCAAGGCATTGGAGAATACAACTGCACATGCCCACCTGGTGTTTCTGGGCACAATTGTGACTTTGTTGCATATGTCACCTTTGATGGATCCAGTTCTTTTTACTTGCCCAGTATAAAGGAGTATTTTCAGGAAACAAGACCAAAACAAGAGCCAAGTTCTTCATCACAAATTAGCTTTGCCTTCACAACATCTATAATTGAAGGACCATTGCTTTTACTAATTAAGGTAATTTTATACCACATCCTTAGATGAAGATATTCAGAATTCCTAATGTCCATCCATCCATCTTGAATGTTTATCCCAACTAGTCTCCCATTTTTATCTCAACTTTGACGTAAGTCAAATTTGAGCTTATGCCATGGCCAGTTGTCCGTCTGTCTGTCTGGCCATCTGGCCGTCTGTCCATCAACAATTCAATACGGCTTGGGCTAGAGGCCGTATTTATGAACCGATCTTTGCGAAACTTCTTGGGTACCTTTGTTATCACCGTGGGACGAGAACGAGTGTTTTGGGGTCCGGTCTGAAGTTCAAGATGGCTGCTGGCAGCCATTTTGTACAAAATTAGGTGCAATCAGATTTTTGCGCAGAACTTCCATATGAAAGCTCTGATTTGAATAATTTTTTGTATGAATGTTTAGTACCATGGGATACATCACATATAATACAGGTTTTTTTCTTGTGCGTAAATTATGCAAATTAGACTAACTTTGATTTATTTAGTGTTACTTTCAGCACTGTAAGTGCAAATGCCAATACGGCTCGGGCTAGAGGCTGTATTTATGAACTGATCTGTACGAAATTTCTTGAGTACCTTTGTTATCACCATGGGACAAGATTGATTGTTTTGGGGTGCGGTCCGAAATTCAAGCTGGCCACCAGCAGCCATTTTGTACTTTAGTTAGTGCAATCAGTTTTTTGTACAGAACTTGTGTATGAAAGTTCTAATTTGAATAAATTTTTGTTTGAATGTTTAGTAACATGGAATTCATTACATATAATATGGGTTTTTTTTTTTCTTGTGCAAAAATTATGCAAATTAGATGAACTGATTTATTCAGTGCAACTTATACACAGTAAATTCACATGTCAATACGGCTCGGGCTAGAGGCTGTATTTATGAACCAATCTTCACGAAACTTCTTGGGTACTTTTGTCATCACCTTGGGACGAGAACAAGTGTTTCTGGTTACGATCCAAAATTCAAGATGGCTGCCAGTGGCCATTTTGTACCAAAATTAGGTCCAATCAGTTTGTTGTACACAACTTCTATACGGCTCAGGCTAGAGGCCGTATTTATGAACCGATCTTTATGAAACTTCTTGGGTACCTTTGTTATCACCGTGGGACAAGAACGAGTGTTTTTGGGTGCAGTCCAAAATTCAAGATGGCCACCAGCAGCCATTTTGTACCAAAATTAGTGCAATCAGTTTTTTGTACAGAACTTCTGTATGAAAGTTCTGATTTGAATAAATTTTTGAATGAATATTTAGCAACATGGAATACATCACATATAATACAGGTTTTTATCTCGTGCAGAAATTATGCAAATTAAATGAACTTTGATTTATTCAATGCAACTTATACACAGTAAGTGCACATGTCAATATAGCTACGGCTGGAGGCTGTATTTATGAACCAAACTTCATGAAACTTCTTGGGTACCTTTGTTATGACCTTGGGACAAAAACGAATGTTTTCTGGGTGTGGTCCAAAATTCAAGATGGCTGCCAGTGGCCATTTTGTACCGAAATTAGGTCCAATCAGTTTTTTGTACACAACTTCTATATGGCTCAGGCTAGAGGCCGTATTTATGAACCGATCTTCACATAACTTCTTGGGTACCTTTGTTATCACCTTGGGACAGGAACGAGTGTTCTTGGGTCCCTTTGTTATCACTGTGCTATGAGAACAAATATTTTGGGGTTCAGTCAGACCCACTCTGGGACTCCAAGATTTCTTTTCTAGTTTAGCATCTGACTGTCACCCACCCCTTTACAATACTTTACCTATACATTTGTTACAGACTACGGTCAGTATTTATGTACAGACAGTTACAATACTTTTTATGTACCTTTGTTATCAGGTCATTGCCTAGATGTTTGTCATTGCTGTGTCACATACTATACATGTACATGTCTTAACAAGTTGAGCTACAGTGTCATTGACACTTTCATTATCAGATTGAATTGATACTTTATATCTTGAACACCCATAGTCAGAACTTAGGGGAGGGAAACAGTTATAGTAATAATATCCCTGATTCTAAAGTTCAGCTCCCACAATGCTACAGCCTACTCAAGCAGTCTTGCAACAAGACATGCTCACATTTTATATGTATGGCACTTGTTCAATTTGTTTGACAAAGAAGTAATATTAAAAATTAAAATTAATTGTTTGCCTGTGTCAGGCAGTTTTTACAGCCAAGTACAAAATGCTCTATGACTTAGCACAGATGTAATCATTGTTCGTTTCAAGAAAATATTCGTCCACAACTGTCTACAACTGAATAGTCCTCTCATCAATGATTTTGTGATGCAAGAACCTTTTGAATGTTCCATAAATATTATCACCATTATTTATATGTACAAAATGAATCAGAATCTTGATCACTTTTATTTTTAAGGTACATGTAGTATCTTGATGTGTCTTCCGTGTACATAAACATAATGGTGATGATAGATCTATCTTACAAGTCTCAACTGCAGTAACTTGATAACCTTACCTTCTAGTTTCAGATTTCATTTTCAGACTCATAAAATTCAGGTCATTTTGCTGGAAACTATGTACAGCTGCTGTGACCTTTCCCAATCCCCAGATAAGCTAAATGAGTGCATTTTTTCAACATTTCAAAAGACAGTGTGCTGTAAATGGTATGTTGTTCCACCTTGAATACTTCCATTGATTCAGACACAGAAAATAATAGTAATGTGGTTCAATAATTAAACTTTTGAGAAGTGTTTTCTCCTTTCATGTGTAGATACTTAGACATATGCAGTCTATTGTAAATGCCTTTTGAAAGCTTGTAGTGTTCTATAATTAATAATGTAAGCAAATCATAACTAAGCACATGCTTGTACACTGCATTTGTAAGATACAGGCCACTGATACACACTGTATTCAGGTAATTACAGACTCAATACATACTTATTGTAAGATAAAACAAATTAAGTTATGACTTTTTTACAGCACCCATGTCCTGATCATAAGTTTAAGAGTTAAATATGGATTCTTCCAATATGTAGCATTGTAGAGATGGATAGTAAAACCGAAAAATGGTTTGGTTTTGGTTTTTAAAAAAATACCAAAAAAACCAACCTACCCTATTTAAAAAAAACGGTGCAATGGTTTTCTCCAACTTTCGTCCACATACACTGGCTGTTGTGTAAGTCACACCCTAAAATGTTAGCTAAATAGTCCCCTTTGACATATAAGTACTGTATAAGTCAAAGTTACATTCAACCAGTATCCCTTATGAGTACTCTTAGTTGGGTACACGATAATTCTAAAAACTTCTTACCATGCGAACAATTTGGAATGGAAATCGGAATTACGAAGGTGTCAAATTCATAGACTGAATAGTTTGACACATTTGTGTATATATTTCATAATTTCATGCAGGTATGTAGGTTTACAACTTGAATAACATCGCTCACAAAACCATTACAAGGAGTACAGGAATCCCAGGAACCAAGTTGTTGAATGTCTCACACTTATTTTGAACATGGAACTTATGAATATTAATGAGTTTTTCATTGAGAGACGAGGGATACATGCATATGGGTCTCAACATTCCAGACAGCTTTGGTACCATTTTCAAGAAAACAAAAAATAGCAATCTCAAACTGAACTTTATTTTTTTTCAGTACTTCAGCTCATTTTTAGAGATATCTCAGTAATTATATAATAACAAATTCACAAAAATATAATATTCACACCTCAACCATCCAAGACTATAATATCTGTGTCAAGCATACATGCCACATGGATTACACAAAACTGAAAGTGACACAAAAATTTGGGAGTATTTTTTCAACAGATTCGAACATGGTACTATTAAATCATGAACACAGGCAATACCAGTAATAACCAATGCACAATAACAGCTGCATGAGAATATATATTAGCATAAAAAATGCAACAGCTCATAAGAGGAACCAAAGAATGGAAAAGGAAATAGGCAAAAACCTCCAAGGTTGAAATGCTTGTAAGGTTGAAATGTCCCAGGGCCAAAATGTCTCAAGGCAGAATTGTCTCATTCTATATCTGAGCCACTGGCAGACCTATATGATAAATATCGAAATTAGTTTAAAATGAAAAAGTTGAAAACTGGCATTTGCAGATGACTACATTTTAGAAACAGAAAATGAAAACAACATTTCCTTTGTCATTATGCAAAATTAAAAGTACATATTTTAAAGAACACCAAGCAGATGGAAGAACAGGTGGTAGTGTTCTTATAAGAAACTTTCTTTTAACTTTACACCCAAATTAACAAAATTAGATTTAATTGTTTTTTTCTTTTTTGCCTCAAAAACATAGCTAATGATCCCTCAATGGAACAAGCTTGTTAAGCTTGTTCCAATGAGGGATTATAAACTATGGTTTTTCAGCAACAATTTACAAAAATAATTAAATTTGAATGGTATTTTTTGCGAAAAGCACTGGCTGGTGTTACTAGTTACATTTGATAAAATTTGAAATATGAGAGTACCACTTTGACAATTATACATTTCTGTTTTTCACAGGATAAGCCATTCACAGAAAAACAACATATTGTGTTGGAATTATATGAGGATGCTTTATGGATATTTCATTCTGCAGATGGAGAGTCAAATGTTAGAAAAATCACTCTGCACTCTGTTGATGGTGTATACAATTACACAGTTCTTCTGCAGATTACATCAACAAAAATAAATGTCTTTCTTTCCTCCATAGTCTGCTCTGATACACAGGTGGTTTGTGATACATCCTGGTCATTCGGTACAGGTAACTTCAGTGTTGGAATTGATGAGAGACTTTATGTTGGTGGCATTTCTCAGCTGACTGCATATACAAGGAGGCTTGTGCACTCCTTGAAAGGATACACTGGTTGTTTTGGAGTAAGTATATTATTTTTTTCAAATTTATGGTTATTTATGGTCAAGGGGGTGCAGTGGGATTGCGGTAACTGGTTCTCGTCAGATCACCAAAGTTAAGCAACGTCGAGCCCGGTTAGTCCTTGGATTGGTGACCATCTGAGTGATCGATTCGGACTCCGCATTGTGTCCTTTTCAAGGTACTTAATCCCAGTTGCCCACATGGGGGCACAATGACGCCGTGTACTAAGGTGCACTGCATGTCGATGGTGCGCATGGCTTTAACCAGTCTAATCCTGCCTGTACTGCAGTGTGGATTTATGTTGTTGGGAAGCTGGCAGCTACTCATCGTTGCTGTGTGGTTCTCTCCGGGTATTCCGGCTTCCTCCACCCATAAAACTGTCACCAACACGATGTGATCTTGGTTGTTAATGTGTCATTAAACATTAATAAATAAATGTATGCTCAAATTTATGCACACCTGCATTGAAGTGTTTAACCCTTAAGGGGTGGAGAATTTTTTTATACATTTTTGCTTTACTTTGACAATCCACATCCTATAACTTTGCAGTTGTTTCTTTGCAAGTCTTGGCTGCCTATTGTAATTTTTTAGTTCTAAAAGTTTTCCAAAAGAAAAAAATGTGACCTCACAGCAAGGGTTATCTTATTGGAAACTTATCCACAACTGACCTGAATTTTTTTTTTGTATTGTTAACAAATATTGTACAATACCAAATTCCTGACATTTCCCAATCTGTCATTTCCCCATTAGAACATTTCCCCATCTGGACAATTCTCTATGGAGACAATCCTCATTGGTGGATGGACAAAGTGCCTTTCCATGGATTTTGACAGTGACAACAACTGTTGTCAGTTTATGTTTTTATTATATTTTATATCTTAACTCTTTACCCAACATAACAGCCAAAACTGGCCAGCACGATTTTCAAAAATCGCCAGTTAATTTTAATTATTTTTTCATTTTTTTGTCTCAAAAACATAGGTTATGACCCCTCATTGGAATGAGCTCATTCCAGCGAGGGGTCATCACCTATGTTTTTGACACAAAAAATGAAAAAAATTAGTTATTCAAGAATTTCTTATGCATGTGTCGTCTGCTTTTTATGTTAGGTAAAGGGTTAAAATTATTTACATGATTCCATCACAAAGACAATTTTTTTGGACATCGGCACACAACCAACAACACATACAGTACTGTGTTCACAAAAAGCAGACAGAGATCATGACTGGCTCAAAATCTGGCTGAAATTATCCTTCTGCTTTTCTCCCAACAAAACTGTGTAGAATCTCACCCATTGATAAAGAAATGCAAGAACATTGAATCTGAAATATTTTTGTGTGTTTTTCATGATTCAGCATTGACTTGTATTTTATTATGAAATCTCAATCCACTGGTGTCTGAGTGAGTTATGATGAGTGATGCTTTTCGGAATTAAGAAGTAAGGGGATGGCCCACATTGTCCTGCACAATGTGCTCAATGCAAAGCGATGGCCAGTGTAGGAGGCATCATTGGGAGAGAGTGTCCCCCTCTCATAGTAATAAGGGGGGGGGGGAGGCTGAGGTGGGGTGTGGGTGGGGTCTGGCAGGAGTCTACCTCTGGGAAATTTTGAACATTTAGAACTCACAGTTCTTCAAAAGAAGTGGCCATTGTTATCTGTGCAGGACTGTCAGCTACACACAGCTAAGATGGGTTAAGTTTGACTAACAAGATGATTGAGTTCTTGCTGTGTTGAATATTATTTATTTCAAGCCATCTCAGCTCTTGAAAATGTAAGGGGAAAGCCACACCCCCTCAGAGAAAAGTATGAGAACAGGGTTACCCCTTGGTCCCTCGGGAAAGCAGCACTGGTTGTGACATGTTCGTGATCCAACTGAGAAAAATACCAGTCTTGTAATCACTGTACTGTGTCAGTGGGTATTCTAACAGTTGTAATTTCTATTTTTCTTTGATGTATTTACAGAATCTAACAATCAATGGACAAGACATTAACCTCATGAATTCCAGTAAAAATCTTCCCAATAATGGAACATTGAATCCACCTCTCTCAGGTTGCCAGCATCATGAAGGATGCTTGAATCACATTTGCCAGAACGGTGGTAAATGTGTTGACAAATGGCTTTTCAAGTTTTGTGAATGTCCTGTTGGGTTTGTTGGTGAAACATGTGACATGCAAAACATGGCTCACTTTGAGCATGAGACAATGTTACATTTTGGTGGATGGACAAGAGTCCTGCATATTTCTATTTGGATTTCAACTATCAAGAGAAATGGAATTATCTTTTACACTGTGAGTATTGTAGATTGTGTCTCCTTGAAAAGTGGCATTTTCATGTCCTCTAAGACTACTAGTTTATTGTCTTTAACTCCAAAGTCATGATCAATTCCCTGAAATTCCATTACAATATTCTTTAAATTTGGTGGGTTGGCAGTGATTTTAACTGAAATCTTGAATGCATGTATGAGGGCTCAAAACTTGACAACACAGTCCTGCCTAAATATAGTTGAGCCCACTTCAAACACACTATTAATTTAAAATAGAATATGTTTTCATTTTTGGAATACAATTTAAAAAATTTCCACAGTCCTTTATAAGTATTTTCAATAGTTCCTTGAATCCAGCACCCTATGTAACAACATGTAGTTAACTTACCCAAAGCGTGTTTACAGCCTTAGTCATTATATATTTTCATGTAGCATGTGATATGGCAGTTACCAATTTTTTATAACAAAAAAGTGTGACTAACCCTGTGCACTGCACAAATAACACTCTCTGGTTATAAAAAAAATTAATTTCTAACTGAATAACTAACCCAGTGCACTGTACAGCCTTAGTGTAAATGTCATCTATATCAACTCTTTAACCAATGTAATAGTCAAAACTGCCCAGTACTATTCAAACTCAGCTTAAGAACCCTTGTTGGGTTTGTTTTTAGTGAATTCCAAAAATGAAAACATATTCTATTTTCAATTAATAGTTTGTTTTCATTCGATTTATTTGAATGACCCTATTAATTGCATATAACTTGCAACCAGCAAACAATTTATGATACCTTCAGTACATATTTGTCCTGTTAATTGCAATTGCATTATAGAGCAAACTCTGCTGACTGAATAATTGTAATATGACAATGAATTACTAGAATATATGCTTTAACCTTTTACCCAATGAATTGGCCATATCTGCCTGTGTAATATGCAAAGTCGGCAGTTGAAAAGATATTATATTTCAAAACATTTCAACAAAACCATATCATGTGACCCCTCGTTGGAACGAGCTCATCGAGCTCATTCCAACGAGGGGTCACATGATATGGTTTTGTTGAAATTTTTTGAAAAATAAATTTTGATATCGTCTGCATTGGATAAAGGGTTAATCTATTATAACTTGTTTGACAAAGCTCAATGAGCTCCGCCAAACAAGATATAGAATAAATGCCCAGTTATCTCTAAAATACAGGAAAACGTCCAAACTTCTGTTAATTGAATACTCCTGGTAAATGAATATTTTCACTTTTACTTTTCATATTTTTCACTTGCAAAATGGCTGTTCAATTAACAGGGTTTTGTATATTATGATTATTAACTGGAAGACTTTCATTTGCTTGCATGAGGTAGTGTCTGCTCTAAGTGTGTCAAAGTGAAGTCGGTATTAATCATCAATTATACACAGACGTTTATGGATAAAGCAGAGACTATATGTACCTTCAGTTTTTAGACATTCTATACGCTGATATTGGTGACATTACAGAAAGATGTTTACAGCTTTATATTGATATCACATATCGAGAAAGGTTCATGGTTTGATCCCTGCCAGGGGTAACTGCATTGTGTCCTTGAGTAAGGCACTTCATTCCAGTTGCCCATGTGGGGACCTGATGGTGCTGTATACTAAGGCAAACTTCACGTCATTGGTGAACTTGTCTTCAACCAATGCTAACCCTGCTTGGGTGGGGTTAGTATGTTGGGGAGTCTGACAATTGCTCGCCATTGTTCGGTGGTTCTCTCCAGGCCCTCTGGCTTCCTCCTCCCATAAAACTGTCAAACATGAGGCGACCCTGGCTATCAAAAGTGTTGTTAAACCCTAATAATAAATTAATAAATAAATAATGACATCTCAAGAATGTGCTCAACATTTTGTTTAGAATTTCTGCATATCTCTTTCGCAATAAATGTTGACAAGTCTAATGAGCTAATGAGTGAGTTATTAATAAGGTGGACACTATGATCACGAGGGTTGAAAGAACTGTACTAATGATGTGTTGAGGTCTTTTCTCTAATTGGAAACAACTTCTTCTTACATGAGCATCTTTGGTAATTTGGTACTTGATCATTCGGTGGTAGGAAATTAGCTTAGAAACTTACTTGCTGGACCAATAGAAACCTGAGTGTCGAACAAGCATATTTCAGTTTGATCTGCAGGTTTTCTTCAAGATATCTGGTATATGATCAAATTTGTGTGGAATACAGTACAGTCGCCATACATGTGTTTACCAGGTAATAAAAATCCTGATCAGCAAAATTTTAATTAATGACAACCAGTGCTTGACATTAATTCAGTTTTGAGGATTATTCCAGAAATTAGTGGTTGGAACCTAATATTATTGCATCTGTGGAGATATTGCCCACCCATGGAAAGTGACCAGTGCATGGTGGCCATACTGTATATGATATACAACTAACTCATTAATTTACTATATAATATCTGGTAAATGTGTATAATTAAGTAATCTAATTACTAAGAGGTAATTACTCATTTTCCCCATGGGAACCCTGGGAATTGAAGCAGTGCTTGTTTACTGTGGTAAACAAGCTCTGTTTTGCTGGTAAAATAGGACCCAGTCACCAGTGCTGGAAGTGACTCTAAAATGGGCAACATGGGTATAAACAATTGACTGGACTTGACTTTATCTCCCTGTTTCAGTCACGATTAGCCTTTGCGCAGAAGTATGTGACCTTAAACACCATTAAATAACTAAATATAATTACTCATTTGATTTGATCTCACCGTTAATATCAACCCAACGAGAAATGTTATCAGCCTGAGTCTGAAGATTGAAGGCTGATAACTTTATCAATTTTTCCCAATTCTTAACCCCAAATTATCCATTCTCAAACCCCAAATTATCCATTCTCAGTTCCCACTCAAACACAACTGGTGCCCTGTACTGGGTAGTCATAAGGCCTCTGAAAACCATTGGTTTTCAGAGGCCTTATGACCACCCAGCTCAGTACACCCACTGTACGTTAAATTTAAATTGCTTGCCTAATGAATTCAAAGGTAAATAACAAGTTATTCTTTAATAGTATAAGAACAATTTAATAGAGACTACAGGGACTGTGTGAATATGATGCCATGTGACTGCTTGGCATAAAATGTACTTGTATCGATCTTAATGTTCTCTGCTCAATTCAAATGTAAAATTTCATAGTCTTTGTATGCTTTTTCCCCTCCAAAACAAATTCCCAGTTGGAGCCTCCATGATGCAAATTTTCCCAATGCCATGGGCCCTAGACCCTTTCCCAAAGAGGGCAGAAAAATCCCTGCAATATTTTGAAAAAGGCAAATAGCTTAATTGTCAAATTTCTACAGAATATCTGATAAATTGTCTACAATTCTTTGATAAAATTCCTACAGAATTTCTGTTAAATGGTTTCCTGATAGAAAATAAATGCAAGTAATTGAGACTTTCTAATTTTCTGTGAAATGAGAGAAAAGTTGTAAATGCATTTTGTTAATTTTTTTAGTACAAGAAGGGAATATTTTGGCTCTCTTGGAAAGGGCTAGACCAGTGGTGCCCACTTAATTGGATATCTCTTAATTGTACAACTCTCTTAATTGCATAACCCTGTTAATTGCATTTAATTTTCAATAACCAATCCATTTTCCATACAATTTACAAATTTGACGTATTAATTGCATACAGGTTATAGAGTAAATTCCTGTTAATTGACTAAAAAGTCTTGTAATAAGTCTAGAATTTAGCCTAACAATCAGGACAGTCTCCAAATTCCCCTCGTTTATAGACATATTTGGCCTCAGTCCTATTGGAGTTATTCTGTTTGTCATGAATGAGTGACATACCCTATCTCCTCAGCCTCTACTGGCCCAATATAACTAAATCGACATGTTTGGTGGCAGCATTTTGCATTTTTTTTAACAAAAAGCAGCAGTTGTGTCACAAGATAGTGGTATTTACTTAGGGTAAAACAGTTTATGAATTCTGAGCATAGCCTTAATCTTCCAATTAGATTTAAAAATGCATAGCATACAGTATGTGGAGAGTGGATTGTAGCTGAATCACCCAAGAGATGGAGTTATCACCCAAACTATAACTTTCAAATTTTGTACATATCGACAAAAAACACAAGCAATGTTTCAGCCAATGGTCCATTGGCTGAAACCTTGCTTGTGCTTGTTATGCTTTGCAACAAATATGCAATTATTGCTTGGGTGGAATCTGCAATCTGCGGGTGATTTAGTGATAATACACTCTCCACATACTGTATGTCCATCAACTAGTTTCTAGAATACAAGAAAGTGACCAAATCAGTGTTAATTGAATACTCCTGTTAACTGAATAATTTTGATTGGCAAAGTGACTGTATTCAATTAACAGGATTCCACTGTACTACAATTAAAACTTTATATTCTGAAGCTGTGATTCATATTCTCTAAGAAGCGAAATATTCTGCTGATCTAAGGATTTGTCTTGTGATTTTTATTGTATATCCATTAAATTTAAATATTGTAATCATGAAATGTTTTTTTCTGTGACCCCATTGTGAAGCATATTTCCATAGCTGCAATACTGTGTTCACAAAAACAGACATAGAAATTCAATCGGAATATGACTTGGACATGATCTGGTCAAAATACTTTGTTCAGTTTTCTCCCTGCTGTAAAATCTCTCCTGTTGAAAAAGAATTTCACATACATTGAATCTGAAATGCTATTTTCGTGATGCGGTCTTGATTTTGCAGTATTTTGTTTAGGAAATTTTGACTCACTGGTGTAAGTATGCCACAATCAAATATTGATCTAATCGTGAAAAAGACTGTTTTTGTGATCACAGTATTTACCCCTTTACCCAATGTAATGGCCAAAACCTCTATTTGCAAAATTACCATTCAATTTTCAGTATTTTTTCATTTTTAGGGGTCTCAAAAACATAGTTTATGGGGTCACAAGCTATATTTTTGACACAAAAAATGGGGAAAAAAATTTGTTATTCAAGAATTTTGTTTGCAAGTGCCTTTCATGTTGGGTAAAGGGTTAAAAATAGTGCTTGTTTTTGTGTTTTTTTCAGGTGACTTCTGATGTCATGGCTTTAATGCTGGATAATGGACAGATTTGTTTACAGATTATCTCTATGGGTCAAGGTTTTACAAGTCGTGTAGGAAGAAATCTTAATGATGGTGAATGGTTTTATGTCAGTGTTGTAATTGGCTCTGGACATTATCGAATTCAAGGTACATTGTGTGTAAATGTCTTATGTTTTATATCTGATGATAAATGCTTTATTTACTGACTCCTGAGGTGATGTTCAAATTGGGAACAAAGGTTGGTGTTATTTCAATTGACAGGACAAATAGTTGCTTCTAAATGACCTGTTGATTATTAAATGATATAGCAACAACTAGGCTCGGCCTCAAGCTTTGGGTGTTGTCATCTGATGGTGGTTGTGAGACAAGAAGGGCCCTGGTGGCCTCAATCATGCCAGCTTGGCCCCTGTAGGGTGTGATAAATGAAGCCGAATGTTCATGGATGTTATCAGTCCATGTATGGGTGGTCCACATAGGGAGGTGTCTGCTTCTGGGCCGAATATAGTGCCCTCTGTCCCACTTTAGAGGTGGGGTGAGAGGGTTCTGTTTGGTTCTTAGGTATTGCTATACAGTTGTAGGTTAGGGCTGGACACCTGTGAGTATTACTTCCATAGGAGGTAACTGTGGTAGGTTTTTAATATATGGTCACCATAGATAGACCTTAGATCAGCCCTTAGTAGATCAAAGTTTCAGGTCTCAGAATTGGAAATGGCGCTTCCTGTGTTATGCAGGGGTGTGATTCATATGGTTTATAGTTTAGGACTGGATGCCTGTGTGTACTATGCCCATAGGAGGTAACTGTGGTAGGTTTTTAATGTAAAATCACCTTAGATAGATCTCAAGTCAGCCCCTAGTAGGTTGAAGGCTTTAGAGCTCAAAATTAACAATGGTGCTTCCTGCGATGTGCAGGGTGTGAGGGCTCCACATGGTGAGGGCCCGTATTGTAGGATAAGAAATTTTGTGAGTTGCATTATTGGTAAATGCAGTGTTTATGGTGTGCATCAGATTCCAAAAATATAAGTTTCCAAGTATTATTTAGCTGCAGTTGGAGATTAGAGTGTGTTTCAGGGTGTAACGTCTCCATGGTGGAGATGAAGAGGAAAGGTTAGGTAGGTGAGGTTGACCTCTAATCGTATTTGTCTGGAATTAGCTTCAGCAAAGGGTGAACCAATCCTTTCAAGACATCACATGCACACCTGCATGAAGTCTTGTAATATTCCGATAACCATTTCCTACAAGACAGTGATACATTCCAGTCTGTTTATCGGCAGCCATTTTGAAATATTTTTTTTATACCAATATCAAATTTGTGATTTACCAATGTTTGACTCATACACACTGTTTAAACCAACTTGTTTCTACAACACACTTGTATATACTCAAAACCTTAATCTGTACTGGTAGTTATTCCGAGTCAGTGTTTTGCTTTCTTTATTTTCGCTTTCATTTTTTAATGTTTATTCCAGTCAATACGACTGTATATGATCGTGTTACCTGCTGGATCCGGCCAGTATGACCCATACCTGTGTCTTTACCTGACACAGTCACACTATACCCATCAAAAAAAATAGCACTTTCGAGTGTTTTGCATGTAACAAAGTTTTTATCAGATTTGAATAATGATAAGCATTATTTGTTTCATTTTTTAAATATTCATTATGATTGACGGCGTATTTCTCAGTTTTCCAACAGATTTCTTTATATGTAAGGTACCATCAATTGGAAACTGACAGGAGGTAAATATTTGATGTGAGGGATTATCACATTTCTCTACATTAATAGCTGCCAGGTGCTCTCCAGACCAATAGTTGCCCTGTGAACAAGAAGATCTCTTCTAAATTACTTGTTATTGTTATAGTTTGTTCACATATCTCTGTCTTGTTATCCCAAATCCAGATGGGGTATATAGTGGAAAGCGTATGTTTGTAAATCCATAACACTTAATGTCCATCCAACATGTTTGCTGCTTTAACTCTTAACCATTTGTTGGATCA
This sequence comes from Pictodentalium vernedei, assembly GCA_031216915.1. NCBI lineage: Eukaryota > Metazoa > Mollusca > Scaphopoda > Dentaliida > Dentaliidae > Pictodentalium > Pictodentalium vernedei. The sequence continues at coordinate 254,372,010 of CM062291.1, read as the reverse complement.
AAATCATTTTTAGCATGACTGAACTTTATTGTGGGTAGGGCTTTTGCAATTAGTTAACTAACCAGTCAATTGTTGCGATAGTCGAAAGTTTTTATCTTTAGTTGATTGTTGTTCATTTTCAAAGTGGTACAAGTCAGGTTAAATTACTGTGTAATGAGGTGAATGAATAAGTTAGATTATTAACTTTTGAAATGTATAACCATAGTTACTTGTAATATCCCACAGCCTTTGTTTTCTGCATTATTGTGCAACAACGTAATTTTAAAAACACATTTGATCAATCTCTGTAATATTAACCCTTTACCTAACATGGAAAGCAGACGACACTTGCAAAAAATATTCTTGAATAACTAATTTTTTTCATTTTTTGTCTCAAAAACATAGATTATGACCATGAGGAGTGGGGGGGGGGGGGGGGGGGGGGGTGGGGGGGGGGGTCATAACCTATGTTTTTGAGACAAAAAATGAAAAAAATAATGAAAATTAATTGACGATTTTTGAGAATAGCGCTGGCCGGTTTTGGCCGTTACATTGGGTAAAGGGTAAACTAGTACTCTGTTTATCAGCACTAGAGAGCATCATTCAAATGGTGTTCCTTTGAATAATTTGTGGTTTGGTAAGTCATTGCAGACTGCAGAGTAAATAGAATTTTTGGTCTTGTACAGTCGAACAACCCCATTGGAACAATCTGAACTGTGAAAGTGGAAAAATTGTCACAAGACTCACAATGGTCAGTTCACTTGTAGTACTAAGTTGTAACTTGGAGGGAGTTTTATGTTCAGAATTTCTGGAAATTAATCACAGAAATGGAACATTTGCACAAATGTTCTTCTGTTTAAATTCTTCAAACCAATCAGAGATATTTTGGTTTTTCCATTTTATCTCAACACAGAAGTGTACTCATTCAAGCATCATCTGTTTTAAATATGTTTTCTATGTATATTAGAGATTGTTTTTGAATTTATGGGAAATGATCATTAATCGACTAACCATCAATTAATGTTGGTGATTAGCTGACTATGAAAAATGATAGTCGCAACAGCCCTAATTGTGGGATTATTTTTCCTTATTTCACTTTGGGGATAATTAAAATTATGTCCATCCAACATGTTCATTTCTCCAGCAGCATCACTGTTTGTTAGGTTGGAATAAATTGTAACATCATTCTACCTTAGCATGAGAGAACATGGCAGGATGGATGCTCTGGTGTGATTAGTTTCAGAATTACTTCCCTATTCTACAATTGGTGGGTCCATAAAATACTCTGTCTGTTGGTTCATGTTTATAGTTTCTCGTCCACAAGAATAATTTACAGCATAATTTTTAATGATTCATTGTGTGTCATCTGCACTTTGGTCTCATTATAGTCAGTATTTGTGTATGTTGTACAGTAAGGTTTACATTAGAGGCATTACATCACATAGAAATTTTGAAATAGGGTAAAAAAATTATATTTGTTACTTTATCACAGTGTTTGGAATGCTCACATTGTATGTGCCTTCAAGATAATAACATACTTGATGCACTGAGATTGAATTATTTTGCAGATGTTATTAATCAGAGAGATTTAATTTTTGCACACAAATATAAAGTTCTCAGGCCACTAGTCTAATTTTGTTTGGAATTCAGCACTGTGATGGGATGTTTGTTTAACATCATTGCGTGTAGTTTGCATGCAAACAACCATTGATACAGTGTGATGTCCCTTTACTCACAAAGATATACAGATATTCTTTTGAGCCCCAATTATAGATATTCCACTTAATAAGTATTTAATTCATGTTGAAAACATCAAGATATTAACACAATTAGTGAAACTATGCAGCATAATCATAACACTACAGCTATGGTGAGTTTTCATTCATAATGGTAAATGGCAAGTGTGATTTGGTCAAATCATGTCTGGTTTGAGAAACATTTCTTGCGTTGATTCAAAGAAAATGAATGTTTATCAAGTTTTTTCACATTTAATCAGATAGAACATTCCAGTTGGTCAGAAAAGGGAACCACAGGTTCACTTTTTTGACCAACCGAAATATTCCATCTGATTAATTTAAACATGGGCAATGGACTATTTCAGGGCTAGACTGGTTCCAGGCCATAATAGCATGAAATTCCATACAGAATTAGTCTGGTGGCTTGAGAGCTTGATGTAATGATGATGGGGCTTCAGGACCTAGCTGGCAAATCCAAACATGAACCAAACTCTCAAAAACCACATTACATTAGTAACCAACCAAGACTTCCATAAAATGTAAATTGTACTGTTCTGTTACCGTTTGGGTAATTTTTCAGAAAAGTTTTTTATATTTCAGTGGTTAGTGAAAGCAGTGGTGTAACAGAAAGTGCATCTGGAACCATTGGAAGCTTTTTAGATGTACAGATGCCTTTATTTATTGGTCAATTACATGGACACCCTGCAATTGATAAATGGAGATACAGGGAAGGGTTATTTCCAACATTCAACAGGTGTGTATGGCTTTACAGTAGAACCTGTCTTGAGAAACCGCCCTTTGGGCCACACAAAAGTGGTCTCTCAAGACAGATGGTCTCTCATAACAGGTTTCAGGTTTTCTCAAGTCAGTGAATAACCAACCACAAAATTCAGAAATGGAGAAGAATGGATTTTTGTAATTACTTTGTAGTTGTTCTTTTTTTATGAAGTTTTTGTAACAAATTGAAATGGACTGTTATAAAAATTATAAAAATAAATTAGTGTTGAAAATCTTCGTTGAAGATTTTCATCACTAATTTATTTTGATAATTTTTATAACAGTCCATTTCAATTTGTTACAAAAAGATTTTCAACACAAATTTAATTTTATTCCTATCTGTCACATTTCAGGTATGTATGAAATTGTTTATTCAGCAATAATCCTAATCTTTTCACAGGGGTCTTATAAAAATATCTCAGTCTTTAATGAGTTAGCAATTGAAACCCAATGAAAAGCTTTTAATACTTTTAATTATGTTAGTATAACCACAATGGATTTTCCAATTCCAGAACAGGTAAAAAGTTTTTATCATGGTTTCAGTCTTCAAAGGGGCGGTCTCTCAAGACAGGTCTATTTTGGCATAAAAATACAAGTTGGTACCAGGTTACAGTGGTCTCTCAATACAGGTGGTCTCTCAAGACAGGTGGTCTCCCATACCAGGTCCATTATAGAGTAAAACCAATCGGTGCCTGGCCGATGTGGTCTCTCAAGACAGGTGGTCTCTCAAGACAGTGGTCTCTCAAGACAGGTTTTACTGTAATGTATATTCTTTTTATCCAAAACTGCATGAATAAACCAGTTTAACCCTTTACCTAATGAATTGGCTGCATCCACCCACATAATATACAAACTACATGGTTGAAATGTTGTTTTTTTTAAATTTCAACAAAACCATATCATGTGACCCCTCATTGTTATGATCTAAGCAGTGGGGGGTGTGGCTCAGTCCACTGGGTGTTGTTTTTTTTTCTTTAAAATTTCTTTTGAGGGATTTTGAAAAAAATGTGATTGGGTGATGTGGGAGGGGTGCGGTCTATTTTTTGTGAATTTTGGGGGGCTTACACAATGGGATGGGTGGGTTTTCTATTGGGTGATTTTTTTTTAAAGTTTTAAAGTGAGTTTCAAAGAATTTCAAGTGCTCTTATGCCAAAACAAATATCCCATGGGGTGGGGTGGGGGTACAATTGATTTTTTTTAAATGAGGTTAGTGATTTCATGAAAAAAAAATTACCCCCTTGTGGTGATTAGGTGCATGGTATATTTGGTTCATGTTAACATTCATTTTGAAGATGTCATCCAAACTGAGCCCCATCCCTTGACTTGACACCGGTGGGTCAGTATGACAGCATTTCTTGCACTACAAAGGGTTGGATTTGCACATATCATTTGGCTGTATCACTGCATGCTTTGGTTAAATAGGGGAGGGCAGTCAACCACCGAGTAGCCCAGAGCAGCCTGGAAGATTATGAAAGTGAGCACATATGAAATTGACTGAAGTCTTCCTGTACTTGACCTTGGAATGAAAGCTTATAATAAGTATGCTCAGTACAGGATTAGCCCGGTGTCCTTGGGCGCTTTGACAGGTGCATACAAGTGTTCAATCACAAATGCCAGAGAACACGTCTGCAGTGTTTATTAGCGCCTGTTGTTTTAATCATTGTAAGCAACAGAATATCACATAATGTGATTATTGGCCGGTAGGCACTGTTTATTCGTCATTTTCTGAATGACTCATTCGGAAACAACAGCACATGGTTTGGTATTATCCATTGTTACATGTTATTAAGTGCTGTTCTACAAAACACAAGTTTGTGCACTATTAAAGGATCATGAGTGTAGTATATATGACCACCGTAGTGTAAAATTAATTGGTACTGTTATGAATGAAGTACAATGTAACTTGTTCCCCACATGTTGGGTGGGCATTCCAGGGTTAAACATACCGCTCCTCCCTACAGTGCATTTTGTGCTAAGATGGGAGATTTAATACTTAAGCAAATTGTTGTATGTGCGGTGTTATTAGAATATTACTGCTGGTCGCGAGTGTAAAATTGCGTCAGCAGATGCCCATCAGGGGTCTCTGTATCCGTTATAGAAGTTAGGCGTGCAGCGAAATTGGCTAAATGGCCAGTGAAAGGTTTAGCAGGAGTAGGTATACACTTTAACCCTTTGCCTATTACATTGAAATGACTCGTTCTTGGCTCGATGAGAGTAGGCATTTATTTTAACCCTTTGCCAAGTACGGTTTTACAGAGTCCGTCAATTCGTGATTCAGCATGTTGGTTATGGTATTGCTCAAAACTTCAGCCCATTATCTGGGTATGTCATTATTGACATTAACGTGTATTTGCCTGAAATCAGTTCGGTAGGTAATTCAGGCTGGCGTTGGTGATATGACAGTTGAGTTGGAATATACTGCCAACCTTGATAGAATGGAAGGTCGATCAACTATGATGTAGGCATTACATCAGGGACCAGCCGTGAGGGCGACTAGGGCGATTAAGTCGCCCTTCTAAGCCCAAAGTCGCCTAGAAAAATAGTCGGGGCGATTACAAGTCGCCCTCTAAAAATTGGCCAAAATGAGAAAAGGCTGAACTGAGTGATGCGAGGTTTACATGAAAACGAGTATTTTCAAAAATCGAATGTGCTCGAGTGTGATAAATGGGCATTTTAATTCGTCAACTAAACGTCCATTTATTTGAAATCACACGACAAGCAATTGTCCATTGTCGCTTTTGGCGGATTTTTTTATTTCTATTTTGTTGCGTTTCAGTCGGAGCTTCGTGTCGAAACGAAAATAGGTGACTTACGCGACCCAACAAAACAACCCAGTTTGAAAGTAGGTTACGTCGCTTAGGATGCCGAAAATGTATACACAACGGACGTATTTTATAACACACTATTTTCATTTCGATTTGCTGACGACTGTTAACTGTTGGGCTGTCTATTCCCAGAAAAACACGAATGGAATTGAAACACATGAAAAAAAGCTTTAGTGATGTCAAAAAAAGCTTTGTACAGGACACAAGTGTGCATGTGGACGATCTTGAAAAAGGGTCCTCCTAAACATCGGAATGTCATGAAATGACGCGGAATGACACCGGAATGCCATAAAAATGATGCGGAATGACATTTCTTTTACAAAATACTCGACCCCAGAATGTATTTTGTTTATTAACTAACAAGGTACCTCCCAAGCAACCTTCTTACATCTGGTCCTGTTCACACTTTCAGACTTAGGAAATTATTAGCTTAGTAGACTTTGTTGAAAGGCAACCACAGGAGGGTGATGGGGGATTGGCATGAAGAAGAGGTGAGGGGTTATGAAGGAGAAGGTAGCAGTGGGGGATTTTCAGTCAATAATTACATTGTGATTTTTTAACCTGGCACAGATGCATCATAGACAACTGGACCTGGATTATTTGTACGTTAATGGAGGACCATAAATTGAAAATACATGTATGAAGGGGCGGCGGGGGTGGTACATGAATATTCTTAATTTTCCCCACTTGCCTATGAAGTCTCCCTACATGACTCTGCAGTCTCCCTATTTTTTCTGGAGGGAGACTTGAAGTCTCCCTAAAATTCCCCCCTAGGCTGGTCCCTGCATTACATGTGCCCTGTTTCTGGGGCGCGTATGTTTACCATTTGGTAGATGCAGCCCATATTATACAGCGTCTAGTATGATTGCTCTCTGGCATCGCTTCGATGTTAGCTATGCGTATTAAGCGATGGCACTGGTGGAGAATCAAGGGTGAATGGCTTAGCTACCCGTTTCCTCCATCCACCCCTAGCCCTCTCTCTAAGGCTCATCTGTGAATGCACGCTACATAGGCGTGAGCGTGTATGTCACTCAGTGGATGCAGCCCACATTATACTAGCCCTCGCTCTAGGGCGCATTTGTGAGTGCATGGTCATCCTTTGTCTGTCCATCTGTCTGTCCATCCAGCATCCATATCCATTTCTTTGGCATTCGATAACTTGAAAAATATTGCTTGGATTGTCATGTTACTTTATATTTGTGTTCAGGTTACTGATGTGCTGAGCTGAATAGTTGTTGGTGTAAATCTGATAATTTGATCCTGAGATATTAACCCTTTATCCTTTATTATCCTTCATATTGGGAATTCTTACAATCCCTTTGGCATGAGATAACTCACAAAATATCAATCCAATTGTCATGTTATTTTATATATATCTTCAGGTTACTGATGTGCCACGCTGTATAGTTTTTGGTGTAAATCTGATAATTTGATCCTGAAATATTAACCCTTTATCCCTCAAATTGTCAAATTGAAAATTCCTCCAAAAATTGGTCCTGAGATAATAACAGCTTTCTACTAGTTGCATGCATGGGTACTCATCTGACGATTTAGTTGGCCTATTTTTCTCTGTTGGAAAGTTAGGAGTTTTAACAGGCTTTTTTTCACCTTAGTTCATTTGTGCTAAAAATCATGCCAGTTGTTAAAAAAAATCATGGAGATTATCCTCTCGGCACATTCATTTTTTCAAAAGTGCTTCAAGCTGAGTAGTGGAATGAGAAAATTCTCCCTCAGCATAGGATGTGTGGAGATTGTGTTTTAAATAATGGGTGCACATTTTCAACATGCAAGAGCCTTTTCATTTGTGCAGTTTGTTTATGTCATGGGAATTCATGTGTGTGTGTTTGGTTAGTTTGCACAAGTCTTTTGAGAAAAATGAAATGCAATACATGGGATTATTTGTCACCTGTTCTTAATATTTTTCAAATCTTGACTAACAAGAGGATATGGGAAGGGAACATGGGTAATAAATAAATAGATATCATTCGAGTGATGGCATGGCAGTGTGTTTGTGTATGTGAGGGCAACCAAACTCTTCAAATAACCTCTGTCTATTCACATCAACCTTGTGAACAGTAAATAACTTTTAATAAAGGCTGTACACAGAATTTTCTGCCAAATTAGTTTTACTGAAACCATTCTGAAAACAACAGAAAGTACTGCATTTTAGAGGATTCAAACCTAAATACCGTTAATATATTAATTCACCTGCTTTCATCCCATCATTTCCTGTACATGTATTGTCTATAGCAAAAACTAATTGCAAGCACTAACAGTGGTTTATGTGGTTAATGTTGCTAAAGCCACATCTCATCTGCAATGGGCTGTTATCCACACTCACTCCCCATCTCTCACACACACTTGCCAATGATACTTTTTTCTCTTATTGCACAAGTAGTTTATTTTAAATACCTGCAGTCCTGGATGCTGTAAATTAGGGCTGCACAATATTTCAATATACCAATAATACCGGTATTGAAATCTTCACCGGCTGAATATCGTCCATTTTATGGGAATACCAGTATATCATCTCTAACGATATTCATTTATAGCACACGATATAAAACACAGTAGTCTTCATTTTCCAAAAAATTGATTCAATCAAACAGCTGATCAGAGAAACCGGAAGGTGTTTTTTTCACTTTTCGGACAAATGATGAACAACAAGATATTACTTTCTCAACTTTGAACAAATGTTCGATGATATACCGGTATATCACAATATTTTTTTCGATAACATCAACGGTATTCAAATCTGAATATTGTGCAGCCCTACTGTTAATCTGTCATGACTAGATTTGATAAAAAATTCAGCCCCCAAATCACTGGTTAAAAATTGATTCAATTTACAGAGGAAACTGTGGATAAAAGTGCCAAAAATTTGCTTAGACCTATAAAGAAAAATTTCTTATATTTTTATACTGTACCAATGACCCAGACTTAGCTTAGCTGGTGCTAACTCTTAAATTCTAGGGCCAATCACAAATTTTACCCCCCAATCCCCAAAATTTGCATCTAAAACCGAAAATTACATGTCCTATATGGTCCTCCATACCTTTCTTCCACTGCGCATGTGCAGTGTCAAGGAGGTCTCGAAATTGGCGCCAAAAGTCATTCTTTGTTTGGCCCTTCATCAGTTCACATCTGACTGATATTTGTGCTTGTAAATCTCAGTTTAAATGATGCCAGACACATAAATATGAGAGAAATGGTGGATCTAAAGAGGAAATAGAAGGATGAGAGGAAAATTCAGTGGCAGGAAATAATCAGGGCTGTAACTTAAAATTTTTTATGAAATTATGTTATGTTCCCTAATTCCGAGGCATGAGCCTGTTGTTATCATTCTTGCTATGAAAGTTCCACTGCTTGATCAGTGTTGCCTCTCTCCCTTTCCTTTATTCCCCCCTTGCTATTCTCCCATGCTTTTGGCATATTTTCTGTAATAATTATTACTAAAATTTCTTGGGAGTTATGGCTTCGTAACAGAATGAATTTCTGTTCTTTTCCCCATGTTGATGTCCTCAGCCTTAGGTGTTTAGGCGTTGTGATCTGCATCTACCATCTGATGTTCTGCAGTTTCTTCTATGGAAATCTCTGTTTTGCATCAGATAGTGTTTAAATTGGTAACTGATTTCGGGCCATGTTTATCAGTGCCTGGAGTCATGTTTCCGGTTTTTGTACAACTTCTTGTTTACATTGACAACGGTTTCTGCTGATAGTGATTTCTTGTCTTTACATTAGTTTAGACATAGCAAGATACATTAATATTGTATGTAAGTGTTGCATTAATTTTTTGAAATGTTTTAAAAAATTTTGTCCACACTTAGGCTTTTTTGGGATCCATTTGGGCTCGGTGTTCCCATTGGGAACTTGGGCTCTTCTGAAAAATTTTTTCAAAAAATTTTTTTTTTTGAAAATTATTTTCTTTCAAAGATTATAATGGATTATGTTATATTATGTATCTTTATTTCAAGGGATAGTGCAACTAATATGACTGTGTATTTTTTATTGATGAAAAAATATTTTTTATTATTTATAATGCGAGGATATCTTCCTCTAATTCTCAGGTTCAATGGATTCACACTAATTCCTGCTCTGTGTGTGTTGATTGAAATGACAACGTTGGAGGCGTGTGTCATGATATTGTGTTTGTGGGGAGGGGTCCATACCGGTCCTCTCTCCGTAGGGTCACTCTATATTATCATTTTATTTTTCAGAATTCAGAGTGATGTTTTCGTGATGTCTTCAACAAGTGTGTCTCCGTCGTTTCAGTGTTAGGGCTAGTGGCTAAGTGCTCAGGGTAATACGACAATTGCCGAAGAGGTCCCTAGTAGGATCGAAGGCATTGATCGTCTGCTAGTCTGCCCGGTGTAGCGATCATTCATCGAATGGCTCGGCAGCCGGGTTTGTCCATTACGGTTCTGGGAAGAAGTGTGGGTGATGTGAGCACTATAAATTTGGAATGTGCACACCCAGCAACGATGGATCCAAGGATAGTACGGAGGAAGCCTGTCAGTCTAGTAGCTAGTTCGTCCAGGTCTATCCGGACCGCGAACGAGAGAGGCCCCCTCTCTCTTACAACTACATTTGAGCCGCAATGTTGTTGTATGTTTGTTTGTTAGTTGGAACATACGTCCAATCCTCCTGTTTGGGACGTTCCGTCACATACACAGTCCGAACTGGCTGTGTTATGGGCTTCCTCATCCTCATGTCAACACACACCACCATACCTTGGCTTGTGACCACAGAGTTTCAGGGAACGTTCGCATATTATATAAATGCAGGAATGAACGTTCTTAGAGCTCCTGCTTTGCCGAGCAGGGAATATTGTCGACCAGGTTACTTCATCTGTTAGCCAAGGATATGAGGTCTTTCCTGATGGGACGTTCGCATATTATATAAATGCAGGAATGAACGTCCCTGGAGCTGCCAGTGGATATTATGTAAGTCACGGCTCCACAGGCCTCATTCAGGATTAAGAATGCGTTGATTTTCTGTGATGTCTTCAAAAAGTGTGCTTCCGTCGTCACAGTCAAATGAAGAGCTAGTGGATAAGTGCTCATGATATTACGTCAATTGCCTAAGAGGTCCCAAGTAGGATTGACGGCTTTGGCGTCCGCTAGCTCGCCCAGTGTAGCATCCATTCATCGAATGGTTCGGTAACCGGGTTCGTCTATTGCAGTCCAGGAAGGAGATTTGGGTGATGCGAGCACTATAAAATATACTACGTGCACACCCAGTGACGATGGATACGAGGATGGTACGGAGGAAGCCTTTAAGTCCGGTTCCTAGCTCGTCCAGGTCCACCCGGGCTGCGAGTGAGAGAGGTCCCTCTCTCGTACAACAACATCTGAGAACAGATGTTGTGGTCCAAATGTTTCTCATTCGGAGCATACGTCCACCACTTGGGACGCTCCGTTATTTAGACAGTCCGGAGAGACTGCTCTAATGGCTTCCTCATCCTCACGGCAGCGCACACAACCGCACCTTGACTACGTGACCACTGTTATCTAGCCAGTTTCGCCGACCAAGGATTTCACGGTGACCAGGTCACGCCATCTGGTAGTAAGGAATACGAGGCCTATAGACTCTGGACGTTCGCATAAAAAATATGCAGGTGTTAACGTCCAGGGAGCTTTCAGCAGCTAAGTAACGTAAGTCCGCTGCTCCACAGATCTCTGTAATGGACGTGCTATTACAAATAGCACAAATTATCGCAGCATCCCAGCAGATGACAGAATCTCTGTCGGATCAGGATTTATCCGACAATGCTGGGTGGGTACGCTCCGCTGAAGCATCAGGTACGGACGACCAAGAATTTCAAGTGGTCCGACAGGATGGCAAAGGGATACCGAGGTGTTGGTTTTTTCCCTTTCGGAACAACATAAAGTTGCCGTAGATATCATCCGGCATTATCTTTCAGAAGTTGTTCTGTCGGACCAAAAGGCTGTGATGCCGGATAAGAAACTGTTAGTGTCACTGGACACGGAATAATTTTATCGGTTTAGGGACATCGTTCCTGAGTTTCCGACACAGTCCAATAATGTCACAAGAACATTTGAACTATTGTAGGATGCTATATATAAGCTTGCTACCAAAATGAGCAAGTCAGGTTTCTTATCGGCGAATGCTCTACATCTGCCTTTCATCAATTCAAGGAATAATTTCGAAACGGCAGGACAGGGCATACTGAGAGTTCCTCTGCATCTAGACGATCAGGCCGAAGATCTAGAATGATCTATACCATCGTCTATGTCAATTTCAACCGCGATGTTGGAAACAACAATAATGTCTAACAGAGTTATCTTAGACGCATTATCGTATGCAGATCACCTTACTAAAGCGTTTTCATTACGCCTTGAAGGGAAAGAATTCCAGGATGTATTATCTTCCTTAAGAGTTCTTTCAAGGGCAATAGCTTATTCCACGTATATCTCCGCCCTTTCAGTGGCAAACCTGGAGTTGGTTAAACGTGACGCTGCCCTAGCTACATCCACGTGCGTGGATGGTAAGGTGAAAAACTCTCTCAGAGTCACTTCGGTCTCTGGAGAGCTTCTCTTCGATGGCAAGCTTTCAGCAATCTATGATCAGATAATTAAGAAAGCTTCGGATTCTCTGCTATTCAAATCCACTTCTAAAAAGTCGGATACAGCAGAAAAGAGTAAGACAGGCACTTCTGGGACAAGTACGCCCAACAGAAGTTCCTATAGAGGTTCCTATGCGTCCTCCAGGTCTTATTCTAGAGACCGTCAAGGCAGCGACTCACGTGGGGGACGTTATTCTGGCCGAGATAACTGGTCAGACGTCCCTAGGTCGATGGGGTGAGGTGCGGGTCGTGGAGGACGTCGTTTCTCCTTCCGCAGGCCTCGCAGGTCCAGGAGGTGATGGTATGAACCTCTATCATGTTCCGGTAGGCGGAAGATTGTCGAGTTTTAAACAATTGGGCGTCAATTACGGACAACCCCTGGGTTCGAGGGGTAATTTCGGAAGGACTAAGAATATCCTTCAAACGAAAACAGCTTCCGTCAAATCCGCAGAAAAGAGACGCTCTTCTATCAGAAGTACAGTCTCTTCTGGAGGAGAACGTGGTAGAGGTCGTAGAAGACCAGGAATCACCGGGTTTCTACAGCCATCTGTTTCTGGTTCCGAAACCAGACGGCTCGTTCCGTCCAGTCATAGATCTGAGCTGGATAAACAAGCTGATCGTCGCTCCGAAGTTCTATATGGAGACAATTCGATCAGTCAGAGCGAGTATTCAGGTGAACGACTATGCTACAAGCATAGATCTCAAGGATGCGTACTTTCACGTCATGGTACATCCGACATTCAGAAAGTATCTACGCTTCGCAGTCCTAGGAGTTGTATATCAGTTCCGAGCGATGTGCTTCGGTTTGAACCTAGCGCCCTGGGCTTTCACTCGAATAATGAACTTGGTAATGATACATTTCCGAGCTCATTCATCTGCGGTAATGTCGGCCTACCTGGACGACATTCTTCAGAGGTACGGCAACAAGTTAACGCTTCAGAACAATGTGCAGAATCTGCTTCTATTACTCCGACGTCTCAGTTTTATAATAAACGAGGAGAAGTCGGATCTGGTGCCATCCAAGTCATTCACCCACTTGGGAATGAGCTTCGAGACACACAACAATCTCATTCGTCTGCCGTTAACCAGAGTGAAATTAATCAGTTGTTACGCTCGCTATTGTCTTCACTCAGACAAAGTTACAGCGAGAGAATTCATCAGACTGATAGGGTTGTGTGGAGCTGCCGCGGATTTTATTCCAATGGGGCGGCTACGCACTTGTCCTCTCCAAATCTTTTTGACTCAAAAAGAACAGAGTTGGAGGGTGAAGATTCTTTCGCTCATTACGTACATCCTCTTGTAAGTCAAGTGAAACAGATTCAGACTTCAGATATTCAGTGGTTTATTCAGGGAAATAACTTCCACTGCAATTGCCAGATCCGAGTTTTACAGTTTTGACGGATGCCAGTTAAATAGGTTGGGACCCAACATTGAGCCCAACGGTTTTTAAGTGCCAGGGTCCTTGGGATCCGTAGTTCCTAATCAAGCACATAAACATCAGGAATTGATGTTATTTTGGCTTGCATTAGGTCATTGCATGAATGTTATCCAGAATGCCCACAGGCAATTCTGTCCGACAATTCGACAGTATAAGCGTATTTTCGGAACTAGGGAGGTACTCATTCCATTCTGTTATTCACTGTAACGGAATGAATCCTTCTGTTGGTACTAGAACATCAAGTTCTCCTATCGGTCAGTTGTATTCCAGGTCGTCTGAACGTATTAGCGGACTCCCTTTCACGAAAGGGCCGCTTGTTGCAGTCAAATGGACTTTTAACAGCGAGTATTTATATCAGATTTGCTACCTATGAGAGCGGCCAATGATGGACTTTTTTGCGACGAATCTCAACAATCAGTTGCAAGTGTATGTGTCAACATGTTTGGATCCTCGAGCGTTTGCAGTTGACGCTCTATCCATCTCGTGAGACGGGATAATAGGATATGGGTATCCTCCAGCACCGTTGATTCAGCAGATGTTGCTTAAGTTAAATAATCTCAATGCAATTCTGTTGGTAGCACCTCTGTCTCCACAAAGACCGTGCATTAATCTATTCAGGTGTCTGTTGTGGCTTATGCTGTGGAAGCTTCCTCCACATTTCTGTCCATTCTATAGCTAGATGGATTCTATTAGCTTTCAGTACTGCTTATGATAATATCTTCAACACAGCAGTCTGCGATTAAGATTTTAGCTCTTGAAGTAAGAGTTCTTTCTACTTCAGAGGCTTATACTAATAGCGTTGCTATTACAGTTCTAATGACTGCTGCATATTGGTTTTAGCCTTTCACTTGCACGAATTTATACCTCAGAAATATTGAGTCCATTTCTAGAGACCGGCATTGTTTAGATTCGTTATCTGTTGCTCAGAATGTCGTCCACTAAACAGTTGCAACTATAGTTGTGTAGGTTTTTGGTTCCGGCAGTGACTCTGTGCTGCCGCCCTCTTCGCTCTGGGGTATTTGACCCAGGGCAAGGGGAAGGGGGGGGGGGGGGTGTTCCCTTAGGTCACCTGCTTTACAGTGAAAAGCAAGGGAATACCTCCCCTAGAGTCAGTAATTCTAGTCGGTACCGGGATGAATTTTAAAGTGTAAAGATAATTTTTTTTTTACTCATCCATGTAATATTTTTAAGTGTACCCTGGTGTGTAGTATTTGTACATGTCACATATCATGCAGACGTTAATATACAATTATATTTAATGAATTTAAGAGTCTCATTTATCTGGACTACTTTATTTTTCGGCTTTCCTTTAAAAATAATTACCATAATGGATTATACTGGAGGTTAATAGACATCAGTGATGTTATTATGCTCAAGTACAGAATGGTGTTGTGTCTTTCTTGTTTTGATGCAGAATAGAAAGATACATGTAAAGCCTATTTCTCCTTTCTCCTTGAGGGGATAATTCTGTATATATATAGTTGAGTTATTGGATTGCTTTATGTCCTAGGCCCTCCAACCTTTTTACTATTCAGCTAAGTCTGGGTCATTGGTACAGTATAAAAATGTTAAAAAATTTATAGTAATTTATATATTTTTTATACTTACCAATGACCCAGACGGGGATGGCCCTCCCATGAGTTGGGAACTCATACCTCCCTGCTGAGTACATAACGCTTTTACAGGCACTGCTTGTAGGAATGACTTTTGGCGCCAATTTCGAGACCTCCTTGACACTGTGCATGTGCAGTGGAGGAAAGGTATGGAGGACCATATAGGACATGTAATTTTCGGTTTTAGATGCAAATTTTGGGGATTGGGGGGGTAAAATTTGTGTTTGGCCCTAAAATTTAAGAGTTAGCACCAGCTAAGCTAAGTCTGGGTCATTGGTAAGTATAAAAAATATATAAATTACTATAAATTTTTTAACTTCTCAGGCAATTTTTCCTCCATTTTATGATGAAAGAGGGGGGCATTTTATTGTTTGTTTATTCACAACACAGTTCTGAAAATGGTTGGAAACAAATGTAACTACTTACACTATTAAGTTGCAAACCAATGATTTCTGCAGTGAAAATTTCCCATAATGTAGTTGAAAATTTAACCAACTTTATCTTGTTTGACAGAGCTCTGTCAAACAAAGTATAGTTGGCTAAATATTTGTCCTACAAGATCAAAATAGTGTAATAGAAGAGATTTCCAGGTGAAAAAAACGTGATGAGGCAGATTTTCTTTGATGAGGGTGGCACCTGAGAAACATTTTTTTTTTAATGGTTTTATTCTAGTGGTAAGAGATTTGTTATCTTGACTGGAACAATTGACTGTAGCATGCAAGGAGCCTTACCATAACTGTAAGTTAGTAGTGTAAAGAATCATAAATTGTTATAATGTCTTCTGTTTGTATTTGTAGTGTTGTTGGCTGTCTCAAGAATCTAGAAATCAACAATGGTCTGATAAATTTGAAAAGCAGTGTCACATCTGTATTTGGCAATGATCCTCCATTGCCAGTTCCTGGATGTAAAAAAGAGGAATCATGTCATTCCTCACCCTGTGTGAACAGTGGAGAGTGTCAGCCTAAATGGTCAGGATATACTTGTAAATGTTCACTTCATTACATGGACAATAACTGCTCATCAGGTTTGTATTTTTTTTATTTTTTTTTTGATGTGGTGCTTTACCCTTACAAGATAGATGCCTCTTCAGCAGTAATCCAATCCTACAAGAAGTGTTGTATCCTTACATTCTCAACTTCACTTCACCAAACCAGTGTTAAGACGCTAAAGTATTCAAAAAGCAAATATACTATTCTCCAATGAGCCAAAGTGGATACACAATGAGATATGTTTCTATTAATTACACAACACCATCACCCCATTGCAGGATCTCATACTTTGATAGCATGTAAAATTCTTTTCTGCTTTTGTCATTTGTTTTCATTGTTGCTAATCTAATTTGTACTAAAACTGAAAATATTCTTGTTTTAGATAACAATATGCTTTCCAAAATCACCTGTTCGCTTTGTAGTGTAAACAGCTACTGGAGACTTGAAACCAGCTGATATAAAGTTACCATAGATGAGGCCATTTACTATACAACTGCTGTTATTAATACACTAATCTCCTAAAATCAGCTTCGGAAATCTATGTATTCATAGGTCTTAAATTCTAGTAAATACATGTACATGTACTTACTGAAAGTTTCAGTAAATTCATGAATTTTCAAAGTGCATTGGGAAATACATGTATTTACTGACTTCATAGGTTTATTGTAACATATATAAAGTCTTGAATTTTACAAATTTTGAAAGTTTACAAATATTCTATGAGTTTTTTTAAAAGTCTTGACACATCTAGGTATAAAGTGTTTTTGAGGAATTTTTCTAGAAGTGAAAAAAGTGAAGTGGAAAAAAAATCATGCACTTTTCAGCTCTTCAGAGAAATGGATAACAAGTTAGTTGAGAATTCTGTAGCTCAATTTTTTTATAGTTTTTTTTTCACCCTTAAATGCTTGAATGATAAATGCTTGGATGACCACACTACTTTTTCTGATCATATACTTTGCCCTCCACCCACATTTGAAAAAATAATTACCTGTGGATGTTTTTTTTATCAACATATGATTATTATTTTCCCCCCTGCCCCCTGCCCCCAGCCCCAGTGAAGGGTTATAGTGAAAAACTGTCCATCAGCTCTGCTTCTTGCCATCCAGATGACAGTCCATTTTTCCGTCTGTTAATTTGCTTATGCTGTAACTTAAACAGTAATTAGGCCTAAAAAGGTTAAAAATCAGTTTATTAGGCCCTACCGCTTGGTCCTTTTGGCTGCCACATGCTCTCTAAATTTATTTAACCAATGCAAATTTGAAAAAATAAAAATTAAATGGTTTATGTCTGATATTTTTACAAGGCTTTGCAATATGCTTTAGCATTGCAAAGCTGCCTTGCACTCAAGGGGTGAAATTCACCACCACCCATGCTATTCTGTAGATTTTGAGGCCTAAAACATAAAACAAACCAAGAACATGAACTTTTAAAAAAATGGCCTGAAAAACAGAAGGTCTACTTAGTGGGGCCTTAGCAATATCTTGGTCAAGTTCAACAACTACCATCATCTGGTGAAAATTAAGGGAGTTCAGTTGCCCTTTGTTTGTTAAAATTTCATTGTTTATGCAACAACTTGAAAAGCAGACCCCAAATTCAATAAAATTTGATAGCCTACTTTATATGAACATTATCTTGGCCAAATTCAAAAACCACAGTGAGTCTTTAAAAAGTGAGTGAGTTATTGCCCTTTATTTGTTGAGTTTTGCTCAAAATTTCTTTTATTCAATAACTAGAACAGTAAACATTTGATGTTAATAAATCTTGATATTCTGTGTTGTATTTATAATGTGTTGAAAAATTACAATTACCTCTTGAAAATTGAGAGTTATTGCCCTTAGTTGGTTCCATTCTACTTTAATTTTTAATATTTATGTGATTACTTGAAAACCAAATATCAGATTTCAATAAACTTTTATAGTCAGCTTTATATTAACATTAATTTGGATTAGATTGAAAATCATGATGCTTTGGTGAAAATTGAGAAAATTATTGCTGTTTGTGTATTCTGTTTTACTTTAATTTTTTATGTTGATGTGATAGTTTGAAAAGTAATCATTTGATTTCAATAATGTTTGGCATGATGCTTTATGTTTACATTGTCTTTGACAAGTTTGAAAACCATGGTGATTTGTTGAAAATTGATAGCGTTGTTGCCTTTCTTTTCATTTTATTGGAAAATTTAATGATAAAGTGATGACTTGCACATTAATAATCAGATTCCCAATAACATTCAGTTCACTACACTTTTACTTATGTCATAGTTCATCGTTTTGTGATGCTTTTTTCTGGTTATTATTAATCAACATGTTGTCTAACATTAATAGCAGACAGTGCTTATAAAAAACATCTGAAATAACTAAAATAAAATTAATATTTTCTTATCCTCAGAAACATAGCTTATGATCCCTCATTGGAATGAGGTCAATTTAGGCCAAAGTTTCAAAAAAATAATTAATGGCTCCCCTCTTGCATTTTAGTTCCTCCACCACTGTGTTATGTGACATATTCTGTGAAGGGATACCTGAGAACACAATTACAAAATATCAGACAGCTGTTTCAGGTCAAAGACACTAAATATACTACTCAAAGTTTGCTGAGCACCAAATATTTGACACATCATTGTGAAATTTGCTTGTGATATATTTGCGATATTTTTGGTGGATATGATTGAGGAATGTGTTTACATTAACGTGTTTACATTAGCTCTCTTGACAGGCAGACTTTTCGTGACCGTCATGGAAAGCAGCATGTACCCCTTGATTTTCATGATGTTTTCGGGTACTATCTACATGTATATGACATGTGTAGGGTATTCAGTCTTCATTTCAACACAAACCCTTGTGATTCAATGATTGAATATGGCAAATGCAAATGTAAGAAGACATTTGTCTGAAGCAGAAATGTGGTGGGTGGTAGGGATGGTGGAGCAAGGGGCTACCCATCGTCAGATTGGTGAAGCCATTGGTATGCACCATACGGTGATCACCAGAGCCTGTGCAAGATTTCAGCAGTATGGCACACCAGTAAGATGGCATGGTGGTGGCAGAGACAGGGCAACATATACAGCTGAAGACCGTTTTTTGATCATTCAGGCCCGTAGGAACCGCTTTGCCACAGCAACCCAGAACCACCGCCAGGCATGATATGAATGGGCCATGAACCGCATTGGATGGACCAGAGAAGATTGGTGACCTGTCCTTTTTACAGATGAGGCAAGGTACTGCTTAGACCACACAGATAGGCATTCTAGGGTATGGAGAAGACCAGTAGAGCGATTCCATGCAGCCAACATTGCTGGCCATAACCACTATGGTGGAGGGTCAGTCATGGTCTGGGGCAGCATAAGCAGGGATGGACGTACAGAGCTCTGTGTCCTTGAACGTGGTACATTGACTGCACAGCGGTGTATTGATGAGATCCTTGATGGCAGGTCAGATTGTATGCAGGTGCAGTGGGTGATAGATTCATTCTGATGGACGATAATTCCCTTCCTCATGTTGCCCATGCTGTCGGGGAGTACTGACAGAGGGAGGGGATTGAGCGTATGGACTGGCCAGCAAGATCCTCTCCAATCGAACATGTCTGGAATGAGTTGCAGCTTGCAATTTCAGCCTGTCCAGTCCATCCAAGAAGTGTCCACTTGCTTGGTGCTATGCTGGTCCAAGAATGGAACAACATCCCTCAAAGGACCATCAGGAACCTGATTGGGAGCATGAGAAGGCGTTGTCAAGCTGTAATTAACAGTAATGGGTCTCATACTCGATATTGAACCCATACCAGTTTGCTCCATCAACTTTTTGGCAAATTGAAAAATTTCCTCTTTTACCAATAATATCCATTTTCCATGGTTATTGTATTCAAAAGCTAAAAAATAATGTCAAACACAAATAATATCTTAATTTCTGTACTTAAATCATTAAAGATATAATTAAATAAAAAATATATACACTTTTCATTCATCACAATATTTTAACTAAAACATAAAACAGGTAGTTGGATATACTTGGTGCTTAGCAAACTTTGAGTAGTATATTTACAGTTCCCTTTAATTTTTTTTTAGAAATCACAGCCAACATCTTATGAGGCAACTTTTGCATTCTGAGTGGAGTATATTTATCTCTTTTGTTAGGTGAATAATTAAGAAATATAGTTGGAGAGTTTGTTAATTCTATTTAACACACATTCAGGTTGTGTAGGAATTAGAAGGCTGAGGGCAAAAAGCCACTGCCTGGCTGTGTTGAAAAGTGTTGATAGTCACTTCAGTGGCTTCACTCTGTTAATGCAATAGCTTGTTATTATCTAGGTAGTAGGAAAGAAAAATTGTATAATGTTGTTTTGTTACAATTTATTGGAGAATGCCCATAGGTACTCTCCATTAAATTGTGACAAAACAATTGTTTATGAACAAATTCTTTCCAAATTAAGGCTCCCTTTGCTTGCAGCATGGTATTTTTGAAAAAATACTCACATTACAAATCACCTTTCAAGAAACATTTAGCATACTAGTTAAAGTAATTTAGAAGTTTTATTTCTATAAATTTATAATTTTATATCATTCTCTTTCTAGCAATGCCTGCAACTTTTAATGGTGTAGACAGCTTTTCTCTCGTCTATTTGAATATGGAAAAATTCCCTTTTGGAGATGAGGGACGTTTTCAGTTCCGTACAAGGCAATTTGAATCTACCATATTACAGATCCAGATGTTTACAAAAACAGGGAGAGTAAATGGATGGATTGAATTCAGATTGTATGAAGGACAACTACATGTTATTGCTGACATGGGAAAAATAGGTGAGTCTGACACCTGTTTGCATATTATACAAACTTGGAATGCAGTGTGCAGATTGCTAAACATGTTCCACATTCATGGAACACAACCATTATATTCAAAGTTGAATACCAACCGTTACTTCCTGCTACCCAGTGTTTCTCACTGGACACTAGCTAAGTCTAACTTCCTCCACTGATAAAACTACAGACAAAATAAGTCCCTGCCTCATGAAAGTGTCATCTCTGTAAACTCACAAATGCATATTTTGAAGTAGATTTCATTTTATTTATGAGAAATGATTTACTTTCCTAGAATTGCCCATTATCAGGCTCCACAGATATGATTTCAAACATGGCTGATATGATGCCGATCTTGGTCGAAATGAACCCAGATAGAGTTGTTGCCCTTGATGCATTACTAGGTGCAACCAGTTTGTGTACATCAAAATCATTCACTGTTAAAATCAAACATAATCAGGAAAGTTGGCATTACTAGGCTTAACGGATTAGTTTGAAGCTGGGTTTTTGTATGGTGAGGAATTAATAATGACAATAATTAAGGATAAGGTGGATGAAGAAGAGGAAGAAGAGATTTGTACATAAATTTCAATGCAAACTGGAATTAAGAGTCATAAGCAGAGACTTGTTTAAGTGGAGGAAAAGGAAGTGACGGAGAAACAATAACACTGTTAATCTAACTGCAACAGATCTAAGAACATTTTGTAATTATTTGTGCTGTTTTAATAAATTAAGAGTTTATTACTGGTACTTAGTTTCATATAGGGCAAGGTATCAGATCTCTGTAACTTCAGATCAGCCTTCAACTTTCCATCTCAGGCTGAAATGAAGTTACTTCAGGCTGATATATCAGTTCATAAGAAACTAATCCAATAGCAACCTTTGAATATGCAATCTTACAAGGTAGCAGGAAATGCATGATAAATATATTTTAGTATCAACAGATTGATATCACAGTGTGTTTTTGTTGTTTGGGTGTCTTAATTCCAATTAAAACATTGCAATGCATCAGGGGTGGACTGGGCTAAAAAAGTTACAGGAAATCCTCAGAAAGGGGCCCCCAACCCATTTTAATATTACAAAACCCAGAGTTCATATTTGGATTTTCAGGCGAGATAAGATGAAACCCCTTCCCCTCCTCTGTAAATCTCCTCTTTTTCAACTGCACCACTTATCTAGCCCCCCCCCCCCCCCCACCCCAATAGTGTGGTAGAATAAGAGAATTTCAAAAGTGCCAAACTTGCATGGGAGATAATTATAATTTTTGGCTCACTAACGTTAGTTGTGTGAGCCTATGGCATAGCCCTCATGTCGGCGTCGGCGTCTGCTCTCAAATATTTTGAACTTTTGTGTACAGGTTTTGATTTTTTGGCTTTTTAAAATTTTGTTTAGTTTCTGCATATTGCTGTGGTGGTTCACTAAAACATTTAACTCTTTTACAGGGTATTTTGTCCTAAGTTTAACCCTTTGAATCAAATTTTAGACTTACTTTGATGTTTGCATGCAGGTTTTGATATTTTTTTTTCCTTTCTTTCAAGTGGAGATTTACCTTGCAGCATATGGCCATGCTTTCTATTGTATGTAAACATGCATCTTAGGGCTAAGTTTGTATTATTTAACCCTTTTCCTGCTGAATCACTTCAATTTTGGACTTTTATGTACAGGTTTTGGACTTAGGCTTACAGCTTTTTACTTTTATGTACAGGTTGTGATAAAAAAAAATAATTTAAATTGAGGTTGACCTCACTGCATATTGCAGTGGTGGTTACTATAACACTGATATCTTTCTAGTGCATTTTTTTTTAAAATTTTAACCCTTTCAATCGATTTTTGTACTTTTATGTGCAGGTTTTGGGGTTTTTCTTTCTTTTCTTCCAAGTGGCGACTTACCTTGTAGCATATTGCCATGGTTCCTATTTTATGTTAGGATGCTTCTTGAGGCTATTATTATATTATTTAACCCTTTAGCTGCTTATTTACTTTAATTTTGGACTTTTGTGTGCAGGTTTTGGACTTTTGTGTGCAGTTTTTGATATTTTTTTTAAGTGGAGTTTTACCTCACTGGCATATTGCCATTGTGGTTACTGTAACATTTTTAGGGTGTTTTTCTAAATTTTAACCCTTTGAAACAAATGTGATGCTTTTTTGACTTGTATGTGCAGGTTTTGAGGTTTGTCCTTTTCTTCCAAGTGGATATTTTTCAAGTAGAGTTTCACCTCACTGGCATATTGCTATTGTGGTTACTGTGACAGGGTATTTTTCTCAATTTTAACCCCGTAAAACAAATGTGATACTTTTTTTTTTACTTTTATGTGCAGGTTTTGAGGTTTGTCTTTCTTTTCTTCAAAGTGGAGACTTACCTTGTAGCATATTGCCATGGTTCCTATTTTATGTTACCATGCTTCTTTAATTTTGGACTTTTGTGTGCAGGTTTTGAACTTTTTGTTTTTTTACTCCAGCTACCCCTTTACATTGGCCACCTGTTGGTGAGCCACGGGGTACTAAATATAAGTTCTAGGGTAGAGGGGGTGGGGTTCTGGGTAAAATAAGGTTTGGGACATACAAAATGTTTTTTTGGTAGCCCATAAACCCGAAATGTTGGAGCGTACGTCCGTAATCTGTGCGTCCTTGTTTGAGTCTGTCCGAGACTATTCATAACTTAAGTAAATTATTATTTTTTATAATATTTGTTGGTCATGGGTATGCCCGCACTAGTTATTTTTAGAAATTGTGTCCGTCCGAGCCAAATTTTGTCTGTTCAGCCTGTATCTCGGGTATCGAATATTGTATTGCAATGAAATTTGCCATGAACACTGCTTATGGCATAGGCTTTAAAAAAAGGATTCAACGATATTTCTCGCATTTTCCTTTTTAGAGTTATCCCCCTTTTTTGACTTAGAAATTGTAGGAAATAGACATTATTTGTCTGTTCAGCCTGTTTCTCAGGTATGGGTTATCAAATTTCAGTGAAATATGGCATGCAGTTTGCCTATGACAAAGGCTTCTGCTTCATTGCATAAAACTTCCAAACACCAAACAATTTACCATACCTTTTGACTTAGAAATTGTTGAAAACTTTCGAAGAAAATGGCAGGGAGGGGGGGGGTCATACTGGTTTGGGGTTATCGAATTTCAGTGAAATATGGCATGCAGTTTGCCTATGACAAAGGCTTCTGCCTCATTGCATAAAACTTCCAAACACCAAACAATTTACCATCCCTTTTGACTTAGAAATTGCTGGAAATTGTTGAAAACTTTCAAAGAAAATGGAAGGGGTGGGGGCAGGGTGTATACTGGATTGCGTCCGTCCATCTGTGCATCCATCTATCAGTCCGTATGAGAATATTCATAAATAATATTTGTTGGTCATAGGTATGTCCACACTAGGCGGTACAACATGTGGGGGTATGCACCGGACGAAAGTCCAGTTCTTGTTTTTCCTGTCTTCCAAGTGGAGATTTACCTTGCAGCATATGGCCATGCTTTCTATTGTATGTAAACATTATCTTAGGGCTAAGTTTGTATTATTTAACCCTTTTCCCGCTGAGTTACTTCAATTTTAGTCTTTTATGTACAGGTTTTGGACTTAGGCGTACAGCTTTTTACTTTTATGTACAGGTTGTGATAAAAAAAAAAAAATTAAATTGAGGTTGACCTCACTGCATATTGCAGTGGTGGTTACTATAACATTGATATCTTTCTAGTGCATTTTTTTTTTTTAATTTTAACCCTTTCAAACGATTTTTATTAGACATATTTTGACGTTTGTGTGCAGGTTTTGATGCTTTTTCTTTTCCTTTCTTCCAAGTGGAGATTTACCTTGTAGCATATGTCCATGCTTTCTATTGTATGCAAACATGCATCTTAAGGCTATGTTTGTATTATTTAACCCTTTTCCTGCTGAATTACTTCAATTTTGGACTTTTATGTACAGCTTTTCGACTTAGGCTTTTACAGCTTCTTACTTTTATGTACAGGTTGTGATAAAAAAAAACAATTTCAAGTGAGGTTGACCTCACTGCATATTGCAGTGGTGGTTATTATAACATTGATATCTTTCCAGTGCATTTTTAAAAAAATTTAACCCAAAGCTTTCAATAGATTTTTAGACTTATTTACTTTAATTTTGGACTTTTGTGTGCAGGTTTTGGACTTTTGTGTGCAGGTTTTGATATTTTTTTTAAGTGGAGTTTTACCTCACTGGCATATTGCCATGGTGGTTACTGTAACATATTTTTATACTGTACCAATGACCCAGACATAGCTGGTGCTAATTCTCAAAATCTAGGGCCAAACACAAATTTTGCCCCCCAATTCCCAAAATTTGCATCTAAAACCGAAAAAATCATGTCCTAAATGGTCCTCCATACTTTTCCTCCACTGCACATGCGCAGTGTCAAGGAGGTCTCGAAATTGGCGCCAATTATCATTCTTTGTTTGGCCCTTCATCAGTTCACATCTGACTGATATTTGTGCTTGTAAATCTCAGTTTAAATGATTCCAGACACATAAATATTAGAGAAATGGTGGATCTAAAGAGGAAATAGAAGGAGGAGAGGAAAAATGAGTGGCAGGAAATAATCAGGGCTGTAACTTAAAATTTTTTTATGAAATTATGTTATGTTGCCTAATTTCAAGGCATGGGCCTGTTGTTGTCATTCTTGCTATAAAGTTACACTGCTTGTTCAGTGTTTCCTCTCTCCCTTTCCTTTAAGTCCCCCCTTGCTATTCTCCCATGCTTTTGGCATATTTTTTGTAATATTATTACTAAAATTTCTTGGGAGTTTTAGCTGGGTAACAGAATGAATTCTGTTCTTTTCCCCATGTTTACGTCCTCACCCATGGGTGTTTAGGCGTTGTGTTCTGCATCTACCATCTGATGTTCTGCAGTTTCTTCCCTGGAAGTCTCTGTTTTGCATCAGATAGTGTTGTTATTGGTAACTGATTTCGGGCAATGTTTATCAGTGCCTGGAGTCATGTTTCTGGTGTTTATACACTTCTTGTTTACATTGACAACGGTTTCTGTTGAGAGGGATTTCTAGTCTTTGTATTAGCTTAATCATAACAAGATACATTATTATTATACGTAAGTGTTGCGTTAATTTTTTTGTAATATTTTAAAAAATTTTGTCCACACTTAGGCTTTTTGGGATCCATTGGGGCTCAACGTTACTTTCAGAAACTTGGGCTTTTCTGAAAAAATATTTTTTCAAAAAATTTTTTTGATTTCAATTATGTTTTCTATGTTAATGGATCATGTTATTATGTATCTTTGTTTTCAGGGGTTGGTGCGAGTACTAGGACTTTTTGTGTTCTTTTCACAATGAAAGGATATTGTTCAAATTGTAATAAGAGGAAATCTTCCTCTGACTTTCATAATCATTGTATTAATTGTAGTCAGTGTACTCGCACTAACTCCTGTTCAGTATGTGTCAATTGGGATGACAAACATTGGAAACGTGTGTCACGGTATGTTGTTAGTGGGGAAAAAGCCATGCCGGTCCTTTCTCCGCAGGGTCACTCTAGTTTATCAATCTCTATTTCAGAGGAACAAGAACAGGGTGATGTTTCCGTGATGTCTTCCAAAAGTGTGCCTCCGACGTCACAGTTAAATGAAGAGCTAGAGGCAAAAGTGCTCATGGAAATACGTCAATTGCCTAAGAGGTCCCTAGTAGGATCGACGGCATTGGCATCTGCTAGCTCGCCCGGTGTAGCAACCATTCATCGAATGGCTCGGCAGCCGGGTTCGTCCGTTGCGGTCCAGGAAGGAGAGCACTATAATAAGACAAAGTGCACAGCCAGTGACGACAGATCAGAGAAGAGAATGGAGGAAGCCTATTAGTCCGGTTCCTAGCTCGTCCAGGTCCATCCGGGCTGCGAGCGAGAGAGGTCCCTCTCTCGTACAACAACATCTGGGACCAGATGTTGTGGTACAAAACGTTTCGCATTCGGAGCATACGTCTGCCGCTCGGGACGCTCCATTATATAGACAGTCCGGAGAGACTGTCGATAAGGCTTCCTCATCCTCACAGCAGTGCACACGACCGCACCTTGGCTTCGTGACCATGGATATCCAGCCAGCTTCGCCGATCAGGGATTCCACGGCAACCAGGTCACGCCATCCGGTAGCCAGGGACAAGAAAGTATCTACGCTTCGCAGTCCTAGGAGTTGTATATCAGTTCCGAGTGATGTGCTTCGGTTTGAACCTAGCGCCCTGGGCTTTCACTCGAATAATGAACTCGGTAATGATATATTTCCGAGCTCATTCGTCTGCGGTAACATTGGCCTACCTGGACGACATTCTTTAGAGGTATGGCAATGAGTTAATGCTTTAGAACGATGTGCAGAATCTTCTTCTATTACTCCGACGTCTCGGTTTTATAATAATCGAGGAGAAGTCGGATCTGGTGCCATCCAAGTCATTCACTCATCTGGGAATGAGCTTCGAGATGCACAACAATCTCGTTCGTCTGCCGTTAACCAGAGCGAAATTAATCAGTTGTTACCCTCGCTATTGTCTTCACTCAGACAAAGTCACAGCGAGAGAGTTCATGAGACTGATAGATCTGTGCGGAGCCGCTGCGGATCTCATTCCGATGGGGCGGTTACGCACTCGTTCTCTCCAAATTTTCTTGACTCAGAATTGGAGTGTAAAGATTCATTAGCTCGATATAGACGTTCTCTTGTCAAATCAGTTGAAACAAGAGATTCAGACTTGGGCAAACATTCAGTGGTTGACTCAGGGAGTTCCACTGCAGTTGCCGGATCCGAGTTTTACGATTATGACGGATGCCAGTCAAACAGGTTGGGGTGCAACATTGATCCCAACGGATTCGAAGTGCCAGGGTCTTTGGGATCCGCAGTTTATAGGCAAGCACATAAACATCAAGGAAATAATGTCAATTTGGCTTGCACTACGTCATTGGATGAACATTATTCAGAAAGAACATGTCCAAATCCTGTCCGACAATAAGACAGTAGTAGCGTATATTCGGAACCAGGGAGGCACTCCATTATTCAATTTAACGGAAAAAATCCTTCTGTTTGTTCTAGAACACCAGGTTCTACTTTCGGTCCGTCATATTCTGGGTCGTCTGAATGTATTAGCAGACTCCTTTTCACGGAAGGGTCGCTTGTTGCCGTCAGAATGGACTCTCAACAAACAGGTATTCAATCAGATTTGCTACCAATGGGAGCGGCCAATGATAGACACAGCTCAACAATCAGTTGCAGACGTATGTGTCTCCATGTCCGGATCCCCGAGCATATGCTGTAGACGCTCTATCGATCTCGTGGGACGGAATGATAGGATATGTGTATCCTCCAGCACCGTTGATTCAGCAGATATTGCTAAAGATAAAACAATCTCAATGCAAAATTCTATTGGTAGCATCTCTGTCTCCACAGAGACCGTGGATAAATCTACTCAGGTGTCTGCTGTGGGACTTACCGCAGAAGCTTCCTCCATGAGAGGATCTTCTTTCGCAGGGGAAATCGCGTCAACTACATCACAACCTGCAAGGTCTCAACCTTCACGTATTTCTGTTATGCAGTCCTTCTTGCACGGCAAGCATTTTACAGGATGAGCAGTGGACGCAATTTCCAACTGTAGGAGGACCTCCGCTTCGCTAAACTATGCAGCTAAGTGGAAGGTCTTTTGTCGTTGGTGTAGGGATCATTCTGTTGATATTTTTTATCCCTCCATTCCAGACATTGCAAACTTTCTAGTATACTTGTTTGATGAGATCAAACTGCAGCCTGTTACTATTAAAGGTTATAGGTCTATGTTATCTGATACCTATGCACACCATGAATTGGATCTAATGTCTCTTTATCTAAATTAGTTAGAAACTTCTCGATAAATAGACCTAGAACCCTTAAGATTAATTCCTAAATGTAATTTAGCTTGGGTTCTTCTTAAATTAAAAGAAAAGCCATTTGAGCCTCTTGAGACAGTGAACTTCAAATTCTTATCTTATAAGACAGCATTTCTCTTAGCTTTCTCTTCTGCTAGAAGAGTCAGTGAGCTTCATGCACTGTGGACGATTCTCACTATTGTAGTGTCGGGAACACTATTACCTTTACTACTAATGTTGGATTTTTGGCTAAGAATCAGGCTCCTAATATATATCCCGAACCTATTGTTATTAAGGCTCTTCCATCTTCAGACAGGCATATGCCTTTACTCTGTCCGGTTAGAGCTTTACGTATCTATAAACGAAGATCTCAGTTTATCAGAAAGGGACAAAAATGCTTCTTTCTGTCTCTGATGCCTAATAGAAAGGACATTACGGTCCATTCTAATGCTAGATGGATTCAATTAACTATCCGTACTGCTTATGATAATCTATCTTCAACTCAGCAGTCTGTGCTTAAGATTTCGGCTCATGAAGTAAGAGCTCTTTCTACGTCTTGGGCTTACGCAAATAGTGTTGCTATTACAGATTTAATGAAGGCTGCATATTGGTCTCAGCCATCCACATTCACGAATTTTTATCTCAGAAATATTGAGTCCATTTCTGGAGACCTGCATTGTTTAGGTCCGTTATCTGTTGCTCAGAATGTCGACCACTAAACAGTTGCAACTATAGTTATGCAGGCTTTCTGTTCCGGCAGTGACTCTGTCCTGCTGCCCTCTTCGACCCAGGGCAAGGGGAAGGGGGGGGGGGGAGGGTGTTCCCTTAGGTCACCTGCTTTATAGTGAAAAGCAAGGGGACACCTCCTCCAAAGTCAGTAATTCTGAGTCGGTACCGGGATGATTTTAAAGTGTAAAGTTAATGTTTAAAATTCATTCATGTCATATTTTTAAATTGTAGCTCGGTGTGAAGCATTTGTATATGTCACGTGTCAAACGGGCGTTAATGTACAATCCTCGGACACTTTTAAAGATTATAAAGAGTCTCAATTCTCTGGACTGACTTTATTTATTGGCTTACTTTAAAAATAATTAGTATAAAGGGTTATACTGGATGTTAATAGAGAACATGAATGTTATTATGCTCAATTATGGAGGGTGTTGTGTCTTTCTAATTTATCATAAATAAGAAAGATACATGTAAAGCCTAATACTCCTTTTCTCCTCGAGGCGATAACTCTATTATATATAGTTGAGCTTATTGGATTTTCCTCTATGTCCTAGGCCCTCCAGCCTTTTTACTATTCAGCTATGTCTGGGTCATTGGTACAGTATAAAAATGTTAAAACATTTATAGTAATTTATATATTTTTTATACTTACCAATGACCCAGACGGGGATGGCACTCCCAGGAGTTGGGAACTCATTCCTCCCCGCTGAGTACATAGCGCTGACCAGGCACTGCTTGTAAGAATGATAATTGGCGCCAATTTCGAGACCTCCTTGACACTGCACATGCGCAGTGGATGAAAAGTATGGAGGACCATTTAGGACATGATTTTTTCGGTTTTACTTGCGAATTTTGGGGATTGGGAGGCAAAATTTGTGTTTGGCCCTAGATTTTGAGAATTAGCACCAGCTATGTCTGGGTCATTGGTGAGTATAAAAAATATATAAATTACTATAAATTTTTTAACTTTCAGGGTATTTTTCTAAATTTTAACCCTTTGAAACAAATGTGATGCTTTTTTGACTTTTATGTGCAGGTTTTGAGGTTTGTCTTTCTTTTCTTCCAAGTGGATATTTTTCAAGTTGAGTTTCACCTTACTGGCATATTGCCATTGTGGTTACTGTGACAGGGTATTTTTCTCAATTTTAACCCCTTCAAACAAATGTGATACTTTTTTTTTACTTTTATGTGCAGGTTTTGAGGTTTGTTTTTCTTCTCTTCCAAGTGGCAACTTACCTTGTAGCATATTGCCATGGTTCCTATTTTATGTTAGGATGCTTCTTGGGGCTATTATTATATTTTTTAACCCTTTAGCTGCTTATTTACTTTAATTTTGGACTTTTGTGTGCAGGTTTTGTACTTTTGTGTGCAGGTTTTGATATTTTTTTTGAGTGGAGTTTTACCTCACTGGCATATTGCCATGGTGGTTATTTTAACATTTTCAGGGTATTTTTCTAAATTTTAACCCTTTGAAACAAATGTGATACTTTTTTTACTTTTATGTGCAGGTTTTGAGGTTTTTCTTTCTTTTCTTTCAAGTGGATATTTTTCAAGTAGGGTTTCACCTTACCGGCATATTGCCATGGTGGTTACTGTGACATTATCAGGGTGTTTTTCTCAATTTTAACCCATTGAAACAAATGTGATACTTTTTTTTTTTACTTTTATGTGCAGGTTTTGAGGTTTGTCTTTCTTTTCTTCAAAGTGGGGACTTACCTTGTAGCATACTGCCATGGTTCCTATTTTATGTTAGCATGCTTCTTAGGGGTTATTATTATAATATTTAACCCTTTAGCTGCTTATTTTCTTTAATTTTGGACTTTTGTGTGCAGGTTTTGAACTCTTTTTTTTTACTCCAGCCACCCCTTTACATTGGCCACCTGTTGGTGAGCCACGGGGTACTGATACCCCCTCTAGTTAGAAATGAAATGATGCAAGTTCCTGAAATCTGATCCATTTGTCGATGCCACGAGTAGAGTTTTATAATAAGACTTCAGTGAGGCTAATAATCACAAAAAGTTAAATGTAATGGTGATCTATTAAGTGAAAAGAAAACTCACAATACTTCAAACAAGTGCCACATATCAACCACCAGCTGTTAAACTCTGGATGCTATGCAAAGTTGCTTGCAGTACGATGAAATAAATGTCATTCTGTTTTTAACCCATTACCGAACGCAACGGCCAAAACTGGCCAGCACTATTCATAAAAATCACCATTCAGTTTTCATTATTTTTTTCATTTTTTGTCTAAAAAAATAGCTTATGATCTTTCATTGGAATGAGCTCATTCCAATGTTGGGATCATAAGCTATGTTTTTGATGTAAAAAATGATAAAAATTGGTTATTCAACAATTTAGTTTGCAAGTGTCATCTGCTTTTCGTGTAAGGTGAAGGGTTAAAATATACTACTCAAAGTTTGCTGAGCACCAAATATTTGACACATCATTGTGAAATTTGCTTGTGACATATTTGCGATATCCTTGGTGTATATGATTGAGGAAAGTATTGAGATGGTCCCAGTGTTTGCATTAGCTCTCTTGACAGGCAGACTTTTCGTGACAGTCATGGAAAACATGTACCCCTTGATTGTCATGATGTTTTCGTGTACTGTCTACATGTACATGTCATGTGTAGGGTATTCAATCTTCATTTCAACACAAACCCTTGTGATTTAATGATTGAATATGGAAAATGCAAATGTAAGAAGATATTTGTCTGAAGCAGAAGTTTGGTGGGCTGTAAGGATGGTGGAGCAAGGGGCTACCCATCATCAGGTTGGTGAAGCCCTTGGTATGCACCATACGGTGATCACCAGAGCCTGGGCAAGATTTCAGCAGTATGGCACACCAGTAAGATGGCATGATGGTGGCAGAGACAGGGCAACATCTGCAGCTGAAGACCGGTTTTTGATCATTCAGGCCCATAGGAACCGCTTTGCAGTGACCTTCAGAATGCATCTGGGATAAATATATCAACGTAAACTATCCAGGCAAGGTTGCACGAAGGTGGTCTCCGATCGAGAAGACCCATGTATTTGCATTCCGCTGTCCCAGAACCACTGCCAGGCATGATATGAATGGGCCATGGACCACTTTGGATGGACCAGAGAAGATTGGCGACCTGTCCTTTTTACAGATGAGTCAAGGTACTGCCTAGACCACACAGATAGGCATTCTTGGGTATGGAAAAGACCAGGAGAGTGATTCCATGCAGCCAACATTGCTGAGCATGACCGCTTTGGTGGAGGGTCAATTATGGTCTGGGGCAGCATCAGCAGGGATGGACGTACAGAGTTCTGTTTCCTTGAACATGATACATTGACTACACAGCAGTATATTGATGAGATCTTGGATGTCCACGTCAGATTGTATGCAGGTGCAGTGGGTGATAGATTCATTCTGATGGATGATAATGCCAGTCCCCATGTTGCCCATGCTGTCGGGGAGTACCGACAGAGGAAGGGGATTGAGGGTATGGTCTGGCCAGCAAGATCCCCTGACCTCAATCCAATCGAACATGTCTAGAATGAGTTGCAACTTGCAATTTCAGCCCGTCCAGTCCAGCCAAGAAGTGTCCAGGAGCTTGGTGCCATGCTGGTCCAAGAATTGAACAACATCCCACAAAGGACCACCAGGAACCTGATTGGGAGCATGAGAAGACGTCAAGCTGTAATTAACAGTAATGGGTCTCATACTCGATATTGAATCCATACCAGTTTGCTCTGTCGACTTTTTGGCAAATTGAAAAATTTCCTCTTTTACTAATAATATCCATTTTCCATGGTTATCGTATTCAAAAGTTAAAAAATAATGTCAAACACAAATAAAATCTTAATTTCTGTGCTTAAATCATTAAAGATATAATTAAATAAAAAATATATACACTTTTCATCACAATATTTCAACTAAAACGTAAAACAGGTAGTTGGTTATACTTGGTGCTTAGCAAACTTTGAGTAGTATATGTATAAATGCATGCATCTTTTATATGTCATACCACATTTGAAGCTGTTTGCACAATGATGGAACAAGAATTAAGCCAATAACGTCACCCATTGAATCCAGTCTGACTTCTTTCAGCCATTAGCTTATGAATTCACTCTCTACTGACAAATAGTTTAATGACGGTCATTGCTTTGCATTTGTCAAAATTACACCAAGACAAATTATCATTTAAACTGACATTTTGTTTCAAGAAAGAGAAGTGTGTTGCTGAAAAATATCATGATTATGGACCTCACACATTTTTTCAGCAGATAATCTCATTACCCATGGTGTGGAGCAATTCGTATCTTGAACGAGTCAGAATTTTGGATGGCAATTTTTATGATTCAGGCTACATTACTGTGAACTGGATAATCAATAAATCCTTTTCTCCAGACTGATGAAATGGGTGTAGTATTTTCTTCAGATGCAGACACGAAAATACCTATAGCATCCTCCTTAGTATGATAATGGATAGAGAGGAGTAGATTAGATGGATTAGTAAAATCAATATCAACACCATGATCAGGAATTGGATTATCTGGTGTTCTCTTTGAACTTTAAAGCCTGTCTTTCTAAACTTGCTCTGCGCCTGCTTAGACTCAGTACATGAGTGTTGTCTTCCCCCCCCCACCCCCACCCCATCATTTTTGGCATTTCTCCAAAGCAAATGATGATTGAACAACTGCCAGTGGGGGTTTTTTTAGTACCTGACTCACTCCATGTAACTTGACTCTGTCGGCTTTTTTGAATACTTCAAAGCGAGACTGACGTGTGTGATCTCATTCCACAAAGTATTAATTGCCCCTCAAACTTGTGAGAGTTAATTTGGAAAGAATTCCATTTACTGGTGTGCAATTAACCCTTTACCTAACAAATCGGCCACATCTGCCTGCGTGATATGTGAATTTAGCAGTTGAAAAAATTCCAACAAAATCATATCATGTGACCCCCTCATTGGAACGTGCTCATTGAGCTCTTTTCAGTGAGGGGTCACATGCTATGGTTTTGTCGAAGTTTTTTAAAAAATTTGAAAAAATAATATTTAAAATAATAAATTTTGATTTTGCTTGCATTGGTTAAAAGGTTAACTAGAATACACTGCATTTAACTCATTATACAGCATGTTTGTTAGTACTTCCTAATCACTGTCAATAAGGATTTAGTGAATAAAATAGTTTTACAATTTTTGTACTTCCAGAGAACATGGTTTCATTTCCAACACATGTTGCAGATGGAGAGTGGCGTGCCTTGCAATGGACAAGAAATAAAAATAGCATAGTTATTGAGTTTGAAAACCAAATGCAGTTGCTTTCAGCAACTTTTGATCCATTTGATGACACCCTCAATAACACGGTATTGGTATCTATTGGTGCTAAATCATTCTATCCAGGTACTAGGAGTGAATTTAGTTTTATATTGCAGAATGCAGGGGTCAACTGAGTGGGCGACTAGGGCGAAAAAATCACCTTGTCATTCCTCAAGTCACCTTGGCTTACATTGGGGCGAAATTCAAGTCACCCTCCAAAACTTCCTTGGGAGACATGGCAGTTTTATGCATTTTCTTATGTTTTATTTCAAAACAAAAAAAAGCATTCATAACAAAATAAACAGGGTTGCTGTTAAAATCTGTCATTCAGCGCTGATAATCGCCTATAAACAAGCCCAAATTTATATTTCTGAAAAGAGATGTAATGGTGTAGTTGTTTGCCCCGAACAATTTGCCCGAACTGGTAGCAACCAGCACAAAGTGCCAGCAAAAACAACGAATCACACAAGACATGCATCATGTCAACTAGAATTTATTAAAATTAACCACTGCTTGAAAAGACACAAAAAATGTGTAGAAGACAATTCATCCATAAAAAGTCGAAATTGATTACGGTTACACTCTTTTCCATTGAAAAATTGGTTCCATTGAAATTCACACTGCAATTTGGATTGAAAGTTTTTCTTTGAAAACTTGTGTTTGAAGGGAGTTAAATGTGATAAGGCTACTATAGCAATCATCCATATTAGGGTGGATAAGAATGGAAGGCCTTCATAGCATTTGCATGTGTCAATATGCATGTAAGATGGTCGGCAGAAATTGTCTTTTTTCTGCACTGCTGTTGGTATTATTATCCAGTGCAGGAGGGAAGGGAGACAACTGAAATGTTTTGTCATTTACCTAAGAAATTAATTAACTTAAATTGTTAATAAAGCTTAATTAATGAAGGATATCAAAAACTTTTTTACCTGTGCTTTTCAATTCAATTAGGGCATTCAAAAACCATGAATGACCCAGCTTCTTATGTGAACTTGAAATTTATTTTAAATACACTAAATAATTTTTATTAAAGAATATACCTTACATTATGGAGAAGAACACTTTCACAATAGGCATTGCTAAAATTCAAATCCACTGCCCTGAGGTAATCAAGTCCTTGGTAACCATAGACGTCACTGGTTGGGAAAGAGTTGGGGCATTCAGAAACCATGAAAGACACAGCTTTTTTTTGTAGGTGTTGGGGATTTTAACCTACTCTTGTTATATATTATCTGACTTAGTTTTGAATGAGTATGTATGTATGTATAACTTTTATTTATTTTTTTCTCCACAATTCGTCATGTTATCTGTTGTTGTGTTCTCTGTGTAGATTTATTTTGTCACGATGTCATATACGTTTTATGTTTTTTACTGACTTCTCCCTCATGTCCACTGACTTCTCCCTCCTGGCATCTGACATCTGAGCTTAAAGTCTCAGGTGCAATTTCCAAGTTCAGCTGTTAAAAAAACAATTTTTCAAAAAATTTCAACAGAACCATATCATGTGACCCCTCTCATTGGATCAAGCTCCATGTTCCAATATTTTATTGAGACTTTTGGAAAGAATTAAAAAAGAAATTATTTAAAACTATAAATTTTTGATATACTGTGCATTGGATAAAGGGTTTAAAAGGTAGATTATTCATTAATGTTCCCAAAATGTGTGAAAACGAATTATTAAACAAGGTAATCAACTACTATAAATTTAATTAATAGAATTAAAACTAATTTTCTGTTACTTTATCAGAGTATGAATGTGTGATGGGCGTGTTACCCCTTTACCTAAGGTAATTAATGGCCAAAACTGTATACATTTTGTGCTATTCACAAAATTTGACATCCAGATATTATTATATTTTCCATTTTTGTCTCAAAACATAGATATGACCCCTTCATTGGAATGACCCCAGCAAGCTCATTCCAATGAGAGGTCATAAGCTATGTGTTTAGACAAAAAATGAAAATTTTGATTTATTCAAGAACTTCTTTTGCAAGTGCCATCTGTTATTCATGTTTCATAAAGGATTAATAATTTGTATGCAGTTAACAGGTTACTTTTGTAATAAAGTTATTACAAATGGTTGACTCTTTTGGTTATTAAGAAAAAAATTCAGTTAACAGTTTGGTGTTTGCATGTAAAATGCAATCAACAGGTTTATTCTATCAGGTAATATTCAACTTAAGTGGGTACCTCTCTATAAGTTATTTATTTTTCAATTCCAGGAGATCTGAGATTCATGATTGGTTATTTCAAAGGGTGCATTCAAGAAATATCTTTCAATTCAAAAAACTTACAGTTTCTTGAAGACAAATTTGGTCAAGAAGGGACAATTATTCATGCAAATAATTTGAATTCAGGATGCCATGGTGATGATATGTGTGTATCCAGCCCATGCTCAGTTAACTCTGAATGTGAAGATATCTGGAACGGTTATAAATGTGTTTGTCTTCCGGGGTGGGAAGGTGTAAAATGCAATATAAGTATGGATGACTGTATATCAAACATATGTCAAAATAATGCTAAGTGTGTGGATTTACATATGTCATACAAATGCATATGTGATGATGGATACACAGGAGAGTATTGTGAGTATCCATTAACATTTTGTGATAAGAATTTGTGTGAAAAAGATAATACAAAAAAATGCACTGAAATTTTCCCAGGTGAATATTTCTGTAACTGTACAGATGGTTGGGGTGGAAAGCATTGTAATGAGAACATTGATGAATGTAGCAGTAATCCATGTTTGAATGGTGGAACTTGTATTGATTTAGTAGGAGGATATGGGTGTTCTTGTGAGGACAAATATGCTGGTAAAAATTGTGAATTCATAAACATTTGTCATTCTCAACCATGTTTCAACTATGGAGTGTGTGATCCAAACAGTGATTACACAAATTATACCTGCTCCTGCCCCAACAGATATTTTGGTGACAGATGTCAATCCTTCAACTACTGCTTCAACAACCAGTGTCAGAATAATGCAACTTGCGTTTTAACTAAATATGGTGCATATACCTGTAAGTGTGAGATTGGATTTTATGGTGTGTATTGTCAGTTTGTGGATTACTGTTCTAATGGGATGCATGCAGGCAACAGAAATGTTAACAGTGTTTGTATGAACTCGGGTACGTGTGCTAATGGCAAAGACAGATTTAATTGTTATTGTAACCAATTTTTCTCAGGAAAACATTGTGAAATACCAATCAACCAGTGTAAAGACAATCATTGCAACAATGGTGCTACATGTGTCTATAATTCATCTAATCCAGAAGTCGGCTTTAATTGTTTATGTCCGGAAGGGTTTACTGGAAGCTTGTGTGAAGAAGACATAAATGAATGCATTTCCGATCCATGTCTGAATGGAGGTAAATGCACAGAAAGTACAGATTTAGATATATCTGAGTTTTTTGCAGGATTTAACTGTAACTGTAGACATGGATTTCATGGTAAACAATGTGAATTTGAAACCAACGAATGTGAAAGTTTTCCCTGTACCAACAATGGCTCATGTAGAGATTTGATTGGGGGATATCTTTGTGACTGCACTGACGGATTTGAGGGGATGCAGTGTGAGCTGGATCGTCGAGGATGTCTGTCTAACCCTTGCCAGAACTCTGCAACTTGTATAGACAATTCTAATGGACAGTATAAATGTGATTGTATGGATGGTTTTAATGGTTTTTACTGTCAAAACAATGTTGATGACTGCGTTGATAATTCTTGTCAAAATGGTGCTAAATGTATTGATATGATCAACTCATATTCATGTGAATGTAACCCTGGATTTATGGGACATTTTTGCAAAGTTATCTCCGACACTTGTTATAGTCAGCCATGCCAGAATAATGGTCATTGTCAATACAGGGGTCTCTGCTCTTGTTCTGACATTGTTGAGACCTGTGGATGGTTTGATGAACAATGCCAAAGACAGCAATGTGCCAAAGATGTCAGTTGTTTAATTTATAATTTATCTTATATCTGTGATTGTTCTTTGACTGGTTTCCAAGGGAACATTTGTGACGAGGATGCTGATGAGTGTTCAGATAGCAGTATTTGTCAGCATGGTGGATTCTGTATCAATGAGATAGGAAATTATACCTGTGATTGTAGTCAAACAGGGTTTATGGGGAAGAATTGTGAAGAAGATGTCAATGAATGTGACAATGATCCCTGTTACAATGGAGGTGAGTACCAACACTGTTAAATGCTAAATATACAGAAACGCACATATGTTTGAATGGGTTAAGAATTATCACATGAGATTGCTTTGGTCTAGGATATCACCAGTGCCAAAGGCTCAAGTGATATCCTGGGCTAAGGCAATCAAGTTGCAACAGTTGAAAATATACTCACGTTGCATGGCATCTTTGAAAAATAATTTAGCACTCAACCAGTTAAAAGGCTTCCTTTGTGCCTCATATTCTCCCAGAAGCAAAAAATATTTTGTTCAAATGGATCTTCCTTTTTAACCATTTACAAAATCTAGCTATATGTTTGAAAAAATTGTTTTGTCAGTTCTTACTTTTGAGTTAATACATGAATAAATTCTACATGTTTTGTAAAGTATAACAGTAATAATATTTTTGTGAGCATTGCATTTCATTGTCAGACCAGTATCAGTCATTAATAGCCCTGCAATTATAATGAGTCAGGGATTTTTCAAGGGCCATACATTGCTGTTGGAATGCTGAACATGTATGTTTGTAATCAGAACCTCAAAGAAATGAAATGCATTACGAAGTTAAAATTATCAAGAGTTGTTAAGGATATCTTGACTCACTTTATGCACCACACATATTTTTATTATGAGAAGGAATATTGGTACACTGACTGCATTCTACTTTTAAGGCACTTGAGAAGAGACGATTGCAATAATGAGGATGTATTTGACTGCGCAAACTGAATTTTTGCATCAAAAATACAAATAGATCTCTCTTTAAACCTTTGCGACTACGCTATGTAATATTACGTAGAAAATTGCCGTGCGTTGTGACTACGGTACATAATATTACATACTCCGACTTTGAACCCGATCGGCCGCTTTTTTCGTCCAGAAACATGATACTTCATAATTTCATTAAATAGGATGGATTCTAAGTGCATGTGTGTGGTAGACCAATCAATATTTTCAACGTGCAGCCACAAGGCTGCACGTTGCAAATATTAATTGGTCTACCCCCAAATAATAAATATGGACTCTTCCTGTTGCTGTCATTGAACTGATATGGAAGATACCACCAGGGTTTAAAGAGCAAACGATTGCGTTTGACGTCGCCAAAACCTGATTCTTCGTGACGTTAAAACGTAACGATAACCGTAGTCGGAAAGGGTTAAACAACAAAAAATCACTTATGTCTTTAAGCCTGTAGTGTGGAGAGCACTGCTGATCGGCTAGTATTTACAGACCTGCTACATGGAGAATGGGAGCGTATAGCAGTTTTTTATTTTCTCTTTGTCTACCTGTCAACAGTTGCAGTCAAGAAGGCCACTAGTTAATGTGTCAGGATGAGTTCTCCCCATGACAGTATTGACCCATAAACTTGGTCTAGAACCGACAAATGAATTAAAACTCCAAGTCAAAACGAAAGTGGAAGAAAATATATCATTGACTCAACTAAGTTTATGAAATTTATTCAACATAGCCTCCGCTTTGTTTTATGAGTTTGTCTCATTTTCTGGCCATGATTTACTGCAAGATGTCTAAATCAGGAGAAATCATTATGTCTCACATTAACAATGCCTACTTTTCAATGAAATCTGTTGTAATTGCCCCACCTTCAGTTTATTTGAAGCTTTGGTAGTAACATTAACCCTTTACCTAATGAAATGGTCACACTTGCCAGCCAAGCTTTATTATTTTTTCAATTTTTACCTTGAAAATAAACATTATGAACCTTTTTTGGAAAGAGCTCAACCTGCATGTTCCATTGAGTGCTCCAAGCTATATTTTAAGGCAGAAAATGAAAATTTTTAGTTATTCAGGAAATATTTTTGAAAGTGTCCTCTGCTAGTCATGTCAAGTAAACAGTTTGTGAAATAAATGACTTCAAAAACGTAGAAGATTTACTGTCTACTTGAGAAACCAACTCACAATCGTACGACATCCCATTGACTTCTGACATGTGCTTTTTGGTTATGTTCCCAGTGGGAATGCTGAGGAGTGAAGCAGTGCTTGTTTAAATTACTCTGATACACAGGCCGTGTTTTACAGTGACCAATGCCTGGGATGAAAGTCCTTTGAAATGGGCAACATGGGTATAAACAATTGGCTTGACATGACTTAATTTTCATGTTGTGTAGCCCTTCGAATCGAACCGAATAGCAACTTAAGATTCAAAACTGAATTGAATCTCAAAGCTTTGCAGGGATCTAATGTTATGGTCATGATTAGCCATTGTGCAACCTTGAATACCAATAACCTAACTAGCCAATTCCTCATGTTATGGGTGATATTTCTGTAATGGTCTATGATTCTGTGATAAATTGCTTTCGTCAAGTTCTTTCAGAAAAGGTATAACATATGAAGTTCTAAATTTATCATTAAAAAGCAGTTGATTAACAAAATTCTGGATATAGGGAATCTCTATAATGTTATTTTAACCAAGTTCACTAAAATCTGTCTGAGCCTTGATTTACCAAGGCAAGTAGATCAATTGTTCCCCTCAAATCATCATGAATTTAAGATTCTTTAATTTATCACATATTTAATTCAATAAAATAACAGACTTCAGAAATGAAGAATAATTCAATTCTACTTCCAGTACCTACTTACCAAGTTACAAACTTATGTGATCAGAAGTGGACAAAATAATCAGGAGTTCATTAGGCCTAAAAATGTTCAAAATCTGTTTCTCAGGCCCTCCCGCATGGTCCTTTTGACTGTTGCATGCTCTCTTTTTATAACCAATGCAAACTTGAAAAAATAAAATTTAAATGGTTTGTTTCTGATATTTTACCCAAGTTAATAAAACTGATAAATTTGTCCCTTGAATGCAACAATGTTTTGCAATGCTTTAGGATTGCAAAGCCTTCTTGCACACAAGGGATGAAATACACCACCACCCATGCTGTTCTGTAGATTATGAGACCTAAAATAATAAAACAAACTAAGAGCATGAACCTTTGATCGTAAAGAAATAATTGCAAAAATAAAAAATAAAATAAAATACTTCTGCCCATATGCAATTTCACAAAAAATGGCCTGAGAAACAAAAGATTTACTTTGTGGAGCCTTACTCATATTGTAGACAATATTTTAGAAATGTGCTATTTGATGGTAATTATGAGATAAAATAGCATATTCCTAATAACCCTTTACCTAACGAATTGGCAGCAGCCGCCAGCATAATTTACAAATTGAGCAGTTGAAAAAAAATTATTTTTCAAAAAATGTTAACAAAAGCATATCATGTGACCCCATAATTGCAACGAACTCATCAAGCTCGTTCCAGTGAGGGGGGGTTACATGATGCAGTTTTCTTGAAAGTTTCTAAAAAATTTGAAAAAGAAATATTTGAAATAACAAATTTTGATATCGTCTTCATTGGGTAAAGGGTAAATTATAAGTTCCTACCATTCATTTTCATCAGTACTCTACTGCATTATATTATTGCAATTATGCATGTCTTTTGCATTTCTAGGTGTTTGCAGAAACCTGATTGGTTCATTTATTTGTAACTGTCCTGCAGGATGGACAGGACAAACCTGTGGAGAAAATGTTGATGACTGTTCAAGTGCTGCTTGCAGGAACAATGGAACCTGCATTGATGAAATGAATAGCTTTAGCTGCAATTGCTCAAGCACAGGCTTTTATGGTCTTTTCTGTGAGGCAGAAATTGATGAATGTTTTAGTAATCCATGCCATCATGGTGGGCATTGTATCAACCAAATTAATTCATTTCTTTGTAACTGTACAGGAACTGGTTATACAGGGTTAACATGTGAAATCGAAATTAATGAGTGTATTAGTGAACCATGCCAAAATAATGGAACCTGCATAAATTATGTTAATGAATTTGGTTGTGATTGCTCAAACACAGGATATTCTGGAGTTACATGTAATGAAGACTTTAATGAATGCGCAGAAGATTTACATAAGTGTCATTTTGGATCAACCTGTGTTAATACAGATGGAAGCTATGATTGCCTGTGTTCTGTGTATTTTTCAGGTGAGTATATTTCATGTCAGTAAAATTGTTTGTCACTTTTTTGTTAAAAAATATGTGAAAATAGTAAACAAATGGGTTTTGACAATGCTCACTTATTGTCATGTAGCTAATGTGTATACACACTT
The DNA here is from genome assembly GCA_031216915.1 of Pictodentalium vernedei. Taxonomy (NCBI): domain Eukaryota; kingdom Metazoa; phylum Mollusca; class Scaphopoda; order Dentaliida; family Dentaliidae; genus Pictodentalium; species Pictodentalium vernedei. The sequence goes on along the minus strand of CM062291.1, from coordinate 254,329,100 downwards.
AATTGCTCATCATCAAATTGTCATCCTTAACTGGTAGAGTGCTGGAAGCCCATATATTTGGGCTTTATGCTGAAATGCAGGTATCACAGATTAAAGGATTCATATACTGTGGTTGTGCTTCATATTATCTTCAAAGTGGATTTATTTAGTCTATTCAGATATTTAAATTTTATTGTAAATTTCCTTTCTTATTATACCTACCACAATTGTTTACTACAGGCTTGCACTACAGTGGAAGTCCCTAACTCGGATAATATACTCTCTATTTTTGTCTTTCCCAAGCAATTTGGGAAAGAAAAGTGGTGCAAAAGCACCAAGAAAAAATAAGCCAAAACTGGGTCGAGTGCAACCGGTGCAGACCCAGCAGGGGACACTCTCTTCCAAGTACAACTCCACGACTTCCGTTGCCAGTGCGCATATGCATCGCTAACGATTCATTCTTTTTGAATCCACCAACGTTAGAGTTATGTGATTAGTGGGGAGGAAGGATACTTACCCGTATAAGAAGATGGGTGGGCCTCCATGTAAACAATTGTGGTAGGTATAATAAGAAAGGAAATTTACTATAAAATTTAAATTTCTTATCAACCTACCTACAATTTTTTACTACAGGCTGAATAAACAATAGGCTGGAGGGAATCGCATAACCAACCCACACATAACCCAAGTGCATTGGAATCATGAACAGACGGAAGAGGTCCCAAGGCTTATCAACCATAGCATCACAATCATTAGTAAAAGACAATGAGAGATGAGTGACACACAGACAGAAAAGGGCAGTAACAGCACAGAGCTGAAAGTGGCCTTCAAGAAGCCTAATGGCTAGGGCAGACAACAGCCTGAGCAGAAGAAAGAGGACCCAATGCAAAAATGTCCTGCTCCTGCAACTGACGCAGATAGAAGGTGGAGAAAGTAGAGGCATTTCTCCAGTAGGCTCCCTGCATAGCATCCGACAACTTGACGGAGTTAGAATAAGCCCAAGAGGTAGACATTGCACGCACCTTGTGGGCAGAAATACGATTGGTAATACAATCGCCAGCTTCTAAACGAGCGTAAGTCGTACGAATAGCAAGACAAATCCATCGAGAAATGGATTGAGGAGAGATCTTCTGTCGACCAGGAATAAGAGACAGAAACAAATGTTTCCTGCCTTTCCGTATGAATTGTGTCCGATTGAGATAAATGCGAATAGAGTGGACTGGACAGAGTAAAGGGCGATTACCCTCAACAGAAGGAAGAGCCCTGACACAGATAGGAGGAGGAGTAGTATCTGGTATCTGATTCTTGGCCAGAAAAGAGCAATCAGTGGTAAAAGTAACACTGGTGGGAGAGCTCCTGAAAAAGGCCAGTGTCAACCGTGAAGCTCACTAACCTGTCTGGCAGAAGCAAAAGCCATCAGAAAAGCCGTCTTATATGTGAGAAAATGCATATCCACCTGGGATAAAGGTTCGAATGGCATCCCCCCACCCCCCCCCCCCTCCCCAAGCAATGGAACACCCACGAAAGATTCCATCGTGGGGTAAGCTGCAAAGTCCGAGGCCTTTTCAAAGAAAAGTGCCTAACAAGCTTGGAGAGGTAAGGATTAGTGCCAATACAACGCTTCCCCACATAAGAAAAAGTCTCTGAAAGCATGGACCTGTAATACTTGATGGTAACAGGCTGGAGACCCCGAGAATCAAACAGATATACCAGAAACTCCGCAATCTGTGAAATTGAAGGATTGGCATAATCAACAGAGTGATCAGCACACCATTGACAGAAGACCTTCCACTTAGCTGCATAAGCTAAACCAGTGGAGTGCCTCCTTGAAGAAGAAATGCACTCCACTGCTCATCTCGAAAAACCTCTACGGAGGAGACAAGACCTGACAAAAGATATGCGTGAAGGCACAATGAAGGCACAATGAAGTCGGGTCGACGTGAAACCTCATCGGGTGACCTTGGCAAAGAAGGTCGCGATGTAGAGGGAGACGTGCCGGAACCGCCGCCATTAGCGAGCGGAGCTAATTGATCCACACCCGCTGAGGCGACAGGGGAGCAATCAGAATGATTCGACAACTGCAGGTTCGAATTTTGTCTAGAACCTAAGGCAGAATCGGAATGGGTGGGAAGGCATAACCGACTAGACCGTTCCAATAGAGTGACAGAGCGTCCATGGCAAAAGCCAGAGGATCTGGACACGGGGACACGAACCGAACAACATCTAACATCCAAGGATCGGATGTGATGGTGACACAACGGTCTGCGAACTCTGCTATCCTTCCTCCAACCTGGGACAAATCGAGGTGAGGACCTTCATTATGAGCCCCGCCGAGACCTGCAAGAGGATAAACCATCTCCTCTACTGTATGAAGAATCCTGCGACTTCCCTCTAGCCTGCCTATGCTTACCCTTACCCCATGAGTAAGAAGTAAAAGCGGTGGCAGAAGGATCAGCCTTTTGCTTCGCAGAGGTAGCAGAAGGGTACTTGTTAAGCCTGGAATGGCCCCTGCCTCCCCTAGAAGGCGGATCAAGCTGACGAAACAGCAGCTGATCTTTGGAATGACACAGGATGTCACACCGGACCGCCGACACGGAACCATGGAACAGTTCTGGACCTGCCAAAGAAGCAGATCGAAGAGCAGCGTGCTGCTTCTCAGGAAGGGATCGACCTGTATCCAGCACAGAGTCCCTTCGACCTTGTTCCAAATTAGCCGTGTTACAGGCATGCATGTGAGTAAGATGCATGAGCGCCTTGGACAGCACACGCAAAGGAGCCTGCACCTCGTCAAACTTATCTGGAGGCAGATAAGCAGCTAAAGCAGAGACGACGTTATCTGAGAGAGAAAGCATACCCAGCATCTCTCTTGATAAGCCCAACGTGGACTCCAGAGTCGTCATAGGAATGACGGCAGACTTGGGCTTGGAAAGCCCGAGGGAATTGGAGTCCGGATCCAAAATCGTTTAAGTCTGGCAGACTGACGGGTTGTCGGAATCGTAGGAACGAAAATGCACCGGAGGCAAAAAGGTGTCAACCCTGGTGAAGAACGGAGCCTTCATAGCCTTGGAACTCAGCTTAGAGTCCAAAGCTGAAAATGCTTCAACCACCTGTACCAACTGGCATGGTTGAAGACGCCCAGAAGCAGGTTGCTTCACAGGCTGTAGGCACGCGATCGATGATCGTGGCCTGGATGACACTGTCAGCTGGTTTGATGGTTTGAGATCCAGAAGGAACCCAAACACAAAGTCAAGGGCTGCCCCCAAGTCAGAAGACTGCTGGCTCTCGACATCAAGCTTGTCTGACTCCTCCCCTGAGTCGGAAGACACATAGCCCATCGTGGGTAAACTAGCCGACGCTTCCCATGGTGTAGGAACACCAGGGGGATCAGAAAGTGGCCTGTTTCCAATCCCGGGAGACAGCGCCATAAGGGGCACCTGGAAAACACTCGCTGCCTCACTGGAAGCAACGGGAAGGCTCTTGGACAGAACCTGAGTGAGTAAGGAGAGGGCCTCCCTAAGCTCACTGCCCATACCGGCCGTTTCGACATGGGGACGAACCGGCAAAGTGGCTTCACCTCTGACCCTCTTAACCAGTGAAGGGTCACAATCCTCAAAAACACCCGAAGCAGGGCGACGGGCAGCAACTGAAACATCTGAAGGCAGACGTGTATAGGGGTATGACGCACCCCAAGGATCAACATAGTGGGAACTCAGGAGAGTCACCGTGGACCTCTGCGGGGCAGAAGGTCCAGGCTGCACAAAAGACGTTGGTCCCTCAAAACTGGCCATGTGACCAGAATGAGTGGACGGAAATGCCACGGAGTTCATAGTGTCCCCACTATGATCAGCCAAAACCAATGACACAACTGTGGTGCTTGACGGCACAGAGACCACAGTAGAGAGTTCGGCCGGCAGCCCCTTCCAACTTTGCCGAGTTGAAGCCAGGGAAGGTTGAGGCCGATATCCCACGTCCACACTACCAGACATCCCTGCAGGAATAAACCGAGGCAGGCTGAAACCGAAGACGAAGCAGACGGACCAGCAGTAATAGTAGATACGTCGGGAGTCGTTGAGGTTGGTGGAATTGTGGAGAGAGCACCCCTGCTCGGCTCCGAAGGAGGAGTCACAACCCTAGTGACAGCCTCAGATGTCGACTGGAGGGGGACCGCAGTCCCGGATCCAGGCACCTGCTCACCAGACAACTCAACGGCTCCCGCAGTATCCACTGCAGGAATAGACTGCACATCCCCCATGGAGGAGGAATAACTCTCACCAGACATGGTCGGTTCGGGAGCCCCCGAACGACTGCGTTCCCCTTTCCCGCAGGTGCGGGAGGTACGGCCACGGCCACGCATATTCGCACTGGCAACGGAAGTCATGGAGTTGTACTTGGAAGAGAGCATCCCCTACTGGGTCTGCGCCGGTTGCACTCGACCTAGTTTTGGCTTATTTTTTCTTGGTGCTTTTGCACCACTTTTCTTTCCCAAATTGCACTCTCCCATAAATTGTAACAGGTCAAAGACCTGTGAAAAAATTTTGAAGGCCAAAAATAATTTAGCACTCCACCAGTTAATACCCTGTGCTTAGATTCTGGGGCATGCAGTTACTCCTGCAAACATTTTGCATGCCTCACTCATTCACAAGCAGTGTGAAAATGAACACTCCTAAACTCTTCTGATTTCCACTTTTGGACACTGGAATGATGGTTGATCACTTTACCAATAAAATACCATCCAATCAAATATTATTCATGGCTACTGATCCAACAGAAACTTTAAAAACATGACGCAAGTGAAACTGTTGATCTCACACTAACTGCCTCAGCCATTCTCACTCATGTACACATAAAGACACTTTAAAATGGCTCGCAATACACATATTGGACCAATATGTCAAAACTTTCAGCCATTCTCATACTGAAGCCAGTGGCGGCTCAGTAGTTATGGGGGCCCTCCGGACTAATCCGATTTGGGGCCCCAGGACCTACCGGGCCGACCATGGTTTGGCACGGTGGGAGAAAATTTTGGTTCTCGGAGTCCAAACGGTGCATTTTCCGTGCATCTGGAGACAGAAATGGGCATGTAATCTGATTGAGAAATTGGCAATATTTTAGTAAATTTCTTATCAACCTACTCACAATTGTTTACTACAGGCTTGCACTACAGTGGAAGTCCCTAACTCGGATAAAATACTCTCTATTTTTGTCTTTCCCAAGCAAGTTGGGAAAGAAAAGTGGTGCAAAAGCACCAATAAAAATAAGCCAAAACTGGGTCGAGTGCAACCGGTGCAGACCCAGTACGGGACGCTCTCTCCCAAGTACAACTCCACGACTTCCGTTGCCAGTGCGCATAAACCGTCTCTAAAGACTCATTCTTTTTGAAATCCGCTTCGTGTCGAGATGTTTTTGCACGCTTATCAGTGTTCCACCAGCTCGATGTTTGATGATTCCTGATTCATTATACCACAGTGTATCCTTTGTATTCTCAGGAACAGTGTTTTATATTCTCTTTTTTCTATTATATGTCCATAATGTATATTTCTTTGCTCTCTCTCGGGTCGCGCGCGATTTTCGCGGGCCACGCGGTTCGGACTTAGTTTTTCACAATTATTGTTCATGCTTTTTTTGCAAATTTTTCTAATTGTGTTAGAGTTAGGTGTCAGCGGGGTACCACTCCTGCAGTGTTTCTTCTTTCTGTTGAGAGTAGTCTTCCTGTTGGGTGGTTCCCGGTCGACCGTCTGGGGTCTTTGTTTCTGTCACCTTTCTCTCTTTGGGGGTGTTCTGTTTTCTGATCTCACCTTCTCTGCTCCTCTCACCTCTCTCATGCCTAGGACAATTCCTTGTGGGCAGTGTCTGCTGCCTAAGCATGTGGACGATGTACATTCGTCGTGTTCCTCCTGTAATGGGTGTTCGGCCGAGCGGCCGTGTGGTGTCTGTGGAACATGGTCTTCCACCTTTTGGGCGTCTGTAAATCGTGTCGTTCGTTCTCGTGGCCGTGCCTCCCGCTCCCGCGGGAAAGGAGAACGTGGTCGTTCGGGGCCTCCCGAGCCAACTTTGTCTGGTGAGAGTTATTCCTCATCCGTGGGGGATGTGCAGTCTTTTCCTGTGGTGTATACTGTGGGAGCCGTTGAGTGTTCTGGTGTAGAGATGCCTGGTTCCGGGACTACGGTCCCCCTCCAGTCGACATCTGAGGCTGTCACTAGGGTTGTGACTCCTCCTTCGGAGCCGAGCCGGTGTGCTCTCTCCATTATTTCACCAGCCTCAACGACTCTCGACGTATCTACTACTGCTGCTGGTCCGTCTGCTTCGTTGTCTGTTTCAGCCGGCCTCGGCTTTTCGCTGCAGGGGACTGCAGAACTGTCCGATACTGTAGACGTGGGATATCGGCCCCAGCCTTCCCTGACTTCAACTCGGCGAAGTCGGAAGGGGCTGCCGGCCGAGCCCATCGCTGTGGTCTCGTCGCCGTCGAGTACCACAGTTGTGTCTTTGGATTCGGATGTTCGTAGTGGAAACACTATGAACTCCGTGGCGTTTCCGTCCACTCACTCTGGTCACACGACCAGTTTTGGGGGACCAACGCCTTTTGTGCAGCCTGGACCTTCTGCCCCGCAGAGGTCCGCGGTGACTCTCATGAGTTCTCGCAATATTGATCCTCGGGGTGCATCGTACCCCTATACACGTCTGCCTTCAGATGTTTCGGCTGCCGCCCGTCGTCCCGCGTCGGGTGTTTTGGAGGATTGTGACCCTTCGCTGGTTAAGAGGGTCAGAGGTGAAGCCACTTTGCCGGTTCGCTCCCCTGTCGAACCGGTCGGTACAGGCAGTGAGCTTAGGGAGGCCCTCTCCTTACTCACTCAGGTTCTCTCAAAGAGCCTTCCTGTTGCTTCCAGCGAGGCTATGGGTGGTTTTCCAGGCGCCTCCTATGGCGCCGCCTCCCGGAATTGGAAACAGGCCGGTTTCCGATTCCTCTGGTGTCCCGACACCATGGGAGGCGTCGGCTGGTTTGCCCACGATGGGCTATGTGTCTTCCGACTCTGGGGAGGAGTCCGACATGCTTGAGGTCGAGGGCCAGCAGTCTTCGGACTTGGGGGCGGCTCTTGACTTTGTGTTTGGGTTTCTGCCTGAGCTCAAACCTGCTAACCAGCCGACAGTGTCAGCCTAGCCACGGTCATCGGTCGCGCGCCAACAGCCTATGGAGCAACCTGCTTCTGGGCGCCTTCGACCGTGCCAGTCGGTACAGGTGGTTGAAGCTTTTTCAGCATTGGATGCCAAGCTGAATTCCAAGGCTTTGAAGACTTCGTTCTTCACCAGGGTTGACACCTTTTTGCCTCCTGTACGTTATCGTTCCTACGATTCCGCCAATCCGTCAGTCTGCCAGACTTTGACGGTTCTGGATCAGGACTCCACTTCCCTCGGGCTTTCCAAGCCCAAGTCTGCCGTCATTCCAATGACGACTCTGGAGTCCACGTTGGGCTTATCTAGAGAGATGCTTGGCATGCTTTCTCACTCAGATCACGTCGTCTCAGCTTTGGCTGCTTATCTGCCTCCAGATAAGTTTGACGAGGTACAGGCTCCTTTGCGTGTGCTGTCCAAGGCGCTTATGCACCTTACTCACACGCATGCCTGTAACACAGCCAATTTGGAATTAGTTCGAAGGGACGCTGTGCTGGACACAGGACGATCCCTTCCCGAGGAGCAGCGTGCTACTCTTCGATCTGCTTCTTTGGCAGGTCCGCAACTTTTCCATGGTTCTGTGTCGACGGTCCGGGATGACGTCCTACGTCATTCCAAAGATCAGCTGCTGTTTCGTCAGCTTGATCAGCCTTCTCGGGGAGGCAAGGGCCGTTCCAAGCCTAACAAGTACCCTTCTGCTTCCTCTGTGAAGCAAAAGGCTGGTCCTTCTGCCGCCGCCTCTGCTTCTTACTCACGGGGTAAAGGTAGGGGTCGGCAGAATCGAGGGAAGTCTCAGGATTCTTCATTTGGCAGAGGAGGTGGTTTCTCCTCTCGCGGGCCTCGTCGGGGCTCGAAATGAAGGTCCTCACCTCGACTCGTCCCAGGTTGGAGGAAGGATAGCAGAGTTTGCAGACCATTGGACCACCATCACATCCGATCCATGGGTGTTAGATGTTGTTCGGTCCGGGCTGCGCATATCCTTCCGACGGCACCCCACTCTGTCAAGGGTGCCTCTTCCAACCACAGTTCCTTCAGACGTTTTACGTCGGGAACTTTTGTCCACGGAGATTGCCAATCTCCTGGCAAAGGGGGCGATCGAGGTCGTCAAGAACGTTCAGTCAGTGGGTTTCTATTCCCGCCTGTTCTTGGTGCCGAAGAAGGACGGCCGACTCCGACCGGTTATCGATCTGAGCATCCTGAACCAGTCTATCATTGCTCCCAAGTTCAGCATGGAGACTTTCAGGTCGGTCCGCCAATCAATTCACCAGGGAGATATCGCAGCCAGCATCGACCTGCGAGACGCTTACTTCCACGTTCCGATGCATCGGGCGTCACGGAAGTATCTCAGGTTCGCTTTTCTGGGGCGAGTTTACCAGTTCAAGGCCATGCCTTTCGGCCTCAACCTGGCTCCTTGGGCGTTCACCAGACTGATGTCGCATGTGATAGCGTTCCATCGCACACAGTCCAGGGTGACTACTTCGGCATATCTGGACGATATCCTCCAGAGGCATTCCAATGCTGCCTTACTGGAATCGGATGTCGCCACTCTGTTGAGCTTGCTCACGTCGCTAGGATTCAGAGTCAACAAGGAGAAGTCGGACCTGGTCCCTTCTCAGTCGTTTTGTCATCTGGGGATGTCTTTCCAAACCAAATTCAATTTGGTGGCTGTTCCCCAGGCCAAGGCTGTGATTCTCTCAGCTTTTGCTCTGACTCTGTCCCAGTCCAGGTCCGCGACCGCTCGGAGTTTTCTCCGGCTGATCGGTCTCTGCGGTTCGGTGACGGATCTCATTCCTCTAGGTCGGCTGCGTGTCAGACCTCTCCAACACTTTCTGCTCAGTCGTTGGAGACCGAATGTAGATTCTCTGGATCAGGTGCTTCCGTTTCCGGACTCTCTGTATCCTCACCTTCTTCCCTGGACAGATGTTCAGTGGATTACGCAGGGTGTTCCGCTGGACTTACCCACGTCCGATCGCGTTCTGACGGCAGATGCCAGCGATCTCGGATGGGGTGCGACGTTGGATCCTCTCGGTCTTTCCCTACACGGGATGTGGGACCAGGATCACGCAGCTCTACACATCAACCAGAAGGAGCTTCTTGCTCTTCTTCTGAGTTTCAGGCAGTGGATCCCTCACTTGTCGAATCGCCAGGTTCTTCTACTATCCGACAATTCGACAGTGGCTGCTTACATTCGGAACCAGGGCGGCACGCACTCGCTTCCGATGTACGAGTTAGCTCGGGATCTTTTACTGCTCGCTCAGGAGGTTCACGCCGGGGTGGTTGTTCGTCACATTCCCGGTCGTCTGAACGTCCTAGCCGACTCCCTGTCCCGACAGGGCAGGGTTATTTCCACCGAGTGGATGCTTCACAGGGCAGTGTTCCAGTCGCTTTGCAATCTCTGGGGACGTCCCCACATTGATCTCTTTGCGACTCGTTGGAACCATCAGGTGGACACTTTCGTGTCCCCGTGTCCAGATCCTCTGGCTTTTGCCGTGGACGCTCTGTCACTCGATTGGAACGGTCTAGTCGGCTACGCCTTCCCGCCGGTTCCGATTCTTCCTCAGGTTCTCGCCAAAATTCGAACCTGCAGTTGTCGAATCATTCTGATCGCTCCCCTGTCGCCTCAGCGGGTGTGGATCAATCAGCTCCGCTCGCTGATGGCGGCGGTTCCGGCACGTCTCCCGCTACGTCGCGACCTTCTTTGTCAAGGTCGCCAGAGGAGGTTTCACGTCGACCCGACTTCATTGTGCCTTCACGCATATCTTTTGTCAGGTCCTGTATCCTCCGTAGAGGTTTTTCGAGACGAGCAGTGGAGTGCATTTCTTCTTCAAGGAGGCACTCCACTGGTTTAGCTTATGCAGCTAAATGGAAGGTCTTCTGTCGATGGTGTGCTGATCACTCTGTTGATTATGCCAATCCTTCGATTTCACAGATTGCGGAGTTTCTGGTATATCTGTTTGATTCTCGGGGTCTCCAGCCTGTTACCATCAAGGGTTACAGGTCTATGCTTTCAGAGACTTTTTCTTATGTGGGGAAGCGTCGTATCGGCACTAATCCTTACCTCTCCAAGCTTGTTCGGCACTTTTCTTTGAAAAGGCCTCGGACTTTGCAGCTTACTCCACGATGGAATCTTTCGTGGGTGCTGCTTTGCTTGGGGGGGGGGGGGGGGGGCGCCGTTCGAACCTTTATCCCAGGTGGATATGCAATTTCTCACATACAAGACGGCTTTTCTGATGGCATTTGCTTCGGCCAGACGGGTTAGTGAGCTTCACGCCCTCTCGGTTGACCCGGCCTTTTTTAGGAGTTCTCCCAACAGTGTTACTTTTACCACTGATTGCTCCTTTTTGGCTAAGAATCAGTTACCAGATACTACTCCTCCTCCTATCTGTATCAGGGCTCTTCCCTCTGTTGAGGGTACTCGCCCTTTGCTCTGTCCGGTCCGTGCTATTCGCATTTATCTTGATCGGACACGCTTCATACGGAAGGGCAGAAAACGGTTTTTTCTGTCTCTCATTCCGGGTCGACAGAAGATCTCTCCTCAATCCATTTCTCGATGGATTTGTCTTGCTATTCGTACGGCTTATAGTCGTTTAGCAGCTGGCGATTGTATTACCAATCGTATTTCTGCCCACGAGGTGCGGGCACTGTCTACCTCTTGGGCTTATTCTAACTCCGTCAAGTTGTCGGATGTTATGCAGGCAGCCTACTGGAGAAATGCTTCTACTTTCTCCACCTTTTATTTACGCCAGTTGCAGGAGTAGTCGGAGGACCTTTTTGCCTTGGGTCCTCTTTCTTCTGCTCAGGCTGTTGTCTGCCATAGCCATTAGGCTTCTTGAAGGTCAGTTTCAGCCTTGTGCTGTTACTGCCCTTTTTTCTGTCTGTGTGTCACACAGGCTCATATGTCTCTTTTCATTGTCCTTTACCAATGATTGCGACATTATGGTTGATAAGCCTCGGGACCTCTTCCTTCTGCTTCACGGTTCCAGTGCACTAGGGTTATGTGGGGGTTGGTTATGCGATTCCCTCCAGCCTTTTGTCTATTCAGCCTGTAGTAAACAATTGTGAGTAGGTTGATAAGAAATCTAAATTTTATAGTAAATTTCCTTTCTTATTATACCTACCACAATTGTTTACATGGAGGCCCTCCCGTCTTCTTTACGGGTAAAGAATCTTTCCTCCCTGCTGATCACATAACTCTAACGTTTACGGATTCAAAAATGAATGAGTCTTTAGAGACGGTTTATGCGCACTGGCAACGGAAGTCGTGGAGTTGTACTTGGGAGAGAGCGTCCCGTACTGGGTCTGCGCCGGTTGCACTCGACCCAGTTTTGGCTTATTTTTATTGGTGCTTTTGCACCACTTTTCTTTCCCAACTTGCTTGGGAAAGACAAAAATAGAGAGTATTTTATCCGAGTTAGGGACTTCCACTGTAGTGCAAGCCTGTAGTAAACAATTGTGGTAGGTATAATAAGAAAGGAAATTTACTATAAAATTTAGATTTCTCATTTATCATACGAAATTAAACAAAAGTACAGGACATCGTCAAATCAAACTTGACATCTATGAGAAAGGAACCATCCTGGTTTTCTGTTCTGCGAACCTGTCGACTATATCCTCCATATCCAGGCGCTTAACAATGTCCGATTCGATTGAAATCATGGCCAATCCATCCAACCGCTCTTGCGACATAGTAGATCTCAGGTAGGTTTTGATGAGTTTTAGCTTTGAAAACGACCTCTCTGCGGTAGCCACAGTGACAGGCAGAGTTAAGAATAATACGAAGGTTGCAACAAGTTCTGGCATTGATGACACAAGTTTAGCCGATAATAGGATATTCAGCAGGTCTCGAACGGTGGAAGAATTCTTGATTTCAGAGTCAAACTCCCTGCGGAACGCTCGTATCTGGTTTAGTAGTTCGTGGTCCAAATCCTTCGGATATGACGCAATCAGTTTTAAAGTGGCACCCTCGAGGTCTATGTCGGAAATTTTCGAAAGATTATCGGGTTGGATGAAAGAGAATAGTTCCTTGACCAATAGTTGGTCTTTGAATCGCTCGTCAATTTGAGAGACGGCCATATCGATGACGGCATTAAAGCAGCGTATCCTGAATAACGCTTCAGGGTTTGATGAGCATTCGTCGGCACATAGTTCGTCAAAAAATCTCTTCGTACGTCTCACACGACCTGCGTGGAAGTCCGCGGGTATCTTCCACTGATCGGCCAGGGCCGTTGATGTTAGAATCACACTTTCCCATGAATAAACGAGTTCCCCCCTAGCCATAGAGAGGAGTCTGATTGCACGGCCCAGATCCATGTTATTAGATTGTAGTTCAGTTGAGGCTTTATTAATGGCCAACAACAACCTTTCCCACATGACAATGAAAACGATGAATTCGAATTTTTCCATCTGTGATTTCAGTGCTTCCGCGTCTGATCGTTCTTTCCCCTTCTTCGACTCAATGCAAATCCTCGCCAAAACTTTCATTATGTCGACATATCTGTTTTTCAAAGCCCGGACAGCGTCTATCCTCGAACTCCATCTAGTTGGACAAAGCTTCTTGAGTTTCAAGCCGTCGGTTCTTCCCGAACTGAAAGCTAATTCCGCCCATCTGTTCAAACTGCCGCCAAAATATTTGAAAATTTCACTTATTGTCCCGAAGAAAGAAACGGATTCCACATTATGAGAAACTGCATCATTCACAACCAGATTGAGATTATGTGCTGCACAATGTACATATGGCACGGGCGTACTGTTGTCGACGCGCTCTCGGATCAAAGTTTGTACTACGCCGTGAACACCACTCATTACACTGGCTCCATCGTAGCCCTGTCCGCGGATTTTACTGAGAGGGACCGTGTTCGTCAAACCCTTAGCTGTAGAATCTGTACATTTTATGAATCCCAAAAAACTCTCGTTCAAAGAAGCATCCCCTTCGGTGATATTGACCAATCGAATTACTAGCGATATATGGTCATCGCGCGAAATGTCACTGGTAGTGTCCAAGATCAATTAGAAAAAAGGGGCATCGTTTATCTTCTGTACGATATATTTGCGCGTTTCTGAAGAGACTAGGAGAATTATTTCATTTTGAATAGTTTTGCTCAGATATTTTGAAGTTCGATCCGGTGCACTGATTAGCTTCTGGAGGACTGGGTCGAATTGAGATTGCATAGAAACAATATCGAGGAAATTTCCTCCTTCGCAATGGTTTTGAGAAGTGAGTTCTCTGTGGCCCCTGAAAGGCAAACAAAGTCGAGCTAATGTGATTATGATGTTGATTATCCGCATCAGTACTTGACGCCAGAAACTTTTCTGTTTGGCTATCTCTCTCATTTGGATATCGTCGATTCTGTTGCCTGAACGCAACCTCTCCGCTACAGCCATAGCTGAAATGTGAACATCACTATGCTCGTGATCCCTAATCTTTTGACTTAGGCGTTTACACGAACCACTGACACCATCTATCCACTCCCATTTGAGGAAACTATTTGATCTATCGGCGAACAACCAACACGCTTGGCAATATGGTTTGTTCAGCGTCGGCGAATAACACAGCCAGGTACGCGGGGCCCTCATCCCGGTCTTCGAAACAAATTCGTAGTATTTCTCACTGAAAACGAAGAACCCATCATCACTTTTGGGGAATTTGATCTTAGGCTGGCAAGGACCGTGGTTCATTATCATGTTGATCAGGTTTGTATCGGTGATCGATTGTCCATAGAGGCCACGATCTGTAGGGAATTCCCTCGTAGGGTCGAAAACGGAAACCTTTTTCTTCTGTTCGGGGGCGGGTGTTTCGGGTGGAGCCATTTCGACGTGATCTGGAAGTCCACTGGAGGAAGGGCTGTCATCATGAATATCAATTTGTCTGCACTCTTCATTGGGAGATGTTTTCATCTCATTCTCTGCAGTTCCGACGAATGGCGACTCTTCTTGGGTCCCTTGGCTTGAAGTAGACCCCCCATCGTGACCCTCGGGCGTACCATTGGTGACTTTTCTCGAAATAAAATCGGAAATTTTCCCAGACTTTGATACCGTTTCATCCACTCGCTTCTGTTTATCTCTACGTTCTTTTCTCTTCTGAGAACCTGAAGCATAACTCCGTTTCATGGTCTTCGAAATTTTACAGGGAATAAATCTAAATTTTCATAGAAAGCATGTTGTCATGTTGATGTTTTGAAACCAACGCAAACTGAAACTGAAAGTATTAAGTATTTCCGGCTAGGACAACGTCAGATGTTTCATAGAGTTGTCCTTCGTTGAAGTTCGTTCACTGAGGTACCACTGCGAGAGATAGATAAATTGAGTCATCAGATACATGCATTGATTCGATGGATAGGTTCCTTGTTCCCGACTCCATGGGAAGCGGATAGTTACAGGTTTATCGTGGAGAGGGGCCGCTCGCATTGGAGGGCCCCATCCTTTCTCTATTTCAAAGTGCAACCTTGGGGAAAAAACACACAATGGCCAGATCGCCCGAGCGTAACGTTTGAGATTCACCAATGACCACACAACTTGAGGTAGTGTGGCCCCGTGGCTGAGCAAGTAGGGCCCCCTCGCTGAGTAAGTAGGGGCCCCACAACGCCAAAGTTGCCGAATGACACTTTATTTGACCTCTGTGATATGCGCAATTTCCACGAAAAAAAAATTTTTTTTTTTGTTTGGGAAAAAATTGGGGGCCCCCCCTGGGTCGGGGGCCCCCCGGACTTGTCCAGGGTACTCCCAACGGGAGAGCCGCCACTGACTGAAGCCAGTACCCACCTCTTAAGTATACAGTGGTATGAGATGAAACATTCATTCACATCACACTTCTATTATCTTATTCACCCACCAACTGTTAAGTACCCACTGAACTTGAATGTCAATTGCTGTGAACTGGAAACCACCAAACAGTAACTACCAACCAACAGGCCAATGCACATTTAAAAAATAATAATTGCAATTGAACGTGACTTCTAGCATTTGGCACCAAAGCTGAATTTAAAACAAAATTGTTAGGGCGCACAGGCCTTCACAATCCACCATGTTAAGTTCTAGAAATAGTAGTCTTAAATAGACATCTCTGGTCATTACCCCTTACTTCCACTTCCCTTCAGAGGACTGAGAAAATGGGTAATAAGCAGAAGGTCCTGGTTAGGATGATAGAAATAGCACCAGAGCTCAAAATCCATATGAAAATCAGAATTGATTCTTGCAAATGATTGTCCCAAATGATATAGAATATTTATACCATGATTACCTATTCTGCTATATATAAAATAGCCTGTGATATAAATTTTAGCTTTACACACCAACCGTGGTGAACATGCTAACAATGGGATTTCAGTAGTTAAAATTTACACCCACAGTGGAACTACATCCAAGCTGACCTTTGGTGACCTCGACCTGAATGCAAACTTGTATAAATTTATCGCTTGTCGCCTCACGAAAAGTGAAACAAAAGTGGCAATTATTTACTACATTTTTAAATGAGTTTGTCTCGTAAGATACCAAGAATTAACAAACATGCATTGTCTCATGTTAATAAAGCATCTATAACTCGAAATAGTATGTTATTAAATTGAAAAATGTCCCTTGAATTGCACATTTCTTTTTCCATTTCATTTTGGCGATAAAATTGACAGTGAAAGTACCGCCCACTGGTGCTCATGCAAACAAAAACAGATTTGCATGTGTGTACATCTGCTGTCAATGGTCTTAGTATAAATAAAATATACCCAAAGTAGCTTGATGTACCAAATGTTCACTCATGATGAAGTGATGTTAACCGCTCACCAAAGGCTCGCGGTTAACACCACTTCACCACTCTTGGTGAACATTTGGTACACCAAGCTACTTTGGGTATATGCTATACATAATCACTGAATTTAATTTTAACATAACAACTCCTCACGTCAAAATCAATTCACTACTTTTATATTTCAGTCTACACATTGGTCTCATTGTAGTTAGTATTTGTGTTTGTTGTACAGTGAGGCTAAAATTTGAGGAATGGTAACACCTCGTGTGGAAATCACAACTAAGGATGAAAATTTGAGATTTGTTGTTTTATTTCAATGATTGGGAATGTTTGCATCACCTTCAGAATGTGAATGCCTTAAGTTTCACCGGCCAGAAAGAATAAATGCTGTCAGCAATTATGGGAATTGTTTGACCAAACAGAAAGCAGGAATTTTGGCAATATGATAATTTTGATTATTTTCTATTTGCAGGGACATATTGTAATATATCCAACCTGGATATGAAAGGCACAGAAGAAACACAACAATCAGGAATTATTGTTGCCTCTATCATAGTTATCATCATCATTGTAATAGTTTCAACAACATATGTTGTATATTACCTCAAGAAGTCAAGAAAGATGTCTGGTGTGTATAGACCCTCAATCATCGAACAAATAAATCCACCCATTCCACTTGACAAAATTGTTGAAGATCCACCAGGAGAATCACTCATCTGACTATAATCAACCCTTATAGAGATGAATCTGATTGGCAAGAACAAAAAATATGAAGCATTTTCTAATTTAATTTCTTTTTAATATGTAAGGTTATCAAGGCATCTTGTGGTTATTCTCAGATCATGTATTTTTAATTCTTAACCCGCTGAGTATTTTCAAAACGTTTTTCATCAAATCTAGTCATGGCTGCTGTGAAGCAGCCATGACTGGATTTGATAAAAATTCCTTTAAATTTAACTAACGAAATCATTGGTCATTAAGTCTGGTGAATTTACAGAGAAATTTGGTTAAAGTTGCCCAGCTATATACTTATTTCGGTGAAAGATATTATGTGTCCTTGCAGGATATCCACCGGCAGAATTAAGGAGTTGATACTGGCATGGAAAACTATCCCAAAGTTTTTTATATTCATTTACCCTACCGGAACTGTAAAATTCAGAATTGTTTGTCAACATTTCTGGTAAATGTTTTAACTTTTTGGGCTATTGTGGAATTCTGACACAGTAAGGGGGGGGGGGGGGGTCATCAAGTTCCTCAGAACAAACATAAAGTCAATTAAATCACATTCACTCTCATTCCTACTGTCGGCAGCAAGAAGCAGGTACATTGCTAAATGGGGTTTAGAGGAGTCTTAGATATCTATTCTCTTTTTCTTGTAATTGTTCACTTTTGAGACTGGATTTGATGCTTGATCTTAACCCTTTACCCAATGCACAGGTTATGAAAATTTATTTTTAAATATCATTTTTTTTAATTTTTCAAAAAATTTCAACAAAACCATATTATACCACTCAAAGTTTGCTAAGCACCAAATATTTGACACATCATTGTGAAATTTGCTTGTGACATATTTGCGATATTTTTGGTGGATATGATTGAGGAATGTTTTGAGATGGTCCCCAGTGTTTACATTAGCTCTCTTGATAGGCAGACTTTTCATGACAGTCATGGAAAGCATGTACCCCTTGATTTTCATGATGTTTTTGTCTACTGTCTACATGTACATGACATGTGTAGGGTATTCAATCTTCACTTCAACACAAACCCTTGTGATTTAATGATTGAATATGGCAAAGGCAAATGTAAGAAGACATTTGTCTCAAGCAGAAATGTGGCACGCTGTAGGGATGGTGGAGCAAGGGGCTACCCATCGTCAGGTTGGTGAAGCCCTTGGTGTGCACCATACGGTGATCATCAGAGTCTGGGCAAGATTTCAGCAGTATGGCACACCAGTAAGACGGCATGGTGGTGACAGAGACAGGGCAACATCTGCAGCTGAAGACTGGTTTTTGATCATGAAGGCCTGTAGGAACCACTTTGTCACAGCAACCCAGCTTTGCAGTGACCTTCAGAATGCATCCAGGGTAAATATTTTGAAGCAGACTATCCGGGCAAGGTTGCACAAAGGTGGTCTCCGATCGAGAAGACCATGCATTCATATTCCGCTGTCCCAGAACCACTGCCAGGCACGATATGAATGGGCCATGGACCACGTTGGATGGACCAGAGAAGATTGGCGACCTGTCCTTTTTACAGATGAGTCAAGGTACTGCCTAGACCACACAGATAGGCAGTCTAGGGTATGGAGAAGACCAGGAGAGCGATTCCATGCAGCCAACAAGACTGCTATGGTGGAGGGCAGTCATGGTCTGGGGCAGCATCAGCAGGGATGGACATACAGAGCTCTGTGTCCTTGAACATGGTACATTGACTGCACAGCAGTATATTGATGAGATCCTGGACATCCACATCAGATTGTACGCAGGTGCAGTGGGTGATAGATTCATTCTGATCGACGATAATGCCCGTCCTCATGTTGCCTATGCTGCCGGGGAGTACCAACAGAGGGAGGGGATTGAGCGTATGGACTGGCCAGCAAAATCCCCTGCCCTCAGTCCAATCGAACATTTCTGGAATGAGTTGCAGCTTGCAATTTCAGCCCGTCCAGTCCAGCCAAGAAGTGTCCAGGAGCTTGGTGCCATGCTGGTCCAAGAATGGAACAACATCCCACAAGGGACCATCAGGAACCTGATTGGGAGCCTGAGGCAGTGTCAAACTGTAATTAACAGTAATGGGGTCTCATACTCGATATTGAAGCCATACCAATTTGCTCTGTCAACTTTTTGGCAAATTAAAAAATTTCCTCTTTTACCAGTAATATCCATTTTCTATGGTTATCGTATTCAAAAGCTAACAAATAATGCCAAACACAAATAAAATCTTAATTTCTGTACTTAAATCATTAAAGATATAATTAAATAAAAAATATATACACTTTTCATTACAATATTTCAATTAAAACGTAAAACAGGTAGTTGGATATACTTGGTGCTTAGCAAACTTTGAGTAGTATATGTGATCCCTCATTGGAACGAGCCCGATGAGGTCATTCCAAAGAGGGGTCACATGATATGGTTCTGTTGACATTTTTTGAAAAATAGTATTTTCTCAGCTGCTGAATTTGCATATTACGTGGGCAGATGTGATCGATTCGTTGGGTAAAGGATTAAGTCACATGTATCTGAGGGATATTTTGAGGTTTTTCACAGCAATATTTATGTAGGATTTCACGTTCTGAAAGCCGGTAATTGCGAAAGAATAAGGACCAATGAGGAGAAATTCAAGTGAAAAATCATTCATCCAGATTACAGTACTTACCAACAATACCGGTTCATAGTGGCATAGATGATCAACAATGATTGCATGTATGGGGGTGTCCAAAAAATAAACCCTGAATAATAACCTTCCTTGTGGATCATTTTTTTAAATGTGTCTAACTGCTAGAACAACCGTTATATGTTGCAACAGTTTACTCAGAAGCGATCACGCACAGGCCTTTAAATTCATTATACCACCCACTTGAAAAGTGGGAGGTATATAGTGTTCGCTTGATCCGTCCATACATCCGTCTGTCCGTCCATCCATCCATAACGCTTCAGGGGGGTACACATCTGCTATCCGCAACTCCATTGAAGATGTGCACCTCCTATTTTCTTTTCAGATATTTTCATTTTTACAGTTTCCCATATTGAAAAATGAACTTTGTCAGGTTCAATTGACGTTCTGTACTGATCTGCTATCTGCAACTCCTCTTAAACCATTGAAAAGATTTCATTGAAACTTTCAGACCTTCTTTTACATACATTGCAGATGTGCACCTCTTATTTTCTTTTCAAATATTTTCATACTTTCAGTTCCCCATATTCAAAAATGTTCTTTGTCAATTCAGGTTTTAGTAGGGAGGGGTATAGATCTGCTATCCGCTACTCTTCTTAAACCATTGAACAAACTCCATTGAAACTCGCAGACCTTCTTTTACATACATTGAAGATGTGCACCTCCTATTTTTCTTTCCGATGTTTTCATATTTCGATGTCCGTCCATTACGCTTTAGGGATGTACACATCTGCTATCTGCAACTCCTCTTAAACCATTGAACTGATTCTATTGAAACTCTCAGACATTCTTTTACATACATTGAAGATGTGCACCTCCTATTTTCTATTCACATATTTTCATATTTACAGTTCCCCACATTCAAAAATGGGGGTACAGATCTGCTATCCGCTACTCTTAAACCATTGAACAAACTCCATTGGAACTCTCAGACATTTTTTATATACACTGAAGATGTGCACCTCCTATTTTTCTTTCAGATATTTTCATATTCCGACATACGGCCGTCCGTCCGTTATGCCATAGGGGTATTACGTTTTGAGGGGGAGGGGGGGGGGGGGGGGAGATACACATCTGCTATTCGCAACTCCTCTTAAACCAGTGAACAGATTTCATTGAAACTCTCAGACCTTCTTTTACATACACTGAAGATGTGCACCTCCTATTTTGTTTTCAGATATTTTCTTTTTTACTGTTTCTCATATTGAAAAATGAACTTTGTCAAATTCAATTGACATTCTGTACAGATCTTCTATCCGCAACTCCTCTTAAACCATTGAATAGATTTCATTGAAACTTTCAGACATTCTTTTACATATATTGAAGAAGTGCACCTCCTGTTTTATTTTCAAATATTTTAATTTTTAGGGTTTCTCATATTTAAAAATGGGTTTTGTCAATTCAAGCTTGTGGGGGGGGGGGGGGGGGGGGGTGTTGACATTTGCTATCCACAACCTCTTTCAAACTAGCGAATGGATTTCAATGAAACCTTCAAACAATGGTGTCAGTGTTTGTGCTCTCTTCATTAAACACACTTTTACTGTTGTAAATGTTTCTTGGTGGGAGTGGGTGGTATCATTTAGTGAGCAGTGCTCAAAGTTTTTCTAGTTTATTTTGGGCACACCATTTTGCCCTAACTTGGGCCCAATAAAACCAGAAATAACAGCATTATCCTGTTACATTTTATTGCCATGCCTTTCTTTGTGTTTGTATGGTCATATTATGATGGAAGTTATTCTCAAATGTAGAAGAGACACAGAGCATTTATATATTTTTCTTGATGTCTTCACACCTTCTCTAATTTGGGCACACCTCTATATAGTGCGAAATTGGGGGTAATCTAAAGGCCTGATCATGCAGAAATCAAAAAGCATGCAGTTTTAACGTCCGTCACTGATTGACTTGAAGTTTGCTGATGCTTTCATACACTGTTGCACGACCTGCATGTGGTCTTTGCGAATTCAGAAAGTGTCATTGATTGATCTCTGACTGACATTCGTGTATAATTTTACAGTGAGTTTCCTGCACCTGTTTGGTGTAACTCGTGATTATTACCATTGAATGTGTTGCATTGGTAGCATGAGAGTTTATTTTCAAGTTTTCCCCGACGTCAAGCTTCTTGTAGTAATTTGTATCAACTGTAGAAAGTGCAGGTAGAGGAATTTAAGTTGATGGGAATGGGGCCATTCAGGGGATCCCAGGTCACCCTAGCAGAAATCCTGCTACTACATGTGTGTTTTACTCATCCACAAAAAATGTCAAAGAAATCTTGAGTGTTTGAACTGTAATTCTGACTTATTAATAATATTCCAACTATATAATCATGATGTAGTTAGAACATTTAATCAGTAGTGACTTGAGCTATTACAGTCAGGACAAATCAGGTTTACACACCCCTCTCCTCCACCAATCGGTCATCTTCACGATACTCTGGGCAGTAGGCATGTTAATCATAATAATTTATCAATGCACATGAGCCTGTCACTCTAATCATGAATAGTGTCGTGTATCTTCATCCTCCCTGGTGTTCTACTAATAACAGTGGTAAATCATTAAAATGCCAGCTAATTTTTATAATACAACACAGCACATCCCACATTGTGATAATATGTTAAATTTTTGCTTGGTCAGAGAACGAAAATGCCTTCAAATTTACAAATAATATGGCTGGCTTTACTGCATTGATATTTTCCCCCTATTTAACAGTGTGTCTTGTGGCCAATACACTGTTGATTTGTCTATATGACTTGTAATGCATTCATGTTGGGAGCTACAAGAGCAAACACATGTTGATTGCATACACTTTGCGTATGGGTATTCACAGTAGACCTGTTCTCTCCAATCAGCACATTGCTTCAAATTTTATTGGAATATAGGCCATACATGTACGAAAAGACACAAGAGTAGGAAAAAGGAAAGAATATACCACCTGTAACTCACAAAAAGAATGAAACACAAAAATGGTTAAAAAAAACCCCATTATATCTTGTTTGACAAAGTTCAAGATGTAATGGATTTAGTACTTCTACTTTACAAATAATCAAGGAAAAATGACTGGCTGAGCAAAGGATTTACAACGTGGGTTTATTCTGCAATTTGGCACTGTGTACTAAGGTGTACACCACATTGATGGTGCACTCGTCTTCAGCCAGTGCTAACCCTGCTTGTGCAGAGTTAGTAAGTTGGGGAATCTGACTGTTGCTCACCACTGCTTGGTGGTTCTCTCCATGTCATTCGGCTTCCTTCACCCATTAAATTGTCCAGCTTGAGGTGATCTAGTTGTTGAAAATGTCCTCAAACCCCTTTAAGAAAAAAAAAATCTGCAATTAACAGGTCTCAAAAGGTTTGGCAAATGGTTTTTTGTTTAAAATTCATATTCAGTTTGGGGAGTTTATTCCAATAACCAGTATACAATTTAGCAATGTGGGCAAACCAATATACAATTTAGCAATGGGGTTGGGGAGGCAAACCAGTATACAATTTAGCAATGAGGTGGAATGGGCAAACCAGTGTACAATTTAGCAATATGGGCACCAATTATTTTTTAATTTCTTTCCTCAAGAACATAGCTTATGACATCCCATTGAAACAACCCTATTGAGCTTGTTACAGTGAGAGGTTGTATGCTACATTCTGGAGGAAAAGAATGGAAATTTTCAGTTATTCAAATTTAAAAAAAAAAATGATGATCATCTGGTTGTGTTAAGTAAAATGTTAATGTCGAGAAAAAACTTATGATGATCCCTGCTGTTCTGGCTTGGTCTGTATTGGCCATAACATTGTCCCTAGACAGGTAAGAAATTTCAACTGTCTGCTAAAATTGTCTGATGTTATTGACAGAAGGATATCTAGCCATTTTGGTGACATCCATCTTTGTACAAAATCTAATTAAGCTAATTTTCTGCCTGGCTCATATCGAGAGTAATTGCATTCATCTCTATAAGGGTTGTTAATAGATACTGAAAATGAGTGAGTTGACATTTTTTTTCCATTCAGCAATTCCATCATCTCTGTACAAAACTTCATTCACATTGATCATTTATATTTTGTATAGAGAGAATAGAAATTAGCAGTGCTTCATTTCTGTTGACACAAGGTGAGTAAAATTTGGCATGCCTAAATTTATCAAGAAATGTTGTTGAGGGTGGGGGGGGGGGGGGACCAAATTGTCACCATATATACTCAAGTGAAGTAATACTAGAAAGCATTGATCCAAATAAATTGTATGATAATTGCAGGAAAAATTTCACTGTGTCCCAGGCCTGCATCTAATCTGAAACTCAGGTAGGCATGGTCCGAAAGTTCAAATTAATGAATGGTACAAAATATTACCTTGCTTAGGACCCTGCAAAGTTTTGAGATTCGATTCTGTTTTCAATCCTAAGTTGCTATTCAATTCAATTTGATTCAAAATTGGCTACCCTATTCATTTCCATTTGAATCTTTTCACTGGAAATGAATCGTTCTGATGGAAATATGTAGTTGGAATATTTTATCAGTTGGAGCTTGAGCCACCGCAGTCAGAACAAATCAGGTTTACAGCACCTTCTTCAGTAGTCGGTCATCTCAAAGATGCAACTGATTCATTTCGAGCTTTGATTTGATTTCAAATAATAGAGCCAATTTTATTCGATATTTGATTCGAATCGAAAATGTGTGATTTGCGGGGCCCTAACCCTGCTGCTCCAGCTCAAGGCAGCAACAGCATTGTGCCTATTTTAGTAGTAGTCTCTGCAATACTACATGTACCTCTCACTGATATCTCAAGCTTACCTGTTCTAAAACTCATAAAATATCCGCAGTATGATATATCCAGTCTTTCGATATTGGAAGTGAGCTGTCACTCTTGTGCACCATCAGGCCTACAATTTATTTTTTTGCAAGTGGACGACAGCATGACTCGGCTCTACCAGGCATGCGATTAAAGTCTATTCATGGGGAAAAAGGACACACAATACTATGTGAGCACAGAAAGGTGAACAACATACCATAAATTACAAATTGTGGCAATTCAAGACTTCAAACTAATCAAACTTCTCTTTCTGAGAATTGGTTCACATATGTAAGCAGCATAAGTTCAAAGGTCAGTAATGCTACTGATGGTGCTCATTGTCTCTGTACAAAAAAGTTCTGGGCAAAATCATCTGATTGACTTGCAACTTATCGATTTATTTGCAGAAATGCATTTTGAATGGTGGAGTTTTTTTCTTACCTGGGTATTATGTTTTGGATATGCAGTAATGGTACCTGTTTACAAAATGCATTAACCTTTTAATGAATCAACGGCATCTGCCCACGTAATTTACAAATTAAGCAGTTGAATAAGAATTATTTTTCAGAAAATTTCAACAAAACCATATCATGTGACCTCCCATTGGAACGAGCTTGTTGAGCTCATTCCAATGGAGGGCCACATGATATGTTTTTTTGAAAACATAATACTTAAAATAACAAATTTTGTTATTGTGTAAAGGGTACATAACTCCAAAATGATCTACAGCAGCTTGGTTTTATCTTATGAAACAAC
Source organism: Pictodentalium vernedei (assembly GCA_031216915.1). NCBI lineage: Eukaryota > Metazoa > Mollusca > Scaphopoda > Dentaliida > Dentaliidae > Pictodentalium > Pictodentalium vernedei. The sequence goes on along the minus strand of CM062291.1, from coordinate 254,304,294 downwards.
AGTTTTGAGTGCCAACTTTCATCAGCTCAAGAGACCAAGAATTTGCTGTGAAATATGTTTATAATGTTATGAGGTGCATCGGAAAATGAAATACACAAACTTTAAATGCAAATGCTCCATTCAAGCTGTATTTCATGTGTTTTACCAAACTAAAATAAATTTGATTACTCCTGCGACAAGCTTATTTGAAAAAATGGGTAATATTTTTGGAAACCCTAGTTACTGTGCACTAGTAAAGTTAATGGTGGTCGGAAAGGAATAACCCTGAATTGTTCTGTAATTTAATTCTGAAGAAAAGGACCAGTTGCATATCTGTCTGTGAGTTTCTTTCTTGAAAATGATCAGTATTAATGTTCTTTTAACTTCATGTAAACAGCACACTTCCTGGGAGTTTCTAAGCTGCAGAGAAGGTATGTTTGTTGATGCTTTTCTTGAAAATATTTTCCAGATTCCAGAACTCAAGAATAGCATGCTTCACTTCAAATGGTTGTTGAAAGAATGATGATCTATTAATTTCTGCATCACATCTCAGTCCTACCTGGGCTTAGAGTCCAGGTAGGTCTGAGGAGTGGAGTAGAAACGATTATATATATCATACCGCTCATAAGAAGAATGAGAAAATGTGTACCTTAGTTGCCAAAAAAGTGTATAATAAGTGTGCAAGCACGATGTCTCACCTAAGAAATGAAGCACTGAATTATCTCATCAAATTGTCATCAGTTTTATGTCATTGAAACAGAGGCGAACTAGCCATATGATCCACCGGGAAAATTCCCTGTGGGCCCCCTATTGGATTCTACCTTGGGCTCCCTAAATTGATGCAGCCCAGCACCTGTTGATGCATGAAGTTTCATGAAAATTACCAAAAGCCCATAGAGATTGACTGCATTCTAGTATGCCATTGATTGCTCAGGTGAAATGAAACAGCATTCTTTCAATTTGAAAAATCAAAATTTTATCGGAGCCAAACTATGGTCATCCCGATGGCCTCCACCCTCCCCCCCCCCCCCCCCCCACCCTGTAGAACCATTTTTTCGAAGGATCGGTGAAGATGATACAAAAATGCCATCGAAATGCCCTCCATGAGGACTGCAATTGATTGCACAGATGCAAGGAAGCTGCATTCGTTCAGTTTGAAAAATCCAAATCTTCTCTAGGTCTGGGGGCCCCTTGGTGCATTTCCCAATAGCTTTTCTTGGCCCAGTCTGCCCATGCATTGAAATAAATGAAATGTAATTTAGTGTATCAATGGATTTGTTTTAATTAAATGAACATGTAAATGCAACACATTCATAATGCTTATAAAGGAATTGTCTTCCATTATTCCATAGAATATTTTAGATTTATGTTGATGAAATTTTTAAGGACACTAAAGTTCTCATTCTGTTATGAAATTAATCATTCTAAATATGTTTATAATGAACATTTTATAATCACTGTTATTTTAGGATGGGAGAATTGTTTATTCATAGCAAATTGCTTATATTTGAATTTGCTTTGCTCATTTGATGAAAATCCTCAAATTTGGATGGTGTTTTTGTAACAGAATGAACCCAATTCTTCCCAGATGTACCAAGGATTTATTGTGACATGAAAATTCTCTTCTTCGATTATTAATCTGAAACCATGCAGATAGGTTTAACCCACTTGGCTTACCCCAAATTCTGCCTGCTGTATTTTTTTACACTTACTTCTCATTTTGTCTGCTTGTGATTTTACTACAAACCTTATTTGATCTTCTATTCTTTACTTATATCATGTCCCTAATTGTTAGTACCCATTCAGTGGGAGAAAAAACTCTTAAAAAATAATCTTCAGCAGGCCTGCAAATAACATGAATGATCGTTTAAATTACGTCAATTGTAAAATATGTGAATCTTATATAGATTTTGATAAAACAACATAGCATACATTAACTCCTTATTCGGGAGCGCGGTGGCTCAGTAGGTAGAGGTGCAGGCTGCAAGCCGAGAGGTCCTCGGTTCGAATCCCACCTGCGGCAACCGCGTTGTGTCCTTGGGCAAGACACTTCATCTCCATTGCCCGCGTGGGGGCACGATGACTCCGTGTACAAAGGCGTACTGCACGTCAATGGTGCGCATGTCTTCAACCAATCTAACCCTGCCTGTGCTGCAGTGCGGAGTTACGATGTTGGGGAGCTGGCAGCTGCTCGTCGTTGCTCGGTGGTTCTCTCCGGGTACTCCGGCTTCCTCCACCCGTAAAACTGTCACGGTCATGATTAGCCATTGTGCATAAATATGTGACCTTAAACACCAATAAATAAATAAATAAATAACTCCTTATTCTGTATATTTTGCCAGTCAGATATGACAATCTTTTGCAACAAACCCGACTCAAAGGTTGAGCATTGCATCCATATATGACGAGAGTGGCATGCCATTTACATCTTAACAGAATCTCTGTCAAAATAAATAGTAATAACTAACATGCGATATGGCCAGAACAAGATCATGCATGAGTTGTTGGTTATTTATTTTGGCAGAAATTCTGTTAAGATGTAAATGGCATGCCACTCTCGTTACATATGGATACAATGTGCAACCTTTGAGTCAGGTTTTTTCCTATAGGTTTCGACTCTGTGCTATATAGCATAACCTGCTAATGGGTTATAATGTACACTCTTCATTTCCAGGCCTGCTGTAACATTCTGGCCTGGTCAATTTGGTGGGTGTGTGGTGGCTCAGTGGTAGACTGTTGGACTTCTATGCTAGAGGTCCCAAGTTTGATCCCCATCCGGGACGACCCGCATTGTGTCCTTGGGCAAAGCACTTTATCCCAGTTGCCTACATGGGGGCACGATGATGCCATCTTCTAAGGCGTACTGCACTTCGATCGTGCACATGTCTTCAACCGCTATAACCCTGCTTGAGCGGAGCTTGAACAGAGATAGAATGTTGAGGAGCTGACAGTTGCTCATTGATGCTCGGTGGTTCTCTCCGGGTACTCCGGCTTCCTCCACCCGTAAACCTGTCATGGTCACAATTAGCCATTGTGTATTAGTATGTGACATTAAACACCAATAAATAAATAATAATGGTCCATTTGGTCTTGAACTTGCACCCTTGAGCAAGTAAGAAATATTAGAATATTCTTGTAAGAGTTGTCAACTGAATGAAAACTACCTGTTTTGCTGACTGCCGATTTAAAACGAAATCTTAACTAACATCTCATGTACTAGCAACCCATAGACGTTGAATGTAATTACTCTTGCCCATACAGTGCCATGAGTAATTACATTCATCTCTGTATACACGTAGATGTTGATTGGTGTAACATTTTTATTGGCCCACAAAAATGTGGGAGGAAAAGCCAAGGTACTGTCAGTCTTTCTATTTGTCTGTCTACCTGTCCATGTGGTGCCCTTGCCTTCAGACACTCCTAACACTGATTGAGTCAAATTAATAAGTTGCAGAGTCTGACAGTTTCTTGCCATGTCTTGATGGTTCTCTCCAGGTACTCCAGCTTCTTCTGCCCGTAAAACTGTCTGACATGATGTTACCCTGTCTGTTGAAGGTGTTGTTAAAATCCCCAAAAAACAAGAAAACTGTTCATGTGTAGACGGAGTTGGTGTCCACTCCCTAATTAAAAATTCTGCTTGGCCCATTGAAATCAGACTTGACATGAGAGTTGGGTTTGATGAGAATAAGAATTCTCTATATTTTGGGGTTGTTGTGCTAAAGGTGAAGGTCACAGTGACCTAGAACTAAAAGATTTTCCTGAGGTGGTTTCTACTATCTAATTAAAATGTCTCTTGGCTGATTGAAACCTAACTGGACATGTGGGCTGGGAGGAAGAACCCTATTTATTGTGAGACCATTTTGCTAAAGTTTATACCACCAAAAGTGGCTGGGTTAATTTATTGTAATTTATTGTCAAATTTACTTTATCTTAGTGTTATTGCAAGGGAATTATCTGCCCCTGGTGACCACCTCTAGTTTTTCTATTCAGAGAACCTATCTTGTATGTACAAAACTCCCATCAAATTAATAATTGATATTTTTATACAGAGAATAGTAATTAATATGACAATTTTTTCTCTCATTTTCTTTACTTTATTGTGTAGTACACCCGCCATGAACTGGTCATAATTCACGCGTGGGCTGTGATGTCCACTCTCTCATTTACCAGGTAATAAAAATCATCATCAGCAAAATTTAAATTAATGAAGCACCAGGTTGTACCCGGTGCTTCATTAATTAAATATTTTTGATGATTAGTCTTATAATTAGTGTTTGGAATCCAATATTATTGCATTTGTGGAATTATTACCCATCCGTGGAAATTAATTGACCATTCCATGGTGGCCATACTGTAATGGCTAACAAAGGCTGTTATATATCTGTATTTTCTTGTACATATAAATCCATATTCGTACAATCATAATTTTAAAGAAAGAATAAGAATTGTCTTCCATTGCTGTATATAGTATAAAGTTAATTTCTTGTCACTGATTTTCACATTCTCTTCTAAAATCTGTTATTTCAAATGAGATGGGAAGGTGGGTGTATATTTAAATAACAGTATTATAAGATGATAGAGTTATGTATTGATACTTAATTTTCAGCTCAACTCTCACCTGACTGTAAGTCAGAGTAAGCTACATCCACTGCCTGTCCATTATCCACCATCTATTGTCCATCATCCCTTAGCTTTATATCTTTGGGGGATACCCTTCAGAGTCTGTTTGATAGAAGACCGATGGCTGGGAGCAGTGCCACAAAAGCTCAAAATTCTTCATAAATCATCTCATAACCATCAGTCACAATACTTTGAAATTTGATATGCAACTTCATTATGTGCTCAAGATTTGAAATATGTTGAAAGAAAGTTTTTGACAATATTTGGACTTCTGCTGGGAGGTGCAAAATGTTTGGCCCCACCCAAAATGTCTATTTTCAAAACTGGATGACCAAACTTGGTATGCAGTAGGATTAGGGAACATTTACTTGATCTATAGAGGAACCAAATTGTTCACACTCTCATGGGAACCTCAGGAGCTGAAGATAGGAAACAGTTTTCAAGTGCTCTATCTTCATATCTGATGCATTGTAGTGAATATGTTGGATTTTTTTGTGATAATATATTTAACACACTAATAGACAGTGTTCATGCTGGCTCAAAATGTTTTGGTACTACGTGTAATTTTTGATCGGCGCCGTGTTAATTTTTTGGAGTGCAAAATAAAAGATTTTAGTGCCAAAGGGAATCTAACTGTAAATGGGAATTCAGAGAACATATTAAACATGCAGTGCAACAAGGCATCATCTGCACTGCAAAATCATTGCTGATGGTGCCCTGTTACACTCAAAGTATGATAACATTAATTTAATATTAGGCCCAAAAAAGTTAAAAATATGTTTCTCAGGCCCTCCTGCTGGCCCCTTTGGCTGCCTTATTCTCTTTTTTATAACCAATGCTAACTTAAAGAAAATAAAAATATTTTACCCAAGTTAATAAAATTGATACATTTGTCCCTTGAGTGCAAGAAGGCTTTGCAATGCTTTAGCATTGCAAAGCCTTCTTGCGCTCAAGAGACGAAATACACCACCACCCATGATATTCTGTAGATTATGAGGTCTAAAACATAAAACAAACCAAAAACATGAACTTTTGTACGGTAAAGAAATGATTACAAAAATACAAAATAAAATAAAAAAACACCTGCCCACATGCAATTTTACAAAAATGGCCTGAGAAACAAGATCTACTTTGTGGGACCTTACCTTGCTCTTTTAAATACTTTAGTTGCCAAAAAACCCACTGATACTGAAAATATAGATAATAAAAAAGTAAAAGGCTATTATCAATGTTTACAAAACAGTTTCCTGATTATCATTTACTCAGTGTATATTCATTCCAAATAAACTAGTAGTAAATAATTTATTATCTTCCTGAACGTTTATAAAAAAGATTAAGCATGATAAAAAATATTACGTAACAAAGAAATGTTTTGATAATTTGAATCAGATTAAATGGATAAGCTATTAAATCAGTTCACCCATAATAAAGAGCTATTATTATACATGTTGCCTTTGCATTACTTGATTGGCGTAAATGAATTCTGTCTTGCCTGTGTTGCCATACATCGATTTAATTGAAAACAACACACTAAAATAATAACCTATAAAACCTTGAGACCTACCTAACAATATTTTGGGTGTCAAATTCTTTTTTTGGTGCCATGGTGAATTTGTATCCAGGGAGGGGGGGACATCGGTATCCAGTGGCTCGGTCATATCACCCAACTATTTGGAACATACCTAATTGTTTTATCAAAGACTTATACATTACAAATACTTACATGGGAGGGAATTTATTAGAGTTTTATCACAGAGCTGTCAATTATACACCCACTAGGTAGAGGTGCATGACCATCTGAGTGTTTTCAACAGTCCATGGTCATAAAAATCATTTGTTATCGGTTCCTCTCTCCCTAGATGTGGAATTCTACCGATATATTGAGTTGGGCATTTATTGCAAATTTCAGTCTGCATGCTAAAATCAGTTTGGTTAAAAATCAACCAGGCTGAGTGAATATGAACCCAATTGGTTCACATTCAATCAACCCAGCTAGTTGATTTGGGTTAATTTTCACCCCAGACTGATTTTAGAGTGTGTGTCCATTTTTGTTGGGCAAGCAAGAGATTTTGCCCACCAGAGTACACCAAATTGTGAGTATATTTTCATCAAGCAAGCAAGGATGTCATTTGGTATTTAATAATTTCTTACCCAACCTCTGCCCAGCAAAATCCATGATCGAGAGAAACTCCAGAATTATGCCCCTGATGGCACCATTGGCACCCGACTGCATAAAAACTGCTTGTAGATCCCAAACTCATGATGGCCACTCAGCATGATCATGATTTGTAAGCTATATAATGTTGTGTTGGCAGATATGGTCACATGTAAGGAAAAGTGGGAACAATTTTAGTAGGGATCTGTGAATTGGAAATTTGACATCTCGAATTGAGTTGGACAGCAGAATCGATTCGTTCTTTCAGTCGAATAACATTCACAACTTCCCATTTTCACCAAGTTATGCAATGTATGTGATTACATGTTTATCGATTAGATATAGGCAATGGCCCTCTATTTCTCTTTAAAAATTGCATGTTCCATTGGAAGACATTGCTGTGAGTCACCGAGAAACTGGAAATTTGTAGCAACACTCTTAACTACCATGTATGCAATAGATATTCTAATCAGTTACACAGTAGAGTTCTGTCATTTTAGAAAATTTGATACGATGGCCCGTCCTTTCTGCAAACTATATAGAAATGGGATGAGGAGGTTGACCATTGTGTGATCTTCATCACATCAGGTCAGTACTCATGCATCACATGGGAAGAAGTTGTGCTGTTCACCAGAAAAGGCAAAAACCTCAGTGTGTGGGGAAGCACTCCAAAGGAGGGACTATTATCACACATCTTGTTATAAATAAGTTGCTTATATGGTATGGTGAATGTTCCTGCTTATCACAATGATTTTCTCAATGTGTCAAACAGATCGAAACATGACACTATCGTTGTTCACCACACAGTCACAGTGCCCTAGATTTTTTTTAGGCAGTATAATGGGCCAAATATTAGGGACCGACAAACATTCAGGATTTGATTCGCTTATGAATCATTTGACTGATTTGTTTCGATTCAAAACCATCTCCATTATTCAAAATAATTTGAATGCTGGATAATTTTCGATTTCATTCATTTCTTTATTATCGACTTGGAGAAGATCACAAGTCATCTTGCAATTTTCTGAAGAATGAGATTGACTGTATTCAGCTTAGCTAGATAACACAAATTCAGCTGGAAAATTCCTACAAATGTCATTTGAAGCAATTGCAGAGATAGCATTACGTCTGTTAGACACTTATATAGCCCCTTGAGAGAAATAAGGTGCTATCTGTAATGCTGAAGCATTACACATGGTACCTTGTTCCACTGAAGGGGTGATACATGGCTTTTTCTTCCTCCACTTTGGTGATACTGAATTCTTGCTTGATCTAATCCTGTTGGAAGATAACTGTGGGGTGAGTTGTCACCACTGCAATATTAAGAACAGAAAATAAGAAAACGTGGTTTGGTAGTGATACATTCAAAGCGATATCTCCAGAGCCCCTTCTTATGCAGTTATAACATTGATGCAAGTGCGTAGCACATCTATATTTCTTCACAGAATACCTTTGGTTGCCACATGAACCTTCCAGAAACAAGTGATGGGGCCCATCTACCTGTACTTGCTGTTGGATCGTATGAAATGGTCTTTATCACACACCTATTAATGTGAAACACAGGCTTTCCACTGTTCTGCTTGTATGATAAAAATAATGTTGCATTGCACATGTGGTGATACAAAACATGTTCGATTTCGTTTTCTTCATAAACAGAGAAGGAACAACTGTCTAAATATATCACATTGATCACTGGTCGAATGTACTAGACTCGAGATCGCTTGGAAATTCCAATTTCCCCGTTTAGATTTGTTTACCCGGCATAATTAAACAATCAGATTTGAGCGAAAAATTACAAAATAAAAATAACATACGGACTACTTGTTCCTTGACAAACACTTCCCACAACTGGCCATATAGTTATGGAGTGTGCTAGACTTATTAGCTATTTTAAAAACTTTCCATTGTGTTTTTCTCCACAGGTTAGTCCACTGTTCTGTGCAGGAAAAGTTATTTGACATTCACCTGTTTGTTATATTATTTATCTTCTACCACTGAATCAGGTTGTCTGGTGGTCAGTCTTGTTATGTTACTTAATAATGAAATGATTGATATTGTACTTTCTGCTCTAGGTGTAAGGGTATATCTACTCTCTAGAGAGGCAGTTGGATGATGAAATGACACACAATCAAAAAAGTGTCTTATGAGAGGACTTTTACTTCGTCATCATTGCTCATTCCAAAGAAGGGTCACAAAATATTGTTTTTGAGCAAAAAATGAATTTTTTTTTGCAAGTGTAAAGATTTCTTATCTTGGGTTAAAGGTTTAACCCTTTACCCAACACACACAGTATTAACTCTAAACCTGCTGAGTATTTTCTAAATATTTTTCATCAAATCTAGTCATGGCTGCTATGCAGCAGCCATGACTAGATTTCATGAAAGATTTATCTAAATTCAACTCCCAAGAATCATTGATGAAAAACTCTATATAATTGACAGGGGTAAAATTTCATTAACTATGCTCAGATTATACTTATTCAATAGCAAGAGAAATCCTGTCCTGGGCAGGTATATCCGCCAGCAGCATGCAAAGAATTAAAAACTATTATTTTAATTATTTAAAAATTTTTTTTTTAAATTCAACAAAACTATATCGTGATCCCTCATTGGTACGTGTGCGATGAGCTTGTTCCAATCAAGGGTCACACAGTATGGTTTTGTTGAAATTTTCTGGATTTTTTTTTTTCTTTTTTCAACTGCTCAATTTGTTTGCAGATATGATCGATCCATTTGGTAAAGGGTTAACCAAAACAAAATTATGTTCCCTATATTTTTAACGTGTAGAGCTAAAATAATTTTGTATGTTAGAATTTATTCGTAATAGCATTGTTTGTTAAAATGTATTGGAGAATGCCTATTGGCGATCTCTTATTAAATTTTTTTTGCACATCTACATGCATTGAATAGCTCAGAATAATCCAACCTCTGTCGATGATAATCAACGGGCAATATTTTGTGATGATACAAAATTTTTGGCATTTGCACATCTTATTATGGCCGGTCGGATAACATTGAGGAAGTTAAAATTAGGCTCAGAATGTTCTACATGTTTTGTACTTCATTCCTTTGAAGGTTTTCCAGACCAGTGACAGGAAGGACACCCTTCTCTATTGCTTCCCAGCCCCTCACTATCCGAGACATGGCTTATGTCTTCTGAATCATGCTCGAGATAATATTGATTAGGAATGGCACTTGGAAAATCTGACTGCGTGCTTGACTGCAAACCACTAAATGTCAGAGAACCTGGTATATAATATCAGAAGTGAATGGACTCATCTGAAAGAACTCTCTATGTTTCTTGATTCAAATTCCCTAATCCGAATTCATGCCTAAACTGGACAAAACACTTGGTCTAATTGCTTGTACAAGCCTGGGAAATAAGAGTGAATTTATTAAACACCATATACTGATCAAGATTATGGCCTTGCAGGTGTTTCTAGTCATGTGTTGTCTGCCTGTTTAGGTGGACGACACTTGACTAAAAACAACTACTCAGATTTTATCACTCTCCCTGCTGTATTATATTACATGGGGGGTGGGGGGGGGGGGGGGGGGGGTCTTGAACGAGCTCTGTCAAACAAGAATGGATTGGTTATATTCTCAGTTGCATTGCGAGAAAAATCTGCTTCAGGAATTTTTTTTATATTTCGACTCCAGTGCAGTGTGCAAAATTTGACGAGAACGGTTGGTTCGTTCACATGGTGGTTACGCAAATTTAAATCTAAGTGAACGGATGACCGGTTAGCCAAAAGTTGCATCTTGAATGGTAAAGTCTGAGTAACTTAACTGATAGAGTGCTAAATTTCTTCTTAGCCTCAAGATTCACACATTTTTGTCTTGTTACAATTAATGGGAAAGTGCATAAAGGCACTCTCCCATAAATTGTAACAATGCAAATCAATGGAGATGAAGTAATTTTACTTCCAAGATAATATGAAGGACATCCACAGAATATGAAGCCTTTAACTTTAGGTACCTGCAGAATAAAGCCCAAATATGGGCTTCTAGCACTCTTCCATTCACCAGCCTTTCTTGTGACTTGATAGATTTTTAGACTTGAGAGGCTATATATATTTCAGTTCCAAGCAATATATGAATACTTGTGTTAATGATAAAAAGGCCATTTTCCCAAGAATTTTTATGCAGCCGAACATTCGGCTAGCCATCTCCAAACTACGTGAACGGTCAGTCGGTTAAAGCCATTTTTAAAATTTTGCACACTGCCAGTATGCAGAGGTTAACTCTTAACCCACTGAGTATTTTTAAAATAGTCATGGCTACTATGAAGCAGACATGACTACATTTGATAAAAACTTCATTAACATTTGACTCAAGAAATCGCTGGTTAAAAAGTCGATAGAATTTGTAGGAGAAAATTTGGTCAGATGTGCTCAAATTTTACTTATTGTTTTAGTGGCAAGAGATTTCCTGTCCTGGTCAGGAATATCTGCCAGCAGCATGCAAGGAGTAAGATAAGATTGTATTGGCTAAATTCCTAGTTGCCTTATGGGAAGTATTTGCTGTTTGAAATTTCAGTATTTTAACATCAGGCTGCCAAATGTGCAGCTTATACATAACAGAGACCCTGGAACATTTCATGTTAGAATTTATTGCCCTGAATATTTGCCTTTTAGAATAAGATTCCTTGAAAAACTAATGGAGGAATGGGATGAAAGCAAGAGAGATACCTGGATGAGGGATTATATGAGGGAAAGAGTGAATGTCAATGTCATAGTTAAGGAGATTGAGAAAGTGTAAGGGGGGAAATAATAAAACAGTTTGTTTATTAAAATAAAAGCTCTTGGTAGAAGGTAAAACAGTTTGTGTTTGAATATTTCGAGATTATGAGGGATAGTGAGAGGAGTGACTAGGCAGGCGACGGGGGTTGATGTAGAAGGCTTCCTCATTAGAGGACCACTGAAAATCAGCAGAAAGTCAAAGAATTATTATTATTACATCACAGGCGAGTGAACTTAACTTAAGGTTTTGCTGTCTTCTTGGTTTACATAAGAACATTTTCCACTTTTACTTTGGCACAGCGATGATTTCTGAATTAAGAAGAGGGGGAACAGCCCTTGTTGCACATCAGCCAATGCTGCATGTTGAGTGCCCACTCTGAACAGGCACTCAACATGCATCAGAGGTTGCATTGATGGGAGAGAGCCTGAGATGGAATGACCTCCCTCTTGTAGTAGAGGGGCTGGCATTCCATCTATGGGAAAATTTTTAAATTTAGTGCCCAAAACTCTTCAAAAGAAGTGGGCAGGGCTTTGTGAGTTACTCACAGCTAAAATGGGTTTAGCGTGGCTAGAAAGTTGAGTGAGTGGTCACTGTGCTAAATATTCGTAAAGATCAAACCATTCCAGGTATGAAATATTAGGGGAATGACATCTCCACTAAGATGAATGTAGGAGAACAACATTCCCCTGCATTTCTTCAGAAAAGCAGCACTGCTGTGGCATTGAACCAAGTTCAGTCTATCATCCAAAGGTTCTTATTGCAAATAATATTTTTCAAAATGGTGCTATTGTTCAAAAGCATATCAAAACATAATTTTGATATCCTTATCTTGAACCATTTAATCTGACTCTCCATTCTCAAATTCATCAGGGTTGACAGTTAGTGTAGTTAATCAGTTGAATATTAGAGATGTAGTTTGTATGTACATCTGTTGGTGGGTTTCCCCAAGTTGTTGTCATGCATTAACCCTCTGCACACCTTTTGTCGACAATAACAATATTTAAAACTGCAAACTTTCCCCACAAAAGTAAACCTCTGTTTATCAGGTCATTTTTCATAAAAATGCATGCAGGTGGGCACTGAATTCATTTTTAGCTTAACTTGACAAAGTCAAGATAAGCTATTGCCATCACACGTGCGGAAGTCTGTTAGTCTGTTCACATTTTCCTTTAGCACAGGCTACACCCCCGTAGTTCTTGTCTGATCGTCACGAAATTTCATATGCAGGTTTTGGGTCATGTCTAGATGAGAACATCCCCTTTTGGTCGCGATCGGTCAAACGGTATGGCTGCCCGAGCACAAAACACGAAAACCATTAGCACAGTCTACAGGTCGTATTTATGAAGGGATTTCATTGTAACTTGGTAGGATGCCTCTGTATAATGTCTAGATGAGAACATCTCCTTTTGGTCATGATCTGTCAACCCTGATGGCTGCTCAAGCCCGAAACTCAAAAACTTTTAGCACAGTCTGCAGGTCATACTTAATATGGAGGGATTTCATTGTAACCTGGTAGGATGACTCTGTATGATGTCTAGATGATAACTTCCCCATTTGGTCGCGATCTGTCAACCGTGACGACTGCCCGAGCCCAAAACCTGAAATCCTTTAGCACAGTCTACAGGTCATATTTATGGAAGGATTTCATTGTAACTTGGTAGGTTGACTTCATATATTGTCTAGATGAGAATGTCTCCTTTTGGACTCAAGTGGGCAACTGTGGTGGCTACAGGGGCCCGAAGCCCAAAAACCTTTAGCAAAGTCCACAGGTCATATTTATGAAGGGATTTCATTGTAACTTGGTAGGATGACTCCAAATAATGTTGAGATGAGAACTTCCTTTTTTGATCGTGATCATTCAGCCTTGATGGCTGCCCGAGCACAAAAACCCAAAACCTTCAGCATAGCCTATAGGTCGTATTTATGGAGGGATTTCATAGTAACTTGTTAGGTTGACTCCATATAATGCCTAGATGATGACATCCCCTTTTGGTCGTGATTGGTCAACTGTGATGGATACAGGGGCCCGAAGCCCGAAAACCTTGAGCACAGTCAACAGGTCATATTTATGAAGGAATTTCATTGTAACTTTGTAGGATCACTCCTGATAAGAACGTCCCCTTTTGATCACTCCCAGAAAAGAACGTCCCCTTTTGGTCGCAATCATTCAGCTATGATATTTGCCCAAGCCCAAAACCCGAAAAACTTTAGTACAGACTACAGGTCATGTTTGTGAAAGGATTTCATTGTAACTTAATAGAATGACTCAGTATAATGTTGAGATGAGGACGTCCCCTTTTAGTTGCAATCGGTCAACCGAGATTGGCTACACAGGCCTGATGCCCGAAAACCTTTAGCACAGTCTACAGGCCATATTTATGAAGGGATTTCAATGTAACTTGACAGGATGACTCATTTTGGAATAATTTCCCTGCAACTTGGTAACTTTTGTTGACATACATTAACTGTGAGGGCCACATACATTAACTGTGAGGTCCACATTAACCCACCCCTCAGTTCTTTAGTACAGTCTACACCTCATATTATTTTTATTAAAAACATAGCATACAGGGAACAGAAATTAACATATTCCCAATTATCACAATTCCTGTCTTATTTCATAATCCTTTCATAAACATTGAACATTATCCTTTTTATCAAACACAACACACAGACAAGTTAAGCTACAGTGAGTGTCATTGACACTTTCATTTTTTTTAAATTATTATTCCTTCAGCCTCAGAGGTTCATATACTTGGTTTGTATTATGTTTCAATCTTCATTTACTAAATAACATGGCAGTGGTGTATTTTATCCATTTAATTTACTTTGGCAATTTATATGACGAAAAACAATTAATTTTTATTTTTTTAAAGTTTCCATTTGTAATAAAAAGAGAGCATATGGTAGACAAAATGTCCATGTGGGAGGTCCTGAGAAACAAATTTTTAACTTTTTGGGGCTACTTGTAACTAGGAATGTAACCAATTCATTCTTGTTTAACTGAGCTCATTGAGCTCTGTTAACCCTCTTCACGCTGATGTCAGAATACTGTAAATTCAAATTGCCAATTTTGCCCATAATGCAACTAGGAATTTAACCAATTCATTCTTGTTTGACAGAGCTCAGTGAGCTCTGTCAAAGACTGGATTGGTTAATTTCCCAGTTGCACTGTGAGAAAAATTTGCTGCTTGAATATTCTATATATCGCCTCCAGTGTGCAGAGGGTTAAACAAGATTGAATTGGTTAAAGTCCTAATTGCCATAACCCTTTACCTAAGCAGACGACACTAGCAAACAAAATTCTTGAATAAGTAATTTTTTTCATTTTTGTCTCAAAAGCATAGGTTATGACCCCTTTTTGGAATGATCTCGATTAGCTCGTTCCAAAGAGGGGTCATAACCTATGTTTTTGAGACAAAAAATGGAAAAAATAATGAAAATTAATTGGCGATTTTTGTGAATAGCTCTGGCCGATTTGGGCCATTACGTTGGGCAAAGAGTTACGAGAAATATTTGCTGTTTGAAATTTCAGTATTTTAACATCAGTGCCCAGATTGACGGTTAAGAGTGTGGCAGAGATTTCATCTTCTTTTCTGAGTTTGTATGATGACAAGGAATGCAGTAAGTTGTTTGAGTCTTAAATTTTTTAATAAAAGTACTTTTTATAAATTTGAGTTTGTCATTTGTTACTTCACCTCTTGTATGTGGATCTACATGTATCTGATGCCAAATTATGATTTAAGTTTTGATCTAATCAGCTTGATCATAAGACTGGAATATAAACAAATGTAGTTGCTTTACCCAATTGACATATTAGGAATAATCAATTTAAACAATAACCTCTCAAGTTTGAAGAAATGAGTCACCCAGAACACAGGGGCCTGTTACAAACTATGATTTAATAATAAAAATGATATTAGACAAGCACAGCTGGATAACCCCATTATAAATACTATAGAATATATAATATGTGCTCAGAACAACTAATGAAAAAGTCTTTGCTTACCCACTATAGTCCTCAAAATTATTTGTCTTTGGGCTGAATATTAGTTACAGATGGTACATAATGATGTGAGAGTTTTATACAACTGATTACCATTTCACTCCAAATAAAGATACATGTATGTTTATTAATCTTTTCTCTGATATTAATTGAGTGCTAGAAGCCACTATCAGGGCTTTAAAATGAAAGTGTCAATGACACTGTAGCTCAACTTGTCAAGACAAAGACATGTACATGTATAGTATGTGACACGGCAATAACAAACATCTAGCTAATGACCTGATAACAAAGGTACATATAAAGTATTGTAACGGTCTGTACAAAAATACTGACCGTTGCCTGTAACAAATGTATAGGTAAAGTATTGTAAAGGTGGGTGACAGTCAGATGCTAAACTAGAAAAAAAACTTTGAGTTCCAGAGTGGGTCTGACTGAACCCCAAAATATTTGTTCTCATAGCACAGTCATAACAAAGGCACCCCAAAACACCCTCGTTCCTGTCCCAAGGTGAAAACAAAGGTACCCAAGAAGTTTTGTGAAGATCAGTTCATAAATACGAGCTGTATAGAACTTGTGACAAAAAACTGATTGGACCTAATTTCGGTACAAAATGGCCACTGGCAGCCATCTTGAATTTTGGACCGTACCCAGAAACACTCATTCTCGTCCCAAGGTGATAACAAAGTTACCCACGAATTTTTGTGAAGATCGGTTTATAAATACAGCCTCTACCCTGAGCCGTATTGACATATGTGCTTACATTGTGTAAGTAGGACTGAATAAATCAACGTTCATCTAATTTGCATAATTTCTGCACGAAAAAAAACAAACTTACAAAATGTGATGTATTCCATGTTACTAAACATTCATACAAAAATTTATTCAAATCAGAACAATCATACAGAAGTTCTGTACAAAAGACTGATTGCACTAATTTTGGTACAAAATGGCTACTGGTGGCCATCTTGAATTTCGGACCACACCCAAAAACACTCGCTCTCATCCCACGGTGATAACAAAGGTACCCAAGAAGTTTCGTAAAGATTGGTTCATAAATATGGCCTCTAGTCTGAGCTGTATAGAAGTTGTGTACAAAAAACTGATTAGACCTAATTTCGGTACAAAATGGCCACTGGCAGCCATCTTGAATTTTAGACCGCACCCAGAAACACTCGTTCTCGTCCCAAGGTGATAACAAAGGTACCCAAGACATTTCGTGAAGATCACATAAATACAGACTCTAGTCTGAGCCGTATTGACATGTGTACTTACTGTGTGTAAGTCGCGCTGAAAAAATCAAAGTTCATCTAATTTGCATAATTTCTGCACGAGAAAAAAACCCGTATTATATGTGATGTATCCCATGGTACTAAACATTCACACAAAAAATTATTCAAATCAGCGCTTTCATATGGAAGTTCTGTGCAAAATCTGATTGCACCTAATTTTGTACAAAATGGCTGCCATCAGCCATCTTGAATTTCGGACCGGACCCAAAAACACTCGTTCTCGCCCCACAATGATACCAAAGGTACCCAAGAAGTTTCGTAAAGATCGGTTCATAAATACGGCCTCTAGCCCGAGTCGTATTGGCATTTGCACTTACAGTGCTGAAAGTAACACCAAAAAACATCAAAATTAGTCTAATTTGCACAATTTACGCACGAGAAAAAACCCCATATTATATGTGATGTATCCCATGGTACTAAACATTCATACAAAAAAATATTCAAATCAGAGCTTTCATATGGAAGTTCTGTACAAAAAACAGATTTCAGCATCGTCGGTACAAAATGGCGGCTGGCAGCCATCTTGAATTTTGGACCGCCCCCCAAAACACTCGTTCTCGTCCCACGGTCATAACAAAGGTACCCAAGAAGTTTCGTAAAGATCGGTTCATAAATACGGCCTCTAGCCCGAGCCGTATCCAATTGTTGACGTACGGACAGACGGACGACGGGCCATGACAAAAGCTCAAATTTGGCTTCGCCAAAGTTGAGCTAAAAATGAGGGTAGCTGAACAAAAGCCAACATTTTCTTTGCTTATGTTTCTTATTCAGTCAAACCCAAATAATATTTTGTTTATATAAATTTGTTCTGTTACAAATTACTGGAGAGTGTCATAAGGCACTCTCCAGTAATTTGTAGTAGAACAAATTTGGAATAATAAATTCAGACCACCAAAAATAACCTAGCCCTCAATCAGTTAACAATAGTGATGTATTCTCTAACAAATTGTTTTAGGTCCTTGAAAATGCTTAAAAGTGCTTGAATTTTAAAACTTGATTTAAGGTGAGTAATCCCTCTTGCCCTCTAAAGCTCACCTGAATGGAAAAGTAAGGAGAGCTGCAATTATCCACCTAGGAAATATTGATCAACTAAGGGATTCGAATATTCAAGTTCACACAATGAATCTAATGAAAACCATCCAGGGCTTATATTTCATCTAATTTGGGGAGAATCCATTTGGATTGTCGCGAAAATGGTTTCTAGAATCCATACCTGCTACATGTATGAGTGTCCCAGGATCCCATAAGGCCTGCATGGTTGACCCCCCCCCCCCCCCCCCCCCACACACACACACACACATACCATTGTATACTGATAACACATGTTAATCCTTTGCCCAACACTGCTTTTTAATATTTAAAACAAACTGAATTTGATAATCTAAAAAAAAAATAACCAATAAAACCTTATAAATATGATCATCATGTTATGTGCTGGTTAATCGTCCGATATGTTAGGTAAAGGGTTAAATTGACACAACTATTTTCACACGGATCCTAGCACGAATCTTAGAGTAAGTCGATTCTCATCAAAATATAAGCCCTGCCCTCAAGGACCAAGTATTTTTTTAGGCAGCCAGGATTTGACTAGAAACCACAGCCAAGGTAAGTTGACTGTTACTCAGAGGACCTCTTCATGATTGTATGTTACCTATTTTTCCCAACGAAAAGTGGTGCTCTTAACTGCAGTAAATAAGTTATGTTTTACTGGTAAAACTGGACCAGATCACCAATGCCTGGGGTGGAATCCTGCAAAGTTGGCAGCATCCAAGCCAGAAAAATAGCAGACTGTCATCTGTAAAATGAGGTCCCCAGAGGGTGAATTTTGTGGTGCTACCCTGCATCACTAAATTCACCCTCTGTGAACCTCATTCTGAACCAGGTCTCAAAACTAAACAGAAAGAGGTACCCAGAGGATAAATTGGCCCACTGTATGGGATAGCATAATCAAATTCACCCTCTGGGAACCTCATTCTGCAAATGTCAGGCTGCTTATTTTCAGACCTGGCAGCATAGGCATATACGATTGCTGTATTTGACTTCATACCTGTGTTCTGGTCGTTATATAGCTTTAAATGCTGAAAGTGACTTTAAACACAATAAATAAATAAAGTACCTGTTCTTAGATCACAAAGGTTATCCATTTTGGATAAACACCTTTCATCCCTAACTTATCTCGTCATAAAACTGACTTTCAATAAAGTTTGCTCTCCTGAAATTATTAGACGGACGAGGAATGTCCAATTAAGAAGCATGTAATTGTTGAGAAAACACCTGGCTATGACACTAAATTAAGCCAAATTTCGTTTCGTAACTTTGATAAAGGAAAACAACAGACAGCTTTTGACAAAATTGATGTTTACAAGCTTTATCTGTTTCAGTGCTTAATACCCACTGCCAAAACAACGCCCATTGTTTCATCTTTGTACATGACCAGATATTCTTAAAGAATTACTGGTCATTCTTTTAAAAAATACACAGTTTTATTATATGCTAAACGATAGATCATCGAAAAATTGTGGAAAGATAGAAATCATATTCCCCACTGTCACTGAAGATACAGAAATTTTCACTTTCAGGGCATCAATCCTGAAAATGACGGCTTTCAAATTTAATTAGCATCACTTCAAGGTGAATACGTGTCAAATTGTCACTGGAAAAGATCAATTTATTCCAAAAACGTATAATGAAAAGACAATCTAGTGTTTTTGTGTGGATACCGATCATTTCCAGTAATCATTCAACACGTATTCACTTTGAATTGATGCGTGAAACCCACCAGCTGAATCAGATCGCAAGACGCTACGCTGTTCCGAGTATCGATCAAATGGGATCTGGACGTTTTGTACTTTGGACGTTTCGTACTCTGGACGTTTCGTACCCAAATCTTTGGTCGTTTCGCACCCAAATTTCTGGACGTTAACTACCCGAGATTGGGCGTTTCGTCGTGCCCAATTTTCTTGTAAGTACAGTAACCATGTTTAAACGTTTCGTACCCCAAAACCTGAAAATGATTTTGGAGTACGAAACGTCCAAACATGGTACTGAAATAACTGGCCCTGGTGGTGGTGGGGGGGGGGGGGGGGGGGTTGGGGGTTTGGGTTGGAGTCGGACAAAATTTGTAGTACACGATGATGCCAAGGTGGGGGGTGGTCAAACGGCTCAAAAACACATTTTCTACCCTTTGCAAATTTTTTCATGGTGCCATTTTATGCCAAAGATAACTAAACACTTTAAAATGATTTCGACTAATATAGCTCTATTCGGGGGTTGTTTTGATGGGTATGTTAAGCTATCTGGACCCCGTGCTGGGTCCATGATTTTTTGAACCAGTAGTCCGTTCGGGCAAGATACAACTAACAGTAGAACAAATGGTTCATATAAAAATTGCACCAACCAGTGTCAAAATAAAAAGTAAAATTAACCAAAAAATTAAAACACAGCTCTCGTGTCCCATTTGGATAAAATAGTCACAACTTAATGGGCCAACGCAGGTTCATGTGTCAAAAAAATGGTTTCTATTAAACCAATCACATGACATTACCTGTGTCAAAATACCTATGTAAAATCTCAGTGTCACATCAGAAATGCCCCTCAGAAACACTATAAAATGGTCCTCAACAACACTGGAAAAGTGCTAAAAAAAATTGATACATGATACTGAGAGGGGCAGGTGTCCAAAATATGTGGGATTTTTTTTTTTTTTTTTTTTTTTTTTTTTTCTTGCAGGATTTGGGGTGGGGTGTTCAAAATGACCGGAAAAAATATGCGGAAAATAAGAAAAATCTTGCATTTTAGGGGTGGATGGGTGTCTGAGATTGTCGAATGCAAAAGAAACGGCATCGTGAACTGCATTTTTTTAGAGAGAAAAAAATACTGCAAAATGAAAATTCCAGAATTATTGTCCCATCTATTTGTTAAATATTCCTCGAATAATTGTCGTGTTGAGCAGCAATATTTGGCTGTTGAAATTTACTCCCGCTGCAAAGAGAACCGTTCCGCCAGCGGTAACCGTTCCTGTGAATTCAATGAAAATTAAAAAAGGTGAGAAAAAGACACATTCAAAAAATTATATAGAAGAGAGGCCTAGGTGGTTAAAACATATGATTAGTGTGTTGTTATGGTGGGCATACATTTGAATAAAGTTTATTCACTTGCATGGATTAATGCTCTTTTTCTCTGTTCCTGCATTCCTGAGATTAGGTTCCTGTTCCTGTTCCATGTCCTGTTCCTGAGAATAGGTGGCCCATTGGGTACGAAATGTCCAATCTTGGGTACGAAACGACCAAACATTTGGGAACGAAACGTCCAAGTGGTTACGAAACGTCCAGAGTACGAACGTCCAAAGAACGAAACGTCCAGAAACCGATCAAATCACTTCCGCGTATCAATTCGCATCATCTGTTTACTATGAAGTTCCTTATCGAACAGCAAAATAATGGCGATTGGCGAATAGCGCTTGGAAATTGGCAAATTGCCATTGACGAATGATGATTGGCAAATGGCGAATGGCAAATAGCGATTGACGATTGGCGATAGACTGAATATTTGCCGGATAGACTGAATATTTCCACAAGCGATAATATAGGCCTAATAACAGCAATAAAGACGCTCATTTTATGCAAAGTTTTCGGCCAACGCACAGGTACTCGGCACAAGCTGTGAAATCGAAAAAAAAGTGATATTTGATAGCATTTTTGAATCGATGTTGACGTGCCCCCATAATGGTATATAAATATTAACAAGGTACACAACTCGCTTTTCTAAAATGATAGCACTCATCTTCATTACACCCCCTCAAATTTGATTCACATAACGTATTCAGCAGTACCCGGCGTCAGTGGAAAGGGGGAAGAATAAGCTTTGCAGCGGTGTATCACACGACCGTCGGGTGTTCTTGAGTTATTCACAATAACTGGGAGAAGTCGCAGAAATGTCCGAAAAACATTTAGTCGGACAAGATGCTGTTTGGTGGAAAGTGGGTTACGAGCGACAATTCTCCAATTTATTATAAAAACTCGAGGTCCCATTGTCTACGGAGGGCAGATTCAAATATTAACCGCATACCTCTATCAATTTTCATTCTTGGCTTGACATTTTTTTCATTTCTGATGATCACATTTACTGTTTATACATTTTTAACCTTTCACTTAAAAACTCTTCCAGCTAACGGCGTCCATCGAAACGACAATTTCGCACAAAAAACATCCCCATTTGCTTCTTTTCATGCAGTATTTTCTCGCCGTGAATAGTAGAATTGGAATGTTTTTGAGCGAAATTGTCGTTGAAATGAACAAATGGTGGTTTATCTTCATGCAATCCTCACATCCCGGAGGTGCTCCCTGATCCTCGCACATACCGCCCACTCGGTCTCTTCTTTATTCATAGCAACAGCCCTGCTCCCTTTACACACATCATAAACTACCCCCTCCTCAGTTTTGCAACACACCTTGCATTCATTCTCACGCTTGGGCCTACTGGGTGGGGTATCGACACATTTAACAGTCTTATATAGAGTGGATTTTCCAAATGTCACATAGGCTTTTGTCACGTCTGTCGGCAAACAGATATAATATACACTCTAGGCATATGCCCAGTAACAATCGAAGGTAGTGGCCGCCCAAAGCCTTAAAGTAACCTGGGAGGGGAGGGGGGGTGCATCTATCCGGTTTTAATATGTTAATAGACGCGATTGAGTATATGATATTGAGAGGTCAAGAAGCACTGTTGGATTGAACATATTTCTTGGGGGTTGGGGGGGGGGGGGCGGGGTATTGATCTGCTATTGTTGGAGAAAAGTTATGACGATTCTCAGTAATTTTGTTTTCAGCCAACACACAATTGCGCCTCACGTTGCTTGGTTTGTTGATGCTCCGTCCGTTCCTGGTGCGCCGGGATTAACGTGGAGAATCCTGGTTGTGGAATTGGGAGAAGTAAGTCATTATTTTTACGAAAGCGTGGTTGAAGGAGATCAATTTTGGAAAACTGGGTTGTGTAAATGTTGCATTTCCATGGTTGCAAGTAAGGCTAATCCACCCCTGCTAGGATTTGGTGATGGCAGGGGACAACAAATGGAATTTTACACCTTGGAGGGGGCAACATTTTGTATGCCATTGCTTTTGTGGGATATGCTTTCAGCTGAGAAGGCGAGCTACTCCTCCCAGATAAAAAAAATGAAATCTGCTTTCAAATGAAGTCTAGTGGCTTTTAGGATAAATCTCCACCCTTGGAAAGTTGAAGAAATGAAGAAACGCGACCCACATTTTGAAGACGAGGTTTATAAAGGTTTTTGTCTCTACATTCAAGCTTGTAAATCTTTACTGGATATGTTCATCAGCTGGGTGTGTACAAGAATAAAGAAAAATGTGTTATATATGTGTGTGTGTGTGTGTGTGTGTGTGTGTGTGATGGAGAGGGAGAGGAAGTGACAAATCCTACGGTTAAGGGCAAAATGCACCCGCTGGTGGCAGTCTTCTAAAGTGGGCAGCATGAGCATAGCCATAGATGAAGACAGTGACCTTAAACACCAATAAATAAATACAAAATCACATAGGCCAACTGGTTTCCAGGTGGTGAAAACACGATCTTGTGAAATGTGTCGTTTTGCAATGAATTTTTAAAATGTTGTTCTGGAAGATTGTTTACGGCCTATTTTAATTTTCAAATAGGCTGCTCGGGTTGTGGTTCAACTGTTTTATCAATGTTAAATATAAAATTATCGTTCACTAATTTGTCTTTTAAACCATAAAAATTCCGGCCATTCGGACTCGTCCCATGGCACCCCCATCAGTGTATTTTTTTGGAAATGATTCAACATGTGGTAGGAGTATTAATGAAGTTCCATGCCAGTTTTTGCTGGTATTGAGGGCTATAATAATAGGTAAGCGGTTAATGATGCCACATGTTTTCTCACACACTATAGTGACTATACCACCTAAAAACTGTAGAGTAGACTGTGGGGGTTTTCGGAATCAACACATACGTCATCATGTTGGAAGTTAAAAACTATTTGGAGTGCACACATTCCTGAAAACTACCCTGGCCCGATGGAGGGGCCGGGGGGGGGGGGGGGGCTGGAGGTTAACCCTTTACCCCAACGCAGACGATATCAAAATTTATTATTTCAAATAACATTTTTTCAAATTTTTCAAAAAATTTCAACAAAACCATATCATGCGACCCCTCGTTGGAACGAGCTCGTTCCAACGAGGGGCCACATGATATGGTTTTGTTGACATTTTTTGAAAAATAATATTTTTTCAACTGCTAAATTTGCATATTACGCGGGCGGATGAGGCCGGTTCGTTGGGTAAAGAGTTAAAAATGTTGAGTAACATAAATAGTGTCAAGAGTGGTTTTGAGGGGTGTGGAGTAGGACAACATCGCTCACCCAATGTTGAAAACCATGTAAGAAGCCTATTAGATGCCCGTATTTACTATTTGAGCGTCTTTATTGCTATTATCAGGCTTATATTATATTATTATTCAGTCTATCGCCAATCGTCAATCGCTATATTTGATTTAATGGAGTATTAAAGTACGAGGCCCGAACCTTTTAATTTTTGTACATCGTCGTGTTTTAAACCTATTTTTCTCAGTTCAGAAAAAAAATCTTCAGGATCGATTTTGGAGAGCGCCTTTTAATTTTCGCTATATCCACTCAAAAACACTAGATATCCTCTATATTGTTTTAATACGAACACTCAACCTGGCTTGGGACCCTGGCTGAGCTTTTACCACAACTTTATTCTGAAAAATAACGAAACGGTGCACAGCGCGCTATTGTCGTCGATGGAGTTGTCCTGATAATGACAACTTACTTTTCACATTTTTTCACATTTTCAAATATTATTCTCCCTAACGTAATAAAATTATATTATATTATTTCATGTTTTAGCATTAAAACGCGATTTTACCTATACGGGAACCCCGGAAAGTGAAGCAGTGCTTGTTTACTGTGGTAAACAAGCTGTGTTTTATTGCAAACATATAGGGCCGGTAACCAATGACAGGGCTGGGAGTTTGGTGCTCGGACTTTTCCCCATTGGACATTTACCCATGCAGACATTTCTCCATGCATTTTTTTATTACTGCGAACATTTCTCGTGTTTTTTTCTGACTACAGACATTTCCTCGTGCTGTTTTTTTTCTCTTACTTTATTTTTGAGATAGCCATAGTTGTTGTATGAATTAATTGATCCTATACATCTGGAGATCTCGGACTTAGAAGCTAGTAGAGACAAAAAAAAAATCGCCAGAGAAAGAGTCATGGAGGATTCTAACCTTAAGTGGAGAGAGGGGGGTCAAATCAAAAGAGGTCTTTGGGTGGCCTGCCTGATAAAGAGACATGCTGGCACCTTTGAGTGGTCACTGTTGTTCCTGTTGTTCGAGCTGGGGTCGCAGTCGCTGAAGCTTAGGGGACAAATTGGGAAAGACAGTGAAAATGAGTGCTAAACGTGTAATTTAGGCGAAGTGGAGACCCTAGAACACTTTCTTTTAGAATACGCAAAATACCAGAATAAGATTCACTGGTAATTGGAGTATAATGGGGAAGTGGGTGAGAGATTGAACATGTGGTGGGAAAGTCTACTTACCGAGAACAAAACAGAACCAGAGAAACAATTTACTGCAACAAGTAAATTCGAATCTGTGAAAATGGTGAAAGTATTAGAACTAAATTATACAGAAAAAGAATTTATGGAGACTTATTTTCATGACTAAAATATCTTTAAAGAATTCAGAAATAGGTTTCTGTAAAAAGCATTTAAAAATTTTCATACAGGATTCAGATACAATTTTTCAAGAAACAGAAAATAATTTCTGTGCACAGAATTAAATGTGTTCTATAAAGGAAACAGCAATGGATAGTTTTGATTATTTTTTGTGTAAAAATGCATGTAGGAACTTCGGGAAAGCATTAGCGGATTAAAATACGTAATTTCCGGCAATTCTGAAAAATGCACTCACTGACCCCTGGGTGACCTCAGTGACCGTGACCCATATTTTGAACCTCCATTGAGGTTTTGACTCATTTTCTGTTGGTCCCAGGTCTCATGCCATGTTTGAGATATAAGCTTGACCCACTTTCAAAATTTAGTGGGTGACACAAAGGAGAGGGTTAGTATGTTTATCGGAGAGATTGGGGAGAATGGGGCACGGGATGTCATCATGTTGTTCGTCTCTGGGTGTTGGGAAGAAAGAAGAGGCGTGGGAATAGGGAGGAAGTTGGGAGCACATTGGTAACCAAGGCCATCTCACCAGAGAATCGTGACAAATCAGCGGCTTGTCAGTTTTATTAATCTGTGTGAAACACACAGACTGTTTGATTTGTTTTTGTATGAATTCTTTTTCTTCTTCTTCCTCTCCTCCTCCTCCTTCTTCCTCTTCGTCTTCTTCTTCTTCTCCCCCTGTCTTCTGTCTTCTGTGCACTTCCTTGTAGGCACGATAACTCAAAAACGAATTGTCCCATCTCGCTGATTTTTGACATGCTGATAGACACTCACAAGTACTCGGCCACCTATAAGTTTGGCCAAAGGGTTTTCGAAGACTCTTTTTGCCTGTAACAATAAATTATCCTGAAACAATACTATGTTATATTTTTCACACTGGAGAACAATGTAAACAATCATATTACAGAAGTGGAGTGCTTCAAACATTAAATGTTATCTATAATTTTAATCAGGTGTCAGTTTTATTCTCAAACCAAGTTGAGAGAAACCCATTGCTTTACAACGAAATGTATAAATTATTCAGTTAAATGCCTTTAACCCTCTCAAGACTTCAATGTGGGTTCCAAAGATTTTATTTCATGCAATGTGAGAATAATGATAACCCTTTCCATACTCACATTACTGCTCTAAACATAATTCAAATAAGTGGTACAGCAAAAAATGTCCATTCTTGATTCCTTAATCGAACCCTTTGAATGCTGTGCATATACGCTTTTTCTGGTTTTTCTGGTTTCTTGAAAAAAATTATCTGATTCCAGTATGAATATCTCTAAATACTGTTAAGGAAAACCTATTTCTGATTTCTTTAAAATCATTTTACTCCCCAAAATAAGCCTGCCCATCGTAAATATGAAGAACCAAGGGCTAATAGTATAACAACATGGATATATACCACTACTACTATGTCGCCGCCACCCCATACGAGAAGCCCGACATCCACTGACCCGAATAACGTTATGTCAGATTGTATAGTGGACAACAACAGCGGTCAGAATCTCTATGACGTCGCGTGTGTCTCATGACGTCACGACGTCAACAGCAACGTTAACCGTTTCGCGGGAAAAACTTTCAAGAAAACCCAACTTTCCCATCATCTTTCCATCACTTACCCATACTATATACCTATAGCCCCATGCATACATATATCACTATACTTGTCATAGCATACTATATATTCAGTACGTACACCATTTGGTGGATCTAGCTGCAAGAAGCCGTACTTTTGCTCCCCCAAAGTTGCTCCCCCAAAAGTCCGGTTCCTATGGGAATTTAACACTAGCTGCTCCCCCAAAAGTCCGGGTAATCAGGCACGATTCATACGTGCTATACTACTTTCGGGAGGCACCAGGATCGATCTCCCCCAGAGTCTAGCAACTCAACCTTCTTCCCAGTGGTGGGGCGGGGGTGGGGCTCCCAAATGCAAATTGTCACTTATTGTTTTTAACCCTCACCCAGGCCTTCGATTGGGGATCCTCGCCCTGCCCTTGGGCCCACCGTTGATATTGTATTTAGAGAATGCCATGGTTTAGTGGTCAGTGTCATTCAGTGTTAATCTGAACCGGAGATTGGAGAGGCCCCACAGCGACCACATCATAAAAGGGACAATCTCAGATCTCCGTTGCGTGGTGGAGGAAGCGATTCTAAGCCGTACATGATCTCGGACGATCGCCTCAATCTACATAAAGTTTTAGCTACTCTCAGTAGCCCAAATCTGGACCTTATTTCGACGACAAATACAACAAGGCCAAGTGGTGGTAAGGTGTTTGTGTTTGATTCCACAACATTCTCCAAAGTACACGATTGGCGTTGTGATGCGTATAAGTGGGAAAATACTGGGTCTAGGAAAGTGCCGCCATCTAGCCAAATTATAAGAAAAACTGTTTTTCATATCAAAATGCCTGGTGGAAAGCATAGTTGTTCATCGTTGTTCTAAAAGTGGAGTACCAGCTTGCCCCGAATGGGCGTATCATCTTAGTGCAGTGCATTGGTGAAGAAAATGTACCATTATACATATTGTGTATGATAGACACTAATGTGTATAGTGGGCGATTGGAATTAATAACTAATGAATTGTTTACGATAATTTGTTTCTGGGGAGGTCTAGCCCTAGTTAGGCCTGGAAGGGACCCCACAACGACCTTCCAAATATCATGATTGCACCCCCCCCCCCCACCCCGCCTTTACAGAATCCTGGCTACGACCCGCTATATATATAATCCATTTCCCATATTTTCGAAATGGTGGGGGGGGGGGGGGTGGGGACAAGATCGACATAACGCTGGCATATTTCAATGGCTTGAAATATGGAATTGGGCGTATTCCCTCCCACGGTTGTGGGCTCTTTCCCGGATATTTTTTTTCTTCAACGTCTGAAGCTCTGAAATCGATTCTGGTGCCTCCTGAGGAAACGTGAGGTTAAAAACAGTATGTTACGGTTTGCATTTGGGGCCTCATAGCAACCCCCTCCCCGGGCCCACCACTGTGAGCTCACACATAGGGACTGGTGGAGTGAGCACAAGGGGTCCTAGTCTTAATAGGCTCATGTGGGTATCACTGAGGTGGGACTTACAGGAATCGAGAACTAGTATCCACTGATGTATGGTTGGTTTTAATATGTGTTATCACCTCGGCATGTGTTTGGCGAAACGCTAACTGAAAATAAAATATGAACCTCCGTTTAAAAAAAAAGAAGCTTGAACACAACCTTTTGCCGATAAAAAGGACGGTAAGCGTATAAAAAAACTGTTTTAAAGTACTAAATGTACCTCTGAAAGTGTGAAGTGACAATTTAATGAAGCGTGCGCAATATAAAACGAAGATTAAGTATTGATTGTCTTATTGTAGACTATTTTCAAATTATAAATGGTTTCTCTCCAAAAAAACTTTTTGTTAAATCCCTTCGAAGTGAACAGAAACATCTAAAATTAGCTACACCTCCGTCGAGCAAGTATGATAATATTCACCCCGTCGTGCGCCTCAGCGAATTCGTTGTTTTCCTTGCACAAAATGGCGTGTCGATCAGTGTCGATGGCGAAATGATCTTGTCCTTAAAATAGTCTACAATGAAACAAACAATACTTAATCTTCGTTATATATATTTATTATTGCGTTAGCTTCCTTAAATAATCACTTTTCACACATTCAGAGGAACATTTAGTACTTTTAAACGTAGTTTTTATACACTTACCGTCCTTTTTACCGGATACCGTTCTTTTTACCGTCAAAAAGTATTACCCGTCGTGAGTCATGTCAACAAATTCTACGTTTAAAGACAAATCCACACAGAGTCGGACCTCAGTTTGTTCTAGAAATAACAGTAAACTATTCCACTTACTGTGTGTAGGCTGGATTTCTTGGTACATCCTCAAAATGGACACAATCTCACAAAAAAGACCGGTAACCCGCGTATAGTTTTTCAATTTCCGACATTTCAGTTAAGTGAGTCTTACGGCAGCGTATCAAGTTAGGGTCAGGACCTTTTCATTTAATAATATGTTTTTACAGATTAGTAATCTGTATTTACAGATTATTAGGAGACTGTTTTTACAATTTATTAGATGACTGTTTTTACAGATGATTGGAAGACTGTTTTTACAGATATATAATCTGTTTTACAGACTAGTAATCTGTATTTACAGATTATTAACCTGAGACTGTTTTTACAATTTATTAGATGACTGTTTTTACAGATTATTACAAGACTGTTTTTACAGATTATTACAAGACAGATTTTTACAGATTAGTAATATGTATCTGCAGATTATTAGAAGACTGTTTTACAAATGAACTAGCTATTCGATAATTGGTTAGTAGTACAGCATGTACCCGATCGTGCCCTGCTACTGTTAAATTCCCACAGGAACCGGATCTTTGGAGGAGCAATTTTTTTCTGTGCAAAACTTCGGCGCCGTCCAGCAAGATCCTGCAAATGGTGTACATACTGCATATTTTGTATGCTATGGTATATATATTGTTATATGTACAGAGTGGGCTATGGATATATAGTACGGGTATGTGATGAAAAATTAATGGTGAAGGTGGGGCTTCTCGAAATTTACCCCCGCGAAACGGTTGACGTTGCTACTGACGTCGTGACATCACGATGCGCAAGCGACGTCATAGAAACGTTGGCCGCTGTTGTTGTCCATTGTACAATCTGGTATGACGGGCTTGACAGGGTGCGGCGGGCTTCTCGTACTGGTTTGATATCGTAGTATATTATGGGTGGGATATACCCCTGTAGGTATACGATTACCCATTGGTACTGCTAATCGACCTTCATATTATCCTATCACTGGTATAGGTAGTCCATAAAGCTAGGTCAACCAGTATGGTGGGTGGGGATAATGCATGGTCGTCGTCTAGTTCGGTATTGTGGGATAGTTATTGGTGGTTTAGATTGGTAGTATATATGGGCGTTTTATACCCCTGTGGGTCGGATCTTCATCCTTATTGTTTTAATCTACGAATGTTTTGTCATATCCTATGACTAGTATAGGTAGTATGTAATGCTGGGCCAGGCGGTATTGTAAGTGGGCTAAGGGGTAAAATAGTTCTCTCACTCACCCCCCCCCCCCCCTCCAAAATCATTAAATAGGATACATTATAAGTCAAAAAATAAGTTGATGCGTATCCACCATAGACCATGCTTCCTGCTTTGTCAACATCAATAATGACAAGTTCTTCGTAAGTAGTAGGAGGTGTGGAGATCGTGCCAATTCAGGGGGATCTCATGGGGGATCTCATATGTGACGTCATGTCACGTGACCTGGTGGCGCCATGTTTGATTGTCATGGTAACCCGCGTGAGCGGCCGTCTTGTGACGTCGTCTCCATAGTGATACGTGGTGTGAGTGCGCATGCGCAGCGCGTGTTGTTAGGGTGATACGTGTTTCCGTCGTCCATTTTGTATACTGAAGGCCATCATCTTGGTTTCTATGGTAGCACGTGGTTGCTATGTGACCCAAAACCTTCTAACAAGACAGGGGTATATTCGGAGGGTATGTTCATTTGAAGAAGAGTAAATTCCCGATTTGTAGAATTACCACAAACAACCCGACAAGTTTTACTATTTCGAATTCTTTCAGAATTCTCTGCTTTTATCTATATATACAATAGTTTTTATCAACCTGACCGTGTTCCTTTGTCCTGGAGTATACTCCAGTAGAGTAGAAGAGCCTACTAGTTGGAACAGCTTTGCTTATTATTACTATATTTACCTTTTCTGTACTATTCTTGTTAGTTCTGACTCTATTCCGTGTACGCTTGTCTATCTAGACAATTTATATCAGTTATAACTAACCAATCAGATTGCTTGATTTCCCATAATCTGTATGCAGAGTTATCTCCCCTTATTACAACGAAGTCGTATCCGACTCTCATCGCCTCTATATCCAATGGCCATATCCTATGGAATCCCTTTTTTGTCGTATGTGCTTATGTGAAAAGGCACAATGTGATACAATGTGCTCTAGCATATAGGCACATGCTTTATGTGCCGATATGTGCTTATATGTGCTTATGTGAAAAGGCACAGTGTGACACAATGTGCCCTAGCACATAGGCACATACGGGTATTTGAGGATACATATGACCTGGTATTGTATTATTCGAGGATACCTACTAGAGAATCCCTTTTTTGTCATATGTGCTTATGTGAAAAGGCACAATGTTCCCTAGCACAAAGGCACATGCTTTATGTGCCGATAAGTGTTTATATATGCTTATGTGAAAAGGCACAATGTGCCCTAGCACATACGGGTATTTGAGGATACCTATGACCTGGTATTGTATTGTTCGAGGATACCTACTAGAGAATCCTTTTTTTGTTATATGTGCTTATGTGAAAAGACACAATGTGCCTTAGCACAAAGGCACATGCTTTATGTGCCGATATGTGCTTATATGTGGTTATGTGAAAAGGCACAATGTGACACAATGTGCCCTAGTACATAGGCACAGGCGGGTATTTGAGTATACCTGACATTGGACTATTGGGGATACCTGTTGTAGAAACTTTACATCCGGGTACTTCTGTTGGGGCAGTAGATAAAAAAAAACAAAAAAACAACAATATATATAATATTTCATTTTTGTTCCAAGTGTACAATTCAATTTCTCAAGGTATTTGTCTTTGTAGTTCTTCTCGCATGGGCTAACCATTTCATCTTCTTGTGGGTTGGAGCTTCTTCCCATTGCGTGGTTAGGTTCTTGATAAATCTTTCATTTGATAACTTGGTTTTGTTGACTGCTTTAATTTCCTGGTTGTCATCTTTGGGTTCCTCTTTCTCTAGCTGTTTCATTGTAGTAACTTCAGTCTTCTGAACATCATTCTTGGTTTGGTCCATCTTTGAATCTTCATTTCCAGTGGAAGCATCTTTCTTGGTTTGGTTCATCTTTGAATCTTCATGCGTAGTGGTAACTTCTTTCGCAGTAGAAACTTCGTTCTCAGTGATGACTTCATTCTTTAAGGGAGCTGGCATCTTTTTCTTGTCTTTGGTAGAAACTTCATTCGTAGTGGAAACATCTTTGACAGTAGAAACTTTGTTCATAGTAGTAACTTCATTCTTGTTTGTATTGGAAGTCAGTTCTGTCTTTATTCTTTTGTTTAATCGTCGGTTAGTAACCACACATCTTTGTTTCTTTCCACCAGCATCCAAGTTTAGATTTTTTCTCTTGGCTGCATTTACTACGCGATTCACTTGAGCCAGTTCTAGGGAAGTCAGCTTTAATCCAGCATCATTCTTGAAGATTTGTATATGTAAGTCATCTTTGAATCTGAGCACTGTTGTTGACACAGGCATCTTCACTCTTCGACATTCAAAACGGAAATGAATTTATTTTCATACCAACACTCCTTTTATACTTTTTTTCTATTCGTCTGTTTCTTCTTCTTCCTCATCGCCATCATTTACTCTGAATGAGTAGTTTGTCATAAGGTTGTCGAACAGAAATCTTCGCTTTTCCAAAGCATATTTCTGGGATTCTTCAAAGTCATAATCCTCTTCATCACATAGACGATTGGCTGCTTCTTGAATTTTCTTGTGAATTGAGTCTTTGCAAAAATTTCTAATGTGCACAAGGGTATTATTGTATTTCTCACTAATGGCTTCTCTGACATTCTTTTGAAGTGCTCTATATGCTGTTTCAACTGCATCATCTCTATCCATTCCATCCTCGATGTATTTGTTCATGAGGTTGTCAAAATCATCCTGGTATTTGCCATAGGCACTTTGGACGATAGGTCCCATCACAGAAACGTCTTCTTCTTCCTCTTCGTCTTCTTCATATTCCATATCTTCTGATAGTTCCGACGACTAATCGGTGTCCGAATCTATTGACCAATTTTTGGTGCACAACAGGATTGCATTGTGTCCGCTCTCTTCGAAGGTCAGATTACAAATAACAAATTTCTTATGAGCACGACCCTTTTATAGGATATCGGACAGAGCATTGATGACGGGTTTGATTAACTTTCCTAAAAATCCTCCTTTCTGTATGAGCCGTCTTCTTTTCCGATAAGATAGTTCTGTCTTTGGTGAGGCAATTCTCCTAATCTGGTGTTTGTATGGAATCAACTTAGCTCTCTCAGATTTGGTTATAGGTACTGCTCCCTTCAAGATATTCGAGGCACAATCACATATACATTCTATCAAATAATCACCGGCCGTCTTGAGTATAGTCTTGGCTTCATATCGATCCGCATCAGATAGGATTCGCAGTGTATCTAAATTTCTTTCTAATCTTGTAGTGTTGCTCGGTTTTTCCGATTTCCTCATGGGACAGTAATCACCTTCATGTCTCTTACGTGTGAAGCTCCTGGAGAATTCTTTATCACAATATCTGCAGCAATGGACTTTCATGACTTCACTCTTTCGTGGTCGTAGAACAAATGAGTTTATTTTCACATCAACACTCCTTTTATACTTTTTTTCAGAGCTAGGACTGGGTTGATAAGCGCCGAGAGAAAGCAACTCTTTCGTAATATACATCTTTTTATATCTGGAGAAATTCCATCGTCTGTTAGCTGCTTCAATACATGTTCGTATTTTAGCAGGTCATCAAATTCAGCTAAATTCAGTGGTATCTTATCTTCGAGGATGTTGGTAGCATATTTACATAAACAAGTAATCAAATCTTCATCAGCAGCACGTAGAACGGCATCGATTTCCTCTTTGTCAGCATACCGTAAAAATTCTAGATGTACTTTATTCTGGTCAGTCATGGAATCTCCAGTATCTCTCTCCTCTTCTGTTTTTCTTGGACAGTTATGTTCTTCATGCCTCTTCCTGTTGTATGGTTGGGCGAACAACTTCATACAATATCTGCAGTGGAGCCGATGATGGGTCTTCTCGTGCCTTCTAGCATGATCCGATCTCGAAAATAACTTTGAACATTTTCTGCATCGAACTGGTAACATGTCTTCACTCGACGACCGTCAGGACACAAATGAATTTATTTTCGTACCAACAGCCTTTTTATACCTTTCCCAACAGAAGTACCCGGATGTAAAGTCCAACAAGTATCCCCACTAGTCCAATGTCATGTATCCTCAAATATCCGTATGTGCCTATGTGCTAGGGCACATTGTGTCACATTGTGCCTTTTCACATAAGCACATATAAACACTTATCGGCACATAAAGCATGTGCCTTTGTGCTAGGGAACATTGTGTCACATTGTGCCTTTTCACATAAGCACATATGACAAAAACGGTATTCTCTAGTAGGTATCCTCGAATAATACAATACCACGCCATAGGTATCCTCAAATACCCGTATGTGCCTATGTGCTAGGGCACATTATGTCACATTGTGCCTTTTCACATAAGCACATATAAGCACATATCGGTACATAAAGCATGTGCATATGTGCTATGGCACATTGTGTCACATTGTGCCTTTTCACATAAGCACATACCACAAAAAAGGGATTCCATAGGATATGGCCATTGGATATAGAGGAGATGAGAATCGGATACGACTTCGTAATTCTCTGCATACAGATTATGGGAAATCAAGCAATCTGATTGGTTAGTTATAACTGATATAAATGATCTAGATAGACAAGTATACACGGAATAAGGCCAGAACTAACAAGAATAGACCAGAAAAGCTAAATATAGTAATAATAAGCAAAGTTGTTCCAACTAATAGGCTCTTCTACTCTACTGGAGTATACTCCAGGACAAAGGAACATGACCAGATAGACGAAAGCTATTGTATATATAGATAGAAGCAGAGAATTCTGAAAGAATTCGAAATAGTAAAACTTGTCGGGTTGTTTGTGGTAATTCTACGAATCGGAAAATTACTCTTCTACAAAGGAACACACCCTCCGAATATACCCCTGTCTTGTTAGAAGGTTTGGGGTCACATAGCAACCACGTGCTACCATAGAAACCAAGATGGCGGCCTCCAGTATACAAAGGGGACGACGGAAACACGTATCACCCTAACAACACGCGCTGCGCATGCGCACTAACACCACGTATCTCTATGGAGATGACGTCACAAGATGGCCGCTCACGCAGGTTACCATGACAACCAAACATGGTGCCACCAGGTCACGTGACATGACGTCACATATGAGATCCCCCATGAGATCCCCCTGAATTGGCACGATCTCCACATCTCCTACTACTTTCGTAGCTTTTTGCCTTTTTGTCAATGAAATCACATAAAATGACGGCGTGACAGGAGCGATGTGATTAATAGTTATAATTCTATGATTTTTGTTTTGGATAAAGTTGCAGTTATTAATTTTGTCGGGATTAGCTTAATTTTATGCTGAAGCTCTTCTCGTTGTGCATTTCGTTGATTCACTTTTCACAAATTGTTACAAAAGCCCAAGAGCTTGAGTGTCAAAACCAGAACCAGATATCAAACCTAATTATCTTTATACTGTGAGTATCATCTGTATGGACTATTTATTCTTTGAAACTTAATTAGGTAACATCAGATAACTATTATCGGAAAGATTGGAAAGCATGATGTACGGTATGCAGAACCGCAGAGAGTGAGGCCGTGTCCCGGACCAATGTGTAGAACGGGCGGTTCATGCCCTGCGATCGAAGGCGCGAAGCCATAATCGATGGAGTCTCTTTTTTTAAATCAGTACAAAGAGTAGAATTTTTTTTTGACAATATCTTCTCAATTATTTCCGTACAATTTAGGCAATTTATTATCTGTATTTCTGTGTGTATGTTGCATGTTTTCTCAAAAGATAACCGTGACCACCACGATGCAGAAAAGACCGGTGGAAAAACTCAGAGGGAACAAGTGTTTTTTTATATGAATGGAATCTGGTCAGTAATGCAACTGCGTATTCTTGCCACCTCCACCAGCGTCGGAGGCCCGGTTCTCCTCAATACCAGAACCTCCTATAACCGCCCAGAAACTTTAAGACCCCCCCCCCCCCCCAGCCGCACATAACTCCCTCTAAATTACACTTGTGTGGTGTTTTTAGAGAAAGTATTTCATTTCCAACATGTGGTAAGCATTCGCAAGTTATGAAGAATTGAAGTTAAACTGAGCAGTTCTGGGAAGGTTCTGGGTTCTGGTGTTTAGCATTTTTCTCCTAAATACCAGAACATCTCAGATTTCCCCTAGAACGTCCTCTAAAATACAGTTGATACCGTTTAGAGGGAAACTTTTCCATTTCCAGGTTGTTTTAGCTTTCAACAGAGATACTAAAACTTGATTTATTCTCAAATTCGCTCTCATTTCAGCTCAACAACGAAATTAAAGATTAAGTCAAGGGAGTTAACTCGGAATTTTACTCGGAATTTTGCTTTCATTAAATGATTTGTAATCAAACTCGAGCCTCCTCCATTGCTTGAACTAAACTCGTGGAAGAAAGGAAGGAAGGAAGGAAGGAAGGAAGGAAGGAAGGGAGGGAGGAAGGAAGGATGAACAAACGAATGAATGAATGAAAACCATGTTCTCATAACTCGCAGATATTCGGCCCGAATTCTACCAAACACACCTACCCTACCAATAGACTAATTTACATTCCCTATTCACTATTAGGCTTCACGCTAGTCCCAAGACTCCCCCCAAAACCCAAGGGATCTCACTACTTCTAATTCCGACTGTCCATCCCCTAGCAATGCTTACCCTACCCATAACACAACTCATACCATAGGGGTTTGTAGTGCTTTTTATGTCCTCTGTCTCATTTTTGCTTTGCAATTTCATCTTGTACCAGTATTTATTTTCGCTATACCCAGTACTACCAAACTGAAATTATTGATCTCATTTGGGCAGTGCGGGTGGGCCCGGTATTATTGGATAGTACTGATTGTTATTGGGTAAATCGATGCTCTGAATAGCCACTTCAC
Organism: Pictodentalium vernedei; assembly: GCA_031216915.1. Taxonomy (NCBI): domain Eukaryota; kingdom Metazoa; phylum Mollusca; class Scaphopoda; order Dentaliida; family Dentaliidae; genus Pictodentalium; species Pictodentalium vernedei. The sequence goes on along the minus strand of CM062291.1, from coordinate 254,266,933 downwards.
CAAGCAAAAGGTTGATCATATAATAGCCCGAATGTGACCTGCAAAGCAAATGCCGACACAGGGACGAGTTTGTGAATAAATTTAATTTCAGTTTCCTTTTGAATTTCCAAAGAAACTGCATGGACTGAATGAAATATTTTCTCCGAAAACAGCATGCAAATGTTATTTAGAGGGCGGTTCTGGGGAAATCTGTGCAGTTCGGGGGAGGAGGGGTGGGGGGGGGGGGGGGGGGGGGGGCGGGCTCGAGTGTTTAGGAGAAAAATACTAAATAGGCCTACCAGAACCCCCAGAACCGCCTAGACAACTTTAGGCGACTATGAGGATGAATTTACTTCTACTCTTAATTATTTCCTGTAAGGATTATTACAGAAAATAAAATATTTCACCGTGAAACACTGTGCAAGTGTAATTTAGAGGGGAGTTCTGGGGGGGGGGGGGCTCTATGCGGTTCTGGTGGGTTCTGTGAAGCTCTGATATTTAAGAGAACCCCGGAGACCCATACCAAAGGCCTTCCCACGACTTTCAGCTCTCGGAAATATCAATAGGTCAACCTACACTTTTTAAAACACCAAAACTCCCGGGCATCGGGGAAGTTTACCGCCCCACTCCCTCAGTGTTAGTGACGGGATGTCATCAAATAGTTCGCTTCTTGGTGTTGGGAGAAGAGACTAGTTGTAGATATATGGAGGCATTTGAAAACACGCGGTTAATTAAGGCCTTCTCACCCGAAAAACGCGACAAATCGGCGGTCGGCCAAAGTGTTTTTATTATTATTATTATTATTATTATTATTATTATTTATTATTATTAAAATTATTATTGTTCCTGGTTGTGCATTATTATTTCTGAATAGTGTAAACTTAACTACCCTGAACTAAATTACCAAGCCGCTTCAAAAAGATGCAGGTGGTCAGATCACGTCGTTCAAAAAGCGGGAGCGAATGATTCATCGGGACGAAAAGTCCAATGGGCGAATAATTTATGGGAGGTTTGGCCAAGTCTTATTCCCATGGCCAATCTGTTCCGAACAGAGAAACAATATCGGAATCCACAGAGTTAAGGCGAATGTATTTCAAGTTAAAGTGCTAGTTCTTAAACTCCAATTCTCTTTAAAATATTAACAGCCTTTATGAGATGATAATTTGGAATATGAGAAGTGATGAACACCAAGGGGGGAAAATACATCATTACCTTTCAGCTCAGCGTTTGAGTTGCATAGCAACATTGTAAACAAAAACAACTTGTGCCCGCATGTTTTCACAGTCACATGTGTCAACGTGCATTCATCTACATGTGTATTATTTTGTGCTAAGATTATAATCGAGAACGTTCTCAGCATATAAAATTTTGCATCTTTGACTTCGGACGTCGGGAATTGAGGATTTAGGTAAGATAAAAAATTTCCAGTGGAAAGCACCGATTTGTTTTGTCTATAGATCTGCAGAGAATGCAGTGCCTGCAGACTGAATTATTATTTTTAATTTATTATTATATATATTAATATTATTGTTAATCTTAGCCCCAACTTGCACCAAAAGCCAATGCCGTAGTATTGTTATAGTAGGCCTTCAGCCTTTGATCCAAGCTTGGACTAGGCAGGCTGTATTAACCCTTTTCACAACATGAAAAGCAGACGACGCTTGCAAACAATATTATAACAATAACATGATTTTCGAGGGCTTTATGGGTTTTTAACGGCCCTGAGAGAAATGTTTAACAGCCCAAGGGCTCTATAGAGGCCCGAGACGAAGTCGAGGGCCTTTATCAGCCCGAGGGCTGTTAAACATTTCTCGAGGGCCGTTAAAAACCCATAAAAGCCCGAGAAAATCTTGTTATTACTATTATTACCACTCCCATTATCATGGGAAAAAAAACTAGCGGGTCGTTATCCAGTTAACATATGGTTTGACATTTTCATAAAAACTAGCGGGCCGTTATCCAGTTAACATATGGTTTGACATTTTCGTACCATGCATTATCGTTTTTTAACGTAAAGGTAAAATTACTTTAAAACACTAGAGAACGCCCTGTGAAGTGGTAATAATATTGAATAACATTAACAAACTGTTTTCATTTTTGGAGTCAAAAACATATAGGGTTTGACCCCTCATTGGAACGAACTCGTTCCAATGAGGGGCCATAAGCTATGTTTTTGAGACAAAAATATTGTAAACTGAATGGAAATTTTTGTGAATAGTTCTAGCCGTTTTAGAGGTTAATCTGGATTGCCCTGATCAAAACAAAATGTAATTGAAATGAAAACTGTGTATTATAAAAATAATATTAATATTTCATTCCTGTTGCTATATATAACAACAGTGGGATTTTAGAATTTGGCAAGAAAAACCAATAACAAAATCAACAATAGAGACTACAGTTTTGTTATGTGTTTTATTATTTCTCACGGATGAATGTGACTATTTATTCCCACTTTGTTCCCTAACACTCTAGAAATGTTGGGTGAGTCCTGTATTGCCCTGTAACAAACTATTTTATAACATGAAATGTGGCAAAAAATAAGTAGATTTTACTGATTGTTGCTAACAGTAACAGTACAAAAAACTTCAACCCACTCGTGCAGCTGTACCGTCATATTGTTTACACCCATACAATTTCTTAAGCTACAACTACACTTGATTACCTCAATCACTGCACAGGTACTGGGTCTATCCCATCTGGAGTACCAATTAGAAGCAGTGACTTGGACGAATAATCCTGAGTCCACCCAAACATTGTTGAGTCTATCTCTGGGGGTTTAATCAATGGAGCAGCATACCAAATCATCAATTGAAAATATACTCATTTGGCATTTTCTGAGAATGCTTGGTGGAAGAATGGATAATTTTGGTACATTCATCTGTTTTTTGCAATTTTGTTCCAATACCACCTTAAATCTGGTATCTGACATGTCTTTCAATGGATAGTCATAGCAGCCAATGGTGGATACAGAGGGGGGGGGGTCACCCCCTCCCCCCCCCCCCCCCTTTAGCTCGTGTTTGTCTCACATGTAGGGCGTAGCCAGGATTTTCATTTGGGGACAATACTTGAATTGAAGTAAAGACATTCAACAACATTTATTTCCTCCCTCACCATTCGCTATGGAAAACAAATACACCGTTGAAATTATGCAAAATATATCTACTGGTCGCCTTCATTTAGCGTCACTGACACAGCATGATTTTGAGGTGTTACATGCCCCTAGCCTCAGGTACCCCATGGCTATGCTAATTATGGGTCAGGGTCTTAATTGGCATAGTCATGGGGTACCTAAGCCTAGGGGACTGACTGCTGAAAACTTTCAAACGCTGGCAGATTGCAATGTTCTCCTGAGGTTAAGTCGGTTATGACTGTAAACAGTGTGTCCAAAATACAATATTATAGTAAACGGATCTGAAGAGCATATTTCAAATTTTCTAATTCTGTCTTGAACGTATGACAGAATTTTAAATTCTGAAACATGCTGTTTAAAAAGTGTTAATTAGCCGTTCAGAAATTCAAGAGGATTTCCACCCCAGAAGCCACCAGAATGCCCCATTTGGTCGCTCATTTCCCAAAAATATCTGGGGAGAGAACACCCCCAGACCCCCCTTTAAAAGCTTGTGCCTTCGGCACTTGCAGCAGATGCCTTTGGCATCTGCATGATTCGCCTCCCCCCCCCCCCCCCCCTTTGAGAATTCCTGTATCCGCCACTGATAGCAGCTACTAAAGAGCATATATAGTCACCTGTTGACAAGCTGTATCCAAATCAGCAACTGATTTGACTATTTGATTCAGAGTGATACAACTCAAATATTTAATAGCTGCTGTCTTGCCTAACCCAAACTACTGGACAAAAGTGTCACAACCAGAGACTGCCTGTACTACAAGTAGTTTTGGCATCAACTCAGTGTGTTTTCAGACAATCTTCTTCAGATCTATTACAGTGGAACCCTGTTAATTGAATAGCCACTTTTCTGATGAGAATTGTTCAATTAACAGGAGTATTCAATTAACAGGGATTGTGTCACTTTTCTGTATTCTGGAGATAAACTTAGCATTTATTCTAGAATATCTTGTTTGACAGAGCTCTGTCAAACAAGGTATAATAGATTAAATGCCCGCACTGGATGTACTGAGGCCAAATAAGTCTATAAAACAAAGGAGAACTGGGGAGAGTCAGGATAATTTTTCGACAGGTTACACAATTTTTTATACAATTATCAGGATACTCAAAAACCAATATTCAATAAACAGGTCAAATTTGTACTGGAGGTATGATAAATGGTTTTGTGTTGGGAAATTACATTCAATTAACAAGGTTATTCAGTTAAGAGATATCCAATTAAAAGGGCTACACTGTATCCTTCTGTGGCCACTTTTTTATTCAATTATGTGTGAAATGCTCATGTTCTGTTTCCAAAAGAAATGGACCAATGTAACAAAAGACATCTGTGTCATCTGCTATTACATTGACTCTGCAGATGTCTGCTATTTGGAAACATGTATGACCTGGCATATTATAATGGCTTCCCCATGGTCTGATTAGCAAAGATTAATCAAGGAACATAGTTTCAAAATGTACTATTCAGGGACAGTAAAACTGGTCTCTGTTCCTGCCAAAATGTTAACACCTCATGATATTTTGATCCCGCCTAATAAAAAAGACATAATAATGTGTTTGTGGTACAGTATGTGGAGAGTGTATTATCACTAAATCATGCATAGAGTGTAGATTCCACCCAAGCAATAATTGCAAATTTGTTAAAGCATAGCAAGCACATGCAAAGTTCCAGCCAATGGACCTCCAGGCTAAACCTGGAGGTCCGTTGGCTGAAACATTGCTTGTTTTTTTTGTTCATATGTACAGAATTTGAAAGTGGTACTTTGGGTGATAACTCCACTCCACTGGTGATTTAGTTACAATCCACTCTCCACATACTGTAAATTACAAAAATATAAACCACATGTACACCAACATTTTACCCACAAAATTTAAAATATCATTTTCACTTTAATTTATATCTTTTTGGGTGGTTTTTGACGTGAATGCACACAAATGGTTAAATATCTCAATTGTACAAATGTCTTATGAACGACATCGATGAGATTCATAAAAAAATGGTTAAAGGTACCCAGGAAATGATCATAAAATACTTCACATGCACTAATGCTTAATCTTGACAAATACTAAAATCCAAACATTTAGTCATTTTTGTCCAAAATTCACCATTTAACCCTTCAAGCATTGTAACAGCCAAAATCAGTCACAAAAAATCACCTTTCAGTTTTCATTAATTTTTCATTTTTTGTCTACAAAATATAGCTTTTGACCCCTCTGGAACAAGCTTACTGAGCTCATTCCAATGAGGGGTCATAACCCATGTTTTTGACGCCAAAAATGAAAAAAATAGTTATTCAAGAATTTTGTTTGCAAGTTTCATCTGCTTTTCATGTTAGGTAAAGTGTTAACACGAGTATTTGTTTCACCCAAACTAAAGTACCAAATGAAATAACAGCTGGAGATAAAAACATATTTGGTGTCTGTCAGCATGCATAACCTAAATATAAAGCCAAATTTTACTGGCCAAAAACTTATTGGGTTGGTCTGAAAAAGTTAAATATCTCTCAATCTGCCCAATGGTCACAGAGTGGTATCAATCAGATTCGGAATGATCCGAAGCAGCACAAAAAGTTACCTTAGAAATGCCAATAATATGCTTTACACACCTTTTTGGCAGAATACCCCCGCTGATGGCCAGAAAACTGTTGACAAGGAGTGTCAAATGTGGAATTTGAGGGTAATGGAGACCCTGGAGCACTTTCTCTTAGAATGTCCAAAATATCAATTCAGTGTAACAGTATTCACTAGATTGTAATGAAGAAATGGGATTAGAGAATGGAGGATATGTGGATTGTTATTGGGTGATACAAAGGAGAGGGTTAAAATGCTGACCATTGAAATGGGGAAGAAGGAAATCTGGGCTAGCATTAAGCAGCTGTTTTGGGGTGATGGGAGGAATAATGTACATGTGTGTAGGGGACAGAGCAGTATTGGGAGCACATAGGTAATCATTGCCTTCTCATATGAGAATCATGACAAACCAGGGGCTAACCGGTGTTATTACTATAATATACATGTAATATACATTTTTAATTATATGTGTTGTTTCCTCAAGAAATATTTTTTCAAATGTAATTTTTAACATGAGAATAGTTTTTGAAGATACCATGCTAACAGTATGGAACATACAGTACTAGTAGGAACATTAGTTCAGCAAAACTTTGTTCACAAATAATTGTTTTGTTAAATGTCTTTAGTGAATACCTTTTGGCACTCTTTAATAAATTGTAACAAAACAATTCTACATAAACATTGTTTTCTTCTGCTAATGCAATCTGTCTAAAGCCACAAATGTGTCTTTTAGAATAAGTTTATCAATAGGGCCATGATAGTGGCTTCTAGCAAATTAATCTATCATTTTTTTTTACTTTGGATATATGGGATTCACCTTGTCTGTCTGTACGTCCATCCATCCGTCCGCCCCAAAATTCAATCCTGAATAACTTGTAAAGTACTTGGATCAGTGACTTGATATTTGGAATGCTAGTGTATCCTATTGCTATATACCCATAGTGAATTGCAGGTGTTGTGCGAGATTTTATTTCCAGAGTCATTGCCCATTATAGATTTAGAATTTGTCTGCCTTGAAATTAATTCATGAATAACTTGTAGAGTACTCAATGGAATGACATCATATTTGTTGTGCAAGTCTATCCTATTGATGTCTACCTACAGTACAAGGCATATGTTATGCAGTGTATTATTGTAGGAGTTTTTGTATTTTATGGACTTTGATTTTGTCTGTCCATCCGTCCAAAAATTTAATCATGAATAACTTGTAAAGTACTTGGTTGAGTGACTTGATATTTTTATACTGTACCAATGACCCAGACATAGCTGGTGCTAATTCTCAAAAATCTAGGGCCAAACACAAATTTTGCCCCCCAATCCCCAAAATTTGCATCTAAAACCGAAAAAATCATGTCCTAAATGGTCCTCCATACTTTTCCTCCACTGCGCATGCGCAGTGTCAAGGAGGTCTCGAAACTGGCGCCAATTATCATTCTTTGTTTGGCCCTTCATCAGTTCACATCTGACTGATATTTGTGCTTGTAAATCTCAGTTTAAATGATGCCAGACACATAAATATTAGAGAAATGGTGGATCTAAAGAGGAAATAGAAGGAAGAGAGGAAAAATGAGTGGCAGGAAATAATCAGGGCTGTAACTTAAAATTTTTTTTTGCGAAATTATGTTATGTTGCCTAATTTCGAGGCATGGGCCTGTTGTTGTCATTCTTGCTATAAAGTTACACTGCTTGTTCAGTGTTTCCTCTCTCCCTTTCCTTAAGTCCCCCCTTTCTATTCTCCCATGCTTTTGGCATATTTTCTGTAATATTATTACTAAAATTTCTTGTGAGTTTTAGCTGGGTAACAGAATGAATTCTGTTCTTTTCCCCATGTTTACGTCCTCACCCATGGGTGTTTAGGCGTAGTGTTCTGCATCTACCATCTGATGTTCTGCAGTTTCTTCCCTGGAAGTCTCTGTTTTGCATCAAATAGTGTGTTATTGGTAACTGATTTCGGGCCATGGTTATCAGTGCCTGGAGTCATGTTTCTGGTGTTTATACACTTCTTGTTTGCATTGACAACGGTTTCTGTTGAGAGGGATTTTCTTGTCTTTGTATTAGCTTAATCATAACAAGATACATTATTATTATACGTAAGTGTTGCATTAATTTTTTTGAAATATTTTAAAAATTTTTGTCCACACTTAGGCTATTTGGGATCCATTGGGGCTCAACGTTACTTTCAGAAACTTGGGCTTTTCTGAAAAAATATTTTTTCAAAAAATTTTTTTGATTTCAATTATTTTTTCTGTATTAATGGATCATTTTATTATGTATCTTTGTTTTCAGGGGTTGGTGCAAGTACTAGGACTTTTTGTGTTCTTTTCACAATGAAAGGATATTGTTCAAATTGTAATAAGAGGAAATCTTCCTCTGACTTTCATAATCATTGTATTAATTGTAGTCAGTGTACTCGCACTAACTCCTGTTCAGTATGTGTCAATTGGGATGACAAACATTGGAAATTTGTGTCACGGTATGTTGTTAGTGGGGAAAAGGCCATGCCGGTCCTTTCTCCGCAGGGTCACTCTAGTTTATCAATCTCTATTTCAGAGGAACAAGAACAGGGTGATGTTTCCGTGATGTCTTCCAAAAGTGTGCCTCCGTCGTCACAGTTAAATGAAGAGCTAGCGGCAAAAGTGCTCATGGAAATGCGTCAATTGTCTAAGAGGTCCCTAGTAGGATTGACGGCATTGGCGTCCACTAGCTCGCCCGGTGTAGCGACCATTCATCGAATGGCTCGCCAGCCGGGTTCGTCAATTGCAGTCCAGGAAGGAGATTTGGGTGATGCGAGCACTATAATAAGACAAAGTGCACACCCAGTGACGACGGATCAGAGGAGAGAACGGAGGAAGCCTATTAGTCCGGTTCCTAGCTCGTCCAGGTCCATCCGGGCTGTGAGCGAGAGAGGTCCCTCTCTCGTACAACAACATCTGGGACCAGATGTTGTGGTACAAAACGTTTCGCATTCGGAGCATACGTCCGCCGCTCAGGACGCTCCGTTATATAGACAGTCCGGAGAGACTGTCGATAAGGCTTCCTCATCCTCACGGCAGCGCACACGACCGCACCTTGGCTACGTGACCACGGATATCCAGCCAGCTATGCCGATCAGGGATTCCACGGCGACAGGTCACGCCATCCGGTAGCCAGGGACACGAGGCCTGTAGACTCCGAACGTTCGCATAAAAGAAGCATGCAGGAGTCAACGTACACAGAGCTTCCAGCGGCAAAGCAACGTAAGACCGCTACTCCACAGACCTCAGTGACGGATGTGCTATCCCAAATAGCACAACTTATCGCAGCATCCCAGCAAATGACAGAATCTCTGTCGGATCAGGAATTATCCGATGACGCTGGGTCGGTACGCTCCGCCGAAGCATCCGGTACGGACGACCGAGAACTTCATAGGGTCCGACAGGATGGCGAAAGGGATTCGGAGGATTTGGAGCTTTCCCTTTCGGAACAACATAAAGCTGCCATAGATTTTATCCGGCATTACTTTCCAGAGGTTGTTCCATCGGACCAGAATGCTGCGATGCTGGATAAGAGACTGATAGCGTCATCGGACACAGAATTTTTTGATCGGTTCAGGGACATCGTCCCTGAGTTTCCGACACAGTCCAATAAGGTCACAAGAACATTTGAATTATTGAACAACACTATTTATAAGCTTGCTACCAAAACGGGCAAGTCTGGTTTCTTATCCGCAAATGCCCTAAATCGGCCTTTCATCAATTCAAGGAATAAATTCGAAACGGCAGGACAGGGCATACCGAGAGTTCCTCTGCGTCTAGACGACGAGGCTGAAGACTTGGAATTGTCTATACCGTCGTCTATGTCAATTCCAACCGTGACGTTGGAAGCGACAATAATGTCTAACAGAGTTAACTTAGACGCCTTATCATGCGCAGATCACCTTACTAAGGCGTTATCATTACGTCTTCAAGGGAAAGAATTTCAGGATATACAATCCTCATTAAGACTTCTTTCAAGGGCAGTAGCTTATTCCACGTATAACTCCGCCCTTTCAGTGGGAAACCTGGAGTTGGTTAGACGTGACGCAGCCCTAGCTACATCCACGCGCGTGGATGGTAAGGTGAAGAACTCTCTCAGAGTCGCTTCGGTCTCCGGAGACCTTCTCTTCGTCGACAAGCTTTCAGCAATCTATGATAAGATAACTAAGAAAGCTTCAGATTCTCTGCTTTTCAAATCCGCTTCCAAAAAGCCGGATACACCAGAAAAGAGTAAGACAGGCACTTCTGGGACAAGTACGCCCAAGAGAAGTTCCTATAGAGGTTCCTATGCATCCTCTAGGTCTTATTCTAGAGACCGTCAAGGCAGCGACTCTCGTGGGGGACGTTCTTCTGGCCGAGATTACCGGTCAGATGTCCCTAGGTCGATGGGGCGAGGTTCGGGTCGTGGAGGACGTAGTTTCTCCTTCCGCAAGCCTCGCAGGCCCAGGAGGTGATGGTTTGAACCTCTATTGTGTTCCGGTAGGTGGAAGATTATCAAGTTTTATAAACGAGTGGGTGTCAATTACGGACGACCCCTGGGTTCGAGGGGTAATTTCGGAAGGACTAAGAATATCCTTCAAACGAAAGCCTCCATTAACTCGAAGTCCAAAATGGACTCAGCTTCCGTCGAATCCGCAGAAAAGAGACGCTCTTTTATCAGAAGTACAGTCTCTTCTGAAGAAGAACGCGGTAGAGGTCGTAGAAGACCAGGAATCACCGGGTTTCTACAGCCATCTGTTTCTGGTTCCAAAACCAGATGGCTCGTTCCATCCAGTCATAGATCTGAGCTGGATAAACAAGCTGACCGTCACTCCGAAGTTCTATATGGAGACAATTCGATCGGTCAGAGCGAGTATTTGGGTGAACGACTATGCTACAAGCATAGATCTCAAGGATGCGTACTTTCACGTCATGGTACATCCGACATTCAGAAAGTATCTACGCTTCGCAGTCATAGGAGTTGTATATCAGTTCCGAGCGATGTGCTTCAGTTTGAACCTAGCGCCCTGGGCTTTCACTCGAATAATGAACTCGGTAATGATATATTTCCGAGCTCATTCGTCTGCGGTAACGTCGGCCTACCTGGACGACATTCTTCAGAGGTACGGCAACGAGTTAACGCTTCAGAACGATGTGCCGAATCTGCTTCTATTACTCCAACGTCTCGGTTTTATAATAAACGAGGAGAAGTCGGATCTGGTGCCATCCAAGTCATTTACTCATCTGGGAATGAGCTTCGAGACGCACAACAATCTCGTTCGTCTGCCGTTAACCAGAGCGAAATTAATCAGTTGTTATGCTCGCTATTGTCTTCACTCAGACAAAGTCACAGCGAGAGAGTTCATGAGACTGATAGGTCTGTGCGGAGCCGCTGCGGATCTCATTCCGATGGGGCGGTTACGCACTCGTCCTCTCCAAATTTTCTTGACTCAGATTCATTCGCTCGATATAGACGTTCTCTTGTCAAATCAAGTGAAACAAGAGATTCAGACTTGGGCAAACATTCAGTGGTTGACTCAGGGAGGCCCACTGCAGTTGCCGGATCCAAGTTTTACGATTATGACGGATGCCAGTCAAACAGGTTGGGATGCAACATTGATCCCAACGGATTCGAAGTGCCAGGGTCTTTGGGATCCGCAGTTCCTAGGCAAGCACATAAACATCAAGGAAATGATGTCAATTTGGCTTGCACTACGTCATTGGATGAACATTATTCAGAAAGCACATGTCCAAATCCTGTCCGACAATACGACAGTAGTAGCGTATATTCGGAACCAGGGAGGCACTCATTCCGTTCCGTTATTCAATTTAACGGAAAGAATCCTTCTGTTTGTTCTAGAACACCAAGTTCTACTTTCGGTCCGTCATATTCCGGGTCGTCTGAATGTATTAGCAGACTCCCTTTCACGGAAGGGTCGCTTGTTGCCGTCAGAATGGACTCTCAACAAACAGGTATTCAATCAGATTTGCTACCAATTGGAATGGCCAATGGTAGACTTATTTGCGACACAACTCAACAATCAGTTGCAGACGTATGTGTCTCCATGTGCGGATCCCTGAGCATATGCAGTAGACGCTTTATCGATCTCGTGGGACGGAATGATAGGATATGCGTATCCTCCAGCGCCGTTGATTCAGCAGATATTGCTAAAGATAAAACAATCTCAATGCAAAATTCTATTGGTAGCATCTCTGTCTCCACGGAGACCGTGGATAAATCTACTCAGGTGTCTGCTGTGGGACTTACCGCGAAAACTTCCTCCACGAGAGGATCTTCTTTCGCAGGGGAAATCACATCAACTACATCACAACCCGCAAGGTCTCAACCTTCACGTATTTCCGTCGTGCGGTCCTTCTTGCACGGCAAGCATTTTACAGGACGAGCAGTGGACGCGATTTCTAACTGTAGGAGGACCTCCTCTACGCTAAACTATGCGGCTAAGTGGAAGGTCTTTCGTCGTTGGTGTAGGGATCATTCTGTTGATATTTTTGATCCCTCCATACCAGACATTGCTAACTTTCTAGTATACTTGTTCGACGAGATCAAACTGCAGCCTGTTACTATTAAAGGTTATAGGTCTATGTTATCTGATACCTATGCACACCATGATAGTTTACAAATTGGATCTAATGTCTCTTTATCTAAATTAGTTAGAAACTTCTCGATAAATAGACCTAGAACCCTTAGATTAATTCCTAAATGGAATTTAGCTTGGGTTCTTATTAAACTAAAAGAAAAGCCATTTGAGCCTCTTGAGACAGTAGATTTCAAATTCTTGTCTTATAAGACGGCATTTCTCTTAGCTTTCTCTTCTGCTAGAAGAGTCAGTGAGCTTCATGCACTATCTGTGGACGATTCTCACTATCGTAGTGTCGGGAACACTATTACCTTTACTACTAATGTTGGATTTTTGGCTAAGAATCAGGCTCCTAATAAATATCCGGAACCTATTGTTATTAAGGCCCTTCCGTCTTCAGACGGGCATAGGCCTTTACTCTGTCCGGTTAGAGCTTTACGTATTTATAAACGAAGGTCTCAGTTTATCAGAAAGGGACGAAAACGCTTCTTTCTGTCTCTGATGCCTAATAGAAAGGACATTACGGTCCATTCTATTGCTAGATGGATTCAATTAACTATCCGTACTGCTTATAATAATCTATCTTCAACTCAGCAGTCTGTGCTTAAGATTTCGGCTCATGAAGTAAGAGCTCTTTCTACATCTTGGGCTTACACAAATAGTGTTGCTATTAAAGATTTAATGAAGGCTGCATATTGGTCTCAGCCATCCACATTCACAAATTTTTATCTCAGAAATATTGAGTCCATTTCTGGAGACCTGCATTAGTTATCTGTTGCTCAGAATGTCGTCCACTAAACAGTTGCGACTATAGTTATGCACTCTTTCTGTTCTGGCAGTAACTCCATCCTGCTGCCCTCTTCGCTCTGGGCTATTTGACCCAGGGCAAGGGGAAGGGGGGGGGGGAGGGTGTTCCCTTAGGACACCTGCTTTATAGTGAAAAGAAAGGGGGATACCTTTTCCGGAGTCAGTAATTCTGAGTCGTTACCGGGATGGTTTTAAAGTGTAAAGTTAATGTTTAAAATTCATTCATGTCATATTTTTAAAGTGTAGCTCGGTGTGAAGCATTTGTATATGTCACGTGTCAAACGGGCGTTAATGTACAATCCTCGGACACTTTTAAAGAGTATAAAGAGTCTCAATTCTCTGGACTAACGTTATTTATTGGCTTACTTTAAAAATAATTAGTATAAAGGGTTATACTGGATGTTAATAGAGAACATGAATGTTATTATGCTCAATTATGGAGGGTGTTGTGTCTTTCTAATTTATCATAAATAAGAAAGATACATGTAAAGCCTAATACTCCTTTTCGAGGGGATGACTCTATTATATATAGTTGAGCTTATTGGATTTTCCTCTATGTCCTAGGCCCTCCAGCCTTTTTACTATTCAGCTATGTTTGGGTCATTGGTACAGTATAAAAATGTTAAAAAATTTATAGTAATTTATATATTTTTTATACTTACCAATGACCCGGATGGGGATGGCCCTCCCAGGAGTTGGGAACTCATACCTCCCTGCTGAGTACATAGCGCTGACCAGGCACTGCTTGTAAGAATGATAATTGGCGCCAATTTCGAGACCTCCTTGATACTGCGCATGCGCAGTGGAGGAAAAGTATGGAAGACCATTTAGGACATGATTTTTTCGGTTTTAGATGCAAATTTTGGGGATTGGGGGGCAAAATTTCTGTTTGGCCCTAGATTTTTGAGAATTAGCACCAGCTATGTCTGGGTCATTGGTAAGTATAAAAAATATATAAATTACTATAAATTTTTTAACATTTGGTATGCGTGTGTATCCTATTGCTGTATACCCATAGTGAAATGCAGATGTCGTGCAAGATTTTATTACTAGAGTCATTGACCTTTATGGACTTAAAATTTCTAAGTCCATAAAGGTCAATGACTCTAGTAATAAGTTAGAATTTGTCCGCCTTGAAATTAATTCATGAATAACTTGTAGAGTCCTCAGTGGCGTGACTTTGTATTTGGTGTGCAAGTCTATCCTATTGATGTCTACCCACAGTAGAAGGCAGATGTTATGCAGTTTATTATTGTAGGAGTTATTGCATTTTATGGACTTTGATTTTGTCTATCCCAAATTCAATCATGAATAACTTGTTTAATTAAAGGTACCTTCATCGCTTCATGGTGTAATCAACTCCTCCCACAATTTCTAATGTAGAGAGTTGAAACTTTAGAATATGGTTACATATGTCTTAAAGTTGCACAACATACATAAAGTTTGCAGAAAAATATTTTTTTTGCAGAATTATCAAATCAAGTCATTCTCACATTTTATAAAGAGGCAGAGGAGGGGGATACCTTTTTGTGTTTTGTGTCCCCCTATGGTAACACTTAATAGTTCTCATGATATGTGCCCCAATGGTCTGTAACCTGTCACAGATCTGTCATCCTTCAACATCAACCAGTAATAAATGTTTCTTTTTGTTATGCTATCCATGGTATTGTAGACGGGGGTTTATACCACCTTCGACTTTGCTCTAGTTATTTTCTGTTGTAGTTTTAGATCACTCAGTAGGAAAGGAGAAACAATGTCTTTGGTTTTGGAACTAGAAGATGTGAAGTCAAATGGTGGTGAACAAATAGAAGGAAAAACGAATGCAGCCTTCATGAGTCAAGATGAAGATTTGGAGACTGAAATGTTTACTCCTCCTCTTACCTATGTTGAGTTCTATCCTAAATGCTTGAATGCTAAAGAGACAGATGAAATTCCTGTTTTTGAGAAACTAAGGTACCATACAGAAATTAATGATTAAAAATGTAAAAAGAAATGTGAATATGCAGTGTATACAATGACAGAATTTACTGTTTGAGCTGGAATTAACTCCTTGCATTATATTTATTGTTATTTATTTAGTGGGGTTTAATGACACTCTCGCCAGCCAGGGTCACCTCGTGTCATAAAGTATGCCTTAGTACACAACACCACCATGCTCCCACGTGGGAATCAGGGTGAAGTGTCTTGCCCAAGTACACAGTGCAGTTGCCGCATGTGGGATTCAAACCGAGGACCTCTTGGCTTGCAGCCTGCACCTCTACCTACTGAGCCACCATGCCTCCCCCTCCCCCTACTTGCTGCTGCTGCTGGCAGATATTCCTAGCAGGACTGGATTTCTCTTCCCATTAAAATTAGTATAATGTGGATGCATTTAATCAAAATTTCCCCCTACAAATTGCATAGATTTTTCCTCGATTGATTTCTGGATTTAAATTTAGAGGCATTTCTCATCAAATCTAGTCATGGCTGCTTCAGAGCAGCCATGACTAGATTTGATGAAAAAATATCTTGAAAATACTCATTAGGTTAATAGTTAAGGAGAGACCTGTGCAGACGTGGCAGTAAAGAGTTTACATTATACTCTCACCTACCAAATAATAGTAATGTCACTATTAATAATTTAAAAAAAAAACTTTATCCATCACGATTTGGAAATAAGAAATTTTAGTATTTAAACAGCATGTCACTCTATTCATATGTGGATGCAATGCATCTTTTGAATCAAGTTAGTCTTAAAAGATTGTCAAATTTGACTGGCAAGACATGTAGGATTAGGAATTTAATTCATGTTGTGTTATTTTGTTTCAAGCTGTAGTTCATTCACATAATTTACAATTGAAGTTGACCTTTCATAACCTAAACTAGAGCTGAAATGGTTAAAGGGTTTTCTTGATTGATTAATCAAATGGATTAACCTTGGTTAACCGATTAATCACTTGCCCTAATAGGTAGCTGAATAATTGCTGTACCGTTGATGATTTATATAATTAAAAATTTACTCAGCGTAATGGACAAAACCGGCCAATGCCATATACAAAATTGTCCATTTAAATTTTATTATGCTTTCAATTTTTGTCTCAAAACATAGCTTATAACCCCCCAATGAGGAGTCATAAGCTATCTTTTTGAGACAAACATTGAAAATCTTTTGTAATTCAAGAATTTCTTGTGCAAATATCGTCTGCTACCCACATTTGGTGAAGGGTTGAGAATGACCATTTCCAGCTACTGATGCAGTATAATGATCATGCAAGTGAACAAGTATGTCAGCACTTAACTGGCATGCTTTACTCTGTCTCATATAATTGATGTTTGCCTGTTTTGGAGCAAGTTTGTTCCTTTGTTAACCCATATAATACCGTAGTTCAAAAGTTACGGCTAACCGATCAATTACTTTTTTGATTGATCAAGACATTGATCATTGGTTAATCAATTAATTGGTTGACCATATAAGCTATTACCTAAACGTTCATGCACAGGCTATTTCTAAGCCTGGCTGTATGTACATACCAGTAGACTGAAGAGCATCTTCATTGAGACCCCTGTTTACAATGAATTTAAGCTTGGACAGAGCCTTTGGTGAGGTACAGACCTAATTTACTGCATGAGCTTCATAAATATCACTCAGAGCTTAAAATTCATGAAATATCACACAGGGCTTAAAATTCATGCATTAATCAGAATCAATTTTCGGAATGATTCTTGCAATGATAACAAAATGTTCATTTGATTCTTGTCATAGATTTTGAAAGTGTCCTTAATGATAAGGGTTCATTTGATTCTTGTCATAGATTTTGAAAGTGTCCTTAAATGATAAGGAGCTAAATTATTTTGGTCCATAAAATTTCTTTGCATGTCTCTGCAATGTTACAATTTATGGGATAGTGCCTATAGGTGCTCTCCAGTAAATTGGAACTAGGCAAACTCTAAGATATGAAATAATTTCACTTCAAAGATAACATGAAGCATATCCACAGAATATGAAGCATTTGAGTTGCAGTAGGCCTAGCAGTACTTCAGAATAAAGCCCAGAACTCTTAATGGTTGAAGACCTGGAGAATTGTGCTAATATTTTTGCTGCCTCATAATAAGATAACATTCTGACTTTGCAGTGGTTCCTAGTGAAGTCATGGATGCCTGTATTCTCTTAGGTTCCAAATAACAGTGCAGACCAGAATAATAGTACAGGGTGGAAAAATAGTGTGAATTTAATAATTGTACAGACCAGAAAAATAGTATGAGGTTGGGGAGGGGAGGGGGGGGGGGTGAAGGGGTGTAAAATTCAAGTCTCAGACATCATTCCTTGGAAAGCTCTCTCGGAGAGCTTTCTAAGGAATGATGTCAGATTGGTTCAATCATATAGGGACTGGTATTTTTCTGATTTTAAATCTTAATAGCTGGTGTTACTTTGTGGAATTTTGTCCCTTGATTAAAACTGGGAATTTAATAATCATACAGATCAGAATAAGCATCGCACAGGGTGGAAAAAGTCCTCAATACATGTTTGATTTTTTGGCACCCAAGAGTAGACACTATAACTTCCATCAGCAAGACCACCAAAAACCTGTATCTTGGAACATGTGTTGCACATGTAGACAAGAAACTCACTAAAATTGGAACTTGCCCCTTATGGGTTGAACTATCCTAAATATATAAATATGTGGTTCGTTTTTAGCTCACCTGAGCGAAGCTCAAGAGGAGCTTTACTGATCACTTTCCATCCATCGTCCATCCATCGTCTGTCGTTAACTTTACATTATCGACTTCTTGTCACAAACTGCTGGACCAAATTCAACAAAATTTGCTGTGCGTGTTCCCTATCATATGTCAATTCAAGTTTTGTTCAAATCAAGTTGACCTGCCCCTTGGTAGGGCCACGCCCAAAAAGTGAGCCTAAATCTTAAAAAATCTTCTTCTCATGAACCAGCAGGAGCAGAGACTTGATATTAGGTCTGCAGCTTCCTTTTGAGGTGTAGACTCATATTTGTTCAAGAGAATTTCTAGGGGCTATATTTGCCACCGTTATGGGAGGGGCAAGAATTTTTGCCTCGCCCAAAATTTCTATTTTCCAAACCGAGAGGCTGATTTGAACCAAATTGATATGAGGTTTTATTGGGACATAAGTAGTAGATTTATGCAAAAAAAAATTTTCCTGTCGCCCCATGGGAACCGCAGGAGCTAAAAATAGAAATAATTTAAAACGCCCATATCTCCAAAACTGCACAGCACTGAGAATTTTTATTTGGTGTGTCGCTTTCTTTGGACCAACAGAATGGAATGGTAAAAAAGAATTGCTATCGGTTTTATCATAGGGTACTTTTTTGGGACATTGAAAAAGTGCTGCGTCAGCATTTTTTAACACTGGGGGTAATGGGAAAAACATTTAACACTACTTTTCTCCCAAACCACTACTCCAAAGGCTTTCAATTTTCACATATAACATCTGTGGAAGATTGTTTCACAGGTTTATCGAAATCAAATCCCTGGGTCCATATTTGGGCTCTCTCTGGGAGCCCAAATGTTTAAATTAGTGCAGTATGAGGAATATTCTTTTAAAATCTTCTTCATCAGATCTACCAATCAGAATCTTTTGATATTTGGTATGCAGCATGCTTGGGGGGGGGGGGGATTGGTGAGATTCAAGTTTGTTCAAGTCAAGTCCCTGGGTTCATATTTGGGCTCACTGTGGGAGCCCGAATTCTAACTTAGTCCAAAATGAGGAATTTTCTTTAAAAATCTTCTTTTTCAGATCCAGCAGTTAGAATGCTTTTGATATTTGGTATGCAGCTTCCTTAGGGGGGTAAGATTCAAGTTTGTTCAAGCCACGTCCCTAGGTCCATATTTGGGCTCACTGTGGGAGCTCGAATTGTGACTTAGTTCAAAATGAGGAATTTTTTTAAAAAATCTTCTTCTTCAGATCCAGCAGTCGGAATGTTTTGATATTTGGTGTGCAGCATCCTTAGGGGGTGAGATTCAGGTTTGTTAAAGCCAAGTTCCTGGGTTCATATTTGGGCTCCCTGTGGGAGCCCAAATTATAACTTAGTTCAATATAAGGAATATTCTTTAAAAATCTTTTTTTTTGGGGTATAAGCTTTTCTTAGGAGGGGCAGATGCAACTTGTTGAAATCAATTCCCTGGGTTGATATTTAGTCTACCTTGTCAGTTGAGCACCCTCAGGCCCCCTGGGGCCTCTTGTTTACTTTGGAAATTGTACTGATTGCACTCACAAGGATATGACAGTACTCTCAAATTCTAAAGCTTTTATGAACTGAAAATTGGTTCTCACTGCAGGAGTTCATGTGAAAATTGCACTAAAAATGAAGGTTTTCCACAGTAAGTTAAACCCTGATGAATTTTCTTATTTAATATTGTGATAACTTATACAGCTCTCCTCATCCTTTTTCTGATGGATCAATTCCAAAGATTTTATTTCAAATACAGTAGTATGAACTACAAAGTAGTTTTGTTTATCAACTAGATATCTTTCTAGCCATTGTTATTTAAACAACAGATATTCATTCCATCATGCAGAATTTTGTTATTTATATTTGCTAATCTAATAAATTTATAATATCTTTAAGGTAACACTGTCAGACAGTATACTATAAATTGAACACTGGTTTGTTAAAGTAGGACAGAAAATAAAGCATTTAATGAATCAGTCACATCTGCCCACATAACTTAAAAATCAGGCATGTAAGTTTTCAGGATTTTCCCTGAAGTCATGTTTTTTGATGAGAAAATGATAAGTTTTCAGAGTTTAGTTCTGGTCAAAATTCATCATTTTTTTGTGAAAACCTGTCCGATCATCAAGGTTCAGGGTTTTTCATCAGTAGTTACTTACATCCCTCATAAATGGAGCAGTTGAAATTTTTTTTTTCAAAACATTAAAGAAAGCCATATTATGTGACCCCTCATTGGAACGAGCCCAAAACCTCATTCCAATGAGGTGTCCATGATATGTTTTTGTTGAAATGTTTTGAAAAATTTGGATAACAAATTTTGATAAAGTGTGCATTGATTGGGTCAAGTGTTAAAGCACAGTGAACAGTGCTTGATTACTGTAGTAAATCAGTCCTGGAAATGAGACAGGTGTGAGTGCAATTGCTCCCATCATCACCCACATTTTCTATTTTACGGGAGCTAAAAAATGCACTTGTCAGCAAATATTTTGAAGCACTATTTCACTGTGAGGGCATATAAATCTGTGTTGTTTTGAGAAAGCAGCACTCTGTGGCCAATGGCAAGTTACTGTCATAGTTCAGTAGGTCCTTATACATTTAAAGTTTCTGGTGAAACTTCTCAAACACTATGACTAGCAAGTTATCATGCGCATATTCAAAAAATTTTTATCCATGATAATTTTCACCAGGTTATCTCCCCTGAACTTATATTTATTATGGAATTTCAAATGAGATTCTTGTGTGCGCAACTCCTTCTACATTATTGAACTGATTTTGATGAAACTTCTCAAACATTATAACTTGTCAGTGAACATGTGCATATTTCAAAATTTTTCATCTGCAACAGTTTTAACCTGGCTATCTTAGATTTATTATGGATTTTCAAATGAGCATATTGTAAAATTTTTCATCTGGGACAATTTTAACCAGGTTATCTCCCCTGAACTTAGATTTATTATGGATTTTCAAATGAGATTCTTTTGTGTCCAACTCCTTTTATATTATTGAACCAGTTTCAATGAAACTTCTCAGACATTATAACTGGTAAGTGAACATGCACATATTCTGAATATTTTCACATGCAACAATTTTAACCAGGTTATCTCCACTGAACTTATATTTATTATGGATTTTCAAATGAGATTCTTGTGTGTGCAACTTCTTCTACATTATTGAACTGATTTTGATGAGACTACTCTAACACTATGCCTAGCAGGTGAACATGCATATATTCCAAAGTTTTTGGTTTTTCAAGCTCAACATTCAGAGGTGCATTCTAGTAAGCCGGAAGTGGGCGTATTAATCACTTTTAGTGATAGTTCTAGTTGCTGAAGTGGTATGAGGTAAATCACTGTTATAAAGGGCTCTCAGTGCTAGGGTCCTGCAATCATAGCATTTCTACTTGAATCAAATAATTATATTAAATAGAATCTGCAACCAAACCAAAAATTTCGTAGCAAGTGAATATTGAACATTAAATATGGCAGATTACACATTTTTCTGCTTGTGACCCATTCGGCATATTGAGGCAAAGGGCTCTGATTGGGTGGGGATGTGAACCTGAGTTGTACTGACTGTGTTGGCTCAGGTCCCAACTGACAAAACCCTCCAACTACATCATCAAGGCATGTCTCTGTTGAACGCAAGTCTTGATGATGTAGTTGGAATATTAGTCAATCAGGATTATAGTTAAAAACTTGAGACTTTCTGCATTGCTTTCGTTAACTGTTTTTAGAAATTCCATATTTAGCTCTCTGATTTTCCCTTGAATTCGATGTGAATATCCTTTTTAAATCTACATGTAATTCTTTTTCGAATATCGAATGTACGCAGGACATATTCAGTGCCCTTTCCAACAGTGTTTTACATCACAGAACATAATCGCCTCAATGAATTTAACAGTGCTTCACCTTTCAACTGCTCAAAAAATTAGAACAGAAAAACATGACCTAAAAAACTCTGCGAGGCCTAGAATGGAGAGGCTAGATATATAGTTCCTTTACAAAAAAACAGTGCTCCTTAGTACAATAGCTTTCGGCTTTATTAGCCTTCATCAGTGGTGAAACACAAAGAACTTTACATGTCGGCTTTCAAACATATAAACAAGCATACTTTTTTTGTATACTTGTGTATATGTTCGACAGTCTACATGTAAAGTTCTCTGTGTTTCACAACTGATGAAATAAATAAATGAATAAAAAAATAAAATCTGCTTTAAAAGATGTGAGCAAATGAAGTTTCTGTATCATTTGAAAAGTGTAGAGATTCAAAATATAAAAACCTTTTTTTTTTTCAGCAAAGTTATTGAACAAGCAAATCAGTATTTGAAAGGAAATCAAGATTATGAATTACTGAAATGTGAAACTGCTGAGAAGAGAGTAAAGCAAAATCAGGAAGGAATTACTATTGATGCTGATGCTTCCTTGGAACATGAGTCGAGTAATGGCACCAACAATTTTGTAAGAGGCCTCAGGTAAAATTTGTTCTGTTGCCATCTAGACTGATGTAGTGCAGTTTCATACAGATATTTGAAGTTTGAGGAAGTACTTGAATTTTGCCTCTAATTTTTCAAAGCATTAAAACCTGCGAGCGGTAACCTATTTTTTGTTTGCATGTTTTTTATTTTAGGTAACCCCCTCAAATCGACTGGCCTGCAAGATCATGGGTTAGTTGTTGCTATTTAGTGTGGCGGAAATTCTGTCAAGATGAAAACAACATGACTTGCATAGTAAAAACAGATAAAGCAGAAAAGCATTACAACACCTTTTCCTGCAGGTTACTACCATGTTATACTGCATAACCTGCTGGTAGGTTATGATGTAGGCTCTTCATTTTCTGGCCTATTAGGAACATACAATGAAACTAGTCCAAAAATCCTGTCCGATTAGATTATGGGGCCCCATATTGGTGCCCCTCATTTTAACACTCTGGGTTGAGGAGAAAAATGTTTGACAATCTGTATAAGGCTAAAAATCTGTATAAGGCTAAATAAAAGAATACACTTTGTTCTCAAGCAATTAATTTTCCAGATCAATGAGGGAGGGGGGGAGATTTTTATTTTTTTTTTCTGTTTGATAACTGAGTGCTAAATTATTTGGGGGCAGAAACATTGATTTGGATGTCAAATGCACTCTTCCATAAATTGTAACAATGCAAATCCATACAGACTAAATAGTTTCAGTTCACCGATAATATGAAGATCATCCACAGAATAGGAAACTTTTAAGTTGCTATATCAGCACTTCAGAAAAAACAACAACTTTGGACTCCACCAGTTGATAAAAAAATATGAAATAATTTGCGTTCAGTTTTTTATGCCTTGGTTCAAAAAATAAATGCCATCCACATAATATTTGAGTTATTTTTAGAAGAACGTAGCAAACTGGATGTTTACAAAGCAAATAATAAATAGACACTGTATTTTAATCCTGCAAATAAATATACATCAATCAAAAAGGTAATATTTTAATGTCTCCCTCTTTCATACATGGAATACATTGCAAGATAATAAAAATGTTCAGTGTCGGTCTGGAATGCCTGAGAACCAAAATCACTATTTTGGCCTAATGATAATTTACCAGTTTGTTCAAATCAAGTCATTGGGCCATATTTAGGGGCATCAAGGGCCATCAGATTTTCTAAAACTGACAGGTTGAATCATGTTTACTTTCCTAATTTACTCTAACCAGAAAGGTTAGGAATGCAGAGTATTTAAGTTTTTTCCCAGATACATTTGGGCATCCAATTGGATGTAAAATCATATTTATTTTGTATGATCTCATTGGAAAAGTCCATGGTGAAGGCTATGTGTATTACACAACCACTTACTACTTGTATATATTGTAAATGATTGCCAAGTTTTTCTGTATTACACATAGCTTATGACCCATCAATGGAATGAGCTACATGAGCTCATTCTAATGAAGGAACATATGCTATGTTTGTGAGGCAAAAATTTAAAAAAGAAAATTGGGTTGCCAATTTTCGTGAACAGTGCTATCCAGTTTTAGTCATTACATTAGGTGAAAGGTTAAATTACACATTATGTGATAATAAGAATCTCAAATTTGGTACGGTTTCACATGAAATTTCTGAACCTCGTTCACAAAAATCAATCTGAGTTGCTCAGGTCAATTTTAGTGAACCCCATTCAGTAGTTTCATATCAAATCGTGAATCATTAGAGATCCTCTGTGTTTGAAATATGTAGACAGGTTCAGAACTTCTTTTCATTTATTTCTAGATTATGGTTGATTCACAAAAATGATGAAACACTGCCTGTTCAACAAATTGGTTTCACCACTGTATTTCCAGACAAGCAGAATAGTGAAAACACGGATTTTTTCAGTTCAATTATTGGAAGGTTAAAACAGACTGGGTCATCATCTCTAGAATTTGCTCCCCTTTCAAAGACAATGGAAAAATTAAATCGACAGCTTCAGATGCGACCACTTCCAGGTAAACAATGTGCACTGTCAAACAAGATATGTTTAGTGATAAGCCAATTGTCAGTATTGGTGATTGGATGACAAATCTGATATTGATTCAATATCACTGTTGGCAAAACTATGGCTTTCTGTCGGTAATGTTACTGAAAATTGTTCACTTCTTTGCTTGTTCAAGTACCTTGGTGATTCATGTACATTGAAACCATGTTAATTGAATTGCTACTTTGCCAGGAGGAATTTTCAGTTTACATGAATATTCAAATGACCAGCATTTATTCTATAATATTTTGTTTGACAAAGCTCTGTCAAACAAGATGTAATTAATTAAATGCCTGTTTTGGATGACATGGGGCCAAATTGGTCTATAAGCAATTGGAATTTGGTGATAAGCAGGATATTTTCTCGACATATCACTATTTTTTATTCAGTTAACAGGACACAGGGTTATTCCATTAATAGATATCCAATTTAGTGAGCTCTGCGGCATAGTATTTCACAGGTAAATTAACTTTGGGAGTCAACAAAACAGATTTTACATATCTTACTATTAAATTGGCTAATTTCCATCACCATTGCTCATAAAAGATTCCAAAATGTCAAATGCATGCATGAGTAGTATTTCCTGAAGCCTTCATGGTTCCATGTTAAAGCCTGAAAACATCAAACTTTGTTTATGTACTTTGTTTACTGTTAACATACTGGAAAAATTTTATCAAATATTTTGGAATCTGAAGTACCCAGTGAGAACCCCCAAGTATCAGAGTAACTGTTGGACTCTCCAACTTGCTAACCAGCATGAATAAAGATAGCATTGGTTGAAAGTAAGTCTATCATTATTGTGAACAACATCTTAGCACACAGCAACACTGTGCTTCCCTGTACACAACCTGGAAGAAATGACTTTCCCTAGACCACAGTGCAAATAATGAGGGTCAGCAACCCATTGACAAAGGGCTCTGCGAATCACACATTTGTGATTCAAATCAAATCACTTTTATTATTCGAAATCAAATCTAACCTCAAATTGAATCAGTGGCATCTTGAAGATGACCGTTTGAGGTTGGGGTGCTATAAACCTGATTTGTTCTGACTGTGATGGCTCAAGTCCTGGCTGATAATAGTAATGTGGTTGGAATATTATCCTGTAAGGATTATAGTGCATCAACATTGCTGGGAAACTTTAAATTTGCATTTAACAGTAGTAAGGACTAGTGATATTAAAATTAGCATGGCTAGTGGTAGTGATGTATGTGATCAAGCAGTTGTGATCTCATATCTTTTGAAATGACTAAATCACAAATAGGTATTCCTGTGAGAATATGAATCAAAAGTAAGAAGTCTAACCCTGGACTATATGCTTCTCTTTAATACCTCCATCAGGAGCTGTTAACAGTCCAAGGTCTTTATCTGGCTGTGACTAACATTTTGGCCTTAGAACAGGTCCTTTTATTAATATTCATTGAAAAAGGGGTCTATGAACAACAGTCAAATTACCTTGGCAGTGGTTTCTAGTCAAGTCTTGGCAGCCTGCAGGCAGCCAAGACTTTACTAGAAATCACTGCGAAACCACCATATTGAAAAGGTTTGGTGTGTAGTAAAAATTCTATGAAAATTTTCCAACTCCTCACAGGCACAGGTTATAAGAGACTCAGCATGCTTCCATTCTGATATTGTGTGAATACAATTTTTGTAAAATATCTTACTTTATCAAGGATTTTTCTATGTGGGCATTTGATGCTTCCCTTTTTTTCAAATATGGCGGTCCATAGAAGTCGACCGTTTGCCTCAAAATGACAGGCTCGCTGACAGTCACAATTTGCCTGCATGACAGTCACCAATTAACTTGTGCCTGCCATACTGGACACTACGATTTCTTGGTGTTGAACAGAATCTTAACTTAAGAACATGTCCAGTTTTATTAAGTTTTACAAAATTCATGGCTTATTATCATTTAATGAAAAACAGTCTTGTAGAGAGCTTTCCAATCCATAATAAACAAGACAAAATTTTTGTCCAATTGTCCAAATTACAAGGTAAACTAGTGATGAACCAATTATCAAAACTTGCTATCAACCGATTACCGGTTATTTCTCTGCCGATTATGCCGATTCCGATGGTTAAAGTAGGACACTGAAGAAAATCTGTTAGTGTATGCTATAACACAGAATTTCATTGATAAATCATCAATTACGAAAGCTTAATACCACATGAGTTCTCAGAGTATGCATATTTAGTGCTGGGCAATATTAGCCAAAATAATATTTTCATTTTGGTTGGGGTGTGGGGAAAAGACCATTATTAACGATACAGTCACACGATATTGTTCTCATGAAGATTGTGCTTTATTCCAATAAATAGTGTTAATACGGTTTTGTGTAAGGATACAATACACATGGCTGTATTAACCAGGAATATACTGAGCACACATACTTTGTGTCTTAAATGAATAATAATTTTGATGTTAATGTGTGTTGTGTAGTCGTATGACACATGGTTTTACACAGATGTCAGTATGTATTATTCAGTGTTCTTTTTTCAACCTATTACCTCCCCTGATGTGTTTCTCTAACGTTTACATGAACTCTACAATCTTCGGGAAATGGTGGCGATCTCGTACCGATTGCAGTTGGTAAATTCCATAATATCTCTGCTCTGCAAATCCCTAAATTTTCTGCTATGCACTACACACGTTTTTAATGGGCAAACTTTATTGAAATGGCCAGATATCAAAGGGATTTTTAATAGTCAGTGTTAAATATAGAATAACCAGAAACTGCCGGTTGTCATAATTGGCTGATACCCCGTAACCAGTCGGTTCCGATTTCCAATTCCGATTATCGATTCATCACTAAGGTAAACATTACATTAACATGCATTGGCATATTAGAAAGTTAACAATGCCACAAAATTCACTCTTTGAATATAGGGAGAGAAAGTGACAGGTTGAATTTGACAAATATAAACTATTCTTTGCCTCTCATGATGAGGGAGAGGACTTGGAAAATATTTCTAGGCCTGAATAAATGAATCATAACGAACCTTCTACAGGGTCTGCTTCCCAATAGTGTAATGCTGCTTCACACATCTTCACAGAAATATAGAATTTTGCCACAGTAATGGCATATGTCACTACAAATTATTATCCCATACTTAAACTTGACTTTATCCTTATGTTTGGGTCATGAGATAGCCTAAGATGCTGAAAGTGACTTTAAATACCAATAAATAAATAGCTCCTGATCCCTTTGACATGTACCAGGTTTGGGCACAAAACTTGGTATCAGTCACAATGGAAGGCACCACAAACATATTATTTTAAGGCACATGCTCATATCCTCTTTTTTCAGCTCACCTGACTGAAAGTCAGTGTGAGCTTTTGCCATCACTTGGCGTCCGTCGTCCGTTAACTTTTGCAACTCGGTCTTCTCCTTCAAAACCACTAGCCCAAACCTAAACAAATTTGACATACAGTATATTGGAGGTATCCTCTTTCCAGTTTGTTAAAATGAACTTGGTGCCCCCACTTGGGTGGGAGTGATGCTCCAAAAGCATCAATTTCTCCTGAAATCTTTTTCTTATGAACCACCAGTCAGAATGCTGTGATATTTGGTATGTAAGCTCCCTTGGTACTCAAGATTCAAGTCTGTTCAAAGAAATTTTCTCGGTCAATATTTGGGCTCTCTACGGGAGGATCCCTATTTTGTGCCCCGCCCAAAATTTCTATTTTCCGAACCGAGAAGCTGATTTGAACCAAGTTTGCTATGAGGTATTATTGGGTCCTAAGTACTTGATTCATGCCAAAAAAAAAAATTTTCTGTTGCCCGTGGGCACCTCAGGAGCTAAAAATAGAAAAAATTCAAACGCCCATATCTCCAAAACTGCACGGCACTGAAACTTTTTATTTGGTGTGAAGCTTCCTTAGGACCAATAGAAAGGAATGGTGATAAAAAATCGCTATCGGTTTTGTCCTAAGGTATAGTTTCGGGACTTTGAAAAAATGCTGAGTCAGCATTATTTCACACTGAAGGTAATGGGAAAAATATAAAATAATCTTTTTCTCCCCAACCACTGCTCCAAAAGCTTTCATATTTCACATATAGCATCTATGGAAGATTGATTCACATGGTTGTTGAAATTGAAACCCTGGGTCCATATTTGGGCACTCTACAGGAGCCCAAATGTTCAAATTAGTGCAATTTGAGGGATATTCTTTAAAAATCTTCTTCTCCAGATCCAACAGTCCGAATCTTTTGATATTTGGTATACAGCATCCTTAGGGAAGGGAGATTCAGGTTTGTTCAAGCCAAGTCCCTGGGTTCATATTTGGGCTCCCTGTGGGAGCCCAAATTGTAACTTTGTTCAATGTGAGGAATATTCTTTAAAAATCTTCTCCAGATCCAGCAGTCAGATTCTTTTGATATTTGGTGTACAACACCTCTGGGAGGGTTAGATTGAAGGTTGTTCAAATCAGGTCCCTGGGTTAATATTTGGGCTTTTTATTGAAGCCCAAAGTTTAACTTTGTCAAATATGAGAAAATTTCTTGAAAATTCTTCTTCTTCAGGTCCACCAGTGAGAATCCTTTCATATTTGGTCTCTAGGGGTGTCAAATTCAAGTTTGTTCAAATCGAGTCGCTTGTTTTATCTTGTTTTTTTTTTTTTGTGTGTGGGGGGGGGGGGGGGGGGGGGGGTGTGCTAGAGGGAACCACAGTAGTTGAAAACAAAACAAAAATTTTGTTTGGTTATTGTTTTTTAATACTTCACTGAACAGAGCTTGCTAGGAACCTTTCCTAGGACCAACAGAAATGAATGGTCAAAAAAGTTGCCTTTGGTTGCGTCATAGCAAATCAAAAAATTGCTCTTGCTTCTGTTCACTTACTGATGCACTCATCTCTTTTGACAATTTGAGGCAGGTGAGCATTTCAGGCTCACTTGAGCCTCTTGTTTTCACTGCTACCAGCCACTGCTGCATATTCCTCCTCAGTTGTAATTTTAGAGTTTTACACAAGGAAGTCACATGGGTGGCTTTGGTATCCAACATTATTATCAATAATTTGGCATTCTTATTTTATCGTTTGTTGTTAACCTACATAGCATACTCTTTTTGTTCTCCCATATACAAGTAAGTGGATAATCTCTGTTGCTTGCACACGAAAAAGTAAGACTGCACAGACTTAGATGGTGTGCCAAAAAGATACTGTCCAAAATTATGTATTAATTAAAACTACTCTATGAATAAATTAAAACATAAGAAAACTAATAATTGGTATTTGGCTTGTACAAGAATGTTTTTAAATGTATCCAGATTCTGGCAAAAAGCATCTTTTTCCAAAACAAAAGAATTCCAAGTAACCACAGTGTGAGGGAAAAATGAAAATTTAAAGGTGTCTTTAATATAGCTATCTGCTTAAATTTATGCTATTCCCTTGTCCTACTATTTGATTTTTGAAGCATATGTTGTGAACCTTCAACACTGTTATTATTAATTTTTTACAATTTATGCAACCGCAGCTTTATATTTCTCTGGCCAATTATTATTCATTTATTTATTGGTGTTTAAGGTCACATCCTTATGCACAATGGCTAATCATGACCGTGACAGTTTTATGGGTGGAGGAAGCCGGAGAACTCGAAGAGAACCACCGAGCAACGACGAGCAGCTGCCAGCTCCCCAACATTGCACACGCAGAGTTAGATTGGTTGAAGACATGCGCACCATCGACATGCAGTATGCCTTAGTACATGGTGCCATCATGGGTTTAGTGCCTTGCCCAAGAACACAGCACGGGAGTCCGAATCGATCGCTCAGATGGTCACCCATCCGAGGACTAACCGGGCTCAACGCTGCTTAACTTCGGCGATCTCACAAGAACCGGTTACCGCAACGCCACTGCACCCCCCACTGGCCAATTAATGGTTCCTGTTTTAAAATCTTTTAAAGACGTTTGTGACACAACCTGTAGTGAGATGAAAATATTTGCAGCAGACATATCATTCTACTCTTTTTTGAATTTGTTTGATTTGGTCAGACTGACCCTGTCTACTCATCATGTTATACAGTGGAGCCCAGTTAATTGGATGTCTCTGAATGAAATAACCCTGTTGCATGAATATAATTTTCAGACCCTAAACCTTTTAACATACCTTTAGTGCAAATCTGACTTGTTAATTGATTTTAGGTTGAAAAGTAAACTCCTGTAAATTGAATAAATAATCTTGTGATAAGTCAAAAAATTACCCTGCCAGTCAGCTGTGTCAGTCATCAAATTTCCCTTGTTTATGACCTAATTGGCCTCAGTACATCCAATACAGACATTTAATCTATTATATCTTGCTTGACACAGCTCCATGAGCTCTGTCAAACAAGATATATATAGGTTATTACCACCATGTGGTTTTTCGAGATGCTGTATTGAAGTCTCGTCCTCACCTCTAGGTCATATATTGATGTGGCGTAACGGGCTCATCGTTATATGCCCAGAGATGAGGTCTTAACTCCAGTACATCACCTCAGAAACCTACATTGTGGTAATAACCAATTTATCTTAAATTATTCCTCCCTTTGTTGACACGTTTGCATAATGAAGAGATTGGGTATAGTTTTTGCCATGTCTGTTTCGACAGCCCTATAAATTGATTATTTATGAATGATGATCATGAACATCATGGTATTGCTTTCTTGCACTGTGCATGACATAATTCTCATTCCCTGTTCAACTTGCAACAACCACTGAAGTTTATAGGAGTGTTTCAGCTGCATGTTTCTTTGTTTCATTTTTCATTTTTAAAAGATGATCTAGTCTAATTTATTTCATTGAGCTGGTGATTTATTTATCATTTAATTACTGTTTTCAAAAACGTTGGCATCAACATTTGTAATAACTCGATGCCAAATTACTGAGTGCAGGTAAAAAATGTTCTCTCTGAATCAAGCGATTGCACATGCAGTTGTTACCCACAATACTGATTTGTATTTTGCCTTGACTCTTTTACTTATATTGGGGGAAATATTCTTTTGTTGTAAGGTAAAATAGTATAGATTTTTTCTAGAATACAAAAAAGTGACCAAATACCTGTAAATTGAATACTGGTACTCCTGTTCATTGAAAATTCTCACTAGCAAAGTAGCTATTCATTTAACTAGGCTCCTCTGTATTGTATGCTTGTTTAGTGAATTTCTATGGTTGTCTCCAAATATTCATTGACCTATCCTACAGATACCCTTTGGCCCCAGATGGTATCTCCCAGATCAGGTCAATTGCATCAATTGAAAGAGTACATATTTACTATTTTGGGTTAGAACAAGCCTTGGGGCTGCACATTGAAAATATTGATGGGTCTTAATCTACCCCAGAAATTAAGTGAGTAGCCATTTACTTTATGAAATTAGAACCCATGTTGTCAAACCGGAAGAGCAGGTATTCGGCTTCACATTTATAAGAGCACCTTTTCCATTCCCTTTTCATATTCAGCAAACTTGCTGGGAAACCAGAAATGACCAAGAGACATATTTGAAAATTGAAAAACAAACACTTCTTTTTTCTATCTAAGGCCCCAAAAAGTACTCTCTCAGTTTCTCAGGCCATTTTTTATAAAATTGCTTGAGGCCGGGCAAATTTTTCTTTTATTTTTCATTTTTGTAATTATTTGTTTGCCATCAGAAGTTCATGCTTTTTGTTTGTTTTATGTTTTAGGCCTCATAATCTAATAGCGTGGGTGGTGGTGTATTTCATCCCTTGAGTGTAAGAAGGCTTTGCAGTGCTAAAGCATTGCAAAGCTTTGTTGCACTCAAGGGACAAATTTATAAATTTTATTAACTTGGGTAAAGTATCAGACATAAACCATTTAATTTTTATTTTTGCATTGGTTATAAAACGAGAGCATGTGGCAGCCAAAAGGACCAAGTGGGAGGCCCCAAAAAACATATTTTTAACTTTTTTAAGCCTAATGCAGCTGCCTGATGTACATTTTGTAGCTGTCCTCTAGCATTTTCGTGAAAGATTTCTTTTTATTATTTTCAGGTAAAGTTCTGAACATTGAAACTATCACCTATAGATTTTGTGAAGAATTTTCTACAGATGGAATGGATGCAGAAACCTGTTTTTGGCAGGAGTATGGGTCAAGGATGAGAACAAACATATTTGCCTTGAGAGTGTATTATATCATCGGAGAACATGCATTTGAGTCACTTGGTATGGACATTTTATTCTGACTTAAAAAGCTGGTTATACTAGATTGCACCTGTCTGTGCATCCATGAATCTGTGTATCCATGCGTCCGTGCATCCATGCGTACGTCTGTCCATCCACACTCAGATGTCTATTCGCGTTATAACCTCAACATTACTGCTCAGATTTCGATGAAATTTGATACAGATGTTCATTATCATGAGATCTTTAAGCAGCATTAGCCATTTTGCTGTTTCATGGCTCTTTGAATATACAAAAATAGGTTATTTTTTTTTCTTTGTGCCATGAGACCTAATTTTTTGTCAAAGTGGTTGAAAGGCTACCTGGATTCCCACAGATTTCTTTTAAAGGATCCATCTGAGTCCTATTTATATAGATTGTTGTAGAAGACAAACATTGGACCAACCCTTGTTGAAAATTTACACTCATAAATGCTATTTCATTGTTTTTCTCAGCTAGTATAGTGCCTGAAAATTACTCAACCTGTATGATATCGTGCTCATCACTAAGAATCTATATTTGAGAGGAAATAAGCATCTGTTGTGAGTGGTGGAAGCCCATCTTTATATGCTACTGGTATACAACAAAGGCTGGGTATCATAGTGGGGAAGGGGAAGATAGAAGTCCCCTTCCATTAGTTGAGGTCTGGAGGCCAACCCAAGAAAGTTGTTTGGGCATCAGTTAGCTGAGCTTTACTTGAATAATTACTTTGCTATGAAAATATAGTCACTTCACCCAACTATTCAGTTAAACCTTTATCTCACATCAGGGTTTAAAATTTATGTTAGAATTAAAATCGATTCTTGCAAATGATTCTTTGTTGGGAATACAATGAGAATCAATTTTGATTCTCACAATTCTCACAAAATATTCATTTGATTCCCATCATAGATTCTGAAAGTGCCCTTAGAGGGCTGGAGAACTCAACTTAATTGTTGCTCCCTCATAATAACTTAGGAGTGATGTTTTTTTTCTGAATTACCACAACTCATTTGAATGATTAGGCCTACTTCATCTATAAATAATATTTTTATGAAGTTGGAGAACACTCATTCTTGGTTAAAAGGTTTGTGGGATTTCCTACCCATTTCCAATGCACCTAAATTGACATTTTTAATAACCTGTGACTTGTCATGGAATACTATCTGGTTTTGTATCAACTACTCTCAGGTGCTGAATAAAAGTGATGGCCGAATAAGAGTGCTGGGTAACAAGTTACACTGAAAAGAATAATAGTGCTGGTGCACAATAAATGTGCTGGCTCTCAAACTCGACAAATTTCATATGAGTACCAAAATATGTTGTTCCCCTATGCTGCTACTGACTTGCCAAGGAATTGCCAAACACTATCTCCAGTCGCTTTGACAACCGTGCCCAGCCATTGATAAAAATATGTATTATACCCTTAATTGCTAACTACACTGCATATAAAATAAATTTCGCTATCTTGGAAATTTGATGAAAAAAAAATAGCCTCAATAATCACGCTTTCTTTGTCAACACCAAGGGTGAAACATTGTAAAATGTTCATCAGCTTATCAAACATGGTTTTCTTTGCAGAACTGGAACTTGCCACTTGCTCCACATTTATAATGTCAAATATGTTTATTTCAACCAGGGACCTGCCTAGGGGTGAATATTAGAGAGATGTGACTTCTCCCTCTCAGAAAAATAGGGAAAAGCAAGAGCTTTTCAGGGAGAAGTGAAATTTCTAAAGAAAGAAATGCTGAGAAGAGAATTTAATTTAATATTTAAAAACTTAACAGACCTTTCAAACTCTGAAAATCAATTTAGTGGGATCCAGTGGAGGAGCCATGGGATTTCTAGGGAGCCACCCCCCCCCCCCCCTCCAACCTACTTGCTCCTTTCGCCCACAAATTTGAGAAGATTTTTTTTCATTTCCTGCCATCAGTACAAGTACAGTGCCCTCAGTCCTGGGTCCCCCATTTGTCCACTCTTCACAAACATGGACTCTCAGGATGTCAGCAGGGAGAAGTAAAATTTCTAAAGAAAGAAATACTGAGAAGAGAATTTAATTTAATACGTCAAACTAATTTGTCAATAAACCTGACAAACAGTGGGATTTCTGGAGAGGCCAGCACCTACCCCCTCCTCCCCCCCTTCCCAATCCCACTTGCTCCTCTCACCCCTAAATATGAAAATAATTTTTCTTTTGGCTTCCTGCCATCAGTACAAGTACGGTGCCCTCAGCCTCAGTTCTGAGAGTCCCCCCCCTCCCAAATCCCGGATTTCAGACCATTGCTCATTCACTTGTGGAATTTGCCTGTTCTGTCAGTGAGATTTGGGGCTTTGTCAAGATTCAAAATTCACAAGGAAAGCTACATTTTGGCAAAAAACAACATTTCCTTATTTATTGAGAAGTCAAGAAACTCTTACCATGGTTTGGGGGAATTATATGCAATTGTTATGCGTATTTTGGTAATTAGACATTGCTTCACTGGCCTGGTTTCTTGTTCTTGCTTCAAATGCCAGTGAAATAAAAGAAACACAACACAAATCATACTTCTTGTGATTTTGTTGACATTTAATGAAGGAAGTCATGATTTTCCAATCACTTTTGTTGATTACTTGATTCAATGTTTTCACCAACATCTCCTAATTACGACTGTAGAGGTTCATTTTTTACAGAATTATTTTTTCCATTTCATTCTTTATGTTTATAATCTGTTCTTTAAAAACAAACGTTAAGTTTGAGAATTGAATAGTTTTATGTCCTTTGTTTTGTCATCGAACAGTAAACATATAGGTTGCATTGAAATGTCTCAAGACAGATTACTTTTCTTACGGCAACTTCTCAAAAATACAAAATCAGTTAAATCGCATGCCGACTTTGATTTTGCTCAAACTTAGGAATTAGGCAAAGTGAGCAGTGCAATGTGAAGATAGCACCCATTTTGCTTCGGCAGTTCCAAATAGTGATGAGCTGAAAAGATAAATGACCCGTCATCCAGATGCCAATGTTTTGGATACGAAAGCAGCCGATTGTCAATGCTGATATCAGATGGTCAGTGTTTTATGTTTAATTGATATTATCGCCAGCCAATGCAGCATGTAAACCCCCAGTCCTGACAATGGTTTTAGTGGTGTTTTTTATCAATGTTGAGGGCTTTAATTAACAATTTATGTATTGATGAGGAGTACATTTATTTTACTGATGGGAGCTGCCATTTTGCATACATAATATTTGACAAACCGGAATCATCGCAGAATAAAATGAAATGAAACACACATAAACCCGAACACTACAGTTTTATTTTTTTATGGAAGCCATCGCCGAAATGCATCAAAGGAAAGGCCCAAATACAAAATATGCTAAATTTTCTTACCCACCCACCCTGATTTTTTTTTATTTTTGTACCTTTATGCCCCTGCAATGAAGCTCAAATGGTTTACTGGGAGGAACAACATGGAACAAAGTTGGCTGTTGAATGTGGTTCTCTTGTGGTCATGATTTATTTTCTTATTTTGTACAAATAAACAGTTTGAGACTTACATATTTATAATCAATAAAACACTGAATAACTTTTGTGGAATAAAATGGGGTTTTATTGTTTTCTAACATCAAAAACAAATAAAGAACCACATGATTATTTTCTTTGAAGCTTAATGTCAACAATACCCCACAATTCTCATGTGTGACCTTACCTCATGAATATTAATTACCTGGGGTCAGAAAGACGTGATCTCCACAATTGCAGTAAATTAGTTTTGAATATTCATTTGTATACTTTTTGTTGACATGAACATCCAGAGCATTTTCATTTCGTTCCTCTGTTTTGGGTGAGGTTGTATGATTTAATTTAAATAAAACACACACAGAAACAACTTATAAATTTTGAATATGAGTAAGTTCATAGAAAA
Source organism: Pictodentalium vernedei (assembly GCA_031216915.1). NCBI lineage: Eukaryota > Metazoa > Mollusca > Scaphopoda > Dentaliida > Dentaliidae > Pictodentalium > Pictodentalium vernedei. Next base: position 254,230,664 of record CM062291.1, on the reverse strand, counting down.
TAAAAATGAGAACTGCAACAGTGACTGCAATGTTGTTTGCTCAATACTAACGTACTGCCAGTAGTCAGTACCGGTGGACCTATTCCCCAAGTTGAAAAGGATAATGTTCTATGTTTATGAAAGGATTATGAAATAAGACAAGAATTATGATAATTGAAAAAATGTTAATAAATGTTCCTTACATGCTATATTTTCAATAAGAATAATTGGTGGTGTACACTGTGCGAAAGAATTGTGGCCGGGGGTTGATGTGGCCCTCACAGTTAACGTATGTCAACCAAAGTTACCAAGTTACAGTAAAATCATTCCAAAACGAGTCACCCTACCAAGTTACAATGAAATACCTTCATAAATAGGACTTGTTGACTTTGCTAAAGAAATCTAGGTCACATGATGGTCTAGTGGTCACAGTTGACCGATCATGACCAAAATAGGACAGCCTCATCTAGATATCACACCAAGTTGTCCTACCAAGTGACAATGAAATCCCGTCATAATAATCTGTAGACAGTGCTAAAGAAATCTTGGTCACATGACCAGGCGGAGGTAACAGCTGACTGATCATGACCAAAATAGGACAGTCTCATCAAGATATCATAACAAGTTATCCTTCCAAGTTACAAAGAAATCTCTTCATAAATATGAACTCTAGACTGTGCTAAACAAATACAAGTCACGTGCATGTGCGGCCATCACGGCTGACTGATCATGGCCAAAATAGGATGTTCTCATCTAGACATTATACCAAGTCATCCCACCAATTTACAATGAAATCCCTTCATAAATGCAAGCTGTAGACTGTGCTACAGGAATGCCCCTGCAGCCATCACGGTCGACTGAATCTAACCAAAATATGACATTCTCATCTAGACATTATATGGAGTCATCCTACCAAGTTAAGATGAAATCCCTTCATAAATATGACCTGCAAACTGTGTTAAAGGTTTTCAGGTTTTTGGATCGTGCAGCCATCACGGTTGACCAATTGCAACCAAAAGGGGATGTTCCCATCTAGACATGACCTCGAACCAGAATTTTTTAATTTTGCGATGAACGGACTAGAACTATAGGGTGTAGCCTGTGCTAAAGAAAATGTAAACAGACTTACAGTCACAGACTCTATCACAGGCTCACAGACTTCCTCATGCGTGATGGCAATAGCTTATCTTGACAAACTAAGCTAAAAATCAAACTTAAAATTCATTATTTATAGTACGGTGTGAGCTTGAAGGGTCTTGTGTGTCGTAATTTCACAACAATCTAGCACCAATTTTTGTATTCTCGAGAAACAGAAAATAAAAGAAATTTGTGCACCCCTCCCCCCAATCCCAAATTTGAAAAAGTTTGATGAAAATGTAGGATATTTTATAATGTCGCCTGATATACACAATGTTGCAAGTAAGTTCCTGCAATCTCTTGCTGTCATTTTCGGATTTCTATGATATCTAACCTAGGGTTGCACAACATTCAGATTTCAATACCGGTGATGATATAAAAAAAAATATTTCGATATACTTGTGTATTGTCGAATATTTGTTCAAAGTTGAGAAGATAGCCATATATCACCGCTATTATGATACTAAAGAAAATCGTCTTTTTCTATATTATTATAACAGAGGGTTACATGCTTATTGTTGCTAATAATTATTTGTTGAAAGACTTCTGTACATTTCTGGAATATCAGTTTACACACCTTGTGTTAGGAAAATCCAACAGCACTTGTTGAATTATACCACAATTTAGTTATTACTGATAAAATCGCGATTCCGGTATTCTGACACTGTGATGACAAGATTATAGCAGACAAAAGTATTATTGTTTTATATCTTTGTTTCTCATTAAACTGCACTCAGGCAACTACAAAGAGTAGTTATAACAGCAACAGAGTGGCTCAGTGATTATTAAGTTTCCCACATCCACCGACAATGTTTTTACAGCAGTTTAATGGACAAAGAGGATTTTCTGAATAATGAAAGCCGTAAGGGCTTGGGAGAATGTTGTCTAATAATATATGTTGCGAATATTTCATGTACCTGGTATGAAGTTTATTGATAAAACAAACAAATTAATCACCATGTCTGTTTGTCGATACATGGCATAGATCAAAGGTCAGAAGCCAAAGGCAGGTAATATCTCGCTGTTCATCATTTGTCCAAGAAGTGAAAAAAATAACTTCCTGTTTCTCCGATCAGCTGTTAGATTGAATAGATTTTTTTTGGAAAACGAAGTCTAGTGTGTTTTAAATCGTGCTAAAAATGAATATCATTAGAGATGATATACCAGTATTCTCTTAGAATGGACGATATTCAGCCGGTGAATATCAAAATATCGTGCAGCCCTAATCTAGCCGACACTCATCACTTGGGTGAACACGGTTGTCTCTCAGTTTGCGCCAGTGCTCGGCGAAATTTAACAAGATCAAAAGGGACTACAAATCACTCAAGGGTCATTTCAATAAAAATGTCTTAAATCTGGATGATGAACTGAGGAAATCTCGACAATTTTTTTTTTTTTACGTGTAAGGATCGGTGACTACCCACTCCCTGACTACCGATTGACAACCGATGGGTGTTTATCAGCCGATGGTCAATTGTATACCGATTAATTGCCTCATCCACTAGTCAAAAAAAATATTTTGATTATCTTGGAAGTGTTTTTTACTTACTGTATCAAGCATGGACAATGTTAAAGTAAAGACCATGTCCAAGTGTAATATATAGTCTATCAATGTCATTATGTGACATCATTCAGTTACTACCAAAACACAGGCTCACGTAATTTAGTACAGACTATAGTATCTGTAATGTAATATACCATGTCATTATTACACAATGAGATGTCGCAGGTACCATGTGTCTTTACACTCATCTTTAAATAGAAGATATAAAAATTTCTTAGTTTTTCATTAATTTTGCAAAAAGTAAAAAACCTAAATGTTTGATACTTGGAAATTTCTTATCAACCTACCTTACAATTGTTTACTACAGGCTTGCACTACAATGGAAGACCCAAACTCGGAAAAAATACTCTCTGTTTTGATCTTTTCCAAGAGATTTGGGAAAGAAAAGTGGTGCAAAAGCACCAAGAAAAAAATAAGCCAAAACTGGGTCGAGTGCCATCGGCGCACACCCAGTAGGGGACGCTCTTCTCTTAGTACAAATCCACGACTTTCGGAACCAGTGCGCCAGGCATTCACCAATGAATCATTCTTTTTTCATCCAGCCTGGTGGCAGGACGCCATTTTTCGCATTCAGAAACAGTGATAATTCATCTCGTTGATAATGGTTTCCTGTGACTTGAATTATGGATCTGAGGATCGTATAATAACAGGACTGTGTTTTATATATCGGTTGATAAATTTTATTATTATTATTGGAGTTAGGTGTCAGTGGGGGACTGTATGAACAGGATTTCTCCACTCTGTTGAGGGCAGAATTTCTGTTTTTTGGGTCCCTGTCGGCTGTCTGGGTTCAGTTGTGTTCCCACCAGTACTTTTTCTGCCACCTTTCTCTCGTAGTTGGGGGTGTTCTTCTACTTTCTATATCTGTTGAGTTCACCTTTTTCTTCTACTGCTTTCACCTCTGTTATGTCCAGTACGGTTCTTTTAGGGCAATGCCTTTTGTCCTCGCTTTTGGTGCGTTCTCGTGGCCATCCTCCCGCACATGTGGGGGTGGGGTGGGGAACGTTGTTGTTTCGGGGCCTCCTGACATGACCACGTCTGGTGAGAGTTATACCCCCTCCATGGGGGATGTGCAGTTTTTAATCGTGATGGATACTGCAGGAGCTGTTAAGTTGTCTGGTGAAGAGATGCCTGGTTCCGGGACTATGGTCCCTCTCTAGTCGACATCTGAGGCTGTCACTAGGGTTGTGACTCCTCCTTTGGAGGCCGAGCTCGGTTGCTTTTCAACCAGTTTCAACAGCTTCCGTCGTATCTGCTGCTACTGCTGTTCCATCTGCAGCGTCATCGGTCACCATTTCAGCCGGCCTCGGCTTATCCCAGCAGGGATCTGCAGCGATGTCTGATAGTGTGAATGTGGGGTATCGGCCTCAGCCTTCCCTGACTTCAACTCGGCAAAGTTGGAAGTGGCTGCCGACCGGACCCCCTGCCGTGGCCTCTCAGCCATTGAGCACAGCAGTTTTATCCCTGCAGGGGTCTGCAGAGATGTCTGGTAGTGTAGACGTGGGGTGTCGGCCTCAGCTTTCCCTGACTTCAACTCTGTGAAGTCGGAAGGGGCTGCAGGCCGATCCCTCTGCTGTGGTCTCTCAGCCGTCGAGCACCGCAGTTTTCTCACTGGATTCGGATGTTCATGGTGGGGCCACCATGAGCTCCATGGCATTTCTGTCCACGCACTCTGGTCCCATGGCCATTTTTGCGGGACCAACACCTTTTGTGTAGCCTGGACCTTCTGTCCCTTAGAGGTACCACAGTGACTCTCCTGAGTTTCCGCTCTGTAGATCCTCGGGGTATGTCATACCCCTATTCACATCTGCCTTCAGATGTTTCGGCTGCAGCCCGTCGCCCCACGTCGGGTGTATTTGAGGATTGTGATCCTCCGCTGGTTAAAAGGGTCAGGAGTGAAGCCACTTTGCCGGTTCATTCCCACGTTGAACCGGCTGACTCAGTCAGTGAGCTTAGGGAGGCCCTCTCCTTGCTCACTCAGGTTCTGTCCAAGAGCCTTTTTCCAGCAAGGCTATGAGTGGTTTCCGGGCCCCCCTGTGGCACCGCCTCCCGGGATTGGAAACAGGCTGCTTTCTGATCCCCCTGGTGTGCCTACCGTACACCATGGGAGGCATCGGCTGGTTTGCCCATGATGGGCTATGTGTCTTCCGACTCGGGGATGAGTCCGACATACCTGACGTTGAGAGCCAACAGTGTTTGGGTTCCTTCCAGATCTCAAACCATCAAACCAGCCGACATTGTCAACAGTCCGCGATCTTCGGTCGCGCGCCTACAGCCTGTGGAGCAACCTGCTTCTGGGCACCTTCAACTGTGCCTGTTGATACAGGTGGTTGAAGCGTTTACAGCTTTGGACTCTAAGCTAAGTTCCAAGGCTATGAAGACGTCATCCTTCACCAGGGTTGACACTTTTTTGCCTCCGACGCATTATCGTTCCTACAGTTCCGCCAATCCGTCTATCTGCCAGACTTTGACAGTCTTGGATAAGGACTCCAACTCCCAAGTCGGCCGTTATTCTTATGGAGACTCTGGAGTCCATGTTGGGCTTATCGAGAGAGATGCTGGAATGCTTTCTCTCTCAGATCACGTCGTCTCTGCTTTGCTGCTTATCTGCCCCCAAATAAGTTTGACGATATACAGGCTCTTTTGTGTGTGCTGTCCAAGGCGCTCATGCATCTTACCCACATGCATGCCTGTAACTTGGAATTAGTTCGCAGGGATGCTGTGCTGGACACAAGCCGTTCTCTTCCTGATGGGCAGCGCGCTGGTCTTCGATCTGCTTCTTGGGCGGGTCCGCAACTATTCCATGGTTCCGTGGCGACGGATCCGGGATGAGGCCCTATGTCATTCCATAGATCAGCTGCTGCTTCATCAGCTTGATCAGCCTTCTGTTGGAGGCAGGGGCCATCCAAAGCCTAACAAGTGCCCTTCTGCTTCCTCTGCGAAGCCGAGGGCTGATCCTCCTGTCACCGCTTCTACTTACTCACAGGGTAAGGGTAGGTGTTGGCAGTAGTCACCTCGATTCATCCCAGATTGAGGTATCCAACTCAGTCGAGAGTGCCTCTTCCATCACTGGTCCCTTTCAACGTTACACGTTGGGAACTTTTGATCACGGAGATAGGCAATCTCCTGTCAAAGGGGGCGATCGAGGTCATCAGGAACATTCATTCAGTGGGACTTTATTCCCGCCTGTTCTTGGTGCCCAAGACGGACGGTCTACTCCGACCGGTTATCGATCTAAGTATCCTGAACCAGTCTATCATTGCTCCTAAGTTCAGCATGGAGGCTTTCAGGTCAGTTCGCTGCCTTATTCACCAGGGAGTTTTCGCTTCCAGCACTGACCTGTGAGATGCTTAATTTCACGTTCCGATTCATCGGACATCACAAAAGTATCTCAGGTTCGCTTTTCTGGGGTGAGTTTACCAGTTCAAGGCCATGCCCTTCAGCCTCATCTGGATCCTTGGGCCTTCACCCACCTGATGCTGTATGAGTTAGCTTTACTTCAAACACAGTCCAGGGTGTCTACTTCGGCATATCTAGATGATATCCTCCAGAGGCATTCCAATGCTGCCTCACTGGAGTTGGATGTCGACACTCTGTTGAGCTTGCTCGCATCGCTAGGATTCAGAGTCAACGAGGAGAAGTTGGATCTGGTCCCTTCTCAGTCGTTTTGTCATCTGGGGATGGCCTTCCGCACTCAGTTCAATATGGTGGCGGTTCCCCAGGCCAGGGCTGTGATTCTCTCAGCTTTTGCTCTGACTCTGTCCCAGTTCACATCCGCGACAGCACGGGGTATCTCAGTCTCTGTGGTTCGGTGATGGATCTCATTCCTCTAGGTCGGCTGCATGTCAGACCTCTCCAACACTTTCTGCTCAGTCAAATGTCGATTCTCTGGATCTGGTGCTTCAGTTACCAGAATCTCTTCATCCTCACCTTCTCCACTGGACAAATGTTCAGTGGATCATGCAGAGAGTCCCGTTGGATGTCGACACACTGTTGAGCCTGCTCACGTCACTAGGGTTCAGAGTCAACGAGAAGTCGGACCTGGTCCCTTCTCCGTCATTTTGTCATCTAGGGATGGGCTTCCATACTCACTGAATACGGTGGCAGTTTCCCGGGCAAGGGCTGTGATTCTCTCAGCCTTTGCCCTGACTCTGTCCCAGTCCACGTCTGCAGAAGCTCGGAGTCTTCCCCGGCTGCTCGATCTGCGGTTTGGTGACAGATATCATTCCTCTAGGTCGGCTGCATGTCAGACCTCTCCAACACTTTCTGCTACAGTCGTTGGAGGCCGAATGTTGATCCTCTGGATCTGGTGCTTCAGTTACCGGAGTCTCTTCCTCGTCACCTTCTCCCCTGACGGATGTTCAGTGGATTATGCAGGGAGTTCCGTTGGACTTCCCCACGTCCGATCATGTTCTGATGGCAGTTGCCAGCGATCTCGGATGGGGTGTGACATTGGATCCCTTCACGGGTCATGGGACCAGGATCAAGCAGCTCTTCATGTCAACCAGAAGGAGCTTCTTGCTCTTCTTCTGAGTTTCCGGCAGTGGATCCCCCACCTTTTGAATCGCCAAGTCCTTCTGTTGTCTGACAATTCGTCAATGGTTGCTTACATTCAGAACCAGGTCGGCACGCACTCTGTTCCCATGTACGTATTGGTTTGGGATCTTCTACTGCTCGCTCAGGATGTCAATGCCGATTTGGTGGTTCGTCACATTCCCGCTCGTCTGAACGTCCTAGCCGACTCCCTGTCCTGACGGGGCAGGTTCATTTCCACCAAGTGGATGCTCCACATGGCGGTGTACCAGTTGTTTTGCGATCTCTGGGGTCGGCCCCACATCGATCTCTTTGCAACTCGTTGGAACCATCATTTCGTTCCCCATGTCCAGATGCTCTGGCTTTCGCCGTGGATGCTCTGTCTCTCCATTGGAACCGTCTTGTCGGCTACGCCTTCCTGCCGGTTCCGATTCGGCCACAGGTTCTAACCAAGATACAAACCTGCAGTTTTCAAATCATTTTGATCGTGGTGTGGATCAATCTGCTATGCTTTCTGTTGGCAGTGGTTCCGGCATGTCTCCCTCTACATCGCGACCTTCTTTGCCAAGGTCACCCGAAGAGGTTTCACGTCGACCCGACTTTTTTGTGCCTTCGCACATATCTTTTGTCAGGTCCTGTCTCCTCCGTAGAGGTTTTTCGAGATGAGCAGTGGAGTTGCTTTTCTTCTTCAAGGAGGCACTCCACTGGTTTAGCCTATGCGGCTAAGTGGAAGGTCTTCTGTCGATGGTGTGCAGATCACTCTGTTGATTATGCCAATCCTTCGATCACACAGATTGTGGAGTTTCTGGTATATCTGTTTGATTCTCGGGGTTACCATCAAAGGGTGCAGGCCCATGCTTCGGAGACCTTTTTTCGTATGTGGGACAGCGTCGTATCGGCACTAATCCATACCTCTCCAAGCTTGTTCGGCACTTTTCCTTGAAAAGGCCTAGGACTTTGCAGCTTACCCCAAGATGGAATCTTTCTTGGGTGCTGCTCTGCTTGGGGGGGGGGGGGGGGGGTGCCGTTCGAGCCTTTATCCCAGGTGGATATGCATTTTCTCACATAAAAGATGGCTTTTCTGATGACTTTTGCCTCAGCCAGACGGGTTAATGAGCTTCACGCCCTCTCGGTTGATCCGGTCTTTTTCAGGAGCTCTCCCAGCAGTGTTATGTTTACCACTGGTTGCTCCTTTCTGGCCAAGAATCAGATACCGGAACCTATTCTGCCTCCTATCAGTACCGGGGCTCTTCCTTCTGTTGAGGGTAAACACCCTTTGCTCTGTCCGGTTAGTGCAATTCGCTTTTATCTCAATCGGACGCTGTTCATTAGGAAGGGTAGGAACAATTTTTCTGTCTCTTATTCAGGGTCGACAGAAGATCTCTCCTCAATCCATTTCTCGATGGATTTGTCTTGCTATTCGTGCAGCTTACGCTCGTCTTGTGACTGGCGATTGTATTACCAATCGTATTACTGACCACGAGGTGCATGCATTGTCTACCTCTTGGGGCTTATACTAACTCTGTCATGTTGTCGGATGTTATGCTGGCAGCCTACTGGAGAAATGCTACTTTCTCCACTTATCTGCAACAGTTGCAGGAGCAGGCAGAGGACCTTTTGTACTACAGGCCCTCTTTCTTCTGCTCATGCTGTTGTCTGTCCCAGCCATTCGGCTTCTTACAAGCTCAGTTCCAGCTCCTTGCTGTTACTGCCCTTTCTGTCTGTGCGTCGCACAGAACCATACGCCTCATCTCTCATTGTCTTTTACTAATGTTTGTGATGCTATGATTTGATAGACCTAGGGACTTCTTCCTCTGTCCACGGTTCCAGTGCAATTGGGTTATGTGTGGGTTGGTTATGTGATTCCCTCCATCCTTTTGTCTTTTCAGCCTGTAGTAAACAGTTGTAAGGTAGGTTGATAAGAAATCTAAATTTTATAGTAAATTTCCTTTTTATTATACCTACCGCAATTGTTTACATGGAGGCCCTCCCATCTTCTTATTCAGGTAAGAATCCTTCCTCCCCGCTGATCACATACTCCTATGTTGGCGGACGCAGAAGAATAATTCATTGGTGACTGCCTGGCGCACTTGTTCCAGAAGTCGTGGATTTGTACTAGAGAAGCGCGTCCCCTACTGGGTGTGCACCGATGCCACTCGACCCAGTTTTGGCTTATTTTTTCCTTTTGCTTTTGCACCACTTTTGTTTCCCAAATCTCTTGGGAAAGATTAAAATAGAGAGTATTTTTTCCGAGTTTGGGTCTTCCACTGTAGTGCAAGCCTGTAGGAAACAATTGCGGTAGGTATAATAAGAAAGGAAATTTACTATAAAATTTAGATTTCCATCTTTGGTACCTATACTACCACATTCAGAAGAAAATTGTCAGTTGTATATGCCCCACAAAAGCAGAGAAGATTCTTGAAGAAAAATGGTCTATTCTTTTACTATAGTTTATGAGCTTTGTCTTTTACTATGGAAAATGTACTTTGAATTCACAAAGGTATAACAGTATTCTCAAATTTTAAATTACTTGAGAACTGACCGTTGTTTCTCACACTAGGAATGTGCAAGAATCAAAAGTAATCCTCAAAAGTTGGGACAAATTTTAAGGCCAAATCATGAATAGAACATAACAGGGACCAGCCTAGGGGGAATTTTAGGGAGATTTCATGTCTCCCTCCAGAAAAAATAGGGAGACTGCAGAGTCAAGTAGGGAGACTTCATAGGCAAGTGGGGAAAATTAGGAATATTTAAGTACCACCCCCTGCCGCCCCTTCATATTTTCAGCTTGTGGTCCTCCATTAATGCCCGATTAATCCAGGTCCAGTTGTCAATGATGCATCTGTGCCAGGTTAAAAAATCAGAAAGTAATTATTGATTGAAAATCCCCCACTACTACCCTCTCCTTCATGACCCCTCCCCCTTCTTCGTGCCAATCCCTCCAGCACCCTCCTGTGGTTTCCTTTCACCAAAGTCCACTAAGCTAATAATTTCCGAAGTCTGAAAGTGTGAACAGGACCAGATGTAAGAAGGTTGCTTGCATGGAAGGTACTTCTTCAAGATCTTTCATATGCACACTTGTGCCCTGTACAAAGTTTTTCTTGTCATCACTAAAGCTTTTTTTTTCACATTCCATTCGTGTTTTTCTGGGAATAGACGGCCCAACAGTTAACAGTCATTAGCAAAACAAAATAAAAATACAGTGTTAGAAAATACGTCTGTTGTGTATACATTTTCAGCAGAGAATTTTCGGCATCCTAAGTGACGTAACCTACTTTCAAACAGGGTTATTTTGTTGAGTCGTATAAGTCACCTATTTTCGTTTCGACACTTGAAGCTCCGACTGAAACGGAACAAAATAGATATAAAAAATCCACAAAAAGGGACAATGGACAATTAATTCTCTTGTGATAGTGATTTCAAATAAATGGTCGCTTATTTGATGAACGAAAATGCCCATTTATCACACTCAAGCACATTCGATTCTTGAAAATAATCATTTTATGTAAACCTCGGATCACTCAGTTCAGCCTTTCCTCATTTTGGCCAATGTTTAGAGGGCGACTTGTAATCACCCTGACATTTTTTATAGGCGACCTTGGGCTTAGAAGGGTGACATAATCGCCCTAGTCGCCCTCATGGCTGGTCCCTAGAATATAACATTTACAAAATAACAAATGATTGAGTAATGAAACATTTTCATGTTTTGCCTCAAAATCATTGCTTATGACCCTTCAATGGAATAATGAATGTGCTACAGACATAAACAGCTAGTCATTACCATTGCCATCATTGTTGAATCATTAATATTTCAGCTTTCAAAGACTTTCCCCCACAGAAAATTGAGCCACCAGGCGGCAGCACATACATGACTCCAGGAAGATTTTCACCATTCCACAAAGCCATGAAAAAGGCTGCAACATGGCTGAAAGAACAGAAGGTAAGCAATGTTTGAGGGATGAAATCCTTGACAAATAGTAGAGTGGAATCCTGTTGTAGCCATTTTATCAATAAAAATTATTCAGTTAACAGGAGTATTCAATTACATAACAAGGATTTGATCACTTTCCTGTATTCTAGTGATAAACTGAGCATTTATTCTCTTATATCTTGTTCCAAAGTGCCCATGGAACTCTGTTAACCCTTTACCTAACATGAAAAGCAGACAACACTTGCAAAATTCTTGAATAACTAATTTTTTTCATTTTTTGTCTCAAAAACATAGGTTATGACCCTTCATTGGAACAAGCTCGTTCCAATGAGGGGTCATAACCTATGTTTTTGAGACAAAAAATGAAAAAATAATGAAAATTAATTGACGATTTTTGAGAATAGCGCTGGCCGGTTTTGTCCGTTACATTGGGTAAAGGGTTAAACAAGATATAATAGATTAAATGCGTGCATTGGATATACTGGAGCCAAAATTTGATGATTGTCATGGTAATTTCTCGACATATTACAAGTTTTTTTTTTCAGTTAAAAGTAGTTTACTGTACATGTTACCTATATGCAATTAACAGGTCAAATTTGTACTGAAGGGATGGGAAATAGTTTTGAGATTGGTAGTTATATTCAGTGAACAGTTAACCCTTTACCTAATGAATCGCCCGCATCCGCCCGCATAATATGCATATTAAGCAGTTGAAAAAATTAAATTTTCAAAATATTTCAACAAAACCATATCACGTGACCCCTCATTGGAACGAGCTCATTGAGATCGTTCCAATGAGGGGTCACTTGATATGTTGAAATTTCTTGAAAAATTTAAAAAAAATGATATTTAAAATAATAAATTTTGATATAGTCCGCGTTGGGTAAAGGGTTAAGAAATATTCAATTAAGTCTGATTAAGTGGGATCTTCTGTATTTCAATAGATACAACTTTAGAAGTAATAAAATTTATTTTTGACAAATAATCTCCTCAGCATTTTCTTGCATTTCTTGTATAATTAAGTTACAAGATCTACAGAACAACCATGACTTGATTACAGGAAAAACTTCAGAGAGTCTTAAGGAAATAACTTTGATTGAACCAAAGCTCCAGTTTTTAGATTATACTTTTCCAAGTGAACAACTTTGTGGGATGGGGCATCAGTGGAGTTAAGTTGCAGGATTATCACATGAAAATTCTTTTAGCATTTTTAATTCATTCATAATGCCAGTCATGACTTGGATTCTTGAAATGCTCCTTCAGAGAGCATGTAATGATTCAGAGTCCAGTGCCGGAGATATTAAAAATTGAGAGAAGCCAAAAATATGGTCTTAACCCCATGTTCAAGGAAACAGGATAATAGTCTGTGCCTCTGGATGAAAAGAGTCTGGGCACCTACACGTTATAATTAAAATCCAATGTGTCCTTGTCGAACATAACACATTACAGATCAAGTTCAAAATTATGGACCACTTCTTTCATTTCAGTAAAATGTTTTCTTTCTCAAAAGATGTCCCAAGACTTGACAAAATACCATGTGTTTTTTAAATACCCATTTGGGTGTCTCAAACTGTTGTGAAGGAAATTTGTATGATCAAAATCTGTTTAACCCTTTACCCAATGCCAAGAATATCAAAATTTATTATTTTAATTATTGTTTTTTAAAATTAAAAAAAAAAAACTTCATCAAAACCATATCATGTGACCCCTTATTGGAACAAGCTGAAAGGACTTGTTCCAATGAGGAGGGGTCACATGATATGGTTTTGATGAATTTTAAAAAAAATTATATATATTTTTTCAACAACTTAATTTGTAAATTACATGGGTGAATATAACCAATTTATTATATAAAGGGTTGAGACAAAATTTTATTCAACATAAATCATAGCAGCAATAAATAACCTATTTTTGAAGGCAAGGAACTATAAAGCTTTTTAAGTTGCTAAAATAATTACTTATTCCAGAACATCAAAGTTGTCAATGTGCAGACTGTGAATATCAAGAATGAAACAAAGGTTACAATTGGACGTAAGTATTTCACTTTTGAAAATACCTTTTTTTGCTATTTCCCGAAATATCAGAAAGTAATAGGCCGTGGTGCTGCTCAGTAGTGCAGTATATTCCATATAGCCACTGGCAAATTCAATACTGTTAATGCTACTGTTAGATTTTTAAAAAATGGTATATTGCCAATAATGCGACATGTAATTCTCTCACTACTTAAGACTTAACCCTTTACCTAATACGAATGTTGGGAGCATGGTGGCTCAGCAGGTAGAGATGCAGGCTGCAAACAAAGAGGTCCTCATTTCGAATCCCGTCTTTGGCAACCACGTTGTGTCCTTGGGCAAGACACTTCATCCCAATTGCCCATGTGGGGGCACAGTGGTGCTGTGTACTAAGGCATACAGCATGTCGATGTTGCATCTGTCTTCAACCAATGCTAACCCTGCTTGTGTGGAGTTAGTATGTTGGGGAGTCTGACAGTTGCTCGCCATTGCTCATTGGTTCTCTCCGGGTACTCTGGCTTCCTCCACCCATAAAACTATCCGACACGAGGTGATCCTGGCTGTCAAAAGTGTCATTAAACCCCAATAAATAAATAACACGAATGTCAGAGGACACTTGCAAATAAAATTCTCGAATAACTATTGTTTACATCTTTTGCTTCAAAAACATGGCTTATGACCTCTCATTTGAACAGCTCAACAAGCTCATTCCAATGAGGGTCATAAGCTATGTTTTTGAGACAAAAAATGAAAAAATAATTGAATGTGATGTTTTTGAATAGCACTGGCCGATTTTGGCTGTTATGTTGCGTAAAGTGTTAAAGGTAGATAATTATCTAGTGTCTGTAAGACTCGGCACCTCCAATACTTAACTGAACTGACAGTGCTTCCTTTCTGTGGTGCGATTTTGCACTCCTGCACCTACAATGCATCTCATTTGTGAGTGAGGTACAGGCCCACTTAATCTAATAACTCTTAAATGAATAAACCTATTAATTGATTGGAACCCACATTGAAGTCTTGAGAGACTTAAATTAAAGATATTCATACAGGAAACAGATAAATCTTTCCAAGAAAACAGAAAAACATATATGTGCAGAGCATTGAAAGGGTTCAACATAAAATAAAATATTTGGAAAACACGTTGAAGTCTTGAGAGGGTTAAATTAAAGGTATTCATACAAGAATAAGATAAAATTTTTCCTCTTCCACTTATGGAAGTCTTGAGAGGGTTAAGCATGAACAGAATTATTTCATTCCATTAAGCTTAAAATAATACAGAGAACATGTGTGTTTGACAGGTGACAGGAGTCTCTCCTGTCAATTGTTGACATAAGTGATGATAATAGTAAACAGTCTGAAGAACTCTTAACAATTTGTTTAGGGAAAAATATTACTGCAAAAATGCCTACCAACTCAGCATTTTTTCATTACCTCCTACGGCTCACCCTAACATAACCAAGGGCAATGTTTTTTTAACCATTCCACTCAACTGATCCAAAGGATACTTCATACCAAATAACAGTTCTCTGTTCCATGTGGTTTGGCCCATATGGGCTTTTGAATTTTTTCCCCACTTTTAGCCCCTGGGGTTGCCACGGGGCCATGAAAAATATTTTTCGGGCATCAGTCAATTACTTAGGACCCACTTATATTACATGCCAAATTTTGTTGAAATTGGCCCTGCGGTTCTTGAAATAAAAATTTGGGGCATAGCACAAAATGGATATGCCCCCACAGAGGGTCCAAATATTGACCTACCAATTTCCCTTGAACAAACTTTAATCTTCAACATCAAAGGATGTGTCATACCAAATATCAAGGCATTCCCTCTGGTGGTTCGTGAGAAGAAGATTTTTAAAGATTTTTAAGCTTTTGGGGCATTAACCAGAACCCAAAGATGGCAGCTGCTTCATTTGAACAAAATAGATCATAGATGACCTGTACATTATATGTTTGGATTTGGCCTGTTGTGAAGAAGAAGTCAAGTTTGTAAAAGTTAACGATCAACGGATGCCAAATGATGGCAATATCTCCCACTAACTTGCAGTCAGGAGAGCTGATAATATCTCAAGATTGTCAATTAAAAATGCAGTATGATGGAAGTTCTGCAACAGTGTATTTAAATTTTTGTTCTAAATGTCAATACAGAAAACAGAGTGATGTCAAGTTTATTCTAGTAGAGGTATAAAACATTTACATTTACAAACTATATAGAAAATAAACAAACTATAAATATGTCTTGAATCCAAAGTATGACTTCTACAAGAACAGTCAGAGTTTGTTATATCTACATGTTATGTCCAAAACAGTGGGCTACATGTTAGATACCAAGAATGATTTAATAGAATCTGAGGGTCGTTTTTTATGGACTTAACACATTTGTACTACAACTCTGCACTCATTAATTCAAACTGTGATAAAACTGTGTCTAATTGGATTGGTATATTTTAACCATAACTGGTTTTGTGCCACTGTCAGACTTGACCAGGAATTAACTCGTATGTTATTCTAATACTTTATTTATGGATGGCATAACTTCTGTTCTATATAGGGCTGCACGATATTCTAAACTGAATACTGGTATCGGTATTCCAAAAAATACCGTGGTATACCGGTATATCGAAAGACTGTTCAGATATCTGAACAAACGTACCACAAGCAAGACTTGAGCCATCACAGTGGAACGAATTAGCATGCCTTGATGATGTAGTTCGAATAAACCTTTACCCAACGCAGATGATATCAAATTTATTATTTTAAATATTATTTTATTGAATTTTCCCCAAAATGTCAACAAAACAATATCATGTGACCCCCTCATTGGAATGAGCTCGATGGCTCATTCCAGTGAGGGGTCACATGATATGGTTTTGTTAAACTGTTTTGCAAAAATATTTTTTTCAACTGCTGAATTTGTATATTACATGTGCGGATGCGACCGATTCGTTGGGTAAAAGGATAATATTATTCATTTGAGACTACAGTTAAAACTCAAGACATCTTTATTAAATTGTGGGTAAATAAATAATGATGATAAACCAACATTTTTATAAGTTCATCGGTATTCAATTGACACTGGTTTGAATACCGGTATGTATCGGTTTATCGATATACCATGTAGCCCTATTTCTATATATATCTATTTACAAATTATTCAGTACAAAAGGTTGTTAGTCTGGCATGATTGCTATACATGAAACAGGTAAATCAAAACTATCAGTTTTTTCACATTGCAAGCAGTTAGTCATCTGCCTAAAACTTGTACTGTACTCACCCCACCCCTTTGTCAGTGAAAAATATTTAATTAAGAGTAGTATTCAATTAACAGGAATCCAGTTATTTTTAGCTCACCTGACCAACAGTCAGGGTGAGCTTTTCTTATCACTCTTCGTCCGTTGTCCGTCCATCCATCGTTATGCGTGAAGGTGGTGTTTGAGCCTCTTTCTCCTGAACCACTGGCCACATTTTAATTAAATTTCATGTAAGTAGTGGTTATATAAGGGCATTTTGATTTTTATGCAAATTAGGTTTCGGTTCATATTGAGCAGAGGTGTGGGGAAAAAATGGCCAAATTTTTTGAAAATCTTCTTCTGATGAACCACCAGTAGCAGAGACTTGATATGTGGTATACAGAGTCCTTTTGAGGTTTCGAATGAAGTTTGTTCAAGAGAAGTTTGTCGGGCATTATTTGCCTTCGTTATGGGAGGGGCAAGAATTTTTGCCACTCCCAAAATTTCTATTTTCCAAACCAAGACGCAGATTTGAACCAAATTTGATATGAGGGCTTATTGGGTCATAAGTACTTAATTTATGCCCAAATTTTCTTTCCCGTCGCCCCATGGGAACCCCAGGAGCTAAAAATAAAAAAAATTAAAACACCCATATCTCCCAAATTACACGGCACTGCAAATTCTTATTTGGTGTGAAGCTTCCTTAGGACCAACAGAATGGAATGGTAAAAAAAAATTGCTATTGGTTTTATCATGGGGTACTTTTTTGGGACTTTGACACTGTGGGTAATGGGAAAAACATGTAAGACTACTTTTCTCCCAAACCACTTTTCCAAAAGCTTTCAAATTTCACATATAACATCTTTGGAAAATTGTTTTACATGTTTCTTGAAATCAATTCCCTGGGTCCATATTTGGGCTCTCTATGGGAGCCTAAATGTTTAAATTAGTGCAGAATGAGGAATATTCTTTAAAAATCTTCTTCTTCAGATCAAGCAATAAGAATCTTTTGATGTTTGGTATGCAGCATCCTTAGGGGGGTGAGATTCAAGTTTGTTCAAGCCAAGTCCCTGGGTTCATATTTAGACTGAAAATTTGGGGCCCCGTTCCGGACTTAAAAATTTTGGACCAAAATCCAGAAATTTTTGTTGGGTTTTTTTATGCGTTTCGGTCAATTTTAAGACAAATTTTTTTTTTTTTTTTTACACTCAAAATTTGGTGTCCGGGTGGAAAATTTTGGACCAAAATCTGGAAATTAGTTTTTTGGTTTTTTATGCGTTTAAAGAAGAAGAAAAAAATTTAGGCTGAAAATATTTTGTTTGGGGTAAAAAATCTGTTTTTTATGTGTTTATCTCAATTTTGGGACGTAAAAATGCAGGAACTGAAAATAGAAGGAAAATCCTGTGTATTGTGTGGGCACAATTGCTTCATCTAGTTGGTATATGCTTTTCTTACGAGGGGCGTATGCAGCTTATTCAAGTCAAGTCCCTGGTTTGATATTTAGACTACCACGTCAGGTGAGTGCACTCAGGCCCCCTGGGGCCTCTTGTTAGCTCACCTGACTGAAAGTCAGGGTGAGCTTTTTTTATCACTCTTCGTCCGTCGTCTGTCATCCGTTGTCCGTCGTCCTGTGTGAAGGTGGTGTGTGAGCCTCTTTCTCCTAAACCATTGGCCACATTTTAATTAAATTTCAGGCAATAGTGGTTACATAAGGGCATTTTGATTTTTATGCAAATTAGGTTTCGGTTCATATTGAGCAGAGGTGTGGGGAAAAAATGGCCAAATTTTTTGAAAATCTTCTTCTAATGAACCACCAGTAGCAGAGACTTGATATGTGGTATACAGAGTCCTTTTGAGGTTTCGAATCAAGTTTGTTCAAGAGAAGTTTGTCGGGCATTATTTGCCATTGTTATGGGAGGGGCAAGAATTTTTGCCACTCCCAAAATTTCTATTTTCCAAACAGAGACGCAGATTTGAACCAAATTTGATATGAGTGCTTATTGGGTCACAAGTACTTAATTTATGCCCCAATTTTTTTTCCTGTTGCCCCATGGGAACTGCAGGAGCTAAACATAAAAAAAATTAAAACACCCATATCTCCAAAACTGCACAGCAGTGAGAATTTTTATTTGGTGTGAAGCTTCCTTAGGACCAACAGAATGGAATGGTAAAAAAAAATTGCTATCGGTTTTATCATGGGGTACTTTTTGGGGACTTTGAAAAAGTGCTGAGTCAACATTTTTTAACACTGTGGGTAATGGGAAAAACATGTAAGACTACTTTTCTCCCAAACCACTTTTCCAAAAGCTTTCAAATTTCACATATAACATCTTTGGAAGATTGTTTCACATGTTTATTGAAATCAATACCCTGGGTCCATATTTGGGCTCTCTATGGGAGCCCAGATGTTTAAATTAGTGCAGAATGAGGAATATTCTTTAAAAATCTTCTTCTTCAGATCAAGCAATAAGAATCTTTTGATATTTGGTATGCAGCATCCTTAGGGGGGTGAGATTCAAGTTTGTTCAAGCCAAGTCCCTGGGTTCATATTTAGGCTGAAAATTTGGGGCCCCGTTCCGGACTTAAAAATTTTGGACCAAAATCCAGAAATTTGTTTTGGGTTTTTTTATGCGTTTCGGTCAATTTTAAGACAAATTTTTTTTTTTTTTTTTACACTCAAAATTTGGTGTCCGGGTGGAAAATTTTGGACCAAAATCTGGAAATTAGTTTTTTGGTTTTTTATGCGTTTAAAGAAGAAGAAAAAAATTTAGGCTGAAAATATTTTGTTTGGGGTAAAAAATCTGTTTTTTATGTGTTTATCTCAATTTTGGGACGTAAATATGCAGGAACTGAAAATAGAAGGAAAATCCTGTGTATTGTGTGGGCACAATTGCTTCATCTAGTTGGTATATGCTTTTCTTACGAGGGGCGTATGCAGCTTATTCAAGTCAAGTCCCTGGTTTGATATTTAGACTACCATGTCAGGTGAGTGCACTCAGGCCCCCTGGGGCCTCTTGTTAGCTCACCTGACTGAAAGTCAGGGTGAGCTTTTTTTATCACTCTTCGTCCGTCGTCTGTCATCCGTTGTCCGTCGTCCTGTGTGAAGGTGGTGTGTGAGCCTCTTTCTCCTAAACCATTGGCCACATTTTAATTAAATTTCAGGCAAGTAGTGGTTACATAAGGGCATTTTGATTTTTATGCAAATTAGGTTTCGGTTCATATTGAGCAGAGGTGTGGGGAAAAAATGGCCAAATTTTTTGAAAATCTTCTTCTAATGAACCACCAGTAGCAGAGACTTGATATGTGGTATACAGAGTCCTTTTGAGGTTTCGAATCAAGTTTGTTCAAGAGAAGTTTGTCGGGCATTATTTGCCATCGTTATGGGAGGGGCAAGAATTTTTGCCACTCCCAAAATTTCTATTTTCCAAACAGAGACGCAGATTTGAACCAAATTTGATATGAGTGCTTATTGGGTCACAAGTACTTAATTTATGCCCCAATTTTTTTTCCTGTTGCCCCATGGGAACTGCAGGAGCTAAACATAAAAAAAATTAAAACACCCATATCTCCAAAACTGCACAGCAGTGAGAATTTTTATTTGGTGTGAAGCTTCCTTAGGACCAACAGAATGGAATGGTAAAAAAAAATTGCTATCGGTTTTATCATGGGGTACTTTTTGGGGACTTTGAAAAAGTGCTGAGTCAACATTTTTTAACACTGTGGGTAATGGGAAAAACATGTAAGACTACTTTTCTCCCAAACCACTTTTCCAAAAGCTTTCAAATTTCACATATAACATCTTTGGAAGATTGTTTCACATGTTTATTGAAATCAATTCCCTGGGTCCATATTTGGGCTCTCTATGGGAGCCCAGATGTTTAAATTAGTGCAGAATGAGGAATATTCTTTAAAAATCTTCTTCTTCAGATCAAGCAATAAGAATCTTTTGATATTTGGTATGCAGCATCCTTAGGGGGGTGAGATTCAAGTTTGTTCAAGCCAAGTCCCTGGGTTCATATTTAGGCTGAAAATTTGGGGCCCCGTTCCGGACTTAGAAATTTTGGACCAAAATCCAGAAATTTTTTTTTGTTTTTTTTTATGCGTTTCGGTCAATTTTAAGACAAAATTTTTTTTTTTTTTTACACTGAAAATTTTGGGTCTTGGTGGGACTTAAATTTTGGACCAAAATCCGGAATTTTTTGTTTGTTTTTATGCGTTTCGGTCCATTTTAAGACAAACATTTTTTTTACACTCAAAATTTGGGGTCCGGGTGGAAAATTTTGGACCAAAATCCGGAAATTAGTTTTTTGGTTTTTTATGCGTTTTAAGAAGAAGAAAAAATTTTAGGCTGAAAATATTTTGTTTGTGAAAAAAATCTGTTTTTTATGTGTTTATCTCAATTTTGGGACGTAAAAGTGCAGGAACTGAAAATAGAAGGAAAATCCTGTGTATTGTGTGGGTACTAGTTGGTATATGCTTTTCTTACGAGGGGCGTATGCAGCTTATTCAAGTCAAGTCCCTGGTTTGATATTTAGACTACCATGTCAGGTGAGTGCCCTCAGGCCCCCTGGGGCCTCTTGTTAGCTCACCTGACTGAAAGTCAGGGTGAGCTTTTTTTTATCACTCTTCGTCCGTCGTCTGTCGTCCGTTGTCCTGCGTGAAGGTGGTGTTTTAGCCTCTTTCTCCTAAACCACTGGCCACATTTTAATTAAATTCCAGGTAAGTAGTGGTTATATAAGGGCATTTTGATTTTTATGCAAATTAGGTTCCGGTTCATATTGAGCAGAGGTGTGGGGAAAAAATGGCCAAATTTTTTGAAAATCTTCTTCTAATGAACCACCAGTAGCAGAGACTTGATATGTGGTATACAGAGTCCTTTTGAGGTTTCGAATCAAGTTTGTTCAAGAGAAGTTTGTCGGGCATTATTTGTCTTCGTTATGGGAGGGGCAAGAATTTTTGCCACTCCCAAAATTTCTATTTTCCAAACCAAGAGGCAGATTTGAACCAAATTTGATATGAGTGCTTATTGGGTCATAAGTACTTAATTTATGCGCACATTTTTTTTCCTGTTGCCCCATGGGAACCGCAGTAGCTAAAAATGTGAAAAAAATTAAAATGCTCAAATCTCCAAAACTACACGGCACTGAGAATTCTTATTCGGTGTGAAGCTTTGTTAGGACCAACAGAATGGAATGGTAAAAAAAATTGCTATCGGTTTTATCATGGGGTACTTTTTGGGGACTTTGAAAAAGTGCTGAGTCAGCATTTTTTAACACTGTGGGTAATGGGAAAAACATGTAGGACTACTTTTCTCCCAAACCACTGCTCCAAAAGCTTTCAAATTTCACATATAACATCTTTGGAAGATTGTTTCACACGTTTATTGAAATCAATTCCCTGGGTCCATATTTGGGCTCTCTATGGGAGTCCAAATGTTTAAATTAGTGCAGTATGAGGAATATTCTTTAAAAATCTTCTTCTTCAGATCTATCGATATTTATTTATTATTTATTTATTGGTGTTTAAGGTCACATATTTATGCACAATGGCTAATCATGACCATCACAGTTTTACGGGTGGAGGAAGCCGGAGTACCCGGAGAGAACCACCGAGCAACGACGAGCAGCTGCCAGCTCCCCAACATCGTAACTCTGCACTGCAGCACAGGCAGGGTTAGATTGGTTGAAGTCATGCGCACCATCAAAGTGCAGTATGCCTTAGTACACGGCGTCATCGTGCCCCTCAACGCAGGCAATGAAGATGCAGTGTCTTGCCCAAGTACACAACGCGGTTGCCACAGGTGGGATTCGAACCGAGGACGTCTCGGCTTGCAGCCTGCACCTCTACCTACTGAGCCACCGCGCTCCCGATCTAGCAATAGGAATCTTTTGATATTTGGTATGTAGCATCTTTAGGGGGGTGAGATTCAAGTTTGTTCAAGCCAAGTCCCTGGGTTCATATTTAGGCTGAAAATTTGAGGCCCCGTTCCGGGCTTAGAAATTTTGGACCAAAATCCAGAATTTTTTTTTTGTTTTTTTTATGCGTTTCGGTCAATTTTAAGACAAAATTTTTTTTTTTTTTACACTGAAAATTTGGGGTCCTGGTGGGACTTAAATTTGGGACCAAAATCCAGAATTTTTTGTTTGTTTTTATGCGTTTCGGTCAATTTTAAGACAAACAAATTTTTTTTTTTACACTCAAAATTTGGTGTCCGAGTGGAAAATTTTGGACCAAAATCCGGAAATTAGTTTTTTGGTTTTTTATGCATTTTAAGAAGAAGAAAAAATTTTAGGCTGAAAATATTTTGTTTGGGGAAAAAAATCTGTTTTTTATGTGTTTATCTCAATTTTGGGACGTAAAAGTGCAGGAACTGAAAATAGAAGGAAAATCCTGTGTATTGTGTGGGCACAATCGCTTCATCTAGTTGGTATATGCTTTTCTTAGGAGGTGCGTATGCAGCTTATTCAAGTCAAGTCCCTGGTTTGATATGTAGACTACCATGTCAGGTGAGTGCCCTCAGGCCCCTGGGGCCTCTTGTTAGCTTGCCTGACTGAAAGTCAGGGTGAGCTTTTTTTTTATCACTTTTTCGTTCATCGTCTGTCGTCCGTTGTCCGTCGTCCTGCATGAAGGTGGTGTTTGAGCCTCTTTCTCCTAAACCACTGGCCACATTTTAATTAAATTTCAGGTAAGTAGTGGTTATATAAGGGCATTTTGATTTTTATGCAAATTAGGTTTCGGTTCATATTGAGCAGAGGTGTGGGGAAAAAATGGCCAAATTTTTAGCTTAACTTGACATAGTCAAGATAAGTTATTGCCATCACGCGTGCGGAAGTCTGTTAGTCTGTGAGTCTGTGAGTCTGTTCACATTTTCCTTTAGCATGGGCTACACCCCGCAGTTCTTGTCTGATCGTCACAAAATTTCATATGCAGGTTTGGGGTCATGTCTAGATGAGAACGTCCCCTTTTGGGCGCGATCGGGCAACCGGTATGGCTGCCCGAGCCCAAAACCCGAACACCATTAGCACAGTCTACAGGTCGTATTTATGAAGGGATTTCATTGTAACTTGGTAGGATGCCTCTGTATAGTGCCTAGATGAGAACGTCCCCTTTTGGGCATGATCTATCAACCGTGATGGCTGCCCAAGCCCGAAACTCAAAAACTTTTAGCACAGTCTGCAGGTCATGTTTAATGTGGAGGGATTTCATTGTAACTTGGTAGGATGACTCCTTATGATGTCTAGATGCGAATTTTCCCATTTGGGCATGATCTGCCAACCGTGACGACTGCCCGAGCCCAAAACCCGAGAACCTTTAGCACAGTCTACAGGTCATATTTATTGAGGAATTTCATTGTAACTTGGTGGGTTGACTTCATACAATGTCTAGATGAGAAAGTCCCCCTTTGGACGTGATTGGGCAACTGTGATGGCTACAGGAGCCCAAAGCCCGAAAACCTTTAGCACAGTCTAGAGGTCATATTTATGAAACGATTTCATTGTAACTTGGAAGGATGACTCCAAATAATGTCTAGATGAGAACGTCCCATTTTGATCGCGATCTTGCAGCCTTGATGGGTGCCCGAGCCCAAAAACCTTTAGCATAGGCAAAAGGTCATATTTATGGAAGTATTTTATTGTAACCTGTTAGGTTGACTCCATATAATGCCTAGATGATGACATCCCCTTTCGGTCATGATTGGTCAGTTGTGATGGCTACAAGTGCCCGAAGCCCGAAAACCTTGAGCACAGTCTACAAGTCATATTTATGAAGGGATTTCATTGTAACTTCTTAGGATCACTCCAGATGATGCTCAGATGAGATTGTCCCCTATGGTTGCGATCATTCACCCATGATGGCTGCCCGAGCCCGAAGCCCGAAAACCTTTAGCACAGTCTACAGGTCATATTTATGAAGGGATTTCATTGTAACTTGGTAGGTTAACTTCATATAATGTCTAGATGAGAACGTGCGATCATTCACCCATGATGGCTGCCCGAGCCCGAAGCCCGAAAACCTTTAGCACAGTTTACAGGTCATATTTATGAAGGGATTTCATTGTAACTTGGTAGGTTAACTTCATATAATGTCTAGATGAGAACGTCCCCTTTTGGACATGATTGGGCAACTGTGACGGCTAAAGGTGCCCGAAGCCCAAAAACCTTTAGCACAGTCTACAAGTCATATTTATGAGGGGATTTCATTGTAACTTGGTAGGATGACTCCAAATAATGTCTAGATGAGAACGTCCCCTTTTGATCGCGATCATTCAGCCTTGATGGGTGCCCGAGCCCAAAAACCTTTAGCATAGGTAAAAGGTCATATTTATGGAAGGATTTCATTGTAACCTATTAGGTTGACTCCATATAATGCCTAGATGATGACATCCCCTTTTGGTCGTAATTGGTCATTGGTCAGCTGTGTTGGCTACAAGTGCCCGAAGTCCAAAAACCTTGAGCACAGTCTACAGGCCATATTTATGAAGAGATTTCATTGTAACTTCATAGGATCATTCCAGATGATGCCCAGATGAGATTGTCCCCTTTGGTTGCGATTATTCAACCATGATGGCTGCCCGAACCCGAAGCCCGAAAACCTTAAGCACAGTCTACAAGTCATATTTGTGAAGGGATTTCATTGTAACTTGGTAGGTTGACTTCATATAATGCCTAGATGAGAACGTCCCCTTTTGGACATGTTTGGGCAACTTTGACGGCTAAAGGTGCCCGAAGCCCAAAAACCTTTAGCACTGTCTACAGGTCATATTTATGAAGGGATTTCATTGTAACTTGGTAGGTTGACTCCAAATAAGGTCAAGATGAGAACGTCCTATTTTGGCCGTGATCATTCAGCCTTGATGGGTGCCCGAGCCCAAAAACCTTTAGCATAGGCAAAAGGTTATATTTATAGAAGGATTTCATTGTAACATTGTTAGGTTGACTCCATATAATGCCTAGATGATGACATCCCCTTTTGGTCGTGATTGGTCAACTGTGATGGCTACAGGTGCCCGAAGCCCGAAAACCTTGAACACAGCAGGGATTTTTCTAGGTGACGACAGGGGCCGAATATAGGCCCCATTCCCAATGAGATTTAGGCAGGATTTTTCCCAATTTCTAACATAAAATTCCCAATTTGTACCCAGTATCAACTTGTTCATAACATTTATGATTTTTGCTGCAAAAGTAGGCCTTATTATTCAGATAAAACAACTGTAAACCATAATTTCAAATAATAAATCCAGCTTCTTCATTTTAATGTGCCTCTGTAGAAAAGAAATTTGCACTTTTTTCCACTCTACAGCGTCAACAAGATTCCCAATTTGGTCCAATGAGATGGCTTTTTTCCCAATTGCACGGGCCCCTGGCCCCATTCCCAATACACCTAGAAAAATCCCTGCACAGTCTACAGGTCATATTTATGAAGGGATTTCATTGTAACTTCGCAGGATCACTCCAGATGATGCCCAGATGAGATTGTGCCCGAGCCCGAAAACCTTTAGCACAGTCTAAGGTCATATTTATGAAGGGATTTCATTGTAACTTGGTAGGTTGACTTCATATAATGTCTAGATGAGAACGTCCCCTTTTGGACATGAGTGGGCAACTGTGACGGCTTCAGAGGCCCAAAGCCCGAAAACCTTTAGAACAGTCTACAGGTCATAATTATGAAGGGATTTTATTGTAGCTTGGTAGGATGACTCCAAATAGTGTCCAGATGAGAACGTCCCCTTTTGGTCACGATCATTCAGCCTTGATGGCTGCCCGAGCCCAAAAACCTTTAGCATGTCTGTAGGTCGTATTTATGGAAGGATTTCATTGTAACTTGTTAGGTTGACTCCATATAATGCCTAGATGATGACATCCCCTTTTGGTCGTGGTTGGTCAGCTGTGATGTCTACAGGTGCCTGAAGCCCGAAAACCTTTAGCACAGTCTACAAGTCATATTTATGTAGGGATTTCATTGTAACTTGGTAGGTTGACTTCATATAATGTCTAGATGAGAACGTCCCCTTTGGACGCAATTGGGAAACTGACGGCTACAGGGGCCCGAAGCCCGAAAACCTTTAGCACAGTCTACAGGCCATATTTATGAAGGGATTTTAATGTAACTTGATAGGATGACTCATTTTGGAACAATTTCATTGTAATTTTGTTGATATATGTTAACTGTGAGGGCCACATATATTAACTGTGAGGTCATATTAACCCACCCCTCAGATCTTTAGTACAGTGTACACCTCATATTATTTTTATTATAAACATAGCATACAGGGAACAGAAATGAACATATTCCCAATTATCACAATTCTTGTCTTATTTCATAATCCTTTCATAAACATTGAACATTATCCTTTTCATCAAACACAACACACAAGTTAAGCTACAGTGTCATTGACACTTTCATTTGAAAATCTTCTTCTAATGAACCACCAGTAGCAGAGACTTGATATGTAGTATACAGAGTCCTTTTGAGGTTTCGAATCAAGTTTGTTCAAGAGAAGTTTGTCAGGCATTATTTGCCTTCGTTATGGGAGGGGCAAGAATTTTTGCCACTCCCAAAATTTCTATTTTCCAAACCGAGAGGCAGATTTGAACCAAATTTGATATGAGGGCTTATTGGGTCATAAGTACTTAATTTATGCCCAAATTTTTTTTCCTGTTGCCCCATAGGAACCGCAGGAGCTAAAAATGTGAAAAAAATTAAAATGCTCAAATCTCCAAAACTACACGGCACTGAGAATTCTTATTTGGTGTGAAGCTTCCTTAGGACCAACAGAATGGAATGGTAAAAAAAAATTGCTATCGGTTTTATCATGGGGTACTTTTTGGGGACTTTGAAAAAGTGCTGAGTCAGCATTTTTTAACACTGTGGGTAATGGGAAAAACATGTAGGACTACTTTTCTCCCAAACCACTTTTCCAAAAGCTTTCAAATTTCACATATAACATCTTTGGAAGAGTGTTTCACATGTTTATTGAAATCAATTCCCTGGGTCCATATTTGGGTTCTCTATGGGAGCCCAAATGTTTAAATTAGTGCAGAATGAGGAATATTCTTTAAAAATCTTCTTCTTCAGATCAAGCAATAAGAATCTTTTGATATTTGGTATGCAGCATCCTTGGGGGGGGGGGGGGGTGAGATTCAAGTTTGTTCAAGCCAAGTCCCTGGGTTCATATTTAGGCTGAAAATTTGGGGCCCCGTTCCGGACTTAAAAATTTTAAGACAAAAATTTTTTTTTTTTTACACTGAAAATTTTGGGTCCTGGTGGGACTTAAATTTTGGACCAAAATCCAGAATTTTTTGTTTGTTTTTATTCGTTTCGATCAATTTTAAGACAAAAAATTTTTTTTTTTTTTTACACTCAAAATTTGGAGTCTGGGTGGAAAATTTTGGACCAAAATCCGGAAATTAGTTTTTGGGTTTTTTATGCGTTTTAAGAAGAAGAAAAAATTTTAGGCTGAAAATATTTTGTTTGTGAAAAAAATCTGTTTTTTATGTGTTTATCTCAATTTTGGGACGTAAAAGTGCAGGTACTGAAAATAGAAGGAAAATCCTGTGTATTGTGTAGTCACAATCGCTTCATCTAGTTGGTATATGCTTTTCTTATGAGGGGCGTATGCAGCTTATTCAAGTCAAGTCCCTGGTTTGATATTTAGACTACCATGTCAGGTGAGTGCCCTCAGGCCCCCTGGGGCCTCTTGTTAGCTCACCTGACTGAAAGTCAGGGTGAGCTTTTCTTATCACTCTTTGTCCGTCGTCTGTCATCCGTTGTCCGTCGTCCTGCGTGAAGGTGGTGTTTGAGCCTCTTTCTCCTAAACCACTGGCCACATTTTAATTAAATTTCAGGTAAGTAATGGTTATATAGGGGCATTTTGAGTTTTATGCAAATTAAGTTTCGGCTCATATTGAGCAGAGGTGTGGGGAAAAAATGGCCAAATTTTTTGAAAATCTTCTTCTAATGAACCACCAGTAGCAGAGACTTGATATGTGGTATACAGAGTCCTTTTGAGGTTTAGAATCAAGTTTGTTCAAGAGAAGTTTGTTGGGAATTATTTGCCTTCGTTATGGGAGGGGCAAGATTTTTTGCCACTCCCAAAATTTCTATTTTCCAAACCAAGTGGCAGATTTGAACCAAATTTGATATGAGGGCTTATTGGGTCATAAGTACTTAATTTATGCCCAAATTTTTTTTCACGTTGCCCCATGGGAACCGCAGGAGCTAAAAATGTGAAAAAAATTAAAATGCTCAAATCTCCAAAACTACACGGCACTGAGAATTCTTATTTGATGTGAAGCTTCCTTAGGACCAACAGAATGAATTGGTAAAAAAAAATTGCTATCGGTTTTATCATGGGGTACTTTTTGGGGACTTTGAAAAAGTGCTGAGTCAGCATTTTTTAACACTGTGGGTAATGGGGAAAACATGTAGGACTACTTTTCTCCCAAACCACTGCTCCAAAAGCTTTCAAATTTCACATATAACATCTTTGGAAGATTGTTTCACATGTTTATTGAAATCAATTCCCTGGGTCCATATTTGGGCTCTCTATGGGAGTCCAAATGTTTAAATTAGTGCAGTATGAGGATTATTCCTTAAAAATCTTCTTCTTCAGATCTAGCAATATTTATTTATTATTTATTTATTGGTGTTTAAGGTCACATATTTATGCACAATGGCTAATCATGACCATCACAGTTTTACGGGTGGAGGAAGCCAGAGTACCCGGAGAGAACCACCGAGCAACGACGAGCAGCTGCCGGCTCCCCAACATCGTAACTCTGCACTGCAGCACAGGCAGGGTTAGATTGGTTGAAGTCATGCGCACCATCAAAGTGCAGTACGCCTTAGTACACGGCGTCATCGTGCCCCCACGCAGGCAATGAAGATGAAGTGTCTTGCCCAAGGACACAACGCGGTTGCCACAGGTGGGATTCGAACCGAGGACATCTCGGCTTGCAGCCTGCACCTCTACCTACTGAGCAACCGCGCTCCCGATCTAGCAATAGGAATCTTTTGATATTTGGTATGCAGCATCCTTAGGGGGGTGAGATTCAAGTTTGTTCAAGCCAAGTCCCTGGGTTCATATTTAGGCTGAAAATTTGGGGCCCCTTTCCGGACATAGAAATTTTGGACCAAAATTTGGAATTTTTTTTTTTTTTTTATGCGTTTTGGTCAATTTTAAGAGAGAAAAAAAAAAAATTTTTTCACACTGAAAATTTGGGGTCCGGGTGGGACTTGGAAATTTTGGACCAAAATCCAGAATTTTTGGGGGTTTTTTTTAATGCATTTCGGTCAATTTTAAGACAAAAAATTTTTTTTTTTTTACACTGAAAATTTGGGGTCCAGGTGGGACTTGGAAATTTTGGACCAAAATCTGCAATTTTTTTTTTGTTTTTTATGCGTTTCGGTGAATTTTAAGACAAAAAAAATTTGAGGCTGAAAATATTTTGTTTGGGAAAAAAATCTGTTTTTTATGCGTTTATCTCAATTTTGGGATGTAAAAGTGCAGGAACTGAAAATAGAAGGAAAATCCTGTGTATTGTATGGGCACAATCGCTTCATCTAGTTGGTATATGCTTTTCTTAGGAGGGGCTTATTCAAGTCAAGTCCCTGGTTTGATATGTAGACTACCATGTCAGGTGAGTGCCCTCAGGTCCCATGGGGCCTCTTGTTTCTATTCTATTGATAACTAAACATAAATTTGTTATATTATTTCTTGTTTGACAGAGATCATGGAGTTCTGTCAAACAACATATATTAGAAATATGATGCTTATAGCGATGTACTCTGGCCAGATACATC
Organism: Pictodentalium vernedei; assembly: GCA_031216915.1. Taxonomy (NCBI): domain Eukaryota; kingdom Metazoa; phylum Mollusca; class Scaphopoda; order Dentaliida; family Dentaliidae; genus Pictodentalium; species Pictodentalium vernedei. The sequence continues at coordinate 254,200,472 of CM062291.1, read as the reverse complement.
TATCAATGTGGGTAATTGAATACTTATCAGAACAGTTCTTCGTATGTCACAAGTTTTCTTTTTTTTTAATTAACTTGAGTTTTCTCTTCAACGTACATGAAAATAACACATCACATTTGTACTGAACTATATGGTAAGTGGTTTGGTGTTGGTAAGTTATATGCAGTTAACAGCATTATTCATAAAAAAGAAGGAAGAGTATTTCTTCAAAATTTTGCCTTGTTTCAGCTCACCATCCTTTCTCCTGTTTTCAGCTGCTGTGAAATTCTGTACAGATATATGTGGATACACAGAACAATCTAGTGGTGAAAATCAGATAATACGAGTAGTTCGAATTTATTATGTGTCCATTCCAAAGTCAGAAGGAGGTGGGCAGTCATATGAAAACACTGATATGCAGTGTAGACTTTTTGTGCCTGAAAGGGTTGGTGGCACTGGTAAAACCTATGAATCATTCTCTGCAACTCTCCAGAAGGTCATCCGATGGCTTCATAGATCAGGTATATGTCAACACACATATGAATATTTATTATATACTACCTTATAAAACAGTGTGAGATATTTAACAAATATTTTAGGGAATCTTGGATCACGATAGATTCAAGGCATTATTCATTGGATATGATTTTCCTTCCCAGAATTGCCCATTTTCAGGCTCAGCAGATATGACTTCCAACTTGGCTGATATGATGCTGATCTCAACATAAACCAAGGTAAGGTTGTCCCCCATAATGCATTACTGTTGGTGTTACCTTACCTAATGTAATAGTTACAAGCGTATGGTTAGGAATTAATGATGGCAATAAGTAAGGATTAGGTGAATGAAGAGAAGAAAGGAGAGTGTTGTACAAAAAATTCAATGCAAACTAAGAATCCAAGTCGTAAGTGGAAATTCATCAGTGTGAGAGAAGAGCTAGTTCAGTAATCTTAATGTCACAGCTTCTCCAGTGGGCCTAGTGGGGAAACCTGAGATGTTTAGATAATTGAACTAGAAGAGGACACTTTGAACTTTGTGAGAATGAGAAACAATATCACTGTCAGAAAACTGTAACAGATCTGAGAACATTTTGTAATTATTTATTTTGGCTAAATAAAGAGGTTATTTGGTTAGTTTCATATCAGCCAAGATATCAGCCCTTGGCAGCTTTACATCAGCCTTCGATGTTCGGTCTTAGGTTGATATGAAGTTACCTCAGTCTATCTCAGCCGATATGAAACTAACCAAGTAATAAACTCAAAATATAATCTCTTGAAGTGTGCATTATGTAATAAATTTAGATCAATAGATTGATATCACCATGCAAGTTCAGCACTTAAGAGTTTTTAATAAATTGAACTTAAAACATTGCAAATGCTATTAAAACATTGCAATGCATATAATAACAAGAATACCTATGGTGTATTTGAGTAGGTATAGGGAAACCCTATTAATTGAAGATCTATTTTGCTAATGAAATTTATTCAGTTAACACAAGTATTCAATTAACAGGGATTTGGTCACTTTGCTGTATTCTACAGGGTGAAAGGAGCATTTATTCTATTATATCTTGTTTGAAAGAGCTTATGGAGTAATTTCAGGAGTAATTGTTTTTGATATTTTACAGTATTTTTTATTGAGTTTAACCTATATGAATAGGTTGTAATTGTTCTGCAGGTACGGTAAATGTTGTGTTTACAAATTATTTTCAATTAACAGGGTTATTCTATTAACTGGTAGAGTGCTGGAAGCCCATATTTGGGCTTTATTCTGAAGAGTAGGTGCCGCAACTTAATGGCTTCATACTCTGTGGATGTGCCTCATATTATTTTTGAAATGAAATTACTTAGTCTCTGAGGATTTGCCTTTTTATCATTTATGGGAGAGTGCCACTAGGCACTCTCCCATAAATTGTAACAAGGCAGAGAGACGTGGACAAATCTGGATGACCAAAAATAATTTAGCACTCTACCAGTTAACTGGTAGAGTGCTGGAAGCCCATATTTGGGCTTTATTCTGAAGTGCAGGTACTGCAACTTTAAAGCATCAGCTTCAGTGGCTGTGCTTCATGTTACCTTTGAAGTGATATTTTTAAGTCCAATAAGATTTGCCTTGTTACAATTTATAGGAGAGTGCCTACAGGCACTCTCCTATAAATTGTAACAAGGCAATCACATGTGAACAAATTTTGGCAGCCAAAAATAATTTAGCACTCTACCAGTTAAGAGATATCCAGTAAAGTGGACTCCACTGTACCAGAATTACCTCATTCATGATTGCAAGGAATCTATGTTTTCACTTTAGGCCTTTCTGCCACTCATGAAAACTTATATTTCCTGACAGTATCTCATGAAATAATTCTGGTATCTTCTCAAAAACAGTACATGTAGCTATCTAAATATACAGAGGAGACCAACTGGGATAGAGGATAGCTTCTGTTTTTGAGCTTTGTCTTCTACTAAATGTACATCAAGCCTGAGATAAATTTCTGCTGTTGTACTGTACATGAGTGATAGGTTTTCTCCAAAGGTTTAACACAGAAAAAGTTTATTTCTGTAACAGCTAGCACTCAAATGTCAATAGTGCCATTGCATTTAAATAACAGTGATATTATAAAGCAATGAGAGTGCTAAACCACAAAAGTTGAATAAAAACAGGAGTACTTGACTTTCTGTATGATGTCTTCCAGTTTTCTTGAAATCAATGCACATTTGTCTAAAGTCTGTGGCCTGTTCTAAAAATGGCACAGCATGTTTCAGTATCTTTGTCTTTGTTAATAATATTATGTTATTTGACACTTTTCAAGCCTATACTATTTTTCAATTAAGGAAACCTGAGAAAGGGGGTAGCTGTGTAGATTAGTTCCATATGATTTTTTCAGGTTGTTTCCAGGAAGTGAAGCAGTGTCTGTGTATGGTAACTGATGCCTGGGGTGGAGGGTTTCCTTAAATGGGTAACATAGGTATCAATGATTTTCTAAATTTGACTTGATAGCTAAGTCATGATACAGCCATAGTTGTTGGAAGTGACTTTGGACACCATTTAATGAATAAAAACATTGTGAATGTAGGGCTGCCCAAGTCTTGATGCAGTGAGTTGTACTGTGTGGCCTCTGTTTGTAGTTAACTGACGTCCATTGCAGCTTCCAGCCTCCCTCCCCCCAACCAGTCCGAAATAAAATAAATATTTCAAATAAAAGTTTATCACACTAAAATGTTATTGACCACTCTGGGCAGTCACAGCCATGGATAAATCTCAAGGCAAAGATACATATATTTATTACGAATGCTGGAAAAAACCCTCATGGAAAAAACCCTCAGGAAAAAAACCCTCAAGAAAAAAACCCCACCAAAAATGACAGGGATAGGAAAAATAACCTACCTTTTTTGAAGATAATGGTATAAAAATATACCTAAAGGTAAAACAATAGAAAAGATCTTTCCACATATCAGAAATTTATTCCTTGCATATAGAATCAAAACATACATCACACAGAAGTGAACAAATATGCTTTTTCACCTTAAATCCAACACAATGTATTGCATAATAAATGTGATTAAAATGCAATCAAAATGTCTATCCTTCGGAGAAGAATGTAGTATCTGAATAAAACCTTACTAATATGGATGCATTTGTGATCAGGTCACTGTCATGGTTCCAATGGCATCCATACTTGCATGCTTGTAGGTAACAATTATGCTGAACTTTTTTTTTAATATGAGCACCAACCCATTTCCCAGTATAGTACTCAGAAAAATGGATCTTATTTGCATGACAAGATATAAAACCAGAGAAGACCTGATAAAACTATACTAATATGAATGCATTAGGAATTAGTTCAATGACCTGGTTCAGTAGGGGTTTATAACATAAAATATACAATATTTAAATATTGTATATAAAAATATACAATATATAAATAAGGTAGGGTTTTTTACTACACCTGTCATTTTTGGTAGGGTTTTTTTCTTGAGGGGTTCTTTCCTGAGGGTTTTATTCCTTGAGGTTTTTTTTTCCAGACACCATTTATTACATGCTTAACTACAGATTATTGAAAACACTGCAGGAAAATAATAACCATATCCTCTGCAGTGAAGATATATAAAAGAACATTGCAAAATCACTTTAGTGTATGAATGCTAGTGCTGTTTACATATGATGAAACATTCCAAATGTTATTATTATAGTTTATAAATGATGAAACATTCCAACTGTAATTATTAAAATTATAGTAAATACACTTTATGTTAAAATTTGATACATTTATGAGGTATACCAATGGAAGTATATGGGAACTTATATTTTATTATGGCAGACTATGAATGCAGAAAAGGGCACCAATCAGCTGTGGACTTTCATGCTTTGATTTGATTCCTTAACAAAGTGAATACTGCCAAATTATTGAAAACTACCAACTTTTTCTTAAAAGTGTATAATAAAAAGAAAATATAGTGTTTTTTGAGTGGATACTGAAAATTATCTCACTTATGACTGAGACAGATATTTCCTTTCTGCTTGTGGCAAACCACTCGCCAAAAATAAACATTTGTCGCAGTCACTCCTGAGATAATTTTTGGTGTCCACTCAGAAACAATTAATATCCTCTATTTATTTTTTTAACTGGTAGAGTGCTGGAAGCAAATATTTGGGCTTTATTTTATACCATAACTTGCAGTCGCCATTTTATGGATGTATTTCATATTATCTTTTAAGTGACATTATGTAGTTGTTACAGATTTGCCTTGTTACTATTATTGGCACTTTCCCATATTTGTAACAATACAAATACATGTGGATAAATTTTGCTGACCCAAAATAATCTACCAGTTAATATGCAAGTATACTATTACAATATAATTTTCACTGTAAGTGGATGGCATGTCGTTTTCCTGAATTGGTTCTGTTTGTAGGGGTGTATAGGCTGGAGCAAATTTCCTAACTTGTCTCCTCCCACACCTCCTCCCCCACACTAGCCCGTAATGCTGCTAATGACCATTTTGTCCATGAGTTTATTATTACTTATTACTTATGGCTTTGTAGCTTAGTTAATTGTGCATATGTATACTGATTTACATTCTTTTTTTCAGGAAATTCTGTGTTTAATATTGAAACTCTGAAATTCTTGATTCAGCCAGACAGTTATAATACTGGAGTGAAGGACGATAGTCCAGATACAGTTATTTACAGAAATCATGGTCGCTATTTTGTTACTGCAGTCAGGTGAGTTCAGATGCTAACTGAATTTTATACCCGGTTTAATAGTTTATGTGCATACTGTATGAAGTCAAAAGAATGCAGCATGCTAAAGGTACCCAAGGACATGTGGGGTTGTTCAAGCCTTTGTGACCCCTTTTTATCTTTAAAGATTTTGCTGTCATCATGTGTTTTAAGCAGAGGAGTCAAGTGATTCCAACTCCGCTCTCTACATAAAGGATGTTTTTTGTTTTCCATCTTTTTTTCCTATTCAAGTAAGTTTAATCTGGCATTTTGGGTGTGCATTCCTCTTCAGGCAACTATAATGTGCAACTTAACATACTTTTACTTTCAATTCCATGCTGTCACAGGCAGACTCCAGCAATGAACAGCAATGTATCCCACTTGGCTGAGTACTCTCTGTAGAATGGCTGGGTGTTGACAGTAGAGGGGAGAATGGATATTTAATAAAGTTTCTGCTGAATAATACTCAGGCTGACTATCTCTGCCCCGGGTATGCATGCATGAGAGCCATTATTATATAATTATTATGTTTTGGCTCTGTGGTTTCAAGGCAATCTGAGTATGTAGGTGTTGTAGGTGCTGTTTTGCCCTGGTTTTCTAGTTTTATTAGTCGAGTTGTGACAAAGTCAAACTCAACTTATAGTTTGATGAATGGCGGGTGGGCAGTTGGGCAGGGTGGTTGGGTGGGGCACGTGGGCAGTCAGGTATAAACAGTTGGTTTCCAGATGATAAATGGTGCGACCCATGTTCATGAAACTTCATAGGTAGGTTGACATCGGTAAGAGGAAGAACCCTATTTATTTTTAACACACTAGGTCAAAGGTCAAGGTCACAGTGACCTTCAACATAGTAAATCATAAACAATTGGTTTCCGGATGATAACTTCATAATGGTTTGCCCCACATTCATGGAACATCATAGGTGGGTTGACCTAGGTGAGTGGAAGACCCCTATATATTTTGGACTTGCTAGGTCAAAGGTGAAGGTCACAGTGACCTTGACATAATAAATCGTAAACAATTGGTTTCCAGATGATAATTTGACAATGGTTTCACCCACGGTCATGGAACTTCATAGGTAGGTTGCCATTGGCGCACGAAAGAGCCCTATTTATTTTGGACTCACTAGGTCAAAGGTCAAGCTCACAGTGACCCTTCACATAGTAAATTGTAAACAATTGGTTTCCAGACGATAAGTTGATAATGATTAAACCCACTTTTGTGCTGTCACAACTCGACTTTGGATCGGTGATCCTATCGGCATTTTTTTACTTTACTGTTTTGTTCAAGGGTCCACACACACTGTTTGCTTATGTCTAAAGGGTGTGTCATGAGCGTGACCCAGGTCAAGGTCACAGACCATAAATATGTTTGTTCGACAGTTCTACTTTGTCCAAACCATAAAAAAGTATTCAGTGGACCAGTCCTTTTACTTCATACAGTGATTGTTTATGACTCCAGAGTGTGTCATGACCTTGACTGGAAGGTCATAGCTACTAGATCAATGTAAAAGACTGTTCATTTGTTTGTTTGCCCTTTATTCAGTGACTGATCTGGTTTATTCTTCACACAATGATTGTTTATGTCAATGGTATGTCATAATCTTGACTCAATGTCATAGCTCAAAGGTCAAGATCACAAAACCATTTATCTGTTCATTCATTTATTTCTCTAAACTTTGTCTGATCCATAAAAACTATTCAGTGGACCGATCTTGTTCATACTTCACATAATTTATGTGTCATGACCTTGACACAAAGGCATAACTTTAAGGGCAAGCTCACAGATTGCATTCTAACTTTGGTTGGGACTGAAGAATTGATTCATTGGACTGATCATATTTATACTTCACACAATGATTTTTTTTAACTCAGTGGTGTGTCAAGACCTTTAATGAAGGTACTTAATTTCAAGGACCAGGTCAAAGATTGTTTATCCAATCCAACTTGGTCTAGTTCATCTTTTTTTCTTGCTCATGACTCCAAGGTGTGTCAAAACCTTGACATAGATTCATCACACCAATGTCCAGTGCACTGGCCCTGCATCTGATTTAACTTTCTCCAGCCCTAATGTTTTAGCTGAAAGATGTTGTTCATACTTCATGTAGTGGTGCCTCATTACACAAGTGTATGTCCCGACTTTGACCCAAGGTGATAACTTCAAGTCACAGACTGTTCACCTGTGATACAGTGGAACCTGTCTTGAGAGACCACCCTTTGGGCCACACAAAAGTGGTCTCTCAAGACAGGTGGTCTTTCATAACAGGTTTCAGGTTTTCTCAAGTTAGTGAATAACCAACCACAAAATTCAGAAATGGAGAAGAATGGATTTTTGTAATTACTTTATTTTTGTTCTTTTTTATGAAGTTTTTGTAACAAATTGAAATGGACTGTTATAAAAATTATAAAAATAAATTAGTGTTGAAAATCTTCATTGAAGATTTTCATCACTAATTTATTTTTATAATTTTTATAACAGTCCATTTCAATTTGTTACAAAAAGATTTTCAACACAAATTTATTTTTTATTCCTATCTGTCACATTTCAGGTATGTATGAAATTGTTTATTCAGCAGTGATCCTAATCTTTTCACAGGGGTCTTATAAAAACTCTCAATCTTTAATGAGTTAGCAATTGAAACCCAATTAAGAGCTTTAAATACTTTTAATTATGTTAGTATAACCACAATGGATTTTCCAATTCCAGAACAGGTAAAAAGTTTTTGTCATGGTTTCAGTCTTCAAAGGGACGGTCTCTCAAGACAGGTCCATTATGGCATGAAAATACAAGTTGGTACCAGGTCACAGCAGTCTCTCAAAGACAGGTGGTCTCTCAAGACAGGTGGTCTCCCATAGCAGGTCCATTACAGAGTAAAACCAATCGGTGCCTGGTAGATGTGGTCTCTCAAGACAGGTGGTCTCTCAAGACAGTGGTCTCTCAAGACAGGTTTTACTGTATATGCACAGAAAGAAAAAGATATTTTGCAGGCTTGTAGTCAATCTGTTTTCACTGAAAGTTTTAAGAGCAATACTTGTTTGATTGAGCTTCTCTCTTAAGTATTACAAACTATAATGGTCATTCCTTATCTTTTGAGCTCATATTCAGGGTGCATCCATCATTTCTGCTGATATTTCTTTGTTTAACTGGTGGAGTGCTGGAAGCCACTCTCATGGCTCTATTGAAAATGGTGTTCAACCGATGATCAGAATCGACCAACACAATTGGCCAATTGTGGGAAATCGGATTACAACAGCAACGGCTCCTGGAACATCGGTTCAACCGATTGTTGCCAAGCATTTTGTGATGATTCATTAACAACATTTTATTAGGGCCCCGCCGAAAGACGGACGCCCTATAGTGATCGCTCTGTCCGTGCATCCGTCCATCCGTAATCCTTCTCTCTTAATAGATAAGGTTTTGATATTTGACATGTGGGTATATTATCTCAAGACGATGTGTCGCGTACCACGGTTGCCATGCTTTGACCTTGAACTTTGACCTCAAGGTCAAATTATTCCGAATTCGGTGTTCTTTTCTGACAAGTTTGTGTCCGGGCTGTAACATTTTTCCCTTAATAGATAGAGTTTTGATATTTGGTATGTGGAGAGATTATCTCAAGACAACGTGTCGCGTACCAAGGTTGCCATGCTTTGACCTTGAAGTTTGACCTCAAGGTCAAATTATTCCGAATTCGGGGTTCTTTTCTGACAAGTTCGTGTCCGGGCTGTAACTTTTTTCCCTTAATAGATAGGGTTTTGATATTTGGTATGTGGGTAGATTATCTCAAGACGATGTGTCGCGTCCCATGGTTGCCTGGCTTTGACCTTGAACTTTGACCTCAAGGTCAAATTATTCCGAATTCGGGTTTCTTTTCTGACAAGTTCGTGTCCAGGCTGTAACTTTTTTCTCTTAATAGATAGGGTTTTGATATTTGGTATGTGGATAGATTATCTCAAGACAACGTGTCGCGTACCAAGTTTGCCATGCTTTGACCTTGAACTTTGACCTCAAGGTCAAATTATTCAGATTTTTTTTTCTGACAAGTTCGTGTCCGGGCTGTAACTTTTTTCCCTTAATAGATAGGGTTTTGATATTAGGTATGTGGGTAGATTATCTCAAGACGACATGTCGCGTACCAAGGTTGCCATGCTTTGACCTTGAAGTTTGACCTCAAGGTCAAATTATTCAGAATTTGGGGTTTTTTTCTGACAAGTTCGTGTCCGGGAAGGGATTTTAATCAGATTTTACCTATTGCTTGAAATATTTTAGTATTACGGTTCACATCAGTTTATACCTAACATCGGTTAGTTGCTGCGGGGCCCACAGAGATGGATTCCATCTCCGTGATATCTAGTTTTCTTCTGCAATTTTTCAATTAATGTAAAATAATGTCAATGATACCATTCAATAAAGTTGAGAAAGAACTACAATGTGTATTCTTAATCTTTGTAGACGTCCTTTACGGGATATACAAGTTAAACGACATGTAAAGCTTACAATTGAGCGTACTTATGGCAATCGCCAGTTGATACTGGAAGTGAAGGTTGCACTCCATTGACTCAGGTCGCAGTAAAATTACCAGTTGCACGCACTTTGGAGGTAAACGTGGCTCCGAGAGCCACGTACACCGCCCAAGTATGTGCGACGGGTCATTTTACTGCAACCCCAGTCAACAAAGTTTGAAGTAGTTCTTTAGAGCCTCAACTTGTCATGTAGTGCATGGTATTACAGTCAGAATTGGCATCAGAATTGGCCGATTGTGAGCTCAAATAACTGGTAATCAGTCGGCGACCATTTTTGGTAATCGGTTGAACAATAATTGAAAAGTTCTAAAAGCCACTTTATCCATTAGCTTATTTTCTCAGCAGTAGGAAGAAAATGTTTCTATAGAATTTTTAGCTCACCTGACTGAAAATCAGGGTGAGCTTTTCTGATCACTTTTGGTCCGTCGTCCGTTGTCTGTTGTCCGTCGTGAAGGTGGTGTTTGGGCCTTTTTCTCCCAAACCACTGGCCGCATATTAATGAAATTTCATGTGAGTAGGGGTTATATAAGGGCATTTTGATTTTTATCCAAACTAGGTTTCAGCTCATATTGAGCAAAGGTGTGGGGAAAAAATGGCCAAATTTTTTGAAAATCTTCTTCTAATGAACCACCAGTAGCAGAGACTTGATATGTGGTATACAGAGTCCTTTTGAGGTTTAGAATCAAGTTTGTTCAAGAGAAGTTTGTCGGGCATTATTTGCCTTCGTTATGGGAGGGGAAAAATTTGGCCATGCCTAAAATTTCTATTTTGAGAACCGTGAGGTCGATTTGAATCAAATTTGATATGAGATGATAATGGGTCATAAGTAGTTGATTGATGCAAAAAATTTTTTTTTCTCATTGCCCTGTGGGAACCTCGGGAGTTAAAAATAGGAAAAACCTTAAAACTGCCATATCTCCAGAACTACACGGCACAGAGAATTCTTATTTTGTATAAAGCTTACTTTTATCCAGTAGAATAGAGTGGTTAAAAAAAATCCCTATCGGTTTGATTACAAGGTACTTTTTTCAGGACTTTTGAAAAAGTGCTGAGTCAGCACTTTTTAACACTAGGCAATGGGAAAAAGATTAAAAAATCTTCTCCAGATCCAGCAGGCAGAATCTTTTGATATTTAGTATGCAACATTGTAGGGTGGATCTGATTCAAGTTTGTTCAAATCGGCCCCCTGGGTTCATATTTGGGCTCAGTATAGGAGCCCGATTTCGAAGTTAGTGCATTTCAGGCAAATTTCTTCAAAAATCTTCTTCTCCAGATCGTGCAGGCAGAATCTTTTGATATTTGGCATGCAACATTGTGAGGTGGATCTGATTCAAGTTTGTTCAAAGTGGCCCCCTGGATTCATATTTGGGCTCACTGTAGAAGCCCGAATTGGAACTTAATGCATTTCAGGCAAATTTCTTAAAAAATCTTCCCCAGATCCAGCAGGCAGAATCTTTTGATATTTGGTATGCAACATTCTGGGGTGGGTCTGATTCATGTCTGTTCAAATCGGCCCCCTGGGTTTATATTTGGGCTCAGTATAGAAGCTCGAATTCGAACTTAGTGCATTTCAGGCAAATTTCTTTCAAAATCTTCTTCTCCAGATCCAGCAGGCAGAATCTTTTGATATTTGAGATGCAACATTGTGGGGTGGATCTGATTCAAGTTTGTTCAAATCGGCCCCCTGGGTTCATATTTGGGCTCAGTATAGGAGCCCATTTCGAACTTAGTGCATTTCAGGCAAATTTCTTAAAAATCTTCTTCTCCAGATCCAGCAGGCAGAATCTTTTGATATTTGGTATGCAACATTGTGGGGTGGATCTGATTCAAGTTTGTTCAAAGCGGCCCCCTGGATTCATATTTGGGCTCACTATAGAAGCCCGAATTCGAACTTAATGCATTTCAGGCAAATTTCTTAAAATTGGTATGCAACATTCTGGGGTGGGTCTGATTCATGTCTGTTCAAATCAGCCCCCTGGGTTTATATTTGGGCTCAGTATAGAAGCTCGAATTCGAACTTAGTGCATTTCAGGCAAATTTCTTTCAAAATCTTCTTCTCCAGATCCAGCAGGCAGAATCTTTTGATATTTGAGATGCAACACTGTGGGGTGGATCTGATTCAAGTTTGTTCAAATCGGCCCCCTGGGTTCATATTTGGGCTCAGTATAGGAGCCCATTTCGAACTTAGTGCATTTCAGGCAAATTTCTTAAAAATCTTCTTCTCCAGATCCAGCAGGCAGAATCTTTTGATATTTGGTATGCAACATTGTGGGGTGGATCTGATTCAAGTTTGTTCAAAGCGGCCCCCTGGATTCATATTTGGGCTCACTATAGAAGCCCGAATTCGAACTTAATGCATTTCAGGCAAATTTCTTAAAAAATCTTCTCCAGATCCAGCAGGCAGAATCTTTTGATATTTGGTATGCAACATTCTGGGGTGGGTCTGATTCATGTCTGTTCAAATCGACCCCCTGGGTTTATATTTGGGCTCAGTATAGAAGCTCGAATTCGAACTTAGTGCATTTCAGGCAAATTTCTTAAAAAATCTTCTTCTCCAGATCCAGAAGGTAGAATCTTTTGATATTTGATATGCAACACTGTGGGGTGGATCTGATTCAAGTTTGTTCAAATCGGCCCCCTGGGTTCATATTTGGGCTCAGTATAGGAGCTCATTTCGAACTTAGTGCATTTCAGGCAAATTTCTTAAAAAATCTTCTTTTCCAGATCCAGCAGGCAGAATCTTTTGATATTTGGTATGCAACATTCTGGGGTGGATCTGATTCAAGTCTGTTCAAATCGGCCCCCTGGGTTTATATTTGGGCTCAGTATAGAAGCTCGAATTCGAACTTAGTGCATTTCAGGCAAATTTCTTAAAAAACCTTCTTCTCCAGATCCAGCAGGCAGAATCTTTTGATATTTGGTATGCAACATTGTGGGGTGGATCAGATTCAAGTTTGTTCAAATAGGCCCCCTGGATTCATATTTGGGCTCATTATAGAGGCCTGAATTCGAACTTAGTGCTTTTCAGGCAAATTTCTTAAAAAATCTTCTTCTCAAGATCCAGCAGGCAGAATCTTTTGATATTTGGTATGCAACATTGTGGGGTGGATCTGATTCAAGGTTGTTCAAATAGGCTCCCTAGATTCATATTTGGGTTCACTATAGAAGCTTGAATTCGAACTTAGTGCATTTCAGGCAAATTTCTTCAAAAATCTTCTTCTCAAGATCCAGCAGGCAGAATCTTTTGATATTGCATATGTAGCATGCTTAGGGGGGTGAGATTCAAGTTTGTTCAAGCCATGTCCCTAGGTCCATATTTGGACTCACTGTGGGAGCTTGAATTGTAACTTAGTTCAAAATGAGGAATTTTCTTTAAAATTCTTCTTCTTCAGATCCAGCAGTCAGAATGTTTTGATATTTGGTGTGCAGCATCCTTAGGGGGGTGAGATTCAAGTTTGTTAAAGCCAAGTCCCTGGGTTCATATATGGGCTCCCTGTGGGAGCCCGAATTATAACTTAGTTCAATATGAGGAATATTCTTTAAAAATCTTCTTTTTTTTTTTAGATCCACTGGTCAGAATCTTTGGATATTTGGTTTTAGCTTTTCTTAGGAGGAGCAGATGCAACTTGTTGAAATCAATTCTCTGGGTTGATATTTAGGCTACCATGTCAGGTGAGCGCCCTCAGGCCCCTTGGGGCCTCTTGTTTTTTTACAAGTTGTTGGAGAATGCCAACAAATGCTTTCCAATAAATTGGAACAAAACATTTATTTATTTTGCTAAATTAAGGCTCACCTTGTTGGTAGCATGGTATTTTGGGGAAAGAAATACTCGTGTTACAAATGGGTTTGAACAAATAATTTAGCACCTGCACTCCTCCAGTGAAATGTAGATGTTATCTGAGATGCATGCATTTGTTAAAATTGTTGATTTTGGATGTATTGGAAGTTTTCAACAACTTCCTTTCATAGCTTCTGTACCAGTTTCAGGTTGCATTTTTATAAATAACTTGGTCTTTTAATTGTTTCCTCCTAAAACATAACTCTTCTTTTAATCAAGATGATGCTACAACATAATTTGTTGGAAAAAAATTATCTCTGGCATTATTAAATAATACAACTTAATTGTTATGGAGGATCGCAAATGAGTCCCAGCTTTATACAGAATTTACAAATCAAGTTCACTAAATTTCATTTAAGCTAAAGTTCTCATCGAGGATGAAATCAAATTTGGAGGATGAGATTAAAAAATGTTTATGTATCTATATATTGGGGTTTAACAGCCAGGATCATATCATGTCAGTGAATTTTACATATAGAGGATTAGCCAAAGTATCCAGAGTGAACCATCAAGTAGAAACAAGTAACTGTTGGATTGTCCAACTTATTATTCCAGCACAAACAGGGTTAGTATCGGTTGAGGCATGTGTACCATCGACAGGTAGTATGACATAGCACACTGCGCCACCGTTCTCCCACTGGGCAATTAGGATTAAGTATCTTGCCCAAGGACACAATGCAGATAACGTGGATCAGGCTCGATAGTTTCAAGATCAAGACTACAGGCCACTTGTGTGTTCATTTGATCTAAAGTCAAATGCTCTAATCAATGATCCACTGCACTCACAAAAGTCTGTATAAAATAAAATAGGATGAATTTGAGATCCTGTTTCTTACACGAACATATTATAAAATATGTATTTGATCAAATTTCTTGAAAAAAGTCAATATTTGTTTGTAACATATTCATACAGTCCCAAAAAGTTTATCATCACATCATTACATGCAGTGATATTTACACACCTCATATATCATAATTGAATTGCACCAGCATTTGAATGGGTTAATGTTTATTGCATGAGTTTGGTTGGGCACAAAATACCATGAGAAGATAAATTCACTTTCATATGCTGATGCGGTTCTGTATTTATTATGCACATTTCCACTTTTCTTAACCCTTTATCCAATGTAATGGCCAAAACCGGCCAGCACTATTCACAAAAATCGTCAATTAATTTTCATTATTTTTTTCATTTTTTTGTCTCAAAAACATAGGTTATGACCCCTCTTTGGAATGAGCTCATCAAGCTCATTCCCATGAGGGGTCATAACTTATATTTTTGAGACAAAAAATGAAAAAAAATTAGTTATTCAAGAATTTTGTTTGCAAGTGTCATCTGCTTTTCATGTTAGGTAAAGGGTTAACCCTTAAGTCCTCAAATTAATTTTAAAGTATTTATGGCCTTTTTCTGCTTACATAGTTATTGATGACTTGGCAGTGGTTCTACATCACCAGCCAGCAGTGATGTAGAACCACTGCCATGGAAAATTCAGTCTACACACAAGAGTAATAAAAAAGATTACACAAGGGAGCACCTGCTTCAATGCAATATAAAAGTGGCGGTTTGGGGCTATATGGGGGCTTAAGGGTTAAGCAGATTTTTACAAATGTTGCTGAAATAAATTGAAAGAATAATTAAAAATAATTTCAGAAGCAGAGCACCAGTCTTGTTTCTTCCAACCCTGTTTCGACTTTCAATGTATTATTGTTTTGATGGATAAAACATGCTGTAAAATACATCTTTTGAGAGCATCTTCTATTATTATTATGAGTCATGCCATATTTTGTAATATCCTCCGTGAATGATTAATTTGCTCCATACTATAAAGTCACTTAGGACTTTGACAACAAACAATAAATTCCAAAATATAATTTCAATGGCAAAATATAAGTTCAATTCCAGCTGTTGGAATTAAGAAGATTTGACTTTACTCAAGACTACAGTTTCCATTGTTTCTTCATTCCATCTGAATTTATATTGTTATTTTATATTAGAATGGTCCCATATATTCCCAAAGCATGACAGGTTCCCCTGTGGTTTTTAAAAGGTGCAAAAACTTGTATCACAATGTGAATATTACTTTTACCACACATTCTGGAGTGAATTAGAAATGGAACAAAAGAAACCTGTTCCCATATTGGAAGCTTTAGAAGTGGAGCAGTGCTTGTTTAACTTGGTGTACATGTTCTGTTTTACTGATAAAAAATGATCTGGTATACAACACCTGGAGTGTAAGTTCTCAGAATTAACACCATAGACATAAACAATTTTCTTAATTTGACTTTATGCTTATGTTGCAGTCATGAAAAAGCCGCAGATTCTGAATCTGGCCTTTACTGGTTGAGTGTTAGAAGCCAGTATGATGGCTCTATTGAAAAGTGCCGAATTGCCCATGCGGGGGCATGGTGGCATTGTGTAGTAAGAGGTACTGCACGTCAATGGTACACTTGTCTTCAACCATTGCTAACCCTTCTTGTGTGGAGTTAGTATGTTGGGGAGCCTGACAGTTACTTGCCATTGCTGGGCAGTTCTCTCTAGGTACGCCAGCTTCCTCCACCCATAAAACTGTCTGACACGAGGTGACCCTGGTTGTCGCATGTGATGTTAAAACCCCAATAAATTGTAACAAAACAAATGTTTATGAACAGAGTTTTACTGATTTTAGGTTCCCACTGATGGTTGTATGGCATCTTTGAAAAAAATACTCATGTTTCAAATCACCTTTGAAAAATAATTTAGCACTCTACCAGTAACAAAAATAAAAAATGCTGTTCTTTTGTCATTTTCAGAATTTATTTCCCAGGACCAATCAAGGAGGCTCTACCAGAAGAGACAGAAGAAACAGAAGAAGGATATTGGTGCAGTATCCAGTGAAAGTGACTGTTATCATTCATCAGGATTTATTTATTCATGTCTTCCATTTGCTAAACATGCTTTATCATTTTCTCAGGTTTGCGGTTTGCAACTCTGTAATTCCAAATGATATATTAGGGTTGTTATGTATGAAGTTTAACTGAAAAAGTGTGTACATAGAGTTTCAAAGGGAATTGAAACAGACTGCTTGCAAAAGCAAACTAACTATCTTGCCATTTTGAGAACCTTCTCTTAGCTCTTGGTACACGAAATTTCACACCTTCACACACAAGAGAATTCTACATTCCAGTTTGCAGTAAGCCCACTGATTTGGATATATCTTAATTGAATAACCCTGTTAATTGAATGTCACTTCCAAACACAAAACTATTTACCATATCTACAGTGCCAATTTGACCTGTTAATTGCATGTAACTTAAAGAGGAAACTTCTGTTAATTGGATGAAAAATTCTTTAATAGTTTGAGATATTACCTGGATAGTTACCAGATTCCTCTGGTTTATATGCCTACTCATCCTCTGTTCATCCAACATAAACATTTAATCTATTTTATCTTGTTTGACAGATCACCGTGAACTCTGTCAAACAAAATATAAAAGAATAAATACTCAGTTTATCTCTGGTGTACTGGAAAGTGATCAAATCCCTGTTAATCAAATAATCCTGATAACTGAATAATTTTCATTGGCTTTTCAGTTAACCCTTCACCTAATGAATTGACCATATCCACCCACATAATATAAATACACATTGAGCAGTTGAACAAAATTTGCCTAAATATTTCCTGAAAAGCTAAAAAGTTTCAGCTTTGGTCTGAAAATGTAGCTTATGAGGCTTATTGCAATGAGATCAGCCAGTTAATTCCAATGAGGTGCCATAAGCTATATTTTTGAGGCAAAAATTGAAAAAATAATAAAATTTGGTTGGCGATTTTTATAAATAAAGTGGGTTTATTTTAGGTTAGTTAAAGGATTAAATTCCACATTATGTAATAAAGAGAATCTCAGAACTCATTAGTATTCGATATGAAATTTCTTAACCTCCTTCACTAAAATCCTTTTGAGCCTTGGTAAACCTCAGCTCAGATCAATTTTAATGAACAGGGTTCAGATATTTTGTATCATATCATGACTCATTAGAGATCCCCTATTTCTGTCCCTAGCCATTAGTGTGGATGCCTTTTTCAACTATTCCTATGACAGAAAAAATTATATTCTGTTTCAAACAAAACCTCAGAGGTAAGGTCTAAATAAGATCAAAATCTGTTTCTCAGGCCCTCCTACATGGTCCTTTCGGCTGCCGCGTGCTCTCTTTTTTATAACCAATGCAAACATAAAAAATAAAAAAACAAAAATTAAATGGTTTATGTGTGATATTTTACCCAAGTCAATAAAATGAATATAGTTGTCCCTTGAGTGCAACATGTCTTTGCAGTGTTAAAGCATGCAAAGCCTTCTTGCTCTCAAGGGATGAAATACACCACCATCCATGCTATTCTGTCGATTATGAGGTCTAAAACATAAAATAAACCAAGAATATGAACTTTTGATGGCAAATAAATAATTACAAAAATAAAAAATAAAATAAAAATCTGCCTGACCACATGCAATTTTACAAAAAATGACCTGAGAAACAGGATCTACATTGTGGGGCCTAAAAGACATTTTTTATTAGTTTTCTTTTGTAATAATTTAAGCTGCAGAATACCAGTAATCAATATGTGCAAACCCCACCCTGGTTTTACATAAATTTTGACCTCACCATCACCATATTCTGTTTGTAAAGGGTTGTTGAACCTCAAGATGTTTCAGAGGATGAATAGTCCGGGAGCCAGATGGGGATTCTTTGTCAGACCTGGTTTTGCCGGTTAAAGTTTTTTCTTTGCAGTTTCCATTAGTCCAGGGTTACCTCTTGAAGATTCAGGGGGGTGACCATTCAGATCCCTTGGGCAACTCGAGATATTGACCATTTATTTTGATTATAGTCTGGGAGCCGTGGGGTCGAACCTGGTTTTGACGGTTAAAGTTTTTTCCCCTCCTGATCTGGTATTGACGGTTAAAGTATTTTCCCCTCCTGATCTGAGTAGGTGGGTATCAGACGTTCAAGAATCAGGGGGGGGTAACCGGCCATATCCCTTGGGCAACTCATGATATTGGCTCCTTTTTGAGGTAACCCCCTCCTAAAAGTGTAATATTGTATTTTCACCATGAGAAAATGAATGAACGAAACACATGCATTGATATAGACCTTATTCTCGTTGAATTTGGATGACAATCACATTCCCTTGCCTTTTGTACAATTTTTTTTTTTATTTTTCACCTCGAACTCAAGTGGAGAGGTTGCCACTTACCTGCCGGAGGTCGGGGGGGTTTCGACAGATATCAGTGTCTGGACTTCCCTCCTCAAATAAACCCTACACCAGCTGATTCTCGTGGTGTTTGCTGATATAAACAGCAGGTATGTGTTTTGGCAAAACTCAAGAAAAAGTAACACAAAATTTTCATCTATCTGGAAGAAAGATAAGACAGAAATGACAAACCGAGTAACTATATTCCTATACAATCATATTTATCAGTCACTGGACTTTCATTGTCATGAGCAACCAATAGGATAAAAAGAACAGAACATATGGCAAGGTAGACCATTGATCTGGCAACTGCACCTCCTAGATCGTCATGGAGTTTCACCAAAAGCAGAAATTTGTCGGAGGCATGGCTTCATGTTTGGATAAAAAAAATGGCAAGGGTCATACGTCATCTCCCAAATTATGTGCCTTACCACCGACAACAGAAACATTCACAGAAAACATTAAGCGAGCTCATTATCAAGTATTCCTGTGGCTGTTCTAAACGTTGAGGATTTTGGTTGGAAAAAAGACTTGGGCAATAGATCGCTTATCCCAGTCACCATTCCCGAAGGAGTCAAACTGGCACGTGATTATATCCTCGAAATGATCAGATGTGGTTGCAAAAGCGAAACTCCATGCCGATCTAGGAGGTGCAGTTGCCAGGTCAATGGTCTACCTTGCCATATGTTCTGTTCTTGTTATCCTGTTGGTTGCACATGACGATGAAAGTCCAGTGACTGATAAATATGATTGTATAGGAATATAGTTACTTGGTTTGACATTTCTGTCTTATCTTTCTTCCAGATAGATGAAAATTTTGTATTACTTTTTCTTGAGTTTTGCCAAAACACATACCTGCTGTTTAGAAAAGCAAACACCAGGGGAATCAGCTGGTGTAGGGTGAAGAATCCAAAAATTGTACAAAAGGCAAGGGAATGTGATTGTCATCCAAATTCAACGAGAATAAGGTCTATATCAATGCATGTGTGTCATTCATTCATTTGCCCATGGTGAAAATGCAATATTACACTTTTAGGAGGGGATGACCTCAAAAAGGATCCAATATCTCGAGTTGCCCAAGGGATACGTCCGGTCACCCCCCCTGATTCTTGAACGTCTGACACCCACCTACTCAGATCAGGAGAGGAAAAAACTTTAACCGGCAAAACCAGGTTCGACCCCACGCCTCCCGGACTATAATCAAAGTAAATGGTCAATATCTCGAGTTGCCCAAGGGATCTGAATGGTCACCCCCCTGAATCTTCAAGAGGTAACCCTGGACTAATGGAAACTGCAAAGAAAAAAACTTTAACTGGAAAAAACAGGTTCAACCCCACGACTCCCGGACTAGAAGTTTATTATTTTGTATTCAGTAAAAATAAACATAATCTTGCTATAATAATACATGTACATGTTGTCAACCTGTGAGTTGAGATAATTCCAAAAGATTGTTAAGTCTTTTGGTAAAACATGCAAGATTGGTAATTTAATAAAATTATGTTGTATTCCTTTGTCATAACCTGTAGTTTGTTTGTGTTACAATTCACATAAGCCACACCTAACCTAAACGGTCGTTTGTGAGTTATTTCCAGGCCTTTCAGTCTTCTTTGACTGTGCTCAGTGTCCTCAATAAAAATAAATATAATCTATATTTTCCAATAATCTGGAAAAAAATATATAGAGGATATCTACTCTGCTTGCATCGAGAAAAATAATACTTTCAGGTCCACACTACTGAGATAATTCCTGATATTCACCAAAACAGCATAGATTCTCTTTTTATTATATGCTGCTTGACAAAATATTTTAATGCGCAGTATTCAGCCCAATTCCACTGCAAAGAGTTTCAAGACAATAACAAAAAGCTGCTGATCGTTCCTTCAAGGAGACATCATATGCCAAAGCGTAAAGTCATTTAGGAAGCTACTGAAAAAATTCATCATGTGAACCTGAAAGTATTATTTTTAACGAGTGCTTGCACGAGTGAAAAATAAAACTTTCAGGTCCACACTCATCAGATAATTCCAGACACTGACTAAAATCGAGTAGATTTTCTTTTTATTAGATGCTACAAGACATTTTATTGCACAATACTCAGCCCAATTCAATCCCAAATATGTACGTTTCAAAACAATAACAAAGATCAGCTGATCGTTCCTTCGAGGCGACATGATGCGGCATAGCTTGGCGGCATTTAGGAAGCTACTGAGGAATATTTCTTGATATCTATCGAGTCGATAGATATCGAGAAATATCTTTTAGATAATTCACAGGCTAGCATATAATAAAAATTTATTATTCAGTTCATACTATTGCAAAATTCTTGCAATAGTATGAACTGAATAATAGTTTAGAATCTGAGGGTGCTAAATTTATATTTTCAATCATTCGTTAATACAGGGTTTGTTTTGTCTTTAGAATTACAGCATTCATCACATATATGTTTCTATTTGTATTTCATGTATTGTCATGTGTTTCCTCATTCTTGTTATGCTACTTCTAGGAGAAGGTATAGAGTGAAGAGGTCTGTACATATGTATGTTCATACATTCATGCATACATACCTCTGTAACATATTATGTCTGTCCAACAAGTTTGCTGCTCTAGCTGTTGGGAGTCAGAAAAAAATTTGGCATGGTTCTACCTTATGAGAGAACAGGTCCTTTGCCGAACAAATTCCCCAACTTGAATATTTACGGAGTTATTTTTCCTTATTTCATTTAGTTAGGTGCCTATTAGAAGAGTGTCTGTCCAAAATGTTCAGTTCCCTAGCAGAGTCACCCTTTGTTGGATTGAAATGAATATTCACACCATTCTACCATAGCATGGGGGAACAGAACTTATGGCAGGATGAATGCTCTTGCTTGTTTAGTTTCCACGTTACTTCCTCTTTCCTTCCTCTGGGCCCCATAACAAATCTGTTTATCACTTTGTGTTTATTGTTTTTTGTCCATGGGAATGTTTTTTTATTATATAAATGGCAGCAGAAAATTGCATAATATTTTTATCCCCATTGTTAGTCTGCACGAGTGTTGGTTTGTTTGTTAAATATGACACATCTTGATGTCATATTGGATGTTTTTTAAACTGTCTATCACATAGTTTGCTTTGAAAACACATTTTTGTTCACATATTAGGTGCATATGAGAAATGTCACCACTTCAATATGAGGCACAAGATGTTGTAATTTCAAAAATGATGTTCAGTGGGCAGAGATCAGAATATAAAAAGTGTGTTGACTATTACGTAGGCATGGTATGACCTATCAACTTGGAACCAAAATCAAATAACTCCAAACTCAAATTATGTGTCAAGGTCATTGAGATCACCCTATCTTTGACTGAATTTTTCAAACATTCTGTAAATCATCACATTTCCTGAACACCATTTTTCACTTTTATTGCTTGGTAAGGTGGAGAGAGCCAAAAAAAAAATTTGAAAGTGGGTCACACTCATATGCCAGTTATTGCATTACATATCAACTTGGGGCCACCACTAAATAAGTTAAAACTTATTAGAGGTTCCAAATATGGGTCAATGTCACTGGGATCACACATGGATCATTGAGCACATTTTTCAAAAATTTTGAAAAATCACATTTTGATACCCCTCAATACCTTCATAAACCTTATTTTATGAATTTCAGTCTCTAAAAAGGATGAGGATCCCCAAAAATGAGCATTCCTTTTTCAAAAGTGTGTCAATTACCAGAACTATATCATGTTTAACCTAAATGATTGCAAAGTTCCTTTCCAAACCACATTTCTCTTAGTGAGAGGGTGCGAAAGTATTCAGAATTCCAGAGTCAACTTTGGGTAAAAAAAAATTTGAATGGCAATTTTTGTACATACAAGTATATCACTGCCCAGTTTTTCTGATAGTAAAGGGTGTATGAATCAACAGAGTATGAAAATGAACTGTGTGTACTTCATGTTCAGAACATTACCGCAAGTTGAGATCCTCTTGAACTCTGTTTTTGTATTTATAGTCTCACTTCATGTTCACAATCTTTGAAGTCATGCACCACTATTGCTTCAATGCAAGCCTGAAGTAAGCAAGGGGCCGGTGAGGAAGGGGGGGGGGGGGGGGGGGGTCATGCTCCTATGACAGTGTCTATCAGATATTTTTGTTCTCTTTTGAGAGATTTGTTGGTCACCAGAACATAAAATATTCTATTATTTTTTATATCCTCTCTGTATGAAAGCGCTCTCTCATTTATTATTATTATTTTAAAGAATTACTTTCATTAAATGAAAGTAATTCTTTTAAATAATAAAAATGCCGCTCAGGATCACCGATCCAATGTCGAGTTGTGACAACAGTTCCTCGCACCAAGGCCAACACACCTATGAAGTTTCATGACTCTAGGTTGAACCACTATCAAGTTCTCATCCAGAAACAAATTGTTGCGATATACTATGTTCAAGGTCACTGTGACCTTGACCTTTGACCTGGTGAGTCCAACATCAATAGGGTTCTTCCTCGCACCAAGGCCAACACGCCTGTAAAGTTTCATGACTCTAGGTTAACCACTATCAAGTTATCATCCGGAAACCAATTGTTGCGATATACTATGTTCAAGGTCACTGTGACCTTGACCTTTGACCTGGTGAGTCCAAGATCAATAGGGTTCTTCCTCGCACCAAGGCCAACACACCTATGAAGTTTCATGACTCTAGGTTGAACCCCTATCAAGTTATCATCCGGAAACCAATTGTTGCGATATACTATGTTAAAGGTCACTGTGACCTTGACCTTTGATCTGGTGAGTCCAAGATCAATAGAGTTCTTCCTTGCACCAAGGCCAACCCACCTATGAAGTTTCATGAATGTAGGTTGAACTACTATCAAGTTATCATCCGGAAAGGAATTGTTGCGATTTACTATGTTCAAGGTCATGTTGACCTTGACCTTTGACGTAGCGAGTCCAAAATCAATAGGGTTCTTCCCCTCACCAAGGCCAATCTACCTATGAAGTTTCATGAATGTGAGTTGAACCATTATCAAGTTATCATCCGGAAACCAATTGTTTAAGATTTACTATGTTCAAGGTCACTGTGACCTTGACCTTCGACGTAGCATGTCCAAAATCAATAGGGTTCTTCCTCCCCCCAAGACCAACCTATGTATGAAGTTTAATGAATGTGAGTTGAACCACTATCAAGTTATCATCCGGAAACCAATTGTTTACGCCCGCCCCGCCCGCCCGCCATTCACCAAACTATAAGTCGAGTTTGACTTCGTCACAACTCGACTAAAAATGAACATTTCTGATCTATTTCATTTATTGTTGTTTTAACCCTTTACACAACGTTACAGCCAAAACCGGCCAGCACTATTCTAAAAAATCGGCAATTAATTTTCATTATTTTTTCATTTCTTGTCTCAAAACATTGGTTATGACCCCTCGTTCCAATGAGGGGTCATAGCCTATGTTTTTGAGACAAAAAATAAAAAAAATTAGTTATTCAAGGATTTTTTTGGCAAGTCTCATCTGCTTTTCTTGTTAGCTAAAAGGTTAAAGAAGTACATTGAGTTAAGTACGTATCCATGGTGGTCACCAACCCAGGAACACTGTTGGAAATTATTAACTCTTGCCCCCAAAATTTTGAGACCCCCAGCTTTTTGTTCCTGCTTCACTGAAATTGAAATGGCCCAATTTACATTTGAGAGTCAAAGGAAGTTGAGCATTGAGAAATTTTGGTTTTTGATATGATGGAACTTGGTAGCCAGTGCCTGAAGTATGGGTCCTCCAAAGTGGGAAATATTATTATAAGTGATTGGCAAAACCTTAATTTATGCTTGTGTAATCTGTAATAATGTTAAAAAATGGTTTAAAACCCCAATAAGTGGCTGCACAAACTGGGAGGTGATGACCTAATCATGATTTTGGGTGGAAAAAAAATGTTGTTTGTATCACAGTAATTACTTATTATATTTCTTGTACATTTTTACTCTTCTCAGGCACAATCAACATTCCATAGCCTTTTTAACCTTTACATGTCAAATTGGCAAAAGTTGTCCATTGCTTTAAACAAAAATTCCCATTCACATATTGTTTGTTTTCTATTTTTAGTCGAGTTGTGACGAAGTCAAACTCGACTTATAGTTTGGTGAATGGCGGGCGGGCGGGCGGGTGGGCGGGCGGGAGGGCGGGCGGGCGTAAACAATTGGTTTCCGGATGATAACTTGATAGTGGTTCAACTCACATTCATTAAACTTCATACGTAGGTTGGTCTTGGTGGGAGGAAGAACCCTATTGATTTTGGACATGCTACGTCGAAGGTCAAGGTCACAGTGATCTTGAACATAGTGAATCTTAAACAATTGGTTTCCAGATGATAACTTGATAATGGTTCAACTCACATTCATGAAACTTCATAAGTAGATTGGCCTTGGTGAGGGGAAGAACCCTATTGATTTTGGACTCGCTACGTCAAAGGTCAAGGTCAAAGTGACCTTGAACATAGTAAATCGCAACAATTCCTTTCCGGATGATAACTTGATAGTAGTTTAACCTACATTCATGAAACTTCATAGGTGGGTTGGCCTTGGTGCGAGGAAGAACTCTATTGATCTTGGACTCACCAGATCAAGGGTCAAGGTCACAGTGACCTTTAACATAGTATATCGCAACAATTGGTTTCCGGATGATAACTTGATAGTGGTTCAACCTAGAGTCATGAAACTTTACAGGCGTGTTGGCCTTGGTGCGAGGAAGAACCCTATTGATGTTGGACTCACCAGGTCAAAGGTCAAGGTCACAGTGACCTTGAACATAGTATATCGCAACAATTGGTTTCCGGATGAGAACTTGATAGTGGTTCAACCTAGAGTCATGAAACTTCATAGGTGTGTTGGCCTTGGTGCGAGGAACTGTTGTCACAACTCGACATTGGATCGGTGATCCTGAGCGGCATTTTTCAAACTATAGCCGAGAACCCTTCACTGGAATGTGTTTGACATTCTTGTTCATATAGATCATTATTATATCTTGAAGGGAAAAGTTGTATTTTGAAAGAGAAAAATACACTTTTAAGTCATTTGGGAAAAACAATTTGGTCGTGCTGCTCTGTTAGAAATGTTAGCTAATTACATAATGAAACAGCCAATATTCTGCCTTTACTGTACACTCACTATTCCAATGTTATTTTTTCATTTTTTGCTTGCAAACACATAGCTTACAACCCCACATTACGTTAAAGATGAACACTCTTTCTGATTTTTAGTCGAGTTGTGACGAAGTCAAACTCGACTTATAGTTTGGTGAATGCGGGCAGGCGGACGGGCGGGCGGGCGGGCGTAAACAATTGGTTTCCGGATGATAACTTGATAGTGGTTCAACTCACATTCATTAAACTTCATACGTAGGTTGGTCTTGGTGGGAGGAAGAACCCTATTGATTTTGGACATGCTACGTCGAAGGTCAAGGTCACAGTGGCCTTGAACGTAGTAAATCTTAAACAATTGGTTTCCGGATGATAACTTGATAATGGTTCAACTCACATTCATGAAACTTCATAGGTAGATTGGCCTTGGTGAGGGGAAGAACCCTATTGATTTTGGACTCGCTACGTCAAAGGTCAAGGTCAACGTGACCTTGAACATAGTAAATCACAACAATTCCTTTCCGGATGATAACTTGATAGTAGTTCAACCTACATTCATGAAACTTCATAGGTGGGTTGGCCTTGGTGCGAGGAAGAACTCTATTGATCTTGGACTCACCAGATCAAAGGTCAAGGTCACAGTGACCTTTAACATAGTATATTGCAACAATTGGTTTCCGGATGATAACTTGATAGTGGTTCAACCTAGAGTCATGAAACTTCATAGGTGTGTTGGCCTTGGTGCGAGGAAGAACCCTATTGATCTTGGACTCACCAGGTCAAAGGTCAAGGTCACAGTGACCTTGAACATAGTATATCGCAACAATTGGTTTCCGGATGATAACTTGATAGTGGTTCAACCTAGAGTCATGAAACTTTACATGCGTGTTGGCCTTGGTGTGAGGAAGAACCCTATTGATGTTGGACTCACCAGGTCAAAGGTCAAGGTCACAGTGACCTTGAACATAGTATACCGCAACAATTCATTTCCGGGTGAGAACTTGATAGTGGTTCAACCTAGAGTCATGAAACTTCATAGGTGTGTTGGCCTTGGTGCGAGGAACTGTTGTCACAACTCGACATTGGATCGGTGATCCTGAGCGGCATTTTTTTGTTTTCAAAACACACCACTTTTTCAAAATTTATTTGAGTTGTTTCAGTCATTATGTTGAGTGAACTGCATGTGAAACCATTAGCATCATAGAAAGTGACTGCAAAACTGAGATGTTTGGGGCGACATGAAAGTAAATGGTGGATCCAGACCCTTGCTTAAGGTGTTGTAGAGGTTGGGGATGGTTATAATCAGCTGGTTATTTTTTTTTTCAATTGTTTTCATCCAAAATATAGCTTATGACCCCTCACTGGAACAAGCTCAGTGAGCTTGTTCCAATGAGGGGGTCAGAAGCTCAGGTTTTGACACAAGAAAATTACAGGTGTTGTCTGCTACTCTTGTCAGTGGAAGAGTTGACACAAATCATAAACCTAACAACCCCACCCACCTGCAAAGAAATGGATAATCTATCCTTTCCCTTCCCCATTGAACAAAAAAGTGGCCACTGGAATTAGTTGAATAAAAATAGATGCAATTGAACACTGCCCCCCCCCCCCTTCCTCCCTGGATCCATTGGAAATTAGATATGTGATTGATGAGATCAAGTTCATGTTTTGGGTCTTATTCATTTGTATTATGAATGGGAACAAATATTGCATAAAATTGTGGTAATAATGTATGCTTGGAATGAAATGGATGTTGATGGTGGTTTACAGAATTATGATATTAGGTGTTGGCATAATATATATAACTTATTTCACAATTGTAAATACATTTATGAAAATTATTTATTTTTTTATAATCAACTGGTCTGGTGCTAAATCAATTTATGGCCCTTCAAAACCGTATTATTATATGTCTGCTCATGTGAGCTGGCCTATTTATACTATGGTATGGGTATATGCATCCATCTGTCCGTCCATCTGTCTGTGGATTGAGCATGACTAAAGGAAGGTTCCTTGCAGTAATCAGTTGTACAAGAAAACACACTACAATAATGGAATCACAAAAAACCTGGAAACAAAAATTCAACTGGAGTAATTAATAAAATTAGAAATTTCGGTATAATCATGTGGGTGAGTGTCATGGGGTTTATATTTTCAAAGGCTTGCCGTGATGATGTAGTTGGAACATTGGTCAGTTTGGTTCACATTTCAAAACCTCACTCAGGAAATTTGCTTGTATTTGTTGATAAATATTTGTAGCAGTCATGATGCATTGGCTTCCCAACTTGTTTAATTTGCATGTGCCATATGTCAAATTGGTCATGCTGGGGTCCCAACGCTGAATTGGGCTAGCACGTACCTCAATTTATATGACTGATTGTAGATGACATCAGTTTAACCCTTTGAATCAGAAAGACCGCTCTTCCAGTACAGGACTGTGGTACAACCTGAATTCATAAAGTAAATAGTTGCACAGCGAATTTGTGTGGTAGATAATCAAGATTTTCAGTGTGCAGCCCCAAGGCTGCACATTGATAATATTGATTGCTTTTCCCCCAAGTAACGAATATAGACTCTTCCACAGAGCTGGCATGGAAGATACCTTCATGGTTCAAAGGTTTAAGATCTAGTCTTGAAAAAAAAGCACTTGATGACTAGCAAGAGAGACTCATTCTCTAAGCCTCCAATCTAGACGAAAATGTCCCAACTGGAAAAATTATTGAGAACCTTTGCCTAATGTATTAGGTGTATTATTGAGCTTTACCTAATGTATTGGACAAATTTGACTTGTGCTATACACAAAAATCATGGTTGAAATTTTAGGCCAAATAAAAAAAAAAGATTTGGTTCTCCAGCAATTAATTTTTCAATTCAATTAGGGAGGCTTTTATTTTTATTTTTCATTATTTATCTTTGATAACTGGTAGAGTGCTGAATTATGTTTGGTCAGAAAACTATATTCACATGTCCTTGGCTTGTTAAAATTGATGGGAGAATGCCTATTAGACACTATCCCATAAATTGTAACAGGGCAAATTTATACTGGCTAAATAAGTTCACTTTACAGATATTATGACACCCATCCATAGATAAGAAATATGAAATACATTTGTGTTCAGTTCTATTTTGGAATCTTTTTCGAAAAGTAAATACCATCTACATAATATTTGAGTTATTTTCTGCAGAACAAAGCAAACTGGATATATTTGATATATTTGTCAAAACAAATATAATAAATAGACACTGTATTGTAATCATGCTTTGGTGAAAATATGTGGAAATGATTGTTCACCAATCAAAAAAGGTAAAATTTTAAGTCTCATGAAATCATGAGACTTAAAATTTTACCTTTTTTGATTGGTGAACAATCATTTCCACATATTTTGTCAACGTGACCTTGAACATAGTAAATCACAACAATTCCTTTCCGGATGATAACTTGATAGTAGTTCAACCTACATTCATGAAACTTCATAGGTGGGTTGGCCTTGGTGCGAGGAAGAACTCTATTGATCTTGGACTCACCAGATCAAAGGTCAAGGTCACAGTGACCTTTAACATAGTATATTGCAACAATTGGTTTCCGGATGATAACTTGATAGTGGTTCAACCTAGAGTCATGAAACTTCATAGGTGTGTTGGCCTTGGTGCGAGGAAGAACCCTATTGATCTTGGACTCACCAGGTCAAAGGTCAAGGTCACAGTGACCTTGAACATAGTATATCGCAACAATTGGTTTCCGGATGATAACTTGATAGTGGTTCAACCTAGAGTCATGAAACTTTACAGGCGTGTTGGCCTTGGTGTGAGGAAGAACCCTATTGATGTTGGACTCACCAGGTCAAAGGTCAAGGTCACAGTGACCTTGAACATAGTATACCGCAACAATTGGTTTCCGGATGAGAACTTGATAGTGGTTCAACCTAGAGTCATGAAACTTCATAGGTGTGTTGGCCTTGGTGCGAGGAACTGTTGTCACAACTCGACATTGGATCGGTGATCCTGAGCGGCATTTTTTTGTTTTCAAAACACACCACTTTTTCAAAATTTATTTGAGTTGTTTCAGTCATTATGTTGAGTGAACTGCATGTGAAACCATTAGCATCATAGAAAGTGACTGCAAAACTGAGATGTTTGGGGCGACATGAAAGTAAATGGTGGATCCAGACCCTTGCTTAAGGTGTTGTAGAGGTTGGGGATGGTTATAATCAGCTGGTTATTTTTTTTTTCAATTGTTTTCATCCAAAATATAGCTTATGACCCCTCACTGGAACAAGCTCAGTGAGCTTGTTCCAATGAGGGGGTCAGAAGCTCAGGTTTTGACACAAGAAAATTACAGGTGTTGTCTGCTACTCTTGTCAGTGGAAGAGTTGACACAAATCATAAACCTAACAACCCCACCCACCTGCAAAGAAATGGATAATCTATCCTTTCCCTTCCCCATTGAACAAAAAAGTGGCCACTGGAATTAGTTGAATAAAAATAGATGCAATTGAACACTGCCCCCCCCCCCCCCCCCCTTCCTCCCTGGATCCATTGGAAATTAGATATGTGATTGATGAGATCAAGTTCATGTTTTGGGTCTTATTCATTTGTATTATGAATGGGAACAAATATTGCATAAAATTGTGGTAATAATGTATGCTTGGAATGAAATGGATGTTGATGGTGGTTTACAGAATTATGATATTAGGTGTTGGCATAATATATATAACTTATTTCACAATTGTAAATACATTTATGAAAATTATTTATTTTTTTATAATCAACTGGTCTGGTGCTAAATCAATTTATGGCCCTTCAAAACCGTATTATTATATGTCTGCTCATGTGAGCTGGCCTATTTATACTATGGTATGGGTATATGCATCCATCTGTCCGTCCATCTGTCTGTGGATTGAGCATGACTAAAGGAAGGTTCCTTGCAGTAATCAGTTGTACAAGAAAACACACTACAATAATGGAATCACAAAAAACCTGGAAACAAAAATTCAACTGGAGTGATTAATAAAATTAGAAATTTCGGTATAATCATGTGGGTGAGTGTCATGGGGTTTATATTTTCAAAGGCTTGCCGTGATGATGTAGTTGGAACATTGGTCAGTTTGGTTCACATTTCAAAACCTCACTCAGGAAATTTGCTTGTATTTGTTGATAAATATTTGTAGCAGTCATGATGCATTGGCTTCCCAACTTGTTTAATTTGCATGTGCCATATGTCAAATTGGTCATGCTGGGGTCCCAACGCTGAATTGGGCTAGCACGTACCTCAATTTATATGACTAATTGTAGATGACATCAGTTTAACCCTTTGAAACAGAAAGACCGCTCTTCCGGTACAGGACTGTGGTACAACCTGAATTCATAAAGTAAATAGTTGCACAGTGAATTTGTGTGGTAGATAATCAAGATTTTCAGTGTGCAGCCCCAAGGCTGCACATTGATAATATTGATTGCTTTTCCCCCAAGTAACGAATATAGACTCTTCCACAGAGCTGGCATGGAAGATACCTTCATGGTTCAAAGGTTTAAGATCTAGTCTTGAAAAAAAGCACTTGATGACTAGCAAGAGAGACTCATTCTCTAAGCCTCCAATCTAGACGAAAATGTCCCAACTGGAAAAATTATTGAGAACCTTTGCCTAATGTATTAGGTGTATTATTGAGCTTTACCTAATGTATTGGACAAATTTGACTTGTGCTATACACAAAAATCATGGTTGAAATTTTAGGCCAAATAAAAAAAAAAGATTTGGTTCTCCAGCAATTAATTTTTCAATTCAATTAGGGAGGCTTTTATTTTTATTTTTCATTATTTATCTTTGATAACTGGTAGAGTGCTGAATTATGTTTGGTCAGAAAACTATATTCACATGTCCTTGGCTTGTTAAAATTGATGGGAGAATGCCTATTAGACACTATCCCATAAATTGTAACAGGGCAAATTTATACTGGCTAAATAAGTTCACTTTACAGATATTATGACACCCATCCATAGATAAGAAATATGAAATACATTTGTGTTCAGTTCTATTTTGGAATCTTTTTCGAAAAGTAAATACCATCTACATAATATTTGAGTTATTTTCTGCAGAACAAAGCAAACTGGATATATTTGATATATTTGTCAAAACAAATATAATAAATAGACACTGTATTGTAATCATGCTTTGTTGAAAATATGTGGAAATGATTGTTCACCAATCAAAAAAGGTAAAATTTTAAGTCTCATGATTTCATGCGAATTTTGGAAGATACTGCTTGGCAATAAACATATTCAATGAGGAGGTTCAATTTCAATGAGGGAGGTGCCTTAAAACCAAAACCATTTTTTCACCCTAGTGTTGTCTGCTTGTCCAAGGTAATCAAAAAGGAAGAAAGGCATTGAAAATGTTCTTCATTAGTTTTAATGGGAGCTAAGATTATAAGCTTTGAACAGCACTAAACCAGTTGAATTATTTATGAATTCATTTTGTTGCTCAATTTTAATAAAAACATTGCATTAGTTAATAAGACTGTACAATGCAGAACAATAAGACCTCAAAACAAAGTATATTACTTTTAGCAGAATTTTGTCATCTACCACTCACTCATTGGAGCTTTTATTTACCTAATAAATTACATTTTAAAATGAATAATAATGGTAAACTTTGAGCATGGAAGCTGTGGGAATACATTTAGAAACTTGGCCCATTATCAGGATTTCTGCTAGGGTAAAATGTTGGGCTGTTTGGAACCAAGGGGGAAACACAAGTTTGTTCAGATGTATGTTGATGTCAGATTATGAGCCATTCTAGATCAAACAAATTCTTTTGACATTGTAGCTAACACCATCAAAGCCATTCACAAAATGAAATCAACAAGGCAATCAACAAGAGTGGTTACCAGTTAAGATGCATACTGTCTTTTACCCATACTCATGGCACAAGTCTAATTATACCCCTTGCAAACGAAGTTCCTGGAGGTATATTGGAATCACTGTCCATTCATCCGCCTGTCCATCCATCCATCCATCTGACTGTCTGTCTGTGCAAGTTGTGTCCGGCTCAGAACTTTTTATGGCCTTAAAGGATTTTAATGATACTTGGTATTAATGTTGCCCACCACTAGAGGGTGTGTTGTGAATAAGGTTGAAATGCCGGTTTACAAGGTCACAAATTTAGTTCAAGTTCACATACTCCCCCCCCCCCCCCCCCCCCCCCCACCACATCCAAATCCAACTTTTACAAGTCTTGTCCAGCTCAGAACTTTTGATGGCCTTGAAGGATATTAATGATACTTGGTATTAATGTTGCATATCACCAGAGGGTATGACGTGAATAAGGTTGGTATGGCTGTCACAGACTAAGTTCAAGTTTACATACCCCAAATCCAACTAAAACAAGCTGAGTCCGGCTCAGAACTTTTGAATGTCTCTAAGGATACTAATGGTACTTGGTATTATTGTTGCCCACTATCAGAGATTGTGTTGTGGGGAGGGGGGAGGGGGGGCATTCTTGGTCCCAAGTTGGGACAGGCCACAACTAGTTTAAACAGGAATATTTTATAAGGGTAATATAATTATAGTTTTGGATAAAAGGGTCTCCTGCCCTTCTGGTGGAAACTATTAAGCAGGCATTTAAGTCTCTTTATTTTTGAGGGAGATTCAATATTTTCCAGAATATTTTTTGTTATATGAACCTCAAAATTGGGAATTTTAACATAATCTCACTATTAAAGTCATTAAAGTTTCCTCTTTGAGCCATCTGAAAATAAAAATCTCACTATTTTTGGTAAGAGATCTCTCTATTTTCGATTCGTCAGCTTAATATGTCTGATACCAAGGGGCTTAGGGTGCTCACCCATCCCGTTATTTCGACTTGCTTCATTTGCAGTATAACACATGCAAAAAAAAGATACAACATATCACATGGTTGCCATAGACCAATTACAGGTCCAGACCCATACTATAGAGGGGGTGGTTATAATCCACCAAAAGTCTGATAGTTGTAGTATATATTAACTTAAAAAACTTGCATTAAGTATCATCAGGGATGCACAGATTGAAAGTTTAAGATAACCCCACAAATGTTATGACCCCAAAATTTGCATAACTTTTTTGAGCCAAGATAACCCAATTCCATTTTGCTCTCTTTTGACTGTGTTTTTGTGGTGCTGAATTATTCTTGGTTGTCAGTATTTGCTCACTTGTCTTTGACTTGTTACAATTTATGGGACAGTGCCTAGAGGCACCCTCCCATAAATTGTGACAAAGTAAATCCACACAGACTTAATAATTTCACTAATATGAAGCACTTCCATAGAACATGAAGCCTTAAAGCTGCAGCATCTGCACTGAACACAAATATGGGCTTCCAGCACGCTATCAGTTAATGAACACAAAAATGAATATCTATCTTCAGAACTGTTCAGTAGATCTATCTTCCACAAGTTCAGTTGTGATGTCTCCACCAACCATCAGCCTCTATTGGCCAAGTATATAACTGGCCAGATATATTACTAGGGTCCTCAAAATGCGCAACACACAAGGCAAGTGAAAGCATACTTGTAAATCCATTGAATTCTGAGTAATCTCCAAATAATATCAAGCAACAAATATTAAACGACCAGGGTTCCCACTGGGAAATAGTACAAACAAGTAATCACAACTCAACAACAAAGGCTGTTACACACTTGCTACTTTGTGAGCGTTGAATGCATTGTGGTGATGGGATAGCTCAACATACTATTCCAAAAAATGTTTTGAATCACCCCAGTTTTCCCAACTTTATTGAAAGTATATGTGGCCAAATGTTTTATGAAATGTAACTTGGAATTCACGTCTCACATAATGTAAGACCTGAATCCCAACCTTTTCATTAGTAAATGTTAATGTTGAATTTGCACTGAGGGCAACGGTTGACACTATTTTGAAAGTGTCCTTAGGGCAAGAATTGACACTATATTGACACGTAAAATGCTTAAAAACGAATACTTATATTTATTTATTTATTTATTGGTGTTTAAGGTCACATACTTATGCACAATGGCTAATCGTGACCATTGACAGTTTTACTGGTGGAGGAAGCCAGAGTACCCAGAGAGAACACCGAGCAGCGACGAGCAACTGCCAGCTCCTCAAAATTCTAACTCTGTTCAAGGTCCGCTCAAGCAGGGTTACAGCGGTTGAAGACATGCGCACCATCGACGTGTAGTACGCCTTAATGCACGGTGTTATCGTGCTCCCATGTAGGCAACCGCGATAATGTATCTTGCCCAAGGACACAACAGGGGTCGTCCCGGACAGGGATCGAATACGGGACCTCTAGCATAGAAGTCCAACAGTCTACCACTGAGCAAACGAATACTTGAACTTTTCTCAGTTACAGTTCTTGAAAAGTAAAGTCTTTTCCTCTAGTGCACTTCGGGCGAAAAACTGCCCCATTGCTCCCTAGCATCAGGGCAAGTGGGAAGCTGCCACCCCCACCCACCCTTGCTTCCGACTCCCTTGCTGATTGGTTAAAAATGTGCCTTTTGGAAACCGAACACTCAAGTGCATGGTTAGAACAGCCTATACCTGAGATATATTTCCATCTAGCAGTTTTTTACCTCAACATTTAAATAAAATTTGGATCAGCTGATTGGGACAATATTTTGTATCCCCGCCAAATGATGTTTGTGGGGGTGTTGCGATAGGCTGCGTCCTTCTGTCAGTCCAGGCTCATATCTTCGCAACCGATGGCTGGATTTCCATGAAACTTCACATGAAAACATCCTATGTTAATCATTTCGTGCCCAGTGAAAATTCTCAGTTATGCCCCTTTGACTTAGAATTTTTTCAAGGAAGTCAGCATATCACCAAACGTTGTCTGGGATCCTTTTCAACAGTTACCAACAGATTTCAAATATTTTAGGTGCATGGGCTCACAAGATGTTTAAGTTGTACAGGTTTTCATATCAGCTTTTTCCACGTTCGCGTTTCAGCTTTGCAGACTCCGCTTTAAAGGGGGTTATGCGCCTTTGACTTTGATTTTTTCAAGTAAGTCAGTACATGACCAAAGTTGTATGGGGGTTAATTTCGACAATTACCAACAGATTTGAAATATTTTCTGTATATGAGCTCACTAGATGTTTAAGTGAAACGAGTTCCCATATTAGCATAGCCTACCCAGTTTTTCATGAGATATGCTCCTTCGACTTTTATTTTTGCAGACTCTGCTTTAAAGGGGGTTATGCGCCTTTGACTTTGATTTTTTCAAGTAAGTCAGTACATGACCAAAGTTGTATGGGGGTTAATTTCGACAATTACCAACAGATTTGAAATATTTTCTGTATATGAGCTCACCAGATGTTTAAGTCATGAGATATGCTCCTTCAACTTTTATTTTTATTCAAATCTGCATATTTTGAGAAGTTATCCAGGGTTTTTTTTTCTCAGTGATTACAAACTAATTCAGTGTATTTTTGGTGTGTGACCTCACAGGACAATAAAAAGAAATGAGTCTGCATACCAGACTCACCTGACCTATTTTGCCGAAGTTAGTCCCAATTTACGCCAATTCTTTAGTAAATCGGTGCTCGACCAAAAGTTGTC
This sequence comes from Pictodentalium vernedei, assembly GCA_031216915.1. Taxonomy (NCBI): domain Eukaryota; kingdom Metazoa; phylum Mollusca; class Scaphopoda; order Dentaliida; family Dentaliidae; genus Pictodentalium; species Pictodentalium vernedei. The sequence goes on along the minus strand of CM062291.1, from coordinate 254,164,018 downwards.
TAGGTTTTTTTCGAATGTTTTCTAACTGTTTACCAACAGTTTCTGAGTCCAATTACCTTGGGTTTCTGACATCATAGGATAATGAAGTGAAATATTTAATGGCACCCTTCTCAGAATGTGTCTGTTTAAGAAAAGACTTAAAATATTTGCACTGGCTGTCCTTCCGAATTGTGAGAGTTGAAAAAATAGGGTTAGGGGACAAAAATATGCCTTTTCAGTTGGATTCGAAACTGGACGGTGGTAGGGGGATAGTTAAATTTGAACACAAAAACACAAAAGCAACACATATTTTTTTCTGTTCATTTTTTAATGAAATGATATACTAAGTGGATACAGGGCTGCTCTCCCACAAATGAGCTTCATGAGCTGAGGAGACTGAAAAATGTTAGCACTGCTGCCAGTGCAAATCATTTAGTCTATTGTAACCACATGGCGGGTGATACCACAGACATGCTTCAATTTATTTATTTGCTGTTTAAGGTAATATATGTCTACACTATGGCTAATTGTGACCGCATATACTTCAATAAATTGTCCCAAATGGCCAATAAATGAATTACGATAGTTTTCCCATGCTATATAATATTTTTAATTCCACACTAATACCACAGTTTATAAGCATACATTTTGAGCCAAACAAACACACAGTTACCAAGATAGAATTTTCAGAGACTATCCATGACTTTTTCAATAGAAGTCTGATTTTCAATACCTTTAAGGGCCTGCAATTTTAGTTTCACATTCAAGCACTTTCATGTGCCAGTTGTCAAGGTGACAGCTTGAATTTACGATTTTGTGGTTTAACAAGTGTATAATTTTGATAATTTTCTCTCTTGGGGTAAACGCGTACATATAGGTATGTGCCGGACCCCGAAGACCCGATTTGTCAAGTAAGCCACATGAGTATCTTAATAGAAATAAATCAGACAAATGTGATAGCTTTAAAGGAGAGGAATCTCAAAAGGGCTGGTAACGCCATTTAGCGCTTATCTGGTCTGAAACAACGATATTGCCTCATAAGCTTCAAACAAAGGACGCTCGTTTAGCCATCCAGGGTCATAAGTCATCTAATTATATGGTCATTAGTGGCGATTATCTCCTAAAAATTGATAGCGCATGTGTAGGCTCTGTGTCCTCTCTTTCTGACAAGTGAACTGTCACAAATGTGAAAGGGTAGTAAACCTGAAAGAATTTAAAAGAATATTAAATTAAGATAGATCTAAGCGGCCAAGTCCAGGAGAAGCAATTAAAATGAGAATGAATATTCTGGCTATCGAAATAAAAATTGGGGGATTTCTCGGAAACTGCATTCCAGTCTGAAGTGTAAATGTGAGACTGTGGGTTGTAGGCGAACGAGGAGCTGGGGATGTCCCATACTATAGGTTAGAGGAGGGAGGTATCGCATCGGTGCGAAGGTATATGCATAGCCATCCAGGGTCATAAGTCATCTAATTATATGGTCATTAGTGGCGATTATCTCCTAATAATTGATAGCGCATGTGTAGGCTCTGTATCCTCTCTTTCTGACAAGTGAACTGTCACAAATGTGAAAGGGTAGTAAACCTGAAAGAATTTAAAAGAATATTAAATTAAGATAGATCTAAGCGGCCAAGTCCAGGAGAAGCAATTAAAATGAGAATGAATATTCTGGCTATCGAAATAAAAATTGGGGGATTTCTCGGAAACTGCATTCCAGTCTGAAGTGTGAATGTGAGACTGTGGGTTGTAGGCGAACGAGGAGCTGGGGATGCCCCATACTATAGGTTAGAGGAGGGAGGTATCGCATCGGTGCGAAGGTATATGCACGTTGTAACGTAAGAGGAACCACAGAGCTCATATTTAGAATAGGAACAGTCACGAGCTAAGCCGATGGCCATATCTGAGTGTAGGACCAGGGATAGGAAGTACGAACTCGGGGAGCTATTGGTATTTAGGAAGTCGGCATACCTGTTGTAGAGGGCAAGCCATACGAGGGCAGAGTAGGCTTTGCCTGCATGAACGTGACAATACGTTACTGGCCGTGCGACGGCAGTGAAAAAGTGAAGTGAAAGGGCGATCAAAGTTCAAACACCAGCGACAAGGAAGGAAAACCAGCGACAACAGAGAATGTGGGTCCGCAAGTGACTCAAAAATGGTATGGGTGGGGTGTGATTGACTTTTTGTTTTTCTGATTCATTGCATTTCATGTAAGTCACAAATTACCATATTTATTTTTGTATATGTATTAAAATTGTTTTCACTGAACCCCTGATCATTTATGCTTTTTGGGGAAAAGTCATTGACCCGTTCAGTATAAGAACTACCCCAACAAAAACGAAACGGGTGGGTTCGTCACGGTGAGATATACGTTCACGCACGGACTCCTTGAGTTTTGGCTGAATACGAGGCGAGAATCAATTTCTTCCAGTAGCGACAAAGTCCGGTTTCCGACACCAGTACAAAAGGTTATAGGGCAGCTGCTCAGTCATAGTCTGCAGAGTAGAGACTTTTGTAATAAATAGCCTGTTAAGTGCTGAACATCTGTACTCAGTAGAGATCTTTTCATAATTGGCGCATATTGGAGTGAAAATTCCAAGTGTGCTGACAATAAACAACTTTTGGACACTGCGACATAATAACAATAACCCTCTGGTCAGCCACAGATTTGTCGCGGTTTTCATATGAGAAGGTCGTGATTACCATTTGCTCCCAAGTGGTATGTCAGTTCCAAATATTTGAATTAGAGTAACCCGCCGTGAAAAGTTACTACCGGAAATGATGCAATCTCAAAAACTAAGTAGCCTTAAGAAAGAAATATTGTTTTTAAAAATCTTTGAAGCATTTTACTGAAATCTTGCATCATTCTGAATATCCTGGAAAGAAAGAGAGGTAATTTGATGAAGAACTTTGGAGCTTAAAAAATGTCCCCAAAAATTGTTCCCGTGATGGGTAGAGTCTATCCTGTCAATTTTTCTCTCATATTGTTGTTTGACCCCCTGTTTTGTGGACAGAAGTTATCAGAACAAAATTGTCTGAAGGGCTCTACTTGACAAAGATATTTGAATGCCCAAATTAAAATGATGCCATCATATTTTTTCACATGAACATTATATAATTATGGTCGCCTGTGGGAAAATGTTTAGAACGGGAAGATTTGGCCTCGGGAAGATTCGGCCTTGTCTTTTTCGGCCTCTGGAAGATTCGGCCGTTATTTGATGTCTTAATCAAGATTATCTGACAATGGTTTATTGCTTTCTGGGTGGCCTGTGTGATAAAGAGAAGCCAGGCTTTGAAGAGTACCTTGATGGCACCTGGGGGGAGGGGGGGGGGGGGGCTCTGTTGTTCAAGCTGAGGTCGCGGTCACTAGAGCTTGGCGGAAAACTGGGAAAGACAATGAAAAGGAGTGCCAAATGTGTAATTTAGGCGTAGTGGAGGCCATGGAACACTTTCTACTAGAATGTCCAAAATGCCAGTCTAACAGAATAAGATTCACTGACAGTATAATGGGTAAGTGGGTGGGAGAATGAAGGACAGGTGGGTTAGTGAGTGACAGTAAAGAGAGGGTAGTATGCTTATAGGAGGGATTGGGGCGGGATGCCATTAAGCAGTTCATCTTAGGGTGTTAGGGGGAGAAAAGAGGTGTGGGAATAGGGAGGCAGTTGGGAGCACAAGTGTAACCAAGGCCTTCTCACCTCAGAATGGCGACAAATCAGCGGTCGGCCAAAGTGTTATTATTATTGAAACTTTCTTGGTAATACCACAAATATGGATGTCATTGAAACCAACTAAATGATTCGGTCCAACGACATCTATATTTGTATGGTTCCTGTTAGTTCAAATTATTGTTACTTAATCTGCTGAACCCCAACTGTTTTAAACTTAGCATTAACAATAAAACATAATAGAAATAAAAAAAACCAATATATATTACCAAATAAAAAGTAAAAACAAAACATGGAATTTTAACAGAAAAAAATGCTCTGAGGTGAGAAGATTCAGCCCTCTGAATGTGCCGAATTGAGAAGATTCGGCCTTTTGGGGCCAAATCTTCGTGGCCTAATCTTCTCATGTGAATCTTCCCGTACCCGTTATGTCTATAGGAAAATACTTTTTTTTGCCTTTCATGTCTGATTTAATTATCATTATTGGGGATTCGTTCGTATTTAAATGTTAAAAACAATTAAAAAGCAACTTTGTCACCAAAAGAGCATTTATGGAAACATTTGGAAGAAAAAAATGGAAAAATAACACAATCAAATGTTAAATGTGAATTTGTGCATAGCAACCAATACGTTGTACAGTACTAGTGCTGACAAGTTTGTCGTGTTACAGTATAAAATTCCAGTAACAGCTGTGAAATATATTTCCATCTCTGATCCAAGTACCCATCCCCATCCCATACTGGACCAATCATCTCATTAAAACACATTTGCCTAGACTGTACAGCATGTTTTCTTAGACTGATGTTACATTAACAGCTTAAACTTTCTATATCATATGCTTTGCTTTGGAACTGCAATACTCATGGTCCACTGAGTTTTTTTTCTAACTGATAGCCTTGTTCTGGCTCTACTCGCTGCGTTTTCTACCTCCAGATTGTGTGACTGCTTGTTATGAGTGTCCATCTGTCTGTCTGTCTCGCCGTCTGCCAAAGTGCTTCTTTGCTTTTCAATTGCTTGGTATTACATGCCAATAATAGACAGCTGACTCTCAGCCACCCAACCCCTCATCTTCAATAAACCTCATCTCTTGTTGCTGTTGGAGCAACCTTCTGGTTCATCTCTTTGGAAATATTTTTACTGAAACTTCTTCTTTTTTCGCAGAATGGATGTATGTTAGGATCAACTTGAAACTCAAAGTTGTGAAAGTGCAAGTTATGGATACTTGCAGCTCGAACAGAGTAGTGCAGAATTAATATTTTGTGATTTCAGGCATTTTAACAGTGAAATGAGATACCACAGATGCAGTACTGGCCATACTGATGGAAAAAATCTGTGTTTTTATTTGATTTGATTTGTCAGTATCATATCAATGAGTCTGGGTGCCCACTCTGAGAAAATTGAGTATGTTCTCTACTAAAATTGCAAAATATTCATCAAATATAATGTGAAATCTTTTCAGAAGCCAAGGTGTGATCTTAAAAACCACTACAAATAAGAAATATAATATCACAAGAAGTTTGTTTTTTGTAAAAATAATTTGAATGATGAATTGTGTTATGGCTTTTGATGAAACATGGCATTCCGTGAGGCTAATTCAGTCTATCTTTGTACCATATATGTAGGTGGAAGAAAATTTTACATTCATTGTTATAATGTGGGTGAGCCTATTGATATTGGTGAGTTATATAGCTGCAACTTGAATATCAATTTCTCAAAACGAATTTGAGATTTATGTTATTTTGGGCAGGTTGGTAGGTATTGGGCAGATTCGGATCCTGGAGGATTCGGACCTTCGAGGATTCGGATCCCGACATAGAGGATTCAAGCTTTGGAGAATTTGGACCTTGGAGGGTTCAGACACTGACTTTGGAGGATTCTGACCAAGCATAATTTTATTCTAGGCTATTGCAAAATGCTATTTAAGATGGGTAGAAGAAAACCTACTTGATACCTATATTTTTCTACAACTCTTATTCTATTTGTTAAAATAAAACAACAGCTGTTCATTTTTATATTTAATTCGTATTTGGCCTATTATATATTTTGTGAATCTCGTCATACCAAAAGAAAGCCATTGTGATATCAGTTCCGTAATTGATTCCTCAAACCATTTTATTAATTAATTTGTTAGTGTTTTGTACAGAACTGATTGCTCTCATCAGTTATGATTTTAGAAATGGCTTTTGGTTAATTATAAATCACCGCCTACAACACAGTAGTGGATACTCACATAGGAAACAAATGTAGTGATCGCCTGTTCAATATTCTCAATTATTTTATGAAGAAGAATCTAACTTTTTTGGATTTGTTTTAATTGATTTTCGGGAATTCTAAGTTTACATGAATCAGTGGATTGTTTTCTGAACTTTAAGAACACTTAATTCTATTCTGTTGAGCTTCCAGAATCAATTTACCAGCGTATCTTGGACACCACTACGATACGCCATGCTACATGCACTTTATATAAGCACATTGAGTCTGAATTGGGGCCATTCAATTTTAACAATATTTACTAGGAAAATGATATCGGGATGATAAAATGAGCATCAAATTACACAGTGGATTCAACAGTAAGCTGCCAGCTTATAGTGAACTGTCTCCACTAGATAGACACCGAACACTTGTTATCGTGCGGTCGGTCTATTTGCAGTAAGTTCCCGCCTCTGTAATACCTCTAGCTATCTAGCCCAAATACATTTCATGAAAACTCGGAGTATGGAGTAGTTAGCCCATTAAATCGTTTAAACCGTGATTGGTTGTTCTGTGACTTTCCCCACCAACCACGAATCTTCGTTTGTGCACTATTCAGGTCCGAATTATTCACCGAGTCAGTCCAAGTTGCCTAGAAAGTTGGGCCAACTTGTCTTGAAACTTGGGTCGACTTCTTCAAAAGTTAGGCCGAGTTGTCTTGAAAGTTGGTCCGAGTTGTCTTCAGAAGTGGTCCGAGTTGTCTTTGAAGTTGGTCCGAGTTGTCTTCAAAGTTGGTCCGAGTTGTCTTGGTCCCAGTTGTCTTTCATTTGAGTTGTCTGTAATTCACAATTATAGAATTCCAGGTGCCGAATCGTCCAAACTCTGGTGCCGAATCGTCCAAAAACCCAGGTGCCGAATCGTCCGGCATTCTATTTCTCCAAGGTGCGATTCCACCTGTATTCGTCCTAAATGCTCTTCCGAAGTCTGCAGAAGAGGTCGGTGCCCGTCAAGTTTCACGAAGTTACCATTTTTTGCAAGTCATCGAATCCATATCTGAACCCAAGAACGAAAACAACCGCGAACATGTTTAAATTTACAAGCGCTTTGACAAACGTTTTTCACTATAAAATTTTTTGCACTTCGACAAAATCTTCGAGTCTACTGTATGAATATTTAAGAACTCTGTTTATCAGAGTGTCTTTGTGACGATAGGTTTAGAGAATAGCCTTTGGTATGATCATCAATGTCATTACGTATTCTAATTACCGAGATACGGTTCGACGATTTACCCAATAGAAGTATTAGAACCCATTGATACCTCATAGAAATTAACTGGCTCCCCATAAATACCCCGTATAACATTTCACAGTAGATTATCGCGCGACCCCCCCCCCCCCCCTCCCCATGCCATGAGCTTGTTCATGTAAATACTAAATGGTGGTGCAGTCAAGGTGCCAATAGCGGATCACTTTTTTCGAGACACACTAAAAAGTGTAGCCCGAGCTGAGAATATGGTGTAGCTGAGAAATAAAGTTTCGTTTTCTTTCTTATTTATCGTTAGATTTCAGTTATTTTTGGTATACAAATCACTGGTAGCCAAATGAATCTAGGCAAAGTGAAATGGGTATTTTTGAACGTCTATTTTGTGAAATATACAAAAAAAATTACTACGAGAGACACTAAAAAGTGTAGCCGAGTAATAAAGTGTCGTTTTCTCGTTTGTCAATTAATTTCAATAATTTTTGGTATATGTATTAGTGATAGATAAGCGAATCCAGACAAAGTGAAATGGATATTTTAAACAGTATATTTTGAGAGAAATACGAAAAATTAACTCCGAGAGACACTGACAAGTGTAGCTGAATTTCCGAGCCAGTTAATTAACTGGACCGGCTCCGATATACACTTGAAAGTGTATCTGGATTGCTTAGCTAGTTAATTAACAGAGGCGAAATATAATTTAACATATGATAATAGAACATTTTATAAACATTTTTACAATTTTTTACAAATGTATCCGGCATTCTTGGTAAAAGGTAATACATAATAAAACATTTCATAAATGACATTTTTCACAAATGTAATCATCATTAGCACAAGTGATATTTGCACACTTATAATGCGCCCAAGATTCAGTTTTCCTCACTACATTCAACCATATTATCAAATAAATTTGGCATTCTTCACAATCCAAGTCCAATTCATGTGTCATTTTATGCTACCACCACCACCCCTTGTCCCCTTCCCAGTGAACATTTTTACCCACATATATTGATCACAAAGAGCGTCTTTTGCAAACTAAAAACAAAAACAAAAACAGAATAGCCATGAAGAATAATCACCACGACTATTGTTATGATGCTATTGTTAGGATTACTGTTAATCGCCTTTGTTGTGAAAATAATGTCAACATAGTAGTTAATTAACCGGCTCGGCAATTCAGCTACACTTAATTGTTTGTGTCTCGCGGAGTTATTTTTTTCGTATTTCTCATAAAATATACTGTTTAAAATATCCCTTTCTTTTTATCTGGATTCGTCTGGCTATCACTAATATATATACCAAAAATTATTAAAATTGAGCGATAAACAAACGAGAAAACAACACTTTATTACTCGGCTACACCAGATTCTCGGCTACACTTTTTAGTGTCTCTCAGAGCAATTTTATCGTATATTTCACTAAATATACGTTTAAACACACCCATTCACTTTGTCTAGATTCATTTGTCTACAAATGATTTATATACCAAAAATAACTGAAATCTAACGATAAATAAGAAAGAAAACGAAACTTTATTTCTCAGCTACACCATATTCTCAGCTCGGGCTCGGGCTACACTTTTCAGTGTGTCCCCTTTTTTCCTTTTTCGTGTTATTTTGCTTCTGTTATTTTTTTAAAAATTCCAAGCGTGTTCTGTGGTAAGAACAATTCTTCCTCTGCATGACCAACCTTTTTTAAAACTATAATGGATGGAAGACTTAATTGATTAGTCTTGCGTACCACCGTTGGGTGCCAATAGTGGATCACTTCCGCCAATAGCGGATCACGTGATTCAATTCAGGCCTGGCATTCTGAAAAATCGCTCTCCTCAATCAGCTTAGGAGAGCAATTAGCTTTACACAGCATTTTAAGTATCCAGTTGAACGAACTCATTGAAACTGAAACCAACAGACTACATCAGTGATTTTATTAACTTTACTAAGGTAAAGCGAAATCTCTTAGACATCTAGATGTCTCACTCAACAACCGAACACACACTTGACAAGACCTGTGTGTGTACCCAGACCTGTTGTCCAAGAAAGTCATAGGCCTACCACTACCACCTTCAACCCCCCAAGGGGGGGTTGAAGGTGGTAATGGTAGGCATATGACTTTCTTGGACAACAGGTCTGCTTGAATCTACAGTCACATCCTGGTGCAAGTACTTCCAGTGACAGGATAGTAGTAATGGTAGTATATTATAGTGCCAATATTCCTTGAATAATTACCCCTCAAACTGTGATGTCAGTTGTTGAACTTGAAACTGACGGAAAAAAAAATATTGCTGTGACCCATTTTGCTTCAAATGATTGCAACTGTGTTTGGGTATGGTTGCAGCCATTACCTTTTACCACTAAACCACTTTCAAAATGAAATTACGTGATGTTATGTGACTTCGAAGTTAAATTACATTTTTGCTTTACAACAAAAATTTAATGTGAGCATAATACATGTCATCTCAATCATCCAAAACCAAAATATTTAGGAGGGCAATTTTTTGCTCTCCTTAATTCTTTCAGGGGGGCAGTAAGAAGAGCTAAAAAATCGCTCTCCTGAAATTGCCAAGCCTGTCAGTTTGATTCTACCTGTTAGGATGGATACTTTTTCCCTATTATTTACTGGTTTTGAATCGCAAAACATATTTCAGATTATTTTCAGACAGTCTGGTAGCAAAAAAAATTAGAGTACAGACTGGTGGCGCTAACGAATGGGGGAGGGGAGGGGGGGGGGTTGTAGGACGATGACGCAAAGTGTTGTGCGTCATCATCTTTGATCAGATATGTATCCTGTGCAATTCAACAATTCGAGGCGTACAACTCACTAGTCGCGAGAGCCTGAAAATCCTAAATGGAGGCTGGTGGCACCAACAACGTGGGTGGGGATGGGGTGCTCTCACCCCTGGTGCTAAAGCAGATTCCCTTTCGTGTCATGAGTCCCTGTGTTAAAAATGTTTCGGCACCACCCCTGTTCTGCAAGTATTAACCAAAAATGCCAGAACTTAATGAATGTCATATCCAAAACTTTTGATTGCAACAGGATGGCGATCTGTGACATATCGATGTATCAACAAATACCAGCGATGTCCATCAGGGACGTCATCTGACGAAACTGGTCATATTTTTAAATGCTGTCTGACACTTCTGAGGAGGGGCTACACCACCTCATTGGTCGGACCTGGCCAGTCAGAAATGCTTGTGTTTTCCTACCGGGTCAGAGCCTTTCAATGAGGGGGTTGTAGCCCCATCCTCCCGATCACACATGGGACATCATTTACAGCAAGCCCCCAATTACTGTGCACTCACTCTCGTTGTCAAATCGTTTTCCTCATGCTGATGGTGATGGGGGTGAGGTTCTTTGTGTTTTTAGGCCAATTAGTGAGTTCAATAGCTGGTCATCGCAACAGCCTTGGGGCTACCCAACAATGTGTCGCAAGCTCCAGTTTTCAGCAAATTCAGGTTTGACAAACTTGTCGAGCAGACAATGGATTGTCTATCCGGTTTATAAGAAGCAGGAACCATATGTCGGCTTTATTTATTTATTTTGATTGGTGTTTAACGACGTTTTTACAGCTTTAACAGCTAGGGCACATTGTGTCTGTAACAGGCTTACATACAATGGAAGCCAAGACAGCCAGAGGAAACAACTGAGCAACAACAAATGCATGCAAGATCTCCAGACTCTACTAAGCACTGCACGACAGTACCATGCACTGCGGAGCACAGGCTGGGTTAGATAGGTTGGAGACATGTGCACCCCAGCGTGCACCCCCACCCCCAACACACACACATACATGGGCAATATCTGGGTAACTTGCATTGCCCAGGGACACAGAAGCAGGTTGACTAATTTCCAAATAGATACAAATTAAGTGACAGCAGCATTTTCATAATTAAAAGTTCTCCAATCTGCAAACTCCTTCAGCTTCTCTGACCATTTTTGAAGTTCTCAAGCTAATAAATTTTTTACAGTATGGGTTCCAGGCGCGTAGCCACAGGGGGGGGGGGTTGTACCCTCCTCCCCCCAAATTGAGCTGTGCCCCCCTAAAAGAGAGAGAGGGATGGAGAGAGAGAGAGAAAGAGGGAGAGGGCAGGAAGGGAGAGAGATGAAACGTGATAATAGAAGTATATAAAATATAAAGAGAGGCCACGCTGCCGAAGCGATGTCGCATTTTCAGTAGGGCTGCCATATGGTCACTGATTAGGCTAACCGGAGTGGATCTTGCCAGGATTCCTAGCAAGATCTGCTCCGGCTAGCCTAATCAGTGACCAGGTAGACCCCTAAATTAAAAGGCAGCGGGCTCCGGGGGTCGGTTGGCTTCATGTAGCTTCTCACATTTTTCACACCCCCCCCCTCCCCCATCTCTCTAATTCCCCTACTGATCTTTGGAGATTTGATGGGTATCTCTCAATGAAATCATGCAAATGTGGATATCATTGGACCGGCTCGGTGAGCTCCAATGATATCCATATTTCCATGGTTGTAATATGCAACATTCAATATATTTCAGATTTTAGGAGCCCAATTTGTGTGAACTTTCTGGACATTTTCTCCCGCTTTGTTGGATAAAGGATCAATGTGCGTTCTCTTCCGATAATCGCAGGGAATCGGCAGCAAGCCCTTATATTATTGTAACTGCTAGTGGGTTGTGGGGGATATATTTTAATTTTTCTGCACAAACTGAAATCGGAACACAACACTCGAAGTTTGTCAGCTGGCATTTGGAACGCTAGCTACTTTTAAAACACAAAATATCGAGTGGTAGGCCTAGACTGTCACGGCAAGTTGCTCAAGAATTAGTATGGTCGCCGAGTGAATTCGATCAGTTGCATGTATTTTATTTGTTTTTTTTTTTTCTTAACTTTTTTATAGCTCGGAACACTATATTTGAAAAAAGAAAATTATTAGCAAATTTCGATGAGAATGTGGAAATGATCATGTGGTTGGCATATATTCGCACTATCCGAAACAACACATGCAAATAATTTGTTTTATATGTCATCACAGTAAACAAAATTGAGTTTGCCGCGTTTCCTCATTTTTTGCAGTGCCTGATCCACTAATGGGTAGTTGACCGAGGCACGCGGGTCGAAGTTTATTTCATCTTTTCATGTCTGATTGGTCTGGACTTTTTTATAATTAGATTGCCTATGTTCTAACCTTCAAAATGACACCAAACACCATAAACTTTAACTTTTATTCAGCTGGTGAATTTCGTGTTTGGTTTTTGTTTCCGTTTCAGTTCTTGGAAAAACTTCCCCAAATCGAAAGGGGTTTGTACTTCCTACTTTCATTTTCAGAATTAAACGGCAGACCTCACAGGTGATATTCTTCCGGTTGCAAAACATTGCCCATACCTGTATGACTGTGGACTCTGTTCATATATCAAACAATCACTTTTAATTCAACGTGATCATTCATGACTGAGTGATCCGCTAATGGGGTTGATCCGCTATTGGCACCTTGACTGTGGTTGTTCGACGATTTACACCCATACTAGGCATTGCCACAGAACGACACAGGGTCAGGGGTAGTCGGTGATTTCGACCCATGTCGATTTCGACACAAGTGAGTTGGACTCACTGGGTCCATGTTGTTTCGACCCCGGGACATTTCGTCCCCTACTTGGTGGGACGTTTCATCCCCGTGACAGGGTGGGACGTTTCGTCCACAGTTGGGGACGAAACGTCCCACTTCAATATGGGATTGGATTTTTTTTCATAAATGAGGGAAGCATCTGCTCGTAACCAATGATGGTCACTCATGTGGCATCGAGGTTGGATTTTATGCATAATTAGATATCATATTAGCAGACTAAGTCAGTGAGGATTACCTCGCTACTCATTGAGATCTTTAGGATTGAGTCTGTGAGGATTGCCTTGCAACTCTGCGTGTGGGGAGTGGGCTCTGAAGAAACACACCCCTTATCCCATCCATAGCAACAATCGCACAACAGGCACAATATACAATAGCGGATACCTATCTTTCTCTCTACCTATAACTTTTCTAATTGAACATTCTCAAATTTTCTTGCAACACTTTTATAAAGAAGACGCATGGAAATGGTAGACAAAGCGTAGGAGGAATTGGTGCAACCTACCTTTCTGCAACATACACAAGAAACCACCAAACACTAGGCAAGGATTGAAACAAGCTTGTCTGGCTGGGGATGAGTGTACATTTTATATAAATAAACATTTGAATAAAGATTTAACAGCCCTTTTAAGGGCTTGTGGGTGTGTGTCTGTGAGAGGGTGTTTTTTTTGGGGGGGGGGTGGAGGAGGTCATTTGGAATTCCCGCAGGATAACCAGATACCTCATAATCACATACGGCATCCTATCTCCCAGAAGGCTTGATGGATGACTCCCGGTAGTTTGGAGCCATAAACTGCACCCAAATGTAAGGAAATACGTGTATTATCGATTGCAGCTGGTAATGAGGGCGAAAGCTTGATATATATTCCTAATTTCGAGTTTTGAGTTCCCATAAAAACTTGATGGGAACTTTTTCTATAGGATTGAATGGTAAGAATCTGAACGTAGAGGGGTAGCCACTATGTTTGGATCGCTGAACTACTTCAATGGGTGCCCTCAGGTTCCTGTTCTTGAAGCCATGTCTGCCTTAATGGTAAAAGGGATGATGTGTCATGCTGATAGATTCCCTGTAGTAGCTTGAATACCTCAATCATGTCCCCTTCTAGATGTCAGTAGGCAAGGGTTTCCAGTTTAAGTTTCTTCAATCTTTCTTCATATGGTAGATCTTTATACCCTGGTAGCTGTTTTGTGACCCTCCTTTGAACTTTTTCGACTTTTTCAATTTGGTGTTTGGTATGCGGGTGCCAGGCGGATGACGCGTATTCAAGTTGACTTCTGACCATGGCCTTATATAGCGGTACAAAAGTAGTTTCGTTGAGGTGTTTGTATGTCCTTATGATTCCAAAAATGCTGTTTGCCTTGTTTACTTTTTCTTCTATGTGCTGGTCGAAACTTAATCTGTTGTCAGTGGTCACTCCTATGTCTTTTTCACATACTGTTTCTTTTATTTCACTTCTTTTATTGCTATCTGTTATATGGCATGGACTGTTAGGCCTGTTGAATTGTCCCGTCCTATGGTCATATATTTACATTTATCTGGGTGAAATTTCAGGAGCCATATGTTGGACTATACTACAAGGCTGTCTATATCTTTGAATAATTTGTCTATCCTCCTCTTCCTTGATTGCTCTGAAAAGCTTTGTGTCATCTGCATCTAAATATTTGGACACTCAAAATATTAGAACACCATAATTTTGGGAGAAAAATATTTTTTTTAACCTTCTATCTTTGGGACACCCAGGAAACCTTTCGGACTTGGAACACCTTTTCGACCCAAGAGGAATGTGGTGGTGTATTGGTAGGTTCCCCCCACCCCCCCCCCCCCCCCCCCCAAAAAAAAAAAATATATATATATATACTACTTACTTGTACTAATTTGTGTTGTTTTTCATTACAATTCCCTCACGTTATCACGATTAAAATCCATGTAGTAAAGAACCAGAAAATAAACGTTTTAATTAAAATGCCATTCTGAAGATTGATGTAGCATACCAGTACTACATGCACTGCACGTGTATATTTCTATACAACAGCTGAAAACAAATCCCACAATTCCCCATTGAAAACTTCCGATCCCATGAGCTGATTAGTAAAAAGCCCCATCAGACAAATGCTGATTATTTTAGACAACAATCGGCCGATACTGAATGCTGATGTCAGATGGTTTCTTTATTATTCAAGCTAACTGCAGAAGCTGGCTGATTTACAGTAATCAGAATTTAATTTACATGCCATAAATCCCTATCAACCCGGAAGATAACACACTTTTAATGCTCACTTCAATAAGTTAAATAACAGACATCAAAGGGTTAATTTTATCTCAATGAAGCACCATCAGTGCTGTATATTTTCGATTTAAAATAAATGGGCCCGGTAAGTTTTGAGAAAACAGGAGTCAATTAATCTGCAGGAAAAATAAAAGTGGATTGGGGCACAACTGAGTCAAGAAGTTGTCAAAAGCCGTTGTTGGAACCACACGTTTTAAAGGAGGAGTTTCTTTTCGGGAAACCCATATATGGGATTGTGTCACCCAAGTTATGACGTTGCACTGCATTATCTATTTTTATCACGTGCTCCACACATTTCAACATGAGAAAATTTCAGTGGCCTCGTGTTGATAAATCCCACCCCGAATGGCCCGATATTAAACTTATTGCACCCAAACCTCTCACAGTTAACACAGATTACTAATATGGAGGAATTATCTGTCCAATATAGGAATAAAGAATGCCATTATATATTTAATGAGACGACGAGCGTGGTTGAAAGAAATATTGTGACATTTTGCAGAATGCAGTACAGTTTGGGTAGTGAAGAGCGTCCGCAGTCTCAGGATGGATAAAAAACAACTCTGTTCACAGTTACACAATCAAAATCTTTAATATAATATTCTGCCTTTTCTTTCACAAACCATCACTTAACTGATATCAGTAAAAGACGAGTGACGTACCGATCGCTTGCCACTGGTTGTCCCACGAAGGGGAAGAAAGTTCATTACAGATCATCCATACATAACACTTTCACTGAGTTTCAGACAATTGGCGAGGGCTGATGTTGAACCATCGAGTGCCGATGGTGAATCGATGGCCGGGTGCCGATGTTACACCGATTAATCGTCTCATCTCTAATCATGAGAAAAATATGTGCTGAGATGCTGATTTGAATGGGCCTGGTAAGTTTTGAGAAAACAGGAGTCAATTAATCTGCAGGAAAAATAAAAGTGGATTGGGGCACATTCTGTGTTGTTTTTTCATTCCAAACTCCCCTGTTATTGGGTGCCGAGGCCAAGGTGAAACGAAATGATACACTGGACAGGTGACCCTGACAATGAGAAGCCGACTGAGATGGCGAACATGGCCGTAACAACGAATAATTGCATTGAAAAGGACGAGATCAGCTGCCTTGTATTGACACACTCCCGTGGAAAATTTTAAAAATAAAGTACAGTGTAAATGCAAGGACGGATCCAGTGCCCCTCCCCCTCAAGGTTTCGGCTGGCCATGTTTTTTTTATCCAATGTGGACTATTCTTTTTCTAAACAGTCCTTCAAATGAGGCCCTATGATGGTATCATGCGTACACGATCTACACTTGTCTATTTTGCTGTAGAAACTGTGCAACCAATATGTGATTTGAACTAGGCATGATCCTTCAGAAATGTGTCCCCCCCAACAAAAATTCCTGGATCCGCCCCTGTAAATGTACAGAAAAAGGCATGACAGGTACCACTCCCAGAATAATAAATAATAACCGTATTTCGCATTTACATCTCAATTTCTTGTTTTACGCTAAACAGACTTTCAAATAACTGTGGCCTAAAATGGGTCAAATTCACAGACAAGATTTCGACACGCTTTGGTAAATTCGAAAAATGGGTTGAATTTATGGAAGTGATTTGGTTTATGGTAAGAAAAAAAGAGAAGACTGGTCCATATTCTATGTATCAGTAAAGAGATTTATCACAAAAAATACGGTGAATAATCGAGAGAATATATAAAAACACAGTCCTGTATGTCTGGATAGTGAAGAAACAGCTATGAATCCACAATTCAGAACAGGACATCGTCAACATCAAGGGTACGTTTCCGTGTGCCATTCGAGAATACTAGTGTTTTTCTGGACATGCACAGATAAGGCAGAATGTGATTCGTGTCGTTTTGTTCAAGTGGACGTATTCTGGAATCTTATTCGGAATGCATTCTGTTAATCCACCTCATGAGGAGGAATAAACGTTATTCTAGACATGTGCACTGCCTTATAAAGTTTTGCACACCGCTAATCTTAAGGCCAAAATTTGTTTTCAACGGTGGCATATCAGTGCCAACTATCTCCGGTTATTTATCTGTTACAACAGATTAATAAACTTTTATAACAGATTCATAATTTGTTTTAACAGATTAGTAATGTGTTATATAGACAATAAACATATAGTGTGTTTTTATATCTGTGTTATACAACGAGTTGAAATATGGTTTATTTTTTCGATGCTTCGCCGAGAAAAAATAAACCATATTTCAACGAGTTGTATAACACAGATATAAAAACACACTATAGGCCACACAAAGTAGATCTTCTGTTTCTCAGGCCATTATTTGTGAAATTGCATGCGGGCGAGCGGTTTTTATTTTATTTTTTATTTCAGTAATTTCTTCTTTGCCATCAAAAGTTCATGTTCTTGGTTCAAGTTTTAGGCCTCATAACCTACAGAATAGCATGGGTGGTGGTGTATTTCATCCCTTGAGTGCAAGAAAGCTTTGCAATGCTAAAGCATTGCAAAGCCTTCATACACTCAAGGGACAAATTCATCAGTTTTTTTAACTTGGGTAAAATATCAGACATAAACCATTTAATTTTTATTTTTTTTTAAGTTTAAATTGGTTATAAAAAGAGAGCATGCGGCAGCCAAAAGGACCATGAGGGAGGGCCTGAGAAACAGATTTTTTATTTTTTTAGGCCATATGTTTATTGTTTTTATCTGATAACAAACAGACACCCGTCTCGTGCGTCTACCCGACTTATATATGCTTCCCTCGGGCCTCCAAAGAAAACCAGTCTACGAGACAAAAGAAATAGGACAAGACGCATAGAGTTGTGTCCCTTACATTACAAAATCGATGACGCCGATTGTAAAGTGCGATTGCACTTCTTGCATCATGTAACTGTGCTGGAACAAAATAAATTTCAACTATTTTATTAACAGTAACAAAACGGTGTTTCAGTAGAGTTATTCTTTTTTTGACATAGTTCCAGTTTTCTTCCGTGTTTTATGCTGTAGTCCCAATATAACAAATAATTTTGCGTTTGTTTACAATTTTTACGAAGTGTTTTTTTTTTCAGGTAGAGCAGACGAACTTTTAATTAGCGCAGTTCTGCGAGTACTTTTGATTGAGGCCGTGACTATAAATAGTTCGCAGTCACCGCATACTAATTACTATTAACATTCAAGTACTTTCTACAATGTTTTGAAGCAAAATTTTAGGTTGCCTTTATTGAAGCAAAATAAATAAGAATTGACACCATCAGAGGATTTTGACAAAGTGCAATAAGCGTACAATTAAAACTTGCCCTGTGATATAACGATGTTTCATGAATGAATGAATGAAAATGGAATTGAAAGAGGTCAGAGGTCGTTCGCATAAATTATAATTATATACAACACCCGTTGTATATACTTCAAGTATATACAACGGTTGTTATACTCTATGGTTATCAGATAAAACCAACTAATACATGTAACCCTTTTTAACAGTGTTTATTCAGTTATACAGTAACAGATAAAGTAGGCCTTATCTTTTTCAACCAATTAATGTCATAATAATCTGTTATAGTAATCTTTTAAAACCAACTAATGGGGCGCGCTGTGGCTCATTGACTGGCGCGTTGGACTTGTGACCGAGAAATCGACAGTTCGAAAGTGGTCCATGCCACTTGCGTTGTGACCCTGAGCAAGTCACTTAATCCTAACTGCTCGCATAGGGCATGCATGCATTCAACCAATGCTCATCTGGCTTGTGTCTGGTTAGTACGTTGGAGGGTCTAGCATGACACACTAGTCTGGTGAATTCTGAACATATTCGGAATGGCCCACGGCAACGTACCTCAAGTCAAAAGGTATCACTTTTGATGAGCAAAATGATCCGCATAATAGTTTATTCTTTTTAAAATAGCTAGCACAAGATAATAATATACATGTAGCAAGTAGCACAAATAAAACTATGATAAATCAAACAAAGATAATATACATAATATAATTTTATGGATTTGTTTTGCCTACATGCATGAAGGAAGTACAACCAGTTAACACTAAACCCAAGTAGCCCATGGCTTTAAATTATCACCTTTTAGTGCTTATAGTACCATTAAAATCTTCATCTTACAAGCACATCAAAGCACATATCATCCAGCTTACTGTTTATACAGCAATTTGGGTGTGGTGGAGACCCTGGAACACTTTCTTCTAGAATGCCCCAAATACCAGTCTAAAAGAACAAGATTCACTGGGAGTATAAAGGGGAAATGGGATGGGAGAATGAAGGTGGGATTTGCAGTGTTTAATCGTGATCAAAAAAACCCTCAAACTAATCTAAATATGGTCGAAACAAGCAAAGGGCATAACAGAAACACCCTCGGGTGTGGTTTAGTGTCTAAACCTGTTACCCTCCCGCTACAAACTCACTATCACCCTAAGAAGGTGATCTAACAGGCAGATTAACAGCTTAACTGTGATCACAATTAAAACATAATGTGCTGCTTTTATCTTTTTATTTCTACATATTCTAATGAAAACTAATTCTGCCTTCTTCTTTTAAGCAGGTACACAGAAGATGCTTTTTGACCAGCACCCCAATAACCACTATGGACAGTCCAACCGTTACAGAAACGGTAACCCCCATGGTTCCTGTACATCCTCCACTCCATCCCTAAAAGGGTCGCCGGACATTTCCCCATCCGGACATTACCCCATCCCATTTAGGCCGGACATTTCCCCATCGGACATTACCCCATTTTGCTTAATAAAAAAACGGACCATTCCCCATGCGGACTTTTCACCACCCATTTCTTTAATTTTTTGTGGGTCCGTTATTCAGTCGAGTTGATTGATAAACAGTGGTGTCTTCATTGAAGTAAATGTCAATGAATGCATCAGTGTTTATCAAACAACTCTATAAGAAGTGTTTATAAGACATTTGTGTTCTATTTTCGCAGCAATTTACAGTTAACGTTTTGTGGAGATGATTGATAAACGGTCTTGTCTCCACCGAGGTGAAATTCAATGAATACATCACTTACATCACTTTTTATCACACAAGTGGATTGAACAATATGGATGTTTTCATTGCAACTTTAATATTTGTTCTTTCTGTCAAGCTGCTTTTGTTCAAAAATATTGTTAAGTTGATTGATAAACAGTCGTTTCTTTTCAACCTACTCACAATTGTTTACAGTTGGCTGTAACAAGTGCAAGCCCTACTTCGGAACTAACTCAAGCTTTTAGAATCTTTTCCAAACGAGTTGGAAAAGTACTAGAGTGCAAAAGCACGAAAAAGATCGAAAAAAGGGTCGAGCGAGACCAGCGCTCGAAATTACAGGTACTCTCTCTGCACACCTCTTGCGTTTACCGAGCGCATGCGCAACAACCGTGACGTCAATTCCTTTATTTTCCGCCATTGTACATGGTCGGAAATTTTTGTGACTCGTGCTAATTATGCTATGTATTCTTCGTGAACAACTTATTCTTCATATTTAGTGTGCTACTGGATTGTATCCTTTTATCAAGCTACCAAATTATTATTATTATTTAATGTTAATTTGTATTTTTATTGCTGTTCTCTTCACACTTTATCTTGTCTTTCCCCCACGTGTGAACACGACCTTAGTACTGTTTTCCGTCGGCGGGAAGCTTGATTATTGTTTTGATATCATGCCTAAGACTATTCCTTGTACCTCTTGTTTGCAGGTGAAACATGTGGACGATTCTCATGCCACATGTGTCACTTGCAACAATTGCACTCAGGCCCAATCATGTGGTATCTGTGGGGTTTGGTCCTCTAAATTTTGGGCTTCTGTGAACAAGGTGGTTCTTTCCAGAGCTAGAACCCCTCGTTCTCGGGGTAAGGGTAGCCGTGCCGTAGCAGACATTTCTGCTGGTGCACGTGGTGACTCTGTCACACAGGATTCGGATCTGACTTCTGTGGCGAGTTCCTCTGCAACTGTTGGCGGTGTTAGTTCAGTGATACCTGACGAGGAGACCGTGGTCTCTTTGTCTTCTGATGTCACTATTGAGGCGTCTGTTTTCGTTGAGAGCTTTTCCGAGGTCAGCTCGGTAACCCTCTCCGATCTGCCTCCTACACCGCCGACCGTTGTTGAGGAGGTTGCTACTCCAGATCCTATTCTGTCTGATGGTGGCTCTTCCATCTCCTCTGGGGATGGTCTACAGTCTCGGGGGACCGAGGCTGTATCTGCTGGTGTGTCTGTGTGTTCTCAGCCTCCCCCAGCCTCGCGGCGAGGCTGTGCGGGTTTGCTGTCTGCTCCGTCTCATCTGGCTAGGTTTGCTCCTAGTCGGTTGAGCCGGCCGGTCGCTTCGGCAGCGGTTCCTCGTCCCTCGAGTGAATCGTTTATTGTTCCACCTTCGCCTGCTAGTGTGCCGTCTAGCGGGATGGTGTTGGGACGTTGGCATCCAGGGCCTGCTGTTTGGCAGCGGTCAGTGACAGCCCCTGTTAGCTGTCACTCTCGGAACCTTCCTCCGGTGATTCCTCACTGTGTTCCGAGTCTGGGTGTCGATCGATGCTTGTCGTCGGTCTCAGAGGATAGGCAGTTGGGGCCGTCTGCTGCGCAGAGGCCTATGACAGGTTCCTGTCATTCTTGGGACAATCCTCCGGTGTCTTCTCACCGTGTCCTAGGTCCAGCTACCGATCGACGTGCGCCGTCGGTCTCTTTAGAGGATTTACAGGCAGGGCCTTCTGTTTCGCAGAGGTCAGTGATGGCCCCTGGGCGTCACAATCAGGACTATCCTCCGGCGTCTTCTCACCGTGCTCCTATTCTGTCTGCCGATCGACGTTCGCCGTCGGTCTCTTCTGAGGATTTGGGTTCTTCTACCAGAAGGGTCCGTTGGGAGGACACTCCGTCGGGCGATTCTGCTGCGACGGATTCTCAGGGTGACCTGCGCCAGGCCGTTTTGGCGCTCACCCGGTTGCTTTCTGGCAACCCTCAAGTTGGCCTCCCTGTGCCTCCTGAGGCACAACCTCCTTTGGTCGGTCGCCGAGATGTCTCGCCTGGCCCCTTGGATACTGCACAGTATTCACAGGAGGTTTCTGCTGGTCAGCCCGAGTTGGGCTACGTCTCCTCTGCTTCGGAGGATGACGAGTATCTTGAAGGTGATGGGCCCCCCTCGTCAGTCTTGGGGCAGGCTTTGGATTTCGTCTTTGGCTTATTGCCGGACGTTCAACCTTCCGACCAGCCTTCTGTGACCGTCCGGCCGCGGTCCACTGTGGAGCGCCGTAACCCTGTTGAGCCTTCTAGCTCCGGGGCTTTGCGTCCTCTGCAATCGGCTCAGGTGGTTGAGTCCTTCCAGGGCTTAGACGCCAAAATGCGTTCTAAAGCCCTCAAGGGTTCCTTCTTTTCTAGAGCTGATGCCTTTCTGCCTCCATCGCGGTTTCGTGTGTACGATTCCGTCTCTCCACCAGTCTTCCAAGGGATGACTACTGTGGATGAGGATTCTTCTTCCCTCGGGTTGACTAAGCCTAAGTCGGCAGTTCTCCCGATGTCGGTAGTTGAGTCTATGGTGGGCCTGTCCCGAGAGATGCTGGGTATGTTGTCTCTTGCGGACCATGTCGTCGCTGCTCTGGCTGAATATTTTCCACCAGGGGAGTTTGATGACGCTCAGGCACCTTTTCGCGTTTTGTCACAGGCTCTTATGAACTTGACTCACGCTCACGCCTGTAACACGGCTAATTTGGAGCTGGCACGCCGGGATGCGGTTTTGGATTCTTTACCATCCCTTCCTTCTGAGCAACGTGCTGTTCTGAGGTCTGCCTCTTTGGTGGGACCTCAGTTGTTCCATGGTTCCGTGGAAGCTGTTCGTGGCGAAGTTCTTCGTCATTCGAAGGACCAGCTTTTGCTGAGACAGCTTGACCCACCTGCTGCTGCGGGTGGGGGTCGTTCCAGGCCCGCCAAGCGTGTTGCTGCGTCTGCCTCGTCGGCGACGTCTGCTCCGTCTGCTCCTTCTGCTCATAAGAAGCGCCGACGTGGCCAGGCCCGCTGGCAGCCTCAGGCTGGAAAGTCTCAGGACTCTGTCACTTCCCGAGGTGGTTTCTCCTCTCGGGGGCCTCGTCGAGGCCGCAAGTGAAGGTTCTCACCTCGATTCGCCTCCAGTCGGGGGAAGGCTGTCGCTGTTTTACGACCGTTGGACAGAGATAACGTCGGACTCTTGGGTCCTCGACGTCATTCAATCCGGTCTGCGACTGTCCTTCCATCGGCACCCCAGTTTATCTCGGGTGCCCCTTCCGACTCAGGTCCCTTCAGATTCTCTGCGTCGGGACCTTCTGGTGCAGGAGATCGACAATCTCCTCACCAAAGGGGCGATCGAGATGGTCAGGAACACCCTTTCACCGGGGTTTTACTCGAGACTTTTCTTGGTGCCGAAGAAAAATGGCCAATATCGTCCTGTCATCGATCTGAGTACCCTGAACGAGTACATAATTGCTCCTCGTTTCAGTATGGAGACCTTCTGGTCGGTTCGACGTTCAGTTCATCAGGGCGATTTTGCGGCCAGTATCGACCTGAAGGATGCCTACTTCCATGTACCCATTCATCTGACGTCACGGAAATACCTTCGGTTCTCGTTTCGGGATCGAGTTTTTCAATTCAGAGCACTCCCGTTCGGTTTGAACCTGGCTCCTTGGGCCTTCACCCGACTGATGTCACATGTGCTTGCTTTCCATCGCACACAGTCGGCAGTGACTTCGTCAGCCTACCTAGACGACATCCTCCAACGGCACCACGATGCTGCTGTTCTGGAGTTCGATGTCCGGCAGTTTCTTTGCCTGCTAGCGTCGCTGGGTTTCAGAGTCAATCGCGAGAAATCGGATCTTCTTCCTTCTCAGCGATTCTGTCATTTGGGGATGGATTTCGACACTCTTCACAATGTAGTGTCGGTCCCCCAGGCTCGGGCGACGATTCTTTCCACCTTGACTCGGGACCTGCTTCAATCTTCCTCGGTCTCGGCCAGGACTTTCCTTCGGATGCTGGGCCTTTGCGGTTCGGTGACAGATCTCATTCCGCTCGGTCGCTTGTTTGTCCGACCTCTCCAACACTTCCTGTTGGATCATTGGCGTCCGAATGTAGATCCGCTGGACCTGGAACTCACTATTCCTCGTTCTCTGCTTTGTCACCTCCGCACTTGGGCAGATATTCCCTGGCTGACACAGGGTGTTCCGTTGGCTCTTCCTTTGGCCGATCGCATCCTTACTGCGGATGCCAGCGATTGGGGCCAGGGTGCGACATTGGATCCTCTCGGTCTGTCTACTCACGGAGAGTGGGACAGCGAGCAGGTGGGCCTTCATATCAACCAGAAGGAGCTCCTTGCTCTTCTGTTGAGTTTTCGGCTTTGGATCCCTCACCTGTCAGACCATGTTGTCCTACTTCTTTCGGACAATTCGACAGTAGTGGCCTACATACGGAATCAGGGAGGCACACATTCGATTCCCATGTATCGGCTGTCTCGGGATCTTCTTCTGTTGGCGCGGGATGTGAACGCTCGGGTGTCCATTCGACACATTCCGGGCGTCTCAACGTCCTAGCAGACTCCCTGTCCCGACACGACAGTGTCCTTCCAACCGAATGGATGCTACATCGGTTGGTGTTTCAGGCGATTTGCGAGCAGTGGGGTCGTCCTCAGGTCGACCTTTTCGCTACTCGCTGGAATCATCAGGTAGAGACTTTTGTCTCCCCTTGTCCGGATCCTCTGGCATTTGCAGTAGACGCTCTGTCTCTGGACTGGACAGGTTGGGTCGGCTATGCCTTTCCTCCTGCACCGATTCTTCCTCAAGTTTTAGCGAAGATTCGTGCTTGCAGTTGCAGGATCATTCTGATCACACCCCTGTCTCCACAGAGGGTGTGGATCAATCTGCTGCGGCCTGTATTGGCCGATCGACCGATTCGTCTACCTCTACGTCGCGATCTTCTTTCACAGGGTCGTCACAGGAAGTATCACAACAACCTGGCAAGCCTGTCCCTTCATGCCTGTCTTTTATCAGGTCCAGTCTCCGACGTAGAGGTTTTTCGAGACGATCAGTGGAGTGCATTTCTGCATCGCGGCGACCTTCCACTGGAATGACTTATGCCGCCAAGTGGAAGGTTTTCTGCCGCTGGTGTTCAGATCACAATGTGAATTACCGTGATCCATCAATCGCTCAAATTGCGGATTTTCTGTTTTTTCTTTTTGACTCCAAGGGCCTCCAGCCTATTACGATTAAGGGCTATCGGTCTATGCTGTCTGATACTTTCTCTTATGTGGGAAAGCGGTGTATCGGTCGTAATCTTTTCCTCTCCAAACTTATTCCGCACTTTTCTTTGAAGAGGCCTCGAGTTTTGCGTCTTACACCCAAGTGGAACTTGGCATGGGTGTTGCACTGTTTGGAGGGGGCGCCATTCGAGCCTTTATCTGAGACCGACATGCGTTTTCTCACCTATAAGACGGCTTTTCTTCTAGCGTTTGCTTCTGCTCGTCGAGTCAGTGAGCTTCATGCGCTATCTTTTGATTCTGCCTTCTTCTGAAATGAGGCTAACAGTGTCACATTCACTACTGATTGCTCTTTTCTGGCTAAGAATCAACTCCCCGATTCGGTACCTCCTCCCATCTGCATTCGGGCTCTCCCTGCTGTAGATGGACGGAGGCCTCTTCTTTGTCCTGTTCGTGCGGTCAAGACTTACATTACTCTCACTCAGTTCATTAGGAGGGGTCGGAAGAGATTCTTTCTGTCACTCATTCCTAAGAGGCAGTCTATCTCTTCCCATTCTATTTCCAGGTGGATCTGTCTTGCAATCAAGCTGGCTTATTCTCGCTTGTCTGCATCGGATCTTGTTTCGAACCGGCTTAATGCTCATGAGGTTCGTGCCATTTCTACATCCTGGGCGTTCTCCAATTCTGTTTCGCTCCGTGATGTTATGAATGCGGCTTACTGGAGGAATGCTTCTACCTTCTCCTCCTTTTATCTCCGCCACCTTCAGCAGCAATCTGAGGACCTTTATTCTTTAGGCCCTCTCGTTGCTGCTCAGGCTGTTGTGCACCCTCGTTAAAATTGTTTTTGTCGAGGTTGCGCTTCGCTCAGCCTTGTTCTTTTCAGGTGCCTTCTCTCTATCTTGATTACAGGTTTTCGTTTTTGTTCTCTGCCATCCTTGCTTTCGTTCTGCTACTCTTGTTGGTATTGGTTATGTGATTCACCTCCTCCTATTGTTTATTCAGCCAATTGTAAACAATTGTGAGTAGGTTGAAAAGAAATTAAAATTTTTTAGTAAATTTTGTTTCTTAACATACCTACCACAATTGTTTACCGGAGGCCCACCCTCCTTGGGGATATCTTTGATATCGATGCCTCCCCGCTAAATCACAAACTTCTCGTTGGCGGAAATACGGAATTGACGTCACGGTTGTTGCGCATGCGCTCAGTAAACGCAAGAGGTGTGCAGAGAGAGTACCTGTAATTTCGAGCGCTGGTCTCGCTCGACCCTTTTTTCGATCTTTTTCGTGCTTTTGCACTCTAGTACTTTTCCAACTCATTTGGAAAAGATTCTTAAAGCTTGAGTTAGTTCCGAAGTAGGGCTTGCACTTATGTTACAGCCAATTGTAAACAATTGTGGTAGGTATGTTAAGAAACAAAATTTACTAAAAAATTTTAATGTCTTCATTGAAAAAAATGTCAATGAATGCATCAGTGTTTATCAAACAACTCAACAAGAAGCACGTGTAAGAGTTTTATAAGCAAACATATTTATATACATATACACATACACACACTTGTTACTAGACAAAAATTCTTGTTTTTTATTATTGATGTTGTGTTTTTATTGTTGTGAAATTCAGATTGTGCTAAAATGTGCTAATACCTATACGATATGCCGAGATGTTGTTTTTTCGAGTTATAAAAGAATGAAAAATGAAAACTTTTTAAGAGTTACTTGTCACTCATTCACATGTGGAAGCTGTCAGCTACATTGGACATGGGGTAATGTCCAATGGGGAAATGTCCACCTCCGATGGGTTAAGTATGATGGGGAAATGTTTGCCCTCGATGGGGAAAGGTGTTAATATCCGATGGGGAAATGTCCACTTCCGATGGGGAAATGTCCGCCTCTAATGGGGGAATGCTGATGGGGAAATGTCCACTTCCGATGGGGAAATGTCCGCCTCTGATGGAGGAATGCTGATGGGGAAATGTCCGCCCTCGATGGGGAAATGTCCAGATGGGGAATTGTCCGATGGTGAAATGTCAGGATGGGGAAATGTCCACGCACCCCCTAAAAGTGGTCGACCACTTTAAGGGAGGCGAGCATTGGTCCTGCGTCCCGCCTCTGCCCCTTTTTGTAAGCGCATTGCGCATCTTTCTGTCCCAACCCATTAGGATTACAATGCAGGCCTGCCCCCGAACCAGGGAAGTTCGGGTCTTCTTCTTGGTGGTCCCCGAAAGGGGTCTTTGTTGTTTCCTTCAGAGAAGTCCTATCAAACAGAGACAGCCTGAGGCAGATTATACTTGCCAGTGATGGCCATCACTTAAAATCATCTCCGAAGTGGCAGACTATACTTGCCCAAAAATCTAGATCGACTGCACCCTCGGGGAGAGGTAGTACCTTTGTGAGAGGACCCAACCTCCCACACTGGTCCTCACCCGAGGGTTCAACCGACATCAGACAACGAGGCCGCCACGCCGCAACAGGAGTTGTATGGCATAACAATACCAAGTTGTATTGCTGTAATAATACCACTTTGGCTGGCTGCTGATTTGTCGTGGTTCTCGTATGAGCTGTTTTTTTTTAAATGACAGAAATTTTCAAATTAAAAATCATAGACAAGCTGACACTTAAATCATGTCACATGTTTTTTTCCTCCAAATAATAATTAATATCTCAGCTGAGCAGGAAAGTTCATTGTAAAGGTTGTTTGATGGAGACATGTTTGATTTTAACTTCAAAGATGGTCATTTTACTCAAGGGTGATATGGATTGGATGAATATATTTCATTTTTTTTTATTAATCCCTATTTAGTTATATCATAATTTACTGAAAAGTAGCATATTGATCAGAAATGATAATTGGCAGAACAAAACGTTCATAAAGTGTCAATTGCGTGGATTTCTAATCCTCATACAACTGTAAAACTCAATTATCACTAATTTTCTGCTACAGTCCTGTAAGAAATAAACTGTAAATTGATCTGAATTTACTTTTATTTGTTCAATTGATTTAAAATTAATGTCCAATTTAATGAAAATGTTTGCAAAATGATTTTTATCTGGAACAAAGCTCAGTTTTTCCATTATTTACATAATCTTTGTTTATCTGTCAAATCATAAAAATGCTGCTGTCATTTAACCCTTTACCTAACACAGCTGTCAAGTAAAAAAATATGAAAATTTTAAATTAAATATTGAAAAGGTTGTCCATTTTTAGCTCAACTTTGGCGAAGCCAAATTTGAGCTTATGCCATGGCCAGTCGTCCGTCTGTCTGCCCATCTGTCCGGCAACAATTCAATATGGCTTGGGCTAGAGGCCGTGTTTATGAACCGATCTCTACGAAACTTCTTGGGTACCTTTGTCATGACCGTGGGACGAGAACGAGTGTTTTTGGGTTCGGTCCGAAATTCAAGATGGCAGCCAGCCACCATTTTGTACCGACCATGCAGAAATCTGTTTTTTGCACAGAACTTCCATATGAAAGTGCTGATTTGAATAATTTTTTGTATGAATGTTTAGTACCATGGGATACATAGCATATAATACGGGTTTTTTTCTCGTACGTAAATTATGCAAATTAGACTAACTTTGATGTATTTAATGTTACTTTCAGCACTGTAAGTGCAAAGGTCAATACGGCTCGGGCAAGAGGCCGCATTTATGAACCCATCTTTACAAAACTTCTTGGGTACTTTTGGTATCACCGTGGGACGAGAACAAGTGTTTTTTGGGTGCGGTCTGAAATTCAAGATGGCCGCTAGCAGCCATTTTGTTCAAAATTAGAGGCAATCAGATTTTTGCACAGAACTTCCACATGAAAGCTCTGATTTGAATAATTTTTTGTGTGAATGTTTAGTACCATGGGATACATCACATATAATACAGGTTTTTTTCTCGTGCAGAAATTATGCAAATTAGATGAACTTTTATTTTTTCAGTGCTACTTACACACAGTAAGTACACATGTCAATACGGCTCGGGCTAGAGGCTGTATTTATGAACCGATCTTCGCGAAACGTCTTGGGTACCTCTGCTATCACCTTGGGACGAGAACGAGTGTTTCTGAGTGCGGTCCAAAATTCAAGATGGCTGCCAGTGGCCATTTTGTACCGAAATTAGATCTAATCAGTTTTTTGTACACAACTTCTATACGGCTCAGGCTAGAGGCCGTATTTGTGAACCGATCTTTACGAAACGTCTTGGGTACCTTTGTTATCACCGTGGGATGAGAACGGGTGTTTTTGGGTGTGGTCCGAAATTCAACATGGCCACCAGCAGCCATTTTGTACCAAAATTAGTGCAATCAGTCTTTTGTACAGAATTTTTGTATGAAAGTTCTGATTTGAATAATTGTTTGTATGAATGTTTAGTAAAATGGAATACATCACATACAGTACAGATTTTTTTCTCGTGCAGAAATTATGCAAATTAGATGAATTTTGATTTATTTAGTGCTACTTATGCACTGTAAGTGCACATGTCAATACGGCTCGGGTTAGAGGTTGTATTTATAAACCGATCTTCACGAAACTTCTCGGGTACCTTTGTTATCTCCTTGGGACGAGAACGAGTGTTTCTGAGTGGGTCCAAAATTCAAGATGGCTGCCAGTGGCCATTTTGTACTGAAATTAGGTCCAATCAATTTTTTGTCACAACTTCTATACAGCTCGTATTTATGAACTGATCTTCACGAAACTTCTTGGGTACCTTTGTTTTCACCTTGGGACAGGAATGAGTGTGTTTTGGGGTGCCTTTGTTATCACTGTGCTATGAGAACAAATATTTTGGGGTTCAGTCAGACCCAATCTGGGACTCAAAGATTTCTTTTCTACTTTAGCATCTGACTGTCACCCACCTTTACAATACTTTACCTATACATTTGTTACAGGCTACGGTCAGTATTTATGTACAGGCCATTACAAAACTTTATATGTACCTTTGTTATCAGGTCATTACCTAGATGTTTGTCATTGCTGTGTCACATACTATACATGTACATGTCTTGACAAGTTGAGCTACAGTGTCATTGACACTTTCATTTGCTCATAGTTTCAATAAAGTGTTTTTGATTTGTATGACGTGGTTAATCTTGAGTGGTGGCCGAGTGGATAAGTGTGCTGGTCTCTCATGCCAGAGGTTCCGGGATCGATTCCCGGTCGGGAAAAGTTCTTGAGGTGTCCGAACACTCTCTGTCAGCATCAATTGTGGGGGTGATGCTGTCACAGCATACCGTCCTATCAGATGGGACATAAAATGGCTGTCCTCTGTGAGGAGAGAGTTACACTCCGTGCAGGCTAAAGATCCCTTTGTAGTATTCGAGAAGAGCTAGGCCACGAAGTTGCCGCTATGAAGGACATCCCACACACCTACGCCATTGAGCCAAGGAGAGGCGTTAATATAAGTTGCATAACTTGTTCGCCAATCCTTGTAAAACAAATAAGATTAAATAAAATTCTTGTTTGTCATCACTGCACAGTTTTTACAGGTCCATCTGCCACGAAAAACGTGAATTTATCATTATTTTAAAAAAATGTATTCATGTATTCTTTTTGTATTCATGAATACTTTGTATAGTATTTGTATTCGTATTCAAATACACTTGGAATTTTGTATATTCATATTCGTATTCATAAAATTTCAATGTATTTTTATTCGTATTCAATACATTTACAATGTATTTGCCCCAACCCTGCACAAATATCGCCCAATTAGCATGTTATTAGTGCAACCAGGTTTCCACTTTATTGTAGGCTGTACAGTATAAGGTATACAGCATCCTTTTGTAGGCCAGATTCAGGTTTGTGCAAATCAGAATGTTTGATATTTGGCATTCAGTATCCTTAGTGGCATCAGTTTCATGGTGGTTCAAATCAAGCCTTTGGTTTCATATTTGACTCCCAATGGGATCCCGAATTTTAACTTTGTGCAATTATTTTTAAAACTCTTCTTCTTCAGAGCCACCAGTCAGAATCTTTTGAAATTCTGTTTACAGCATCCTTATAAGGATCAAATTCAAGTTTGTTCAAATCAAGTCCCTGGGTTAATATTTCGGTGCTTACTGGAGCCCAAAATTTTAACTTGGTACAATATGAGGAAAATTCTTTAAAAATTGTCTTCTTCAGATCACCACCAAGTCTCCTGTGAATATTTGGTATAGGGCATCCTTATAGGAGCCAGATTCAAGTTTGTTCAAATCAAGTCGGCTTCATATTTGGGATTCTTATGGAAGCCTGAACTTTATCTTAATTAGTTATGAGGAATATCCTTTAAAAAATCTTCTTCATATATGTATCTCCCGAATGTAGGAAAAAAAGTAACAGGAAAAAAAGAAACAGGAAAAAAAGTAACAATTATAATAATACAACAGGAAAAAAAGTAACAGTGTTTTTTCATTATTTCATTTTTCATTATAATAATTATAATAATAATTTTATTTTTTATTTTTTTAATTATTTTGTAATTGGAGATCATGTGTGCTATGACAATGTTATTACAAGGATATCCATCATGCTTTCTTTGATGTACAACAATGTTCTTGAAACAAATGAACACACATTGTAATAAACACACAGCAAGTGTGGTTACTTTCAAGTATTCTCTTCTTTGATGTACAACAATGTTCTTGAAAAAATAAACACAAGCAAGTGTGGCTACTTTCATGAATTCTCTTCTTTGATGTACAACAATGTTCTTGAAAAAATAAACACACAGCAAACTATATATTGGACAGCAGTTTGAATTAGTCATTAATTTGTCATTTGACAGTCGTACTGATCGGACGTGTCTGTGAAAGCTCCTGACTGAACACATCTCACAGCTTGGATATTAACAAAGCCTATTGTTCTCTGTACCACTTCTGTGCACTCTAGTGTAATTTTGTAAGTGTTTATCTTTAACTCTATCTATTTTCTGTCTGCTTTTCTCTGTTAAAACTAAAAACGAATATTTAAGTCAATACAATTTAAGTCAATACAATTAAATTAAAATCTTTAATAACTTAAAAAATAAAATTTAGAATTTTAGAATTATTTACAAATAAAAATAATGGATAAACAAAGTCAAGCTCAGTTAA
This sequence comes from Pictodentalium vernedei, assembly GCA_031216915.1. Classification (NCBI taxonomy): domain Eukaryota; kingdom Metazoa; phylum Mollusca; class Scaphopoda; order Dentaliida; family Dentaliidae; genus Pictodentalium; species Pictodentalium vernedei. The sequence goes on along the minus strand of CM062291.1, from coordinate 254,131,813 downwards.
ACAGTTCTGCCTTTAATTCTGGTAGTCTGAGTAACAGTGGAAATTCCACTAATACTGATATGATGTCGATGATGTCTGGCTTCCAGAAAGAAATAGCCAGATTAAATGACACCATAGAGGGTTTGCGGTCAGAGCTTCAAGCCCAGAAGCGACAGGCAGATAAAGAAAAGGCTGAATTGAGAAGGGAATTGGAAAAGGCAATTCTGAAAGCCAAACCAGGTAAGGAGGACCATGCTCCTCCCGTTCCCGAGTTACCATGTATTGACGCTGCTACAGAAATGAGAAGACCTGCGTCCGCCAGCTCACTGCCGGGGATATCTGAAATAGATTCAGATCTAATTACCCCCAGCCAGGATAACTGGCTGCGTTCCATAGTAGAAGAAGCTACCAACACGGTCGCAGTTTCCCCGGCCGTGGCGGTTGAAATTCAATTGGATAAAAATTCAGCTAAAGTCCCCAAATCGCAGCGACAGAAAAAATCACCAAACCAAAATCGATCGAAAAGGAAACTCTCCAATGAGTTCCGTGAAAATGATGAAACCGTGGACGTCGAAGACGAAAATGGTTTCTGTATGACTATTGATCGGCATGTCAAGAAGACAAAAATCATCAAGAAAAATTCACAAAGCACCGCTACTGGAAAGGACTCGGTGGTCACACCAAGAAATGGGGACTCTGTTAACGCAACAGAGTCTACATCACCGGAAATAGTGAATGCGACAGCTAGCCCAACCGATAGAGCGACGTACGCCGATAAAGTAAAAGCCAAAACGCCCCCTAAGGTGATCAATAAAACCAACAAGACACAGGGCCACCCGCAACCAAACCCCTGTGTCGTAATCACACGTGTCCACCCCAAAACGGAAAAAAACTCGATTGATAAAGCCCTTCCAGGATGCTCGTGGGAGAGACTAATCTCCAAAGCCACGGGTAACCATACTTGGAAAATAAAAGTAAAATGCCCTAATAGAGCAACGAAATTAAATCTGATAAGCAAAGGGGTAATTATTAATGGCAAAAAATACGAAACCGAGGAATATCGTGTTCTTCCGCAACCCGTTCAGTGTCACAAGTGTCAGAAATTTGGGCACTTGTCACACAAATGCAACGGGGAGCAACGATGTATGAAATGCGGTGACAAACACATCGCGAAGGCATGTAGTGCTAAAACTCTGAAATGCCCGAATTGCGGTGGTCAACACCCCAGCAACTACCGGGGTTGTAGCCACTTCAAAAAAGTTAAAACAAACATCCAGCTTAAAGCTCTAAATGTAAGTAATGTCGAGAACTCATCTTCCCCTTATTCCACGTGTACTCTAATGGCTGGCTCTATTTTCAGCATAATGAAGAAACACTTGGACACCAGTCTTTCGGACGTTTGCAAAGAGATTAGTAAAACAGCCTCCAAGTTATATAATACTCAAATATCTCACACGCTATTAGAAGCGGCCGTCAACAGAATATAATTATGTAACAATATTACAAATAGTAATTAAACTTAAATAAACTTAGTACAGTTATTCCTAAACCATTCATGGATACACTAAAAATAGTCCAGTGGAACGCTCGAAGCGTTAATCAGAAAAATTTGCAAATGTCACATTATTTAAAAAATACGGACGTAATTGGAATTAGCGAAACCTGGCTTAAACCAAACAAACAATTCTCGTTATGTGGTTTTGATATTATTAGAAGAGATCGCCCCGCCCAAAAAGGCGGCGGTGTCGCTCTGTTAATAAGGCAGGAGATTAAATACAAATCAATACCATGCGACCACCTCAATGCTGAAGTGATTGCAGCTGAAATTGAACTTGACCACAAACACGTGGCCATCATATCATATTATAACAAGCCGCAAGCAACAGTAGACAGTAAAGTATTTGAATTTTTTACCAACAAGTACAAACACTGCATATTCTTGGGTGATTTCAATTCCAAACACCAGGTATTCGGTTGTCATAAGACTGAGCCTAATGGTGACGCCCTTTTCCATATCATTGAAGAACTCGATCTATTCGTGGTAAATAACGATCAAGACGTAACATACATAAGCAACAACCCACTCCATCAATCAGATATCCTAGACTTGATTATCACCAGCAAATCACTAACCAGCCAAATGCAAGACATATTTGTAGGAGATGATGATCTAGGCAGTGATCACCTGCCGGTTCACGCCACTCTGAAATGTAATACTGGTCCCGCAAGGTATCCTCCCGTGAATAGGAGGAACCTATCAAAAATTGACTGGAACCTCTTCAGAAACATTATCGAAGTAAAAATAAAGGCAAATGACCCCTCAAATGTTCATGAACTAGAAAAAGCCTGCACCCACCTTAACGACGTTATCAACAGTACGCTAGATGAAATCTGTCCCAAGCAAACAGTAAAGACGCGGATAAACAGAATAACCCAAACAACTCTTCAAATAATCAAACAAAAAAGAAAAGCCTTCCGGGCTTACCAATCAGAGAATGATCAAATGAAAAGAGCAGAACTTAAAACCGCGTATAATCGCCTTCATGGGGAAGTAAAAAAGGCCATAGCTAACGACAATCGCGTGAGATGGGAAAAAGCAACCGAAAACCTAAATGGGCTGAGAGAACCTAAGAGGTTCTGGGATACATTTAAAACTCTTACTGGCCAAAAGAGCAAAATTGCCAATAATAATGCACTAAAGACTAGCGACGGATCTATGGCCATAGACGACAAGGCAAAGGCCAGTGCTTTTGCCGAACTTCTAAAGAAGGCACATCGTCCACAAGAAGGGAACAGATATGACAACGATTTTAAGGTACGAGTAAATAAATTTGTCCAAGATAACAACTCAATCTTCAATGAACCGAACTTCGACAAAAGGCATGAAGACGGGGACGACCATGAATTAACCGAACCAATAAGCGTAGAAGAGGTCATGGGTATAATCAGAAAATGCAGGTCATCTTCGTCCCCAGGAGAAGACGAAGTCTCTTACAAAATAATGAAACAGTGCCCCAACATCTTCTACTGCAGACTTACCAAACTCTTAAACTGCTGTCTCTCCTGTGGGTACTTCCCAAAATGCTGGAAAGTGGCCACGGGAGTCATGATACCTAAACCCGACAAAGACCTTACCAACCCTTCTAACTACCGCCCAATCAGCTTGCTTAGCTGTGTTGGGAAAATATTTGAGCGGATTCTCACTACGAGACTTCGCAGCTATCTCGAATCAATCAATTTTTTCAACAAATGGCAAAGAGCGTATAGGAGTCAGAAAGAGGGAATCGAACACGTATATAGACTGGTCGATTATATGAAAACAGCATTTAGTCAAAACGAAATCGGAACCGCGCTTTTCTTGGATGTAGAAAAAGCGTTCGACTCGGTATGGCACAATGGCGTGAGATATAAACTAGCGAAAATGGGATTACCCACTAAAATTCTAAGGATCATATCATCATTTCTAACTGACCGAAAAATCAAGGTGAGGGTTAATCGCGAGGTGTCAGAGGAAGTAATACTCGAAGCGGGAACACCACAAGGGTCGGTTCTAAGTCCGCTTCTTTTCATAATATATGTGAATGATATAGAAAAAGTAGGGAAAAACTTTGTTGAACTATCGCAGTTCTCAGATGACAAAGGCATTTGGACAGCCAGCAAGTCCAGAAACATAATTAAAAATCGTCTGCAGGATACCATTCGCGATCTTGAAAGCTGGTGTGCCCTGTGGCGCATCAAACTCAATGCCGCCAAAACTCAAAAAGTTACGTTCTTCAAAAAGCAAAGGAAAAAACCAGTCCCGAGTATCGATCTCCAGTTATACGATCACAAACTAGAAGCAAACAAAGAGGCCAAATTTTTGGGATTTATCCTAGATAGCAATCTCAGTCTAAACAGTCACGTAAACTCCATTACGGTTAGAGCTACTAAACGTATCAATTTTCTGAAGATGATCAGAGGTAGAAATTGGGGAGCAAACAAAGATGTGCTTCTCAAGCTCTACAAAACATTTATACGCCCGGTACTAGAATACGGTGCCATAATAACAAGCGACCTAAGCAAAACCAACATTCAGAAGCTACAGAGGGTTCAAAATTATGCCCTGCGAGTGGCACTATGCAAACCGAAATGGACACCGATAAAGGAACTTCACGAGCTAGCAAAAATAGAAACTATTGATACGCGATTAAAAGACCTACAAACCAAAACCCTCAACAGACTCCAAGATAGTGAATTAATGGTTGAGTTGAACGAACACCGATCCCTTAACAGAAAAACAAAATAAGTTTCCAGAAAATAAAAAAAAAAAAAAAAAAAAAAAAAAATAATAAAATAAAATAAAATAAAAATTATACAATATAACTAAATCGCGTGGAGTCAGTGAGGATTGCCTCGCTACTCATTGGGAACTTTAGGATAGAGTCTGTGAGGACTGCCTCGCAACTCTGCTGAAGCGCGATTGAAACGCGTTTAATAAGATCTATATAACAAAACCCTCCACATACTCCAAGATAGTGAATCAATGGTGAAGCTGAACGAACACCGAACCCTAAACAGAAAAACAAAAAAATCCACAGTAAATTAAAATTACTCAATAGAATTAAACTGCGTGGAGTCAGTGAGGATTGCTTCGCTACTCATTGAGGTCTTTAGGATTGAGTCTGTGAGGATTGCCTCGCAACTCTGCGTGTTGGGAGTGGACTCCGAAGAAACACACCCCTTACCCCATCCATAGCAACAATCACACAGCAGGCACAATATACAATAGCGGATACCTATCTTTCTCTCTACCTTTTACTTTTCTAACTGAACATTCTCAAATTTTCTTGCAACACTCTTATCAAGAAGACGCATGGAAATGGTAGACAAAGCGTAGGAGGAATTGGTGCAACCTACCTCTCTGCAACATATACAAGAAACCACCAAACGCTAGGCAAGGATTGAAACAAGCTTGTCTGGCTGGGAACGAGTGTACATTTGATATAAATAAACATTTGAATAAAGATTTAACAGCCCTTTTAAGGGCTTGAGGGTGTGTGTCAGTGATTTTTTTTTTTTTTTTTTTTTTTTTTTTGGGGGGGGGGGGTTGGTTGGGGTGGGGTGGAGGAGGTCATTTGGGATTCCCGAAGGATAACCAGATACCTCAAAATCACATACGGCATCCTATCTCCCAGAAGGCTTGATGGATGACTCCCGGTTTCTTAAAACTAAACTGTTGGAGCTTTCTCCACTTCTTTTTTGTAACCGCTATGGTCATATACCGGGGCCGCTACCAAACCGGCGTTGCTGTTTGGTTTTCTTTTCTCTTCTTCCCTTAAACTTGCCATCGCACAACATTACATTCTGGCTCGCCACCATGGTGGGACTCAAACCTCTACCATCGCCGAACTGGAACCGAACAGAGCTCGCTCTCTAATAGTTTTAAAGGCGTTGGGGGATTGAGTATTGACCATCTAACACTCCAGCTTAAACTGCCGGGTATTCTAACCGCGTGCATAACCCCCTCAGACTCCATTTTGGGCAATAGGAAAGCTAGGCCTGTGTGATCCAAGGAAAAAAAAATAAGGTTAACCGGGTCGCAAGGGATTTGTAAATCCCACATCGTCCCTGTGCGCCTTCGGCGCGCTAAAACCTTTCATTCATTCATCATAGTCATTAAATGTTCTTGAGTCATCATGGAAGTCATTGAGAGTAATAAGAGGGGCAAAAAACTTTGTCATGAAGGTTTCATGTACACTTTATCTGTAAGAAGGAAGAACAAGGTCTGGTGGAAATGCACTAAACATGCTAAATCAGACTGCCATGCAAGTCTCTGTACTACTACAGATTTCAACAACCCAGAAATAGTTAGACAACACAACCATCCTCCAGAAAATGTCAGTATCGCATATACCAAATTGAGAAATGAAATGCGAAAACAAGCAGCTTCTTCCTTAGATAAGCCATCACAGATCCTCGCAACAGCTGTTTCAAATGCTGAAAGTGAAGTCAAGTTGATGCTGCCAGACTTAGATAATGCCAAACGGAGTCTGAGATACCACAGAAGAAGTCCTCCTGTCCCCAAAAGTCTGTCTGAGCTGACCATTCCAGAAGAGTTTCAGAAAATATCAGACTCTGAACAATTCCTTTTCTTTGATAATGGACCTGATGCAAGTGAGCGTGTGGTTGCATTTGCAACAAATAGTGGACTCAATTATCTTGGCAGTGCAAGTACTTTATTTATGGACGGTAATTTTGCAATGGCTCCTCCACTATTTCAGCAAATTTATGTTGTTAGGGTTAAGTTTCATGACAGTTTTTTATCTTGTGTATACGCTATATTACAGAGGAAGACACGTACTTCCTATGAGACTCTGTTTCAAGCTATTGTAGATAAACTGACTGAGCTAAATATTGACTTGAATGTAAATACTGTTGTGACTGATTTTGAAGATGGTGTGTTACGAGCTGTGAATGCTGTGTTTGGTAGACATGTACAGAGTAGAGGTTGTTTCTACCATCTGACACAAAGCACTTGGCGCAGAGTGCAGAGTTTAGGTTTAGTGCAGTTGTATCGGGATGATGCAGACTTCAGACTGTTTTGTGGGAAACTGGATGCACTTGCATTCTTGCCAGTTTCAGATGTGCGTGATGATATGAATCACCTCAAAGACATTGTTCCAGAAGAAGCCGAGGAACTGTTGAGGTATTTTGATGAAAATTATGTCACTGGTAGATGCAGGCAACCTCGCGCCGCACCTTCAGATGTGTTGGCACCATTACGACTTAGATTAACTCCTCCAGCCTATCCTGCAGCTACTGATATGTAATAATCTAACTAGTTTCAATAATATAACTAAATCATAATTAAGTAATCTATCACTTTTATGAAATAAAAATAAGAAAGTGTGACTCTTTTTCCTGTTTTTTAGCTCAACTTTGACGAAGTCAAATTTGAGCTATTGTCATGGCCCGTCGTCCGTCGTCCGTCCGTCCGTCTGTCCGTCTGTCCATACGTCAACAATTGGCTATGGCTCGGGCTAGAGGTCGTATTTATGAACCGATCTTTACGAAACTTCTTGTGTACCTTTGTTATGACCCTGGGACGGGAACGAGTGTTTTTAGGTGTGGTCCGAAATTCAAGATGGCTGCCAGTGGCCATTTTGTACTGATGATGCAAAAATCAGTTTTTTGTACAGAACTTCTGTATGAAAGTTCTGATTTGAATAAAGTTTTGTATAAATGTTTAGTACCATGGGATACATCACATATAATACGGGTTTTTTTCTCGTGCGTAAATTATGCAAATTAGACTGACTTTGATTTATTTAGTGTTATTTTCAGAGCTGTAAGTGCCAAGCTGCTATGGCTCGGGCTAGAGGCCGTATTTATGAACCGATCTTTACGAAACTTCTTGGGTACCTTTGTTATGACCGTGGGACGAGAACGAGTGTTTTTGGGTGCGATCCGAAATTCAAGATGGCTGCCAGCTGCCATTTTGTACCGACGATGCAGAAATCTGTTTTTTGTACAGAACTACCATATGAAAGCTCTGATTTGAATAATTTTTTGTATGAATGTTTAGTACCATGGGATACATCACATATAATACGGGTTTTTTTCTCGTACGTAAATTGTGCAAATTAGACTAATTTTGATGTTTTTTGGGGTTACTTTCAGCACTGTAAGTGCAAATGCCAATACAGCTCGGGCTAGAGGCCGTATTTATGAACCGATCTTTACGAAACTTCTTGGGTACCTTTGGTATCACCGTGGGACGAGAACGAGTGTTTTGGGGGTCCAGTCCGAAATTCAAGATGGCCGATGGCAGCCATTTTGTACAAAATTAGGTGCAATCAGATTTTTGCACAGAACTTCCATATGAAAGCCCTGATTTGAATAATTTTTTTGTGTGAATGTTTAGTACCATGGGATGCATCACATATAATACGGGTTTTTTTCTCGTGCAGAAATTATGCAAATTAGATGAACTTTGATTTTTTCAGTGCGACTTACACACAGTAACTACACATGTCAATACGGCTCAGACTAGAGTCTGTATTTATGAACTGATCTTCACGAAATGTCTTGGGTACCTTTGTTATCACCTTGGGACGAGAACGAGTGTTTCTGGGTGCGGTCTAAAATTCAAGATGGCTGCTAGTGGCTATTTTGTACCGAAATTAGGTCTAATCACTTTTTTGTACACAACTTCTATATAGCTCAGACTAGAGGTCATATTTATGAACCAATCTTCACGAAACTTCTTGGGTACCTTTGTTATCACCGTGGGATGAGAGCGAGTGTTTTTGGGTGTGGTCCGAAATTCAAGATGGCCACCAGCAGCCATTTTGTACCAAAATTAGTGCAATCAGTCTTTTGTATAGAACTTCTGTATGAAAGTTCTGATTTTAATAAATTTTTGTATGAATGTTTAGTAACATGGAATACATCACATATTGTAAGGGGTTTTTTTTCGTGCAGAAATTATGCAAATTAGATGAACTTTGATTTATTCAGTGCTACTTACACAATGTAAGCACACATGTCAATACGGCTCAGGGTAGAGGCTGTATTTATGAACCGATCTTCACAAAACTTCTTGGGTACCTTTGTTATCTCCTTGGGATGAGAATGAGTGTTTCTGGGTACGGTCCAACATTCAAGATGGCTGCCAGTGGCCATTTTGTACCGAAATTAGGTCCAATCAGTTTTTTGTCACAAGTTCTATACAGCTCGTATTTATGAACTGATCTTCACAAAACTTCTTGAGTACTTTTGTTTTCATCTTGGGACAGGAACGAGTGTGTTTTGGGGTGCCTTTGTTATCATTGTGCTATGAGAACAAATATTTTGGGGTTCAGTCAGACCCACTCTGGGACTCAAAGATTTTTTCTAGTTCAGCATCTGACTGTCACCCACCTTTACAATACTTTACCTATACATTTGTTACAGGCAACAGTCAGTATTTATGTACAGACCGTTACAATACTTTATATGTACCTTTGTTATCAGGTCATTACCTAGATGTTTGTCATTGCTGTGTCACATACTATACATGTACATGTCTTTGTCTTGACAAGTTGAGCTACAGTGTCATTGACACTTTCATTTTTTTCCTACCCAAATCTGTTTCTTTTTTTCCTGTTACTTTTTTACCTTATAAAAATAAGAAAGTGTTACTTTTTTTCCTGTTTCTTTTTTTCCTACCCAAATCTGTTACTTTTTTTCCTGTTACTTTTTTTCCGATTACCGTATCTCCCACCCAGAATTTGTGAATAATTGAAATGCAGTATCTTTATCTGAATCGGGTGCAAAATTGTTCAAATCAAGTCCTTGGGTTCATATTTGGGTTCTCTATGGGAGTCTGTATTGCACATGTAACTTAGTTCAGTAGTAGGAATATTCTTTAAAAAATTTCTTCTTTGGATCTTCCAATAAAAATCTTTTGATATGTAAAATCCAGCATCCTTAGTTGGGAGTCAGAATCAGTTTGAACCTGTTAAAATCAAGCCTCTGGTTTCATATGTACATGCAGGCCCCTAATGGGAAGGTGAAATTTAACTTAGTGCATAATGAGATAAAATCTGATGCCTTCCAGGATCACCTAATATTTCATCGAATGTCAACCTAGAATTCTAACCAACCTAGGAGATCTTTTCAGAGGAAAGCTCTTTTGGCATTTTCATCCCCCGCCCAAAGTTTGGTGGGAGATATAGAAATAGGTCCCATTCATTTGTCCATTCCCCATTTTGTTGGAAATTTGGTGTTTGATAGTGATAGTGAAGAACTCAACAAATGTGATTGGATTTTCACTAAACTTACGTTAGGCTTACATTGTGAGAAGATCTCAGTCAGGTTCGATATTCACGAAATCTACTCACTTTTATAGGATTTATGCCCTTTTTTCTTGGAAATTTGTGGTTTATCTGATAATGATATTGTGATTGTGATAAAATGAACAAATGTAATCAGATTTTCACAAAACTGCTAATTGGTATGCATTGGGAGATCTCGGTCAAGTTGGATATTCAGCAAACTTCCTTGGCTTTTGTAGGTTTTATGCCCTTATTTGCATATCTTGTGAATAGATCTCTGTCAAGTTGGATGTTGTTAGAAGATTTTTTTTTTTTTCATAAACATTTAGATCCACTTCTAGGGCTCTGCGAAGCTTCAGGATTCGATTTGGTTTTGAATTTATCTTCATCGTCTCACAATATGTATACTTATTGTGAAATTTGTTCATAAATAATACTGAAAATAAAGACTGAGTGTAGTTTCCACTATCTAAACAGAAACAACGTCTGTACCCATGTCACAAGCCATGCTAATTCCAATATCAACATAACGGCCAAAACTGACCAGTGCATTCTCAAAAATCGCCAATTAATATTTTTATACTGTACCAATGACCCAGACATAGCTGGTGCTAACTCTTAAAAATCTAGGGCCAAACACAAATTTTGCCCCCCAATCCCCAAAATGTGCATCTAAAACCAAAGAAATCATGTCCTGAATGGGCCTCCATACTTCGCCTCTACTGCGCATGCGCAGTGTCAAGGACGTCCCGAAATTGGCGCCATTTTTCATTCTTTGTTTGGCCCTTCATCAGTTCACATCTGACTGATCTTTGTGCTTGTAAATCTCAGTTTAAATGATGCCAGACACATAAATATTAGAGAAATGGTGGATCTAAGGAGGAAATAGAAGGAGGAGAGGAAAAATGAGTGACAGAAAGTAATCAGGGCTGTAACTTAAAATTTTTTAATGAAATTATGTTAAGTTACCTATTTTCGAGGCATGGGCCTGTTGTGGTCATTCTTGCTATAAAGTTACACTGCTTGTTCAGTGTTTTCCTCTCCCCCTTTCCTTTAAGTCCCCCCTTGCTATTCTCCCATGCTTTTGGCATATTTTCTGTAATATTATTACTAAAATTTCTTGGGAGTTTTAGCTGGATAACAGAATGAATTCTGTTCTTTTCCCCATGTTTACGTCCTCACCCATGGGTGTTTAGGCGTAGTGTTCTGCATCTACCCTCTGATGTTCTGCCGTTTCTTCCCTGGAAGTCTCTGTTTTGCATCAGATAGTGTATTATTGGTAACTGATTTCGGGCCAGGGTTATCAGTGCTTGGAGTCATGTTTCTGGTGTTTTTACACTTCTTGTTTACATTGACAACAGCCTCTGTGGAGGGGGATTTCTTGTCTTTGTGTTAGTTTAATCATAACTGGATACATTATTATTATTCGTAAGTGTTGCATTAATTTTTTAAAATATTTATAAAATTTTTGTCCACACTTAGGCTTGGGATCCATTGGGGCTCAACGTTACTTTTCAGAAACTTGGGCTTTTCTGAAAAAATATTTTTTCAAAAATTTTTTTTTTGTTGATTTCAATTATTTTTTCTATGTTAATGGATCATGTTATTATGTATTTTTGTTTTCAGGGGTTGGTGCGAGTACTAGGACTTTGTATTGTTTTCACAATGAAAGGATATTGTTGAATTGTAATAAGAGGAAATCTTCCTCTCTGACTTTCATAATCATTGTATAAATGTAGTCAGTGTTCTCGCACTAACTCCTGTTCAGTATGTGTTAATTTCGATAACAACATGGGAAGCGTGTGTCACGGTGTGTTAGCGGGGAAATGGCCATGCCGGTCCTTTCTCTGCAGGGTCACTCTAGTTTATCAATCTTTATTTCAGACGAACAAGAACAGGGTGATGTATCCATGATGTCTTCCAAAAGTGTGCCTCTGTCGTCACAATTAATGAAGAGCTAGTGGCAAAGTGCTCATGGAAATACGTCAATTGCCTAAGAGGTCCCTAGTAGGATTGACGGCCTTTGACGTCCGCTAGCTCGCCCGGTGTAGCGTCCATTCATCGAATGGTTCGGCAGCCGGGTTCGTCCGTTGTGGTCCAGAAAGGAGTTTTGGGTGATGCGAGCACTATAAATCAACCAAGTGCACACCCAGTGACGGCGGATCAGAGGAGAGAACTGAGGAAGCCTAGCTCGTCCAGGTCCATCCGGGCTGCGAGCGAGAGAGGCCCCTCTCTCGTACAACAACATCTGGCCCCAGATGTTGTGGTACCAAATGTTTCGCATTCGGAGCATACGTCCGCCGCTCGGGACGCTCCGTTATATAGACAGTCCGGAGAGACTGTCAATAAGGCTTCCTCATCCTCATGGCAGCACACACGACCGCACCTTGGCTACGTGACCTCGGATATCCAGCCAACTTCGCCAATCAGAGAATCCACGGCGACCAGGTCATGCCATCCGGTAGCCAGGGACACGAGGCCTGTAGACTCCGGACGTTCGCATAAGAAAAGTATGCAGGAGTCAACAGCATCGTAAGACCGCTACTCCACAGGCCTCAGTGACGGACGTGCTATCCCAAATAGCACAACTTATCGCAGCATCCCAGCAGCATCCCAGCAACGACAGAATCTCTGTCGCATCATGTAATATCCGTCAACGCATCAGGTACGGATGTCCGAAAACTTCATAGGGTCCGACAGGATGGCGAATGGGATTCGGAGGATTTCGAGCTTTCCCTTTTGGAAGAACATAAGCTGCTGTACATGTCATCCGACTTTATCTTCTAGAGGTTGTTTCGTCGGACCAGAATGATGCGATGCCGGATAAGAGACTGATAGCGTCAGTGGACACAAGAATTTTTTGATCGGTTCAGGGACATCGTCCCTCAGTTTCCGACACAGTCCAATAATGTCACAGGAACTTTCGAATTATTGAACGATGCTATATATATATATATGTGCTTGCTATTAAACAAGCAAGTCTGGTTTCTTGTTCGCAAAAGTTACCGTGATGTCTTTCAAAAGTGTGCCTCTGTCGTCATAGTTAAATGAAGAGCTAGCGGCAATAAGTGCTCATGGAAATACGTCAATCGCCTAAGAGGTCCCTAGTAGGATCGACGGCGTTGACATTCGCTAGCTCACCTGGTGTAGCATCCATTCATCGAATGGTTCGGCAGCCGGGTTCGTCCGTTGCGGTCCAGGAAGGAGATTTGGGTGATGCGAGCACTATAATAGACAATAGTACACCCCCAGTGACGACAGATCAGAGGAGAGATCGGAGGAAGCCTGTTAGTCCGGTTCCTAGCTCGTCCAGGACCGTCTGGGCTGCGAGCGAGAGAGGTCCCTCTCTCGTACAACAACATCTGGGATTGGATGTTGTGGTACAAACGTTTTGCATTCGGAGCATATGTCCGCCGCTCGGGACGCTCCGTTATATAGACAGTCCGAGAGACTGTCGATAAGGCTTCCTCATCCTCACGGCAGCGCACACGACCGCACCTTGGCTACGTGACCTCGAGTATCCTACCAGCTTCGTCATTCAGGGATTCCACGGCGAACAGGTCACACCATCCGGTAGCCAAGGGACACGAGGCCTGTACACTCCGGTCGCTCGCATAATAGAAGTATGCACGGGGTAACGTACACGGAGCTTCCAGCGGCAAAGCAAAGTAAGACTGCTTCTCCACAGGCCTCAGTGATTGACGTGCTATCCAAAATAGCACAACTTATCGCAGCATCCCAGCAAACGACAGAATATCTGTCGGATCAGGAATAATCCGATGACGCTGGGTCGGTTCGCTCTGCTGAAGCATCAGATACGGACGACCGAGCACTTCATAGGGTCCGACAGGATGGCGAAAGGGAGTCGGACGATTTAGAGCTTTCCCTTTCGGAACAACAGAAGCTGCCATACATTTCTTCCGGCATTATCTTCCAGAGGTTGTTCCGTCGGACTAGAATGCTGCGATGCTGGATAAGAGACTAATAGCGTCATTGGACACAGAGCTTTTGATCGGTTCAGGGACATCGTCCCTGAGTTGCTGACACAGTCCAATAATGTCACTAGAACATTCGAATTATTGAACGACGCTATATATAAGCTTGCTACCAAAACAGGCTAGTCTAGTTTCTTGTCCGCAAATGCTCTAAATCTGCCTTTCATCAATTCTAGGAATAAATTTGAAATGGCAGGACAGGGCATACTGAGAGTTCCTCTGCGTCTAGACGACGAGGCTGAAGACTGGGAATTGTCTTTATCGCCGTCTATGTCAATTCCAACCATGACGTTGGAAACGACAATGATGTCTAACAGACTTAACTTAGATGCTTTATCATACGCAGACCACCTTACTGAGGCGTTATCATTACATCTTCAAGGGAAAGAATTCCAGGATATGATCCTCAATGAGATTTCTTTCAAGGGCAGTAGTTTTTCCACGTATAACTCAGCCCTTCAGTGGCAAACCTGGAGTTGGTTAGATGTGACGCAGCCCTAGCTACATCCACGCACATGGATAGTAAGGTGAAGAACTCTCTCAGAGTTGCTTCAGTGTCGGAGAAGCTTCTCTTCGACGGCAACCTTTCAGCAATCTATGAATTGCTTGATATACACGTTCTCTTGTCAATCAAGTGTAACAAGAGATTCAGACTTGGGCAAACATTCGGTGGTTGACTCAGAAAGTTCCACTGCAGTTGCCGGATCCGAGTTTTATGATTATGACGGATGCCAGTCAAACAGGTTGGGGTACAACATTGATTCCAGCGGATTCGAAGTGCCAGGGTCTTTGGGTTCCGCAGTTTTCTAGGCAAGCACTTAAACTTCCAAGAAATGATGTTATTTTGGCTTGCACTATGTCATTGGATGAACATTATTCAGTAACGCATGTCCAAATCCTGTCCGATAATACGACAGTAGTTGCGTATATCCGGAACCAGGGAGGCACTCATTCTGTTCCGTTATTCAATTTAACGGAAAGAATCCTTCTGTTTATCTAGAACACCAAGTTCTGCTTCGATCCGTCAATATTCCGGGTCGTCTGATTGTATTAGCAGACTCCTTTTCACGGAAGGGTCGCTTGTTGCCGTCAGAATGGACTCTCAACAAACAGGTATTCTATCAGATTTGCTACCAATGGGAGCGGCCAATGATAGACTTATTTGCGACACAACTCAACAATCAATTGCAGACGTATGTGTCACCATGTCCGGATCCCCGAGCATATGTAGTTAACGCTCTTTTCGATCTCGTAGGACGGAATGATAGGATATGCGTATCCTCCAGCGCTGTTGATTCAGCAAATATTGCTAAGATAAAACATTCACAATACAATTCTGTTGGTAGCATCTCTGTCTCCACAGAGACCGTGGATAAATTTACTCAGGTGTCTGCTGTGGGACTTACCGCGAAAAACCATCCACGAGAGGATCTTCTTTCGCTGGGGAAATCGTGTCAACTTCATCAAAACCCGCAAGATCTCAACCTTCACGTATTCCGTTGTGCGGTCCTTCTTGCACGGCAAGCATTGTACAGGACGAGCAGTGGACGCGATTTCTAACTGTAGGAGGACCTCCTCTTCGCTATACTATGAGGCTAATGTGGAAGGTCTTTCGTCATTGGTGTAGGGATCATTATGTTGATATTTTTGATCCCTCCATACCAGACATTGCAAACTTTCTAGTATACTTGTTTGACGAGATCAACTGCAGCCTGTTACTATTAAAGGTTATAGGTCTATGTTATCTGATACCTATGCACACCATGATAGTTTACAATTGAGTCTAATGTCTCTTTATCTAAGTTAGTTAGAAACTTTTCGATAAATAGACCTAGAATCCTTAGATTAATTCCTAAATGGAATTTAGCTTGGGTTCTTATTAAACTAAAAGAAAACCATTTGAGCCTCTTGAGACAGTAGATTTCAAATTCTGGCCTTTTTAGACAGCAATTCTCTTAGCTTTCTCTTCTGCTGAAGAGTCACTGAGCTTCAGGCACTATTGGTGGACGATTCTCACTTTCGTAGTATCGGGAACACTATTACCTTTACTACTAATGTTGGATTTTTGGTTAAGAATCAGGCTCCTAATAAATATCTGGAACCTATTGTTATTAAGGCCCTTCCGTCTTCAAACAGGCATAGGCCTTTACTCTGTCCGGTTAGAGCTTTATGTATTTATAAACAGATCCCATTTTATCAGTAAGGACGTAAAGCTTCTGTCTCTGATGCCTAATAGAAAGGACATTACGGTCCATTCTATTGCTAGATGGATTCAATTAACTATCGGTACTGCTTATGATAATCTATCTTTAACTCAGCAGTCTGTGCTTAAGATTTCGGCTCATGAAGTAATAGTTCTTTCTACATCTTGGGCTTCTGCAAATAGTGTTGCTATTACAGATTTAATGAAGGCTGCATATTGGTCTCAGCCATCCACATTCACGAATTTTTATCTCAGAAATATTGAGTCCATTTCTGGAGGCCTGCATTGTTTAGGTCCATTATCTACTGCTCAGAATGTCGTTCACTTAGCAGTTGCAACTATAGTTATGTAGGCTTTCTGTTCCGGCAGTGATTCCTCCTGTTGCCCTCTTCGCTCTGGGCTATTTGACCCAGGGCAAGGGGAAGGGGGGGGGGGGAGGGTGTTCCCTTGGGTCACCTGTTTTGTAATGAAAACAAGGGGATACCTCCTCCGGAGTCAGTAATTCTGAGCTGTTACTGGGATGGTTTTAAAGTGAAAAGTTTATGTTTAAAAAAATTCATTCATGTCATAGTTTTAAAGTATAGCATTTGAATATGTCACGTGTCAAACGGGCGTTAATATACAATCCTCGGACACTTTTAAAAGAGTATAAAGAGTCTCAATTCTCTGGACTAACTTTATTTATTGGCTTACTTTAAAAATAATTAGTATAAGGATTATACTGGATGTTAATAGAGAATATGAATGTTATGATGCTCAATTATGGAGGGTGTTGTGTCTTTCTAATTTATCATAAATAAGAAATATACATGTAAAGCCTAATACTCCTTTTCTCCTCCAGGGGATGACTCTATTTTATATAGTTGAGCTTAATGGATTTTCCTCTATGTCCTAGGCCCTCCAGCCTTTTTACTATTCAGCTATGTCTGGGTCATTGGTACTGTATAAAAATGTTAAAAAATATATAGTAATTTATATATTTTTTATACTTACCAATGACCCAGACGGGGATGGCCCTCCCAGGAGTTGGGAACTCATACCTCCCCGCTGAGTACATAGCGCTGACCAGGCACCGTTTGTCAGAATGATAAATGGCGCCAATTTCGGGACGTCCTTGACACTGCGCATGCGCAGTAGAGGCAAAGTATGGAGGGCCATTCAGGACATGATTTCTTTGGTTTTAGATGCACATTTTGAGGATTGGGGGGCAAAATTTGTGTTTGGCCCTAGATTTTTAAGAGTTAGCACCAGCTATGTCTGGGTCATTGGTAAGTATAAAAAATATATAAATTACTATAAATTTTTTAACTTTCATTATTTTTTCATTTTTCGTCTCAAAAACATAGGTTATGACCCCCTCGAGGGGTCATAACCTATGTTTTTGAGACAAAATATGAAAAAAATTAGTTATTTAAGAATTTTTTTTTGCAACTATCGTCTGCTTTTCATGTTAGGTAAAGGGTTAAGCCTAATATGGGATGTGTGCTTGGAGGGGGGAGTAGTTTTGAGAAGCAGAAATCCTTTTTGAGAGTGTTCTTGGTGACAGTCATTGCAGTATGCACACATGTCCAAGTTGACATTTCCTTCTTGCCTCCATATTTCTGATCCCTTAACACTAACACCCTTATTATGCCCCGACCTCCAAAGGAGGATTTGGGGGTATATAGTGAAGCCCTCCATCCCTCTGTCTGTCTGGCTGTCCCTCTGTCTGTACAAATGTTTTGCATTGTAACTTCAAAGCCATCGCTCGGATTTGGTTATCCTGGTATGCTTGGCATGCTGATAGACCTGCATATATGCATATGCTGGAATGCAGAACTGCAATAATATGTTCAGGATTTAAATGGGAAAAAAATGGTGTTAGTGGATACCAACAATGTGAAAAACACAGCATTTGACTTATGAAAATCTTTCATAAAATACTCAGACCTGACATAAGGTATAGGTCTGGGAGGTTTTGATTTTTCAGATTCAGTTTCGATTCAGTTTTGGGAAAAATCCTTGGTTTCAGTTTAGTTTTTCTATGCCTTAACCCTTTACCTAATGTAACAGCCAAAACCGGCCAGCGCTATTCTCAAAAATCGCCTATTAATTTTCATTATTTTTTCATTTTTTGTCTCTATAACATAGGTTATGACCCCTCATTGGAACGAGCTCGTCGAGCTCGTTCCAATGAGGGGTCATAACCTATGTTTTTGAGACAAAAAATGAAAATAATAGTTATTCAAGAATTTTTTTGGCAAGTGTCGTCTGCTTTTCATGTTAGGTAAAGGGTTAAGAACAGTAATTGACACTTGAGGTTCCCTAACTTGGAAAAATCCCCAATAGTTTGTACGACACCACAAAAAGCCCTACCTGTAAGTATGTCTATAGTGTTCGGCCTAACTTCCCTTTGATCATTCTTATGGGACCTAACGGGTCAGTTGATAAGTCATTGAGTCAGAAAAAGCATCAATTGTGGTAACAAGTGATTAAAGTTCATCTAAACTATGCTGCGTTCTTCTCATTGTCACATTTTCTCCCATATTGACTCATCCTAGGGATTATGCCTAGGGATGAGTCAATAAGGGAGAAAATGTGACAATGAGAATATGACATATTTGAGAGGCCATAGGGGACATTAGTCAGTGTTTCTGCTTGGGATAAAATGTTGGGGCCCTTTTTATGGAGCTTTGTGGAAAGAGTCCAGAACTGAAACGGCTGACCGGATACCTGGTTACAAACCACTTACCAACATAGCCGGTTGAAAAAGCTGTCAGCAGGATAACTGCAATGTTGATATTGTATATTATTTTTAATATAAAAAGCCTATTTAATCCCCTGAATGCAAATATTACTGCAGTAATTAATCAATGTTTGAATGGTCAAATGCACATGGACCTTAAAAATATTATAGACTGTTTTATGACTATTGTTCTACAGTTTTTATACACCTGTCATTTTTGACGGATGTATTATGTTATGACGTTGTCTGTCTCTCTGTCTGTCTGTCTATCCATAAACAATTTTTGTGTCGCCTACTCCTCCAAAAGTTTACATGCTACATTGTTCAAACTTTGCACACATGTTGATCAGTAATTGCTGCTGTGCATGTGACAAGTGCAGGTAACTCTATTTTGTATTTCTAGAGTTATGCCCCCTTTTAGTACTTAAACATTACAGTATTGTGTCGCCTACTCCTTCAACATTTTACATGCTATATTGTTCAAACTTTGCACACATGGTGATCACCAATTGCCATTGTGCATGTGACAAGAGCAGGTAACTCTGTTATGTATTTCCAGAGTTATGCCCAACCCCCCTTTTAGTACTTGAAACATCACAGTATTGTGTCACCTACTCCTTCACCATTTTACATGCCATATTGTTCAAACTTTGCACACATGGTGATCACCATTTGCTGTTGTGCATGTGACAAGAGCAGATAACTCCATTTTGTATTTCCAGAGTTATGCCCCTTTTAGTACTTAAAACATTACAGTATTGTGTCGCCTTCTCCTTCAACATTTTACATGCTATATTGTTCAAACTTTGCACACATGTTGATCCCCAGTTGCCGTTGTGCATGTGATAAGAGCAGGTAACTCTGTTTTGTATTTCCAGAGTTATGCCCCCTTTTAATACTTGATACATTACACTATTGTGTCGCCTACTCCTTCAACATTTTACATGCCACATTGTTCAAACTTTGCACACATGTTGATCAGTAATTGCTGTTGTGCATGTGACAAGTGCAGGTAACTCTGTTTTGTATTTGTACATGTTGATCACTAATTGCCATTATGCATGTCACAAGAGCAGGTAATTCCATTTTGTTTTTCCTTTGTTATGCCCCTTTTAGTACTTAAAACATTACAGTACTGTGTCGCCTTCTTCTTCAACATTTTAACATGCTATATTGTTCAAACTTTGCACACATGTTGATCACCAGTTGCTGTTGTGAATGTGACGAGCAGATAACTCTGTTTTGTATTTCCAGAGTTATGCCGCGTTTAGGACTTAAAACATTACAGTATTGTGTCACCTACTCCTTCAACATTTTACATGCTATATTGTTCAAACTTTGCACACATGGTGATCACCAATTGCCATTATGCATGTCACAAGAGCAGGTAATTCCATTTTGTTAGCTTAACTTGACATAGTCAAGATAAGCTGTTGCCATCACGCGTGCAGAAGTCTGTTAGTCTGTGAGTCTGTGACGTCTGTTCACATTTTCCTTTAGCACGGGCTACACCCCGCAGTTCTTGTCTGATCGTCACAAAATTTCATATGCAGGTTTGGGGTCATGTCTAGATGAGAATGTCCCCTTTTGGTCGCGATCGGGCAACGGGTATGGCTGCCCGAGCCCAAAACCCGAAAACCATTAGCACAGTCTACAGGTCGTATTTATGAAGGGATTTCATTGTAACTTGGTAGGATGCCTCTGTATAGTGCCTAGATGAGAACGTCCCCTTTTGGGCATGATCTATCAACCGTGATGGCTGCCCAAGCCCGAAACCCAAAAACTTTTAGCACAGTCTGCAGGTCATGTTTAATGTGGAGGGATTTCATTGTAACTTGGTAGGATGACTCCTTATGATGTCTAGATGCGAATTTCCCCATTTGGGCATGATCTGCCAACCGTGATGACTGCCCGAGTCCAAAACCCGAAAACCTTTAGCACAGTCTACAGGTCATATTTATTGAGGAATTTCATTGTAACTTGGTGGGTTGACTTCATACAATGTCTTGATGAGAAAGTCCCCCTTTGGACATGATTGGGCAACTGTGACGGCTACAGGAGCCCGAAGCCCGAAAACCTTTAGCACAGTCTAGAGGTCATATTTATGATACGATTTCATTGTAACTTGGCAGGATGACTCCAAATAATGTCTAGATGAGAACGTCCCATTTTGATCGCGATCATGCAGCCTTGATGGGTGCCCGAGCCCAAAAACCTTTAGCATAGGCAAAAGGTCATATTTATGGAAGGATTTCATTGTAACCTGTTAGGTTGACTCCATATAATGCCTAGATGATGACATCCCCTTTCGGTCGTGATTGGTCAGTTGCGATGGCTACAAGTGCCCGAAGCCCAAAAACCTTGAGCACAGTCAACAGGTCATATTTATGAAGGGATTTCATTGTAACTTCTTAGGATCACTCCAGATGATGCTCAGATGAGATTGTCCCCTATGGTTGCGATCATTCACCCATGATGGCTGCCCGAGCCCAAAGCCCGAAAACCTTTAGCACAGTCTACAGGTCATATTTATGAAGGGATTTCATTGTAACTTGGTAGGTTAACTTCATATAATGTCTAGATGAGAACGTGTGATCATTCACCCATGATGGCTGCCCGAGCCCGAAGCCCGAAAACCTTTAGCACAGTCTACAGGTCATATTTATGAAGGGATTTCATTGTAACTTGGTAGGTTAACTTCATATAATGTCTAGATGAGAACGTCCCCTTTTGGACATGATTGGGCAACTGTGATGGCTAAAGTTGCCTGAAGCCCGAAAACCTTTAGCACAGTCTACAGGTCATATTTATGAGGGGATTTCATTGTAACTTCATAGGATCATTCCAGATGATGGCTAGATGAGATTGTCCCCTTTGGTTGCGATTATTCAACCATGATGGCTGCCCGAGCCCGAAGCCCGAAAACCTTAAGCACAGTCTACAAGTCATATTTGTGAAGGGATTTCCTTGTAACTTGGTAGGTAGACTTCATATAATGTCTAGATGAGAACGTCCCCTTTTGGACATGTTTGGGCAACTTTGACGGCTAAAGGTGACCGAAGCCCGAAAACCTTTAGCACTGTCTACAGGTCATATTTATGAAGGGATTTCATTGTAACTTGGTAGGTTGACTCCAAATAATGTCAAGATGAGAACGTCCCATTTTGGCCGTGATCATTCGGCCTTGATGGGTGCCCGAGCCCAAAAACCTTTAGCATAGGCAAAAGGTTATATTTATAGAAGGATTTCATTGTAACATTGTTAGGTTGATTCCATATAATGCCTAGATGATGACATCCCCTTTTGGTCGTGATTGGTCAACTGTGATGGCAACAGGTGCCCGAAGCCCGAAAACCTTGAACACAGTCTACAGGTCATATTTATGAAGGGATTTCATTGTAACTTCGCAGGATCACTCCAGATGATGCCCAGATGAGATTGTCCCCTTTGGTTGCGATCATTCAAACATGATGGCTGCCCGAGCCCGAAGCCCGAAAACCTTTAACACAGTCTAAGGTCATATTTATGAAGGGATTTCATTGTAACTTGGTAGGTTGACTTCATATAATGTCTAGATGAGAACGTCCCCTTTTGGACACGAGTGGGCAACTGTGACAGCTTCAGGGGCCCAAAGCCCGAAAACCTTTAGAACAGTCCACAGGTCATAATTATGAAGGGATTTTATTGTAGCTTGGTAGGATGACTCCAAATAGTGTCCAGATGAGAAAGTCCCCTTTTGGTCACGATCATTCAGCCTTGATGGCTGCCCGAGCCCAAAAACCTTTAGCATGTCTGTAGATCGTATTTATGGAAGGATTTCATTGCAACTTGTTAGGTTGACTCCATATAATGCCTAGATGATGACATCCCCTTTTGGTCGTGGTTGGTCAACTGTGATGTCTACAGGTGCCTGAAGCCCGAAAACCTTTAGCACAGTCTACAGATCGTATTTATGGAGGAATTTCATTGTAACTTGGTAGGTTGACTTCATATAATGTCTAGATGAGAACGTCCCTGAAGCCCGAAAACCTTTAGCACAGTCTACAGGCCATATTTATGAAGGGATTTTAATGTAACTTGATAGGATGACTCATTTTGGAATAATTTCATTGTAATTTGGTAACTTTTTTTGATATATGTTAACTGTGAGGGGCACATATATTAACTGTGAGGTCATATTAACCCACCCCTCAGATCTTTAGTACAGTGTACACCTCATATTATTTTTATCATAAACATAGCATACAGGGAACAGAAATGAATATATTCCCAATTATCACAGTTCTTGTCTTATTTCATAATCCTTTCATAAACATTGAACATTATCCTTTTCATCAGACACAACACACAAGTTAAGCTACAGTGTCATTGACACTTTCATTTTTCCTTTGTTATGCCCCTTATAGTACTTAAAACATTACAGTACTGTGTCGCCTTCTTCTTCAACATTTTAATGCTATATTGTTCAAACTTTGCACACATGTTGATAACCAGTTGCTGTTGTGAATGTGACAAGAGCAGGTAACTCTGTTTTGTATTTCCAGAGTTATGCCCCCTCTTAGTACTTGAAACATTACACTGTTGTGTCGCCTACTCCGACATTTTATTTGCTTTATTGTTCAAAGTTTGCTACCATGTTGATCATCAATTGTCCTTGTGCATGTGACAGGTGCAGATGACACCATTTTATTTTTAAACGACGATGCCACCTATTGTCAATCGTTATCAATGAAATTAACCTGTCAATGAATGGACTCTACCATTGTAAATGGCAAGGAGAATCTTCTACAGCAGCCTTGTTTTTATTTTGTGAAGACCTCAGATCGATTAATATGAAAATGTGAAAACAGATGAATTACCCTTAAACCCAGACAGGGCAGGGTCGGGAAATGGGCAATGATTGGAGTGGGGGGGGGGGGGGGGGGGGGGGTCTTGGGGCAGACATAGTCGAGTCAACAAAAATTTAAAGCTTCACACCAGAGAAACTTGTGCATGTTCCAATTTTGATGGGCGTATGTTGCCCCGCCTAGCAGCACTCTTGTTGTATTATACGACATGCCACTTTACTAATCACTTTTCGCTTCTGTGCATGTATCAAATGTATGTCACATGCATTCTATGAAAACAAGGCTGAGTCACGATCTTACTTGCAGTTTTCATTTAAGTGTACACTCTGCTGTTGACACAGCCACAAGATGTATAAAGAGCACCGATTCTAAAAATTGATTCTCATTTAACTGTTAGAGTGCTAGATTATTTTTGGCCACCAAAATTTATTTACATGTCTTTGCCCTGTTACAATTTATAGGAGAGTACCAACAGGCACTCTCCTATAAATTGTAACAGGGCAAATCTTAACAGACTAAATGAGATCACTTCAAGGATAATATGAAGCCCAGCCACTGAATTTGAAGCCTTTAAGTTGCAGTAACTGTACTTCAGAATAAAGCCCAAATATGGGCTTCCAGCACTCTACCAGTTAATCGTTTGGTTAAATGCTGACACAAGCATGATGGTACAACATTTAGCTATATCTGAAGTTTGTAATTTTACTGTAATTATGGCACTTACATTCTTTACGTCTTTAGTTAATTATTAACAAAAAATATTGAGGGTCTGGGGTAAAACTGAGCAAGGGGAAAGCATCCCTCAAAAGGGATCCCCTGCTCCATACATGTACATGTATAGCACAGAATCCTTGCATATTTCCATTCCCCCCAACAAGAGAGTTTGATCAGTTTGTTCACAAACACAATACAACCATTTGGCCGTTTTTAGCTCACCTGACTGAAAGTCAGGGTGAGCTTTTATCACTCTTCGTGCGTCGTCTGTCGTCCGTCGTCCTGCGTTAAGGTGGTGTTTGAGCCTCTTTCTCCTAAACCACTGGCCACATTTTAATAAAATTTCATGTAAGTAGTGGTTATATAGGGGCATTTTGATTTTTATCCAAAATAGCTTTCAGCTCATATTGAGCAGAGGTGTGGGGGAAAAACGGCCAAATTTTTTGAAAATCTTCTTCTAATGAACCACCAGTAGCAGAGACTTGATATGTGGTATACAGAGTCCTTTTGAGGTTTAGAATCAAATTTGTTCAAGAGAAGTTTGTCAGGCATTATTTGCCTTCGTTATGGGAAGGGCAAAAATTTTGGCCACGCCTAAAATTTCTATATTTTTATACTGTACCAATGACCCAGACATAGCTGGTGCTAACTCTTAAAAATCTAAGGCCAAACACAAATTTTGCCCCCCCAATCCCCAAAATTTGCATCTAAAACCGAAAAAATCATGTCCTAAATGGTCCTTCATACTTTACCTCCACTGCGCATGCGCAGTGTCAAGGAGGTCTCGAAATTGGCGCCAAATATCATTCTTTGTTTGGCCCTTCATCAGTTCACATCTGACTGATATTTGAGCTTGTAAATCTCAGTTTAAATGATGCCAGACACATAAATATTAGAGAAATGGTGGATCTAAAGAGGAAATAGAAGGAGGAGAGGAAAAATGAGTGGCAGGAAATAATCAGGGCTGTAACTTAAAATTTTTTTACGAAATTATGTTATGTTGCCTAATTTTGAGGCATGAGCCTGTTGTTGTTATTCTTGCTATAACGTTACACTGCTTGTTCAGTGTTTCCTCTCTCCCTTTCCTTTAAGTCCCCCCTTGCTATTCTCCCATGCTTTTGGCATATTTTCAGTAATATTATTACTAAAATTTCTTGGGAGTTTTAGCTGAATAACAGAATGAATTCTGTTCTTTTCCCCATGTTTACGTCCTCACCCAGGGGTGTTTAGGCGTAGTGTTCTGCATCTACCATCTGATGTTCTGCAGTTTCTTCCCTGGAAGTCTCTGTTTTGCATCAGATAGTGTATTATTGGTAACTGATTTCGGGCCATGGTTATCAGTGCCTAGAGTCATGTTTCTGGTGTTTTTACACTTCTTGGTTACAATGACAACAGTCTCTGTGGAGGGGGATTTCTTGTCTTTGTATTAGCTTAATCATAACAAGATACATTATTATTATACGTAAGTGTTGCATTAATTTTTTTAAATATTTTTAAAATTTTTGTCCACACTTAGGCTTTTTGGGATCCATTGGGGCTCAACGATACTTTTCAGAAACTTGGGCTTTTCTGAAAAAATATTTTTTCCAAAACTTTTTTTGATTTCAATTATTTTTTCTATGTTAAATGGATCATGTTATTATGTATCTTTGTTTTCAGGGGTTGGCGCGAGTACTAGGACTTTTTGTATTCTTTTCACAATGAAACGATATTGTTCAAATTGTAATAAGAGGAAATCTTCCTCTGACTTCATAATCATTGTGTTTATTGTAGTCAATGTACTCGTACTAACTCCTGTTCAGTATGTGTCAATTGGATGACAAACATTGGAAACGTGTGTCACGGTATGTTGTTAGCGGGGAAAAGGCCATGCCGGTCCTTTCTCCACAGGGTCACTCTAGTTTATCAATCTCTGTTTCAGAGGAACAGGAACAGGGTGATATTTCCGTGATGTCTTCCAAAAGTGTGCCTCCGTCGTCACAGTTAAATGGAGAGCTAGCGGCAAAGTGCTCATGGAAATACGTCAATTGCCTAAGAGGTCCCTAGTAGGATCGACGATGTTGGCGTCCGCTAGCTCGCCCGGTGTAGCGTCCATTCATCGAATGGATCGGCAGCCGGGTTCGTCCGTTGCGGTCCAGGAAGGAGATTTGGGTGATGCGAGCACTATAATAGACAAAGTGCACACCCAGTGACGATGGATCAGAGGAGAGAATGGTGGAAGCCTATTAGTCCGGTTCCTAGCTCGTCTAGGTCCATCCGGGCTGCGGGCGAGAGAGGTCCCTCTCTCGTACAACAACATCTGGGACCAGATGTTGTGGTACAAAACGTTTCGCTTTCAGAGCATACGTCTGCCGCTCGGGACGCTCCGTTATATAGACAGTCCAGAGAGACTGTCGATAAGGCTTCCTCATCCTCACGGCATCGCACACGACCGCACCTTGGCTATGTGACCATGGATATCCAGCCAGCTTCGCCAATCAGAGAATCCACGGCGACCAGGTCACGCCATCCGGTAGCCAGGGACACGAGGCCTGTAAACTCCGGACATTCGCATAAGAGAAGTATGTAGGAGTCAACGTACACGGAGCTTCCAGCGGCAAAGCAACGTAAGACCGCTACTCCACAGGCCTCAGTGACGGACGTGCTATCCCAAATAGCACAACTTATCGCAGCATCCCAGCAAATGACAGAATCTCTGTCGGATCAGGTAATATCCGACGACGCTGGGTCAGTACGCTCCGCTGAAACATCAGGTACGGACGACCGAGAACTTCATAGGGTCCGACAGGATGGCGAAAGGGATTCGGAGGATTTCGAGCTTTCCCTTTCGGAACAACATAAGCTGCCATACATTTAATCTGGCATTATCTTCCAGAGGTTGTTTCGTCGGACCAGAATGCTGTGATGCCGGATAAGAGACTGATAGCGTCATTGGACACAAGAATTTTTTGATCGGTTCAGGGACATCGTCCCTGAGTTTCCGACACAGTCCAATAATGTCACAAGAACATTCGTATTATTGAACGACGCTATATATAAGCTTGCTACTAAACAAGCAAGTCTGTTTTCTTGTCCGCAAAAGTTTCCGTGATGTCTTCCAAAAGTGTGCCTCCGTCGTCACAGTTTAATGAAGAGCTAGCGGCAAAAGTGCTCATGGAAATACGTCAATTGCCTATGAGGTCCCTAGTAGGATCGACGGCGTTGACATCCGGTAGCTCGTCTGGTGTAGCTTCCATTCATCGAATGGGTCGGCGGCCGCGTTCGTCCGTTGTGGTCCAGGAAGGAGATTTGGGTGATGCGAGCACTATAATAAGACAAAGGGCACACTCAGTGACTTCAAGGGACTTCTTTCAAGGGCAGTAGCTTATTCCACGTATAACTCCGCCCTTTCAGTGGCAAACCTAGAGTTGGTTAGACGTGATGCAGCCCTAGCTACATCCATGCAGGTGGATAGTAAGGTGAAGAACTCTCTCAGAGTCGCTTCGGTCTACGGAGAAGCTTCTCTTCGATGGCAAGCTTTCAGCAATCTATGAATTCGCTCAATATAGACATTCTCTTGTCAAATCAAGTGAAACAAGAGATTCAGACTTGGGCAAACATTCAGTGGTGGACTCAGGCAGTTCCACTGCAGTTGCCGGATCCGAGTTTTACTATTATGACGGATGCCAGTCAAACAGGTTGGGGTGCAACATTGATCCCAATGGATTCGAAGTGCCAGGGTCTTTGGGATCCTCAGTTTCTAGGCAAGCACATAAACATCAAAGAAATGATGTCAATTTGGCTTGCACTACGTCATTGGATGAATATTATTCAGAAAGCACATGTCCAAATCCTGTCTGACAATACGACAGTAGTAGCGTATATCCGGAACCAGGGAGGCACTCATTCCGTTCCGTTATTCAATTTAACGGAAAGAATCCTTCTGTTTGTTCTAGAACACCAAGTTCTGCTTTCGGTCCGTCATATTCCGGGTCGTCTGAATGTATTAGTGGACTCCCTTTCACGGAAGGGTCTCTTGTTGCCATCAGAATGGACTCTCAACAAACAGGTATTCAATCAGATTTGCTACCAATGGGAGCGGCCAATGATAGACTTATTTGCGACACAACTCAACAATCAGTTGCAGACGTATGTGTCACCATGTCAGGATCCCCGAGCAGTAGACGCTCTATCGATCTCGTGGGACGGAATGATAGGATATGCGTATCCTCCAGCGCCGTTGATTCAGCAAATATTGCTAAAGATAAAACAATCACAATGCAAATTCTGTTGGTAGCATCTCTGTCTCCACAGAGACCACGGATAAATCTACTCAGGTGTCTGCTGTGGGACTTACCGCGGAAGCTTCCTCCACGAGAGGATCTTCTTTCGCAGGGGAAATCGCGCCAACTCCATCACAACCCGCAAGGTCTCAACCTTCACGTATTTCCGTTGTGTGGTCCTTCTTGCACAGCAAGCATTGTACAGGACGAGCAGTGGACGCGATTTCTAACTGTAGGAGGACCTCCTCTTCGCTAATCTATGCGGCTAAGTGGAAGGTCTTTCGTCGTTGGTGTAGGGATCATTCTGTTGATATTTTTAATCCCTCCATACCAGACATTGCAAACTTTCTAGTATACTTGTTTGACGAGATCAACTGCAGCCTGTTACTATTAAAGGTTATAGGTCTGTGTTATCTGATACCTATGCACACCATGATAGTTTACAATTGGATCTAATGTCTCTTTATCTAATTAGTTAGAAACTTCTCGATAAATAGACCTAGAACCCTTAGATTAATTCCTAAATGGAATTTAGCTTGGGTTCTTCTTAAACTAAAAGAAAAGCCATTTGAGCCTCTTGAGACAGTAGATTTCTAATTCTCGTCTTATAAGACAGCATTTCTCTTAGCTTTCTCTTCTGCTAGAAGAGTCAGTGAGCTTCATGCACTATCTGTGGACGATTCTCACTATCGTAGTGTCGGGAACACTATTACCTTTACTACTAATGTTGGATTTTTGGCTAAGAATCAGGCTCCTAATAAATATCCGGAACCTATTGTTATTAAGGCCCTTCCGTCTTCAGACGGGCATAGGCCTTTACTCTGTCCGGTTAGAGCTTTACATATTTATAAACAAAGATCTCAGTTTATCAGAAAGGGACGAAAACGCTTCTTTCTGTATCTGATGCCTAATAGAAAGGACATTACGGTCCATTCTATTGCTAGATGGATTCAATTAACTATCCGTACTGCTTATGATAATCTATCTTCAACTTAGCAGTCTGTGCTTAAGATTTCGGCTCATGAAGTAACAGCTCTTTCTACATCTTGGGCTTACGCAAATAGTGTTGCTATTACAGATTTAATGAAGGCTGCATATTGGTCTCAGCCATCCACATTCACAAATTTTTATCTCAGAAATATTGAGTCCATTTCTGGAGATCTGCATTGTTTAGGTCTGTTATCTGTTGCTCAGAATGTCGTTCACTAAACAGTTGCAACTATAGTTTTGCAGGCTTTCTGTTCCGGCAGTGACTCCGTCCTGCTGCCCTCTTCGCTCTGGGCTATTTGACCCAGGGCAAGGGGAAGGGGGGGGGGGGGGGTGTTCCCTTAGGTCACCTGCTTTATAGTGAAAAGCAAGGGGATACCTCCTCCGGAGTCAGTAATTCTGAGTTGTTACCGGGATGGTTTTAAAGTGTAAAGTTAATGTTTAAAAATTCATTCATGTCATATTTTTAAAGTGTAGCTCGGTGTGAAGCATTTGTATATGTCACGTGTCAAACGGGCGTTAATATACAATCCTCGGACACTTTTAAAAGAGTATAAAGAGTCACAATTCTCTGGACTATCTTTATTTATTGGCTTACTTTAAAAATAATTAGTATAAAGGGTTATACTGGATGTTAATAGAGAACATGAATGTTATTATGCTCAATTATGGAGGGTGTTGTGTCTTTCTAATTTATCATAAAATAAGAAAGATACATGTAAAGCCTAATGCTCCTTTTCTCCTCGAGGGGATGACTCTATTATATATCATTGAGCGTATTGGATTTTCCTCTATGTCCTAGGCCCTCCAGCCTTTTTACTATTCAGCTATGTCTGGGTCATTGGTACAGTATAAAAATGTTAAAAAATTTATAGTTGGTAAGTATAAAAATATATAAATTACTATAAATTTTTTAACTTTCAGAACCGTGAGGTCGATTTGAACCAAATTTGATATGAGATGATAATGGGTCATAAGTAGTTGATTGATGCAAAAAAAAATTTTCTCATTGCCCCGTGGGAACCTTGGGAGCTAAAAATAGGAAAAACCTTAAAACTGCCATATCTCCAAAACTACACGGCACAGAGAATTCTTATTTTGTTTGAAGCTTACTTTTATCCAGTAGAATAGAATGGTGAAAAAAAATCTGTATCGGTTTGATCACGAGGTACTTTTTTCAGGACTTTGAAAAAGTGCTGAGTCGGCACTTTTTAACACTGTAGGCAATGGGAAAAAGATTAAAAAATCTTCTTCTCCAGATCCAGCAGGCAGAATCTTTTGATATTTGGTATGCAACATTGTAGGGTGGATGTGATTCAAGTTTGTTCAAATTGGCCCCCTGGGTTCATATTTGGGCTCAGTATAGGAGCCCGATTTCGAACTTAGTGCATTTCAGGCAAATTTCTTAAAAAATCTTCTTCTCCAGATCCAGCAGGCAGAATCTTTGGATATTTGGTATGTAACATTGTGGGGTGGATCTGATTCAAGTTTGTTCAAATCGGCTCCCTGGATTCATATTTGGGCTCACTATAGAAGCCTGAATTCGAACTTGGTGCATTTCAGGCAAATTTCTTCAAAAATCTTCTTCTCCAGATCCAGCAGCCAGAATCTTTTGATATTTGGTATGCAACATTGTGGGGTGGATCTGATTCAAGTTTGTTCAAATCGGCCCCCTGGGTTTTATTTGGGCTCAGTATGGAAGCTCGAATTCGAACTTAGTGCATTTTAGGCAAATTTCTTAAAAAAATCTTCTTCTCCAGATCCAGCAGGCAGAATTTTTTGATATTTGGTATGCAACATTGTGGGGTGGATCTGATTCAAGTTTGTTCAAATCGGCCCCCTGGATTCATATTTGGGCTCACTATAGAAGCCCGAATTTGAACTTAGTGCTTTTCAGGCAAATTTTTTAAAAAATCTTCTTCTCCAGATCCAGCAAGCAGAATCTTTTGATATTTGGTATGCAACATTGTGGGGTGGATCTGATTCAAGTTTGTTCAAATCTGTCCCCTGGGTTTATATTTGGACCTAGTATAGAAGCTCGAATTCGAACTTAGTGCATTTCAGGCAAATTTCTTTAAAAATCTTCTTCTCCAGATCCAGCAGGCAGAATCTTTTGATATTTGGTATGCAACATTGAGGGGTGGATCTGATTCAGGTTTGTTCAAATCGGCCCCCTGGATTCATATTTGGGCTCACTATAGAAGCCCGAATTCGAACTTAGTGCATTTCAGGCAAATTTCTTAAAAAATCTTCTCCAGATTAAGCAGGCAGAATCTTTTGATATTTGGTATGCAACATTGTGGGGTGGATCTGATTCAAGTTTGTTCAAATCAGCTCCCTATATTCATATTTGGGCTCACTATAGAAGCTTGAATTCGAACTTAGTGCATTTCAGGCAAATTTCTTTGAAAATCTTCTTCTCAAGATCCAGCAGGCAGAATCTTTTGATATTGGGTATGCACCATGCTTAGGGGGGTGAGATTCAAATTTGTTCAAGCCAAGTCCCTGGGTTCATATTTGGGCTCACTGTGGAAGCCCGAATTGTAACTTAGTTCAAAATGAGGAATTTTCTTTAAAAATCTTCTTCAGATCCAGCAGCTGGAATGTTTTGATATTTGATATGCAGCATCCTTAGGGGAGTGAGATTCAGGTTTGTTCAGCCATGTCCCTAGGTCCATATTTGGACTCACTGTGGGAGCTTGAATTGTAACTTAGTTCAAAATGAGGAATTTTCTTTAAAAATCTTCTTCAAATCCAGCAGTCGGAATGTTTTGATATTTGGTGTGCAGCATCCTTAGGGGCATGAGATTTAAGTTTGTTAAAGCCAAGTCCCTGGGTTCATATATGGGCTCCCTGTGGGAGCCCGAATTATAACTTGGTTCAATATGAGGAATATTCTTTAAAAATCTTCTTTCTTTTAGATCCACTGGTCAGAATCTTTGGATATTTGGTATAAGCTTTTCTTAGGAAGAGCAGATGCAACTTGTTGAAATCAATTCTCTGGGTTGATATTTAGGCTACCATGTCAGGTGAGCGCCCTCAGGCCCCTTCGGGCCTCTTGTTTGCAAGTTCTTGCAGTTCAGTTTTCCAGTTTTCCATAAAAAACTGAACCAAACCCCAAAACAAAGATAAAAAAGCCAGCTTTAATAATATAACTTATAATCTGGCCTGTAAAGATTTGCACAGGTGTAACAGTATATCCTACATATTTCCGATCATCTGGATCCACTAATACAATGGATTTCCACACTTTTGACAGAAATGAGCAGTTAACCAGTTGCAAAAATTGTAACCAGAAAAAAAACCCCTTGTAATTGTTTGGGTATTACATTTACTGATTAACCCTTTGAACCCTGGTGGTATATTCCATTTTAGTTCAATGACAGCAGCTGAAAGAGTCCATGTTCATTCTTTAGGGGTAGACTAATTAATATTTTCAATGTTAAAAATATTGTTGGGCTGCCACACACATGCACTTAGCATCCATCCTATTTAATGAAATTATGATGTACATGTATCATGTTCCTGGTTGGAAAAATGGCCGCTAGGGTTCAAAGGGTTAAACATTTCAGCACTGAAAAAAGAAGCTAATTCAGGTTGAATTAATTTGTCATTTTAGAATGGGTAAAGACAGAGTGAATAAACTTAAGAGATACATCAAAGATGACAGACCAGCTAGATTTAAAAGTTACACAAAGAAACACAGCATCAATTTGTGTGAGATAAAATTGTCTGGTCACCGTAACCTTCTACATTATTGCTGTAAACATGGAACTTGGACATTTCTCAGGTACTGTGATAACCATGTATCATTAATTTATAGGGCTTCAGCTTATTCTTCATGTAGGCGTGGCCTGACCTTTGCTAACAAAGTGTTATTACAATGGCTCCCACTTAATTGTTTTTCTCTTAATTGAATAACCATGTTAATTGAATATAACTTCCAAACACAAAACCATTTACCATACCTTCATTGCAGATTTGACCTGTTAATTTAATATGTATTACAGAGTAAACTCCTGTTAATTAAATAATAAATTTTATGATACATTGCAAAATTACCCTGACAATCAACAAATTCTCCTTGTTAAAAGACCAATTTGGAGTTTGGTGGCTCAGTAGGTAGAGATGCAGGCTGCAAGCCGAGAGGTCCTCAGTTCAAATCCCTCCAGCTGTTTTGTAGAACTAAAATGTTGATAAGGTTACAGTGGTACTAACTTTGGAAAGGGCAGATCAATGGCAACTAGTATTCCAATATTACGGGCAATTTATCTTGCTGGTT
This sequence comes from Pictodentalium vernedei, assembly GCA_031216915.1. NCBI lineage: Eukaryota > Metazoa > Mollusca > Scaphopoda > Dentaliida > Dentaliidae > Pictodentalium > Pictodentalium vernedei. Next base: position 254,098,022 of record CM062291.1, on the reverse strand, counting down.
CTCGCTTGGGAATCCGGGGCCCAGGCTTGGTACAGGAGTCAGAACTTTGGATCCTGGACTTTTGGGCCAAACCCAGATCTCCCAACATTCTGGGCCCCAGGCTTACTACTCTGCCCCCCCCCCCCACACCCCCACACCCCCACAAGCCCCTCCCCTCCCTCAACTCGATCACCAACCCCGTTAACACTCAGGTGAGTATCTCATGCTTCTTAAGGTGTCTTTATGGAAGTTGTACCATACATTCTAACTCAATTTGTCAGCTGTAAACCACGTGTGTGTGTTTGTTTTTTTCTAGACTGTTATTAGAGGAAGGTTTGGATCCATCTAAGCAAGATAAGAGTGGTGACACATGCTTACATATAGTTTTAAGGAAAATCTTGGATATGCCATTTCTGACATACATGAGTGAAGGTATGTAATAACGTATATACTGTGATCACAAAAGTAGCCTCTTTCTCAATCAGATCAACTTCTGGTCACAACACACTTAAATCAGTGGGTTGAGACATCAAAATAAAATATTGTGAAATAAAGGCTGAATCTAGAAAGACAAACCAAAAAAGCATCTGAGATTCAATGATCTTGAATTTCCTTTTTTGACAAGCAGGGCTTAAAATTCATGTGAGAATCACAATCGATTCTCGCCAATGATTCTCCCAAGGAAAACATTAATAATCAACCTTGAGTTTCACAACATGTTCATTTGATTCTTGTCACAGATTCTTAAAGTGTCCTTAAAGGCAGGGGGTTTGTACGCAAATGAAAAGTCCTTGAATTTGGACCTTTCCTTGAAAAGTGCTTGAATTCGTTTACATCCTTGAAAAGTACTTGATTTTCCACCACCTTCCTTGAAAAGGACTTGAATTCAGTTTACCTACAACCTTTCAGACCATAACTTTCATGTTAATCCACCCTATATATGTGTGATGACATAAAATCGGTCAGAGACACACACAAGCAACTGCATCTCTTTATCTCTGCATCAAGGTCATGAACTGGAATTCCCAGAATTTCAGTTACGTCATAATTTTGTCTTAAGAACCTCTCTCCTTCTGAAGGATTCCCTTGGAAAGCTGACAAATTAGAATCATTCTCATTGCAAATGGACATATGTCACAAAAAACGGCTGGTTACAGCTTCTTTTACATGTCTTTATCTTTGGATTTCATTGCATAATGGAATTCTTGAATGAGGGTGAATTCAGGTGAGAAATACGCTTCTTAAAAATCAAAACATTTGTTTTGGGCACTTGGGATAGTTATTGGAAGTGATCATATATAAAATATACAGCTTTCATTGATATAAAAATAAGGGTGCTATTTGTTGACAAGCCACAGATGATTACTTATGTGTATTGGATTGGGTTTCTGAAAAAGTGTTAGCCTCTCATGGGAAAAATTATGAGTCAGCATATTTGGAAAAATTGAAAGAAAAATTTTCTCCAGAATCACTGATCAGAATCTTTTTGATATTTGCCTTACAGCATCCATAGGGGGAGGGGGAGGGGGCAGATAAATCGTCTTCAGATTCAGATGTCAGAATACTCTCATATTTGGTATACCACATCTCTTGGGGATCAGATTCAAATGTGTTCAAATCGGGTCCCTGGGTTAATATTTGGGCTCCCTATGGGAGCCTAACTTCTTACTTAGTGCAATATGAGGAAATTTTTTAAAGATCTTCAGATTGATCAGGCAGAATCTTTTCATATTTGCTCTACAACATCTCGGTGTGGGGTGGGGGGGGGGGGGGGGGGTGTAAAATTCAGGTTTGTTCAAATTGTGTGCCTGTGTTAATATTTGGGCTTTCTAAGAGAGCCCAAATTTTAACTTAGTGAAATGTGCAGTATGAGGATTAATCATTAAAAATCTTCTTCAGAACTACGAGTCAGAATCGTGTCATATTTAGTATACAACATCTCTTGGTGGGTCAAATTCAAGATTCTTCATATCAAGTCCCTGGGTTACTATTTGGGCTCCCTATTGGAGCCCAAATTTGAAGTGCAATATTGGAGACAAATAAAGTCCCTGGGTTGATATCTGTGTCCCCTATGAGGGGGGTGCAAATTTTTACATATTTCAAAATTGGTAATATAATATTCTTAAAATCTTCTTCCCCAGTACTCCCCAGTCAGAATCTTTTGATAATTGGTGTACAACATCCTTCAAGTTCCAGTCAAGTCCCTAGGTTGATATTTGGGCTCCCTAGTTTTCCCTTACTGAAAAATAGGGGCATTATTTTTGTGGTAGCATCCCAATACTAGAAAAAAATCATCTGGCATGAACAGCAGAGTTATAAATAATTAAATAACTTTATTTCTGTTTTGTTCACTAGCTATAGATGGTAATTAGATCCTTCTTTAAACAACTTTGGTCAGGTGGGCACCTCAGGCCCCATGTGGTCTCTTGTATTAAGAGTTATTGCCCTTTTTCAATTTGACTAGTGAACAAGTCTGTCTAAATCTCAAAAATTTATCCACAACTAGTCTCCCATTTTCCCTCGGATATATTATATATTTTGTTTGATAAATAACTGTGATATGAACTTATGCATATCACTAGGTTATGATGCCGCACCCTAGTTCCCAAGAGTTATTACCCCTTTTCACATTTATTATTGAACAAGTCTGTCATGACTCTATCAGCAACTTGTCTCAAAATTTCAATCAGATTTGATATTTTGTGTACTGATCATGCACAACCATGAATAGAACTTAAATGCATTGTTGTTGCCATTTGCAGATTTGAGGACTTGGGTGCAGCAGGGGAGGTTGGGTATCTTTTTGTGTCTTCCTGTGATGACACTTTCTATAGTTATTTATAAAGCAGTGAATGCTCAAGGCAACAGGTGGATCTTAATTCATAATCTCCATATTTTTATACTGTACCAATGACCCAGACATAGTTGGTGCTAACTCTTAAAATATAGGGCCAAACACAAATTTTGCCCCCCAATCCCCAAAATTTGCATCTAAAACCAAAGAAAACATGTCCTGAAAGGCCCTCCACACTTCGCCTCTACTGCGCATGCGCAGTGTCAAGGACGTTCCGAAATTGGCGCCATTAATCATTCTAAGTTTGGCCCTTCATCAGTTAACATCTGACTGATCTTTGTGCTTGTAAATCTCATTTTAAATGATGCCAGACACATAAATATTAGTGAAATGGTGATTCTAAGGAGGATAGAGAAGGAGGAGAGGAAAAATGTGTGACAGAATATTATCAGGGCTGTAACTTAAAATTTTTTAATGAAATTATGTTAAGTTACCTATTTTCGAGGCAGCAGCCATTTTGTTGTCATTCTGATTATTTAGTTACACTGATTTTTTAGTGTTTTCCTCTCTCCCTGTCCTTTAAGTCCCCCCTTGCTATTCTCCCATGCTTTTGGCATAGTTTTTGTAATTATTATTACTAAATTTTCTTGGGAGTTTTAGCTGAATAACAGAATGAATTCTGTTCTTTTCCCCATGTTTACGTCTTCACCTACGGGTGGTTAGGCGTTGTGTTCTGCATCTTCCATCTGATGTTCTGCAGTTTCTTCCCTGGAAGTCTCTGTTTTGCATCAGATAGTGTATTTTTGGTAACTGATTCCGGGCCTGGGTGCCTGGAGTCTTATTTTAGTGTTTACATTCATTGTTTACATTTACAACAGCCCTCTGTGTGAGGGGGGGATTTCTGGAAAATAATATCTTGATGTTATTTTAATCATAACTAGATACATTATTATTGTTTGTAAGTGTTGAATAAATTGTTTAAAATATTTTTAAAATTTTTGTCCACACTTAGGCTTGGGATCCATTGGGGCTCAACGTTACTTTTCAGAAACTTGGGCTGTTCTGAAAAAATATTTTTTCAAAATATTTTGATTTCAATTATTTTTTCTATATTAATGGATCATATTATTATTATGTATTTTATTGCCAGGGGTTAGTGCGAGTACCAGGACTTGTTTTCTTTTCACATTGAAAGGATTTTGATCAATAGTAATAAGAGGAAGTCTTCCTCTGACTTTATAATCATTCTATATGTGGTCAGTGTACTCGCATTAACTCCTGTTCTGTATCGTATGATTTCGATGACAATATGGGAAGCGTATGTCACGGTATGTTGGGGGGAATTGGACACTCCGGTCCTTTCCCTGCAGGGTCACTCTACTTTATCAATTTCTATTTCAGACGATCAAGATTAGGGTGATGTATCTGTGATGTCTTCCAACAGTGTGCCTCCGTCGTCACAATTAATGAAGGGCTAGCGGAAAAGTGCTCATATAAATACGCCAATTGCCTAAGAGGACCCTAGTAGGTTCGACGGCCTTTGACGTCCGCTAGCTCGCCCGGTGTAGCGTCCATTCACCGAATGGTTCGGCAGCCGGGTTCGTCCGTTGCGTTCTTGAAGGAATTTTGGGGTGATGCGAGCACTATAAATCAACCTAATGCACACCCAGTGACGGCGGATCGGAGGGAGAATGGAGGAAGCCTTTTAGTCCGGTTCATAGCTCGTTCCGGTCCGTCCGGACGGCAAGCGAGAGAGGCCCCTCTCTCGTTCAACAACATCTGGGCCCAGATGTTGTGGTACAAAATGTTTCGCAATCGGAGCATACGTCCGTCGCTCGGGACGCTCCGACATATAGTCAGTCCGGAGTAGACTGTCAATAAGGCTTCCTCATTCTCATAGTTGCGCACACGACCGCTCTTGGCTACGTGACCACGGATATCCAGTCAGCTTCGCCAGTCAGAGATTCATCGGCGACCAGGTCACACCATCCGGTAGCCAGGGACACGAGGCCTGCAGACTCCGGACGTTCGCATAGGAAGTGTGCGGGAGTCAACGTACACGGAGCTTCCGGCGGCAATGCATCGTAAGACCGCTACTGCACAGGCCTCGGGAACGGACGTGCTTTCCTAAATAGCACAGTTTATCGCAGCATCCCAGCATCAACTGAATCTGTCGCATATTTTTTATCCGACGATGCTGGGTCGGGACGCTCCGCGGAAGCGGGTACGGTCATCCGAAAATTTCATCCGGTCCGACGGGATACCGAAAGGGATTTGGACGATTTCAAGCTTTCCCTTTCGGAACAACATATGCTGTTGTGTATGTCATCTGACTTGGTCTTCTACAGCTTCTTTCGTCGGACCAGAATGCTGCGATGCCGGATAAGAAACTGATAGCGTCGGTGGACTTAGAAATTTTTGGTTCGGTTCAGGGACATCGTCCCTCAGTTCCGACATAGTCCAATAATGTCACACAAACTTTCGAATTATTGAACGACGCTATATATATTATTTTTTTATGCTTGCTATAACCAAGCATTTCTGGTTTCTTGTTCGCAAAGTTACGAAGATGTCTTTCAAAAGTGTGCCTCTGTCGTCATAGTTAATGAAGAGCTAGCGGCAATAAGTGCTCATGGAGTATGTCTATCGCCTACGGAGTGACATTCGCTAGCTCACCCGGTGTAGCGTACATTCATCGAATGGTTCGGCTGCCGGGTTCGTCCGTTGCGGTCTAGGAAGGAGATTTGGGTGATGCGAGCACTTTAATTACTTTAGTACTCACCCAGTGACGGCAGATTGAGAGGAAGCCTGTTAGTCCGGTTCCTGGCTTGTCCAGGTCCGTCCGGGCTGTGAGTGAGAGAGGTCCCTCTCTCGTCCAACAACATAGGGGACCGCATGTTGTGGTTCAGATATTTTACATTCGGAGCATATGTCTGTCGGTCGGGACGCTCCGTTATATTGACAGTCCGAGAGACTGTCCTTAATGCTTCCTCATCCTCACAGCAGGGCACACGACCGCACATTGGCTACGTGACCTCGAGTATCCGATCAGTTTCGTCATTCAGTGATTCCACGGCGAATAGGTCGCGCCATCCGGTAGCCAAGGGACACGAGGCCTATACACTCCGTTCGCTCGCATATTGGTAGTATGCACGGGGTAACGATCACGGAGCTTCCAGCGGCAATGCATTGTAGGACTGCTTCTCCTCAGGCCTCAGTGACAGACGTGCTATCCGAGTTAGCACAGTTGTTTCGCAGCATCCCAGCAATTGACAGTTTCTTGGTCGAATCAGGAATTATCCGACGGCGCTGGGTCGGTGCGGTCCGCTGTTGCATCAGGTACGGACGACCGAACGCTTTATAGGGTCCGACAGGATGGCGAAAGGGATTCGAAAGATTTCGAGTTTTCCCTTTAGTAGTATCGGAAGCTGCCTTTCATATCTTCTGGCATTATCTTCCAGTGATTGTTATTTCGGACTTCATTGCAGCGATCTTGGATAAGAGACTTATAGCGTCATTGGACTCGGATTTTTCGATCGGTTCAGGGACATTGTCCCTGACTTACCGACGCAGTCCAATAATGTCATTACAACATGTGTTTTATTTTTCGACGCTATATATACATACAAGCCTGCTACCAAGCATCATAGTTTAGTTTCTTGTCCGCGTTGCTCATTTCTGCCGTTTTATCATTTATACGAATAGTTTATTTTGGCAGAGCAGGGCATACCGAGAGTTCATATGCGTCTAGACGGTGTGGTTAAAGACTGGAAATATTCTTTTTCGCCGTTTATGTCTTTTCCAACTTCAATGTTGGAAACGACATGATGTATAGTAGACTTAACTTAGACGCTTTATCATACGTAATCCGCCTTACTGAGGCGTTATCATTACGTTTTCAAGAAAAGATTTACGGGATATTATTCTCAATGTAATTTCTTATGAGGGCAGTAGTTTGTTCACGTATAACTCCGCCCTTCAGTGGCTGATTGGAGTTGGTTAGACGTGACGCAGCCCTAGCTACATCCACACGCGTGGATAGTAAGGTTAAGAACTCTCTCAGAGTCGCTTCGTTCTCGGAGGAGCTTCTCTTCGACGGCAACTTTTCGGCAATCCATGAATTGCTCGATTTACACGTTCTCTTGTCTATCTAGTGTTACAAGAGATTCAGACTGGGGCAAACATTCGGTGGTTGACTCAGAGAGTGCCACCGCAGTTGCCGGACCCGAGTGTGGCTGTTATGACGGTTGCCGGTCAAACAGATTGGGATATAATACTGATTCCTACGGATTCGAAGTGCCAGGGTCTTTGGGTTCCGCAGTCTCTTAGCAACCAGTTTTCTTCCGCGGAATAATGTTTTTTAGGCTTGCTTTATGTCATTGCATGAACATTATTCAGTAACGCATGCCCAAATCCTGTCCTTTAATTTGACAGTAGTGGCGTATCTCTGGAACCAGGGAGGCACTCTTTCGTTTCCGTTATTCAATTTAATGGAAAGAATCCGTCTGTTGGTTATAGTATACCAAGTTCTGTTTTGGTCCGTCATATTCCGGGTCGTCTGATTGTTTTACCGGACTCCCGTTCACTTACGGGTCGCTTGTTGCTGTCAGAATGGACTCTCAACAAACAAGTATTCAATCAGATTTGCTATCTATGGGAGCGCCCAATGATGATTTATTTACGACACAGCTTGCTAATCAATTACAGACGTATGTGTTGGCTTGTCCAGATCTCTGAGCTAATGTTGTTTACGCTCTATTGATCTATAGGACGGAATGATAGGATACGCGTGTCCTCCGGCGCTGTTGTTTCAGCAGGTATTGCTAAGATAAACAACCACAATACATTTCTGTTGATAGCATCTCTATCTTCACAGAGATCATGGGTAATTTACTCTCTTGTCTACTGTGGGTCTTAACGTGAAATCTTCCTCTATGTGAGGATCTTTTTTCACTGGGTAAATCGTGTCATCTTTATCACAACCCGCAAGGTCGCAACCTTCATGTATTCCATTGTGTGGTCCGTATTGCATTGTAAGCATTGTACTGGACGAGCTTTGGACGCGATTTCTTACTATAGGAGATCCTCTTCTTCGCTATTCTATGCGGCTAAAGTGGAGGCTCTTCCGTCGTTGGTGTAGGGATCATTATGTTCATATTGTTGATCCCTCCATACTACTCATTGCAATTTTTTAGTATACTTGTTTCACAAGATCTACTGCAGCCTGTTATTATTAAGGTTATAGGTTTATGTTACCTCATACCTATGCACTCTACGATAGTTTACAATTGAGTCTTATGTCTCTTTATCTAAGTCAGTTAGTAACTTTTTGATAAATAGACTTAGAATCTTTAGATTAAATTCCTATATGGATTTTAACTTCGGTTCTTATTTAGCTAAGTAATCATTTGAGCCTCTGGAAACAGTAGTTTTCAAATTCTGACCTTTTAGACAGTAATTCTGTTGGTTTCTCTTTTACTGTAGAGTCAGTGAGTTTCATGCACTATCGATGGATGATTTTCACTTTCGTAGTTTCGGAATCACTACTTCCGTTACTATTTAGGTTGGATTTTTGCATAAGAGTTAGGCTCCTAATATCCGGAACCTATTATTTTTAAGGTCCTTCCGTCTTCGTACGGGCATAGGCCTTTACTCTTTCCGGGTAGAGTTTATGTATTTATAAACAGATATCTGTTTATTACTATGGGCGTAAGCTTCTTCTGTCTTTGATGCCTAGTAGAAGGACGTTACGCTCCATTGTTTAATGGATTCTATTAACTATCGGTACTGCTTATGGTATATCATTGACTTAGCAGTTGTGCTTAAGATTTCGGCTCATGAAGTAAGAGTTCTTCTACATCTTGGGCTTACATTAATAGTGTCGCTATTATAGATTTTTGAAGGCCGCTCATTGCGCTCAGCCATCCACATTCATGAATTTTTATCTCAGAAATATCGAGTCCATTTCTGGAGGCCTCTATTGTTAGGTCTATTATCTACTGCTCAGAATGTCATTCACTTAACAGTTGCTACTATAGCTAGGTAGGCTGTCTGTTTCGGCAGTGTCTCCGTTCTGCTGCCCTCTTTGCTCTGGGCTATTTGACCCAGGGCAAGAAAAAGGGGGGGGGGGAGGGTGTTCCCTTGGGTCACCTGTTTTACTATGAAAACAAGGGGATACCTCCTCCGGAGTTAGTAATTCTGAGCTGTTATTGGGATGGTTGTTTAGTGAGAAGTTTACGTTTTTAAAATTCATTCAAGTCTTAGTTTTTAAAGTATAGCTTTTGATTATTGCATATGTCAACGGACATGATTATGCAATCCTCAGACACTTTTAGGAGTATAAGAGTCTCTATTCTCTAGACTTACTTTATTTATTGGCTTACTTTAAAAATTATTAGTATAAGGATTATATTGGATATTAATAGAGTACATGGATGTATGAAGCTCAATTTTGGAAGGTGTTGTATCTTTCTAATTTATCATAAATAAGAAAGATACATGTAAGGCCTATTACTTCTTTTTCCCTACAGGGGATGACTCTATTTTATATTATTGAGCGTATTCCATTTTGCTCTATGTCCTTGGCCTCCAGCCTTTTTACTATTCAGCTATGTCTGGGTCATTGGTACAGTATAAAAATGTTAAAAAATTTATAGTAATTTCTATATTTTTTATACTTACCAATGACCCAGACGGGGATGGCCCTCCCAGGAGTTGGGAACTCTTGCCTCCCCGCTGAGTACATAGCGCTTACCAGGCACTGGTTTTTAGAATGATTAATGGCGCCAATTTCGGAACGTCCTTGACACTGCGCATGCGCAGTAGAGGCGAAGTGTGGAGGGCCTTTCAGGACATGTTTTCTTTGGTTTTAGATGCAAATTTTGTGGATTGGGGGGCAAAATTTGTGTTTGGCCCTATATTTTAAGAGTTAGCACCAGCTATGTCTGGGTCATTGGTAAGTATAAAAAATATAGAAATTACTATAAATTTTTTAACATTTATTGCATTTGTGGATCTGACCAGTATCCCACCAAAATTATATATATAAACTTTCATGATGTTCAAGAAATTGTACTGATCATTATGTCAGGCACAAGTGAATTGGTGACTTTCAAACATGTGGTGTGTGCCTGTCATTGACTTTGACAGTCTACTTATTTTGCAGGCTTGGTGACATCACTGATGAGCAAAGATATTCTTGGTGACAGTTTTAGAAACATGAAATAAAAACTTCACTTCCTTAGCACTGCACACTCTGGAATAACATTCTAAGATTTCTTTTTTGTTTACATTTCAGACGTCACATTCAATTTCAAATATCTCCACTAATAAACAAATTTTACTAGTCATATGTCAAGTACACATGAATTAGTGCCTGTCAAACATGATTTTTAGCTTAACTTGACAAAGTCAAGATAAGCTATTGCCATCACGCATTAGTTAGTCTCTGAGTCTGTTCACATTTTCCTTTAGCACAGGCTACACCCCATAGTTCTTGTCCGATCGTCACAACTTTCATATGCAGGTTTGGGGTCATGTCTAGATGAGAACATCCCCTTTTGGTTGTGATCGGTAAACCATGATGGCTGCCCGAGCCGAAAACCACAAAACCTTTAGCACAGTCTACAGGTTGTATTTATGAAGGGATTTCATTGTAACTTGGTAGGATGCCTCTGTATGATATCTAGATGAGAACATCCCCTTTTGGTCATGATCTGTCAACTGTGACGGCTTCCCAAGCCCAAAACCCTAAAACTTTTAGCACAGTCTGCAGGTCATATTTAATATGAAGGGATTTTATTGTAACTTGGTAGGAGTCGCAATCTGTCAACTCTGACTTCAGCCCAAGCTGAAAACCTTTAGTACAGTCTACAGGTCGTATTTATGGAGGGATTTCATTGTAACTTGGTAGGTAGACTTCATATAATGTCCAGATGAGAACGTCCCTTTTTGGTCACAATTGGTCAATTTTGACGGCTACAGGGGCCCGAACCCCAAAAACCTTTAGCACAATCTAAATGTCATATTTATTAAGGGATTTCATTATAACTTGGTAGGATGACTCCAAATAATGTCTAGATGAGACCATCCCCTTTTGGTCGCTATCATTCAGTCAGGATTTCAACTATTTTCACCCATTATCTAGATGAGAACATCCCCTGTTGGTCATGATCTGTCAACTGTGACGGCTTCCCAAGCCCAAAACCCTAAAACTTTTAGCACAGTCTGCAGGTCATATTTAATATGGAGGGATTTTATTGTAACTTGGCAGGAGTCGCAATCTGTCAACTCTGACTTCTGCCCAAGCTGAAAACCTTTAGTACAGTCTACAGGTCATATTTATGGAGGGATTTCATTGTAACTTGGTAGGTAGACTTCATATAATGTCCAGATGAGAACGTCCCTTTTTGGTCACAATTGATCAATTTTGACGGCTACAGGGGCCCGAACCCCAAAAACCTTTAGCACAATCTAAATGTCATATTTATGAAGGGATTTCATTATAACTTGGTAGGATGACTCCAAATAATGTCTAGATGAGACCATCCCCTTTTGGTCGCTATCATTCAGTCGGGATTTCAACTATTTTCACCCATCTGTCACATGTCACACCCAGATTGAGGCAAAAACACTGATACAGTGTTTAGTGTTGGGAACATTCACAGATAATTACCTCCTGTTGGAAGCAAATTTTACAACAGCACTAGATTTTCAAACTTTTCGCTCCAGAAAGGGGAACACCCCCTCCAAGACTAACCACCCGCTTGGACCTTTGGGCCTTGGGACATGCAATGCCATCCCTCCACCCACCCCCCCCCCACCCTCCCCCCCCCCCACCTCCACCCTCACCTGAATATTGCTCACCAATTTTGAAACGCGGTATTAAATTTTCAAGTAAGACATTCTTTAAATAAACAAAATATACTACGAGAAAATAGGGAAAACAGATATTCTATTAACGGGATATTATCGATCAAAAGACCATAATATTTTTGAGCTGTGGACGCATTACTTACTGCTTGCCGTTATCCAAGGGAAAGAGTTTCACTGAACATCAAGCCATAAAACTGCTTGTCAGTAACTCGCTTTCATCCCACAGAAACTTTGGTGCAAGTCAATACCCATTGTCAATTTAACTCCTGTTAAAACACAGCCTGCATCTTGATAATCGGCTGTTTACTCAGCCTGGGTGTATGTTGTCAATAAAACTGCCAACTGAATGAGCGTGGCTTCATTAAATAAACGACATAAAACATAATAATAGTTAGTGGATACATCCCTGCCTAAACAACATCTGTTCATTTGATATACTTGTAAGGGTTGAGTTGTACAAACAAACAAGCTAAACAGTGTATATATCTACACACAATTCTTTGTGTAGACCACAAACACTCTGAGTTTCAGCACTGTATCACACTTTAATGGATTTAGTAACCAAAGAAAAAGCTACTTCAGCAATTTGGACTTATTTTTTGTTTAACCTGGTAAGGATGGCCGACCAAAAGATGACACAAAACCCATTTGTAAGACATGCAAAAAATAATTTGTTTCCCATGGTGGAAATACTTCAAATTAGTTTGTTTTTTATTCATAGTTATAGCTTAATTATTTGGTGCCTTAGAACGTTTGGATTCTGTCATTTTCTGTTTGATATTATTTATTCTTGGTGTAAACAGGCTGAAAATACAGAAAGTGCTGTTCTGTCCGAGATAACATGGAAATCTGTAATTTATCATTATTATCCATTTATTTATGCGCCTCTGTGTTTATTCTCATTTTATATTCAAAATAAATAAAATCTGTCTTCAATTTATACCCTTGTTCCTTGTTCATTTACTACCCTTGAGTGGGCTAGTTGACCAGAGTTAATCATTCAAAAATGAAGGACTCATTCACAACACCGGATACTTTGCCCAGTATTGGGTACAAATCATCATTTGTTAAATGACAGTTTATCTGGTCCGTTAGCTCCTCCCATTCTTGTTTCCTCACACAAATTGTCACATGTCACTGATCATGTCAGAATGTCAAAATCACCCACACCTCCATATTATGGTGATAAAATGCAATGAAGGCGGTTGCATTTCATTTTCTTTCCTCTTCCAGCTCCTTCTGATGACTTACCCACCGTCCAGAACAGTTCTTACTTCAGTCTTGACATAGAGGGAGTCACTTCAATCAATGTTCTGAAAAAGTATAGTTTTTATTGGAATGTATGCCCTACAGGAATTACTTTTTGCATTGCGTATTTTCGTTGTATTTGCGTGGATTTTCTCCACTGTCCCCCAAAATACCGGTATACCACGGTACCATTTTTAATATCATACCCGGTCCTAAAATCCGAATACTGTGCAGCCCTTATTCAGAAATGTTATCTTTTGCTATTTACGAAATTTCATTCATGAAGAAATAATAAATAATAGAAAGCATAGAACCCTACAGAAGCCTAGAAGGGACATGTATTTTTTTTTTACTTTTTACTTTTTTTTTTTCACTTTTCATTTATTTTTATTTCACTTTTTACTTTTTTAAATATTTTCTTCGACTTTTCACCCGAGGTGGAAACTTTCCACCCGAGGTGGAAACTTATCACCCGAGGTGTAAACTTTTCACCCGAGGTGGAAACTTATCACCCGAGGTGGAAACTTATCACCCAAGGTGGGAACTTTTCACCCGAGGTGGAAACTTATCACCCGAGGTGGAAACTTATCACCCGAGGTGAAAAGTTTTAACCGCGGTGAAAACTTTCCACCCGAGGTGGAAACTTTTCTCCCGAGGTGTAAACTTTTCACCCGAGGTGGAAACTTATCACCCGAGGTGGAAACTTACCACCCGAGGTGGAAACTTACCACCCGAGGTGGAAACTTATCACCCGAGGTGAAAAGTTCTAACCGCGGTGAAAACTTTCCACCCGAGGTGGAAACTTTTCTCCCGAGGTGTAAACTTTTCACCCGAGGTGGAAACTTATCACCGAGTTGGAAACTTACCACCCGAGGTGGAAACTTATCACCCGAGGTGAAAAGTTTTAACCGTGGTGAAAACTTTCCACCCGAGGTGGAAACTTTTCTCCCGAGGTGCACACTTTTCACCCGAGGTGGAAACTTATCACCCGAGGTGGAAACTTACCACCCGAGGTGGAAACTTACCACCCGAGGTGGAAACTTATCACCCGAGGTGAAAAGTTTTAACCATGGTGAAAACTTTCCACCCGAGGTGGAAACTTTTCTCCCGAGGTGTAAACTTTTCACCCGAGGTGGAAACTTATCACCCGAGGTGGAAACTTACCACCCAAGGTGGAAACTTACCACCCGAGGTGGAAACTTATCACCCGAGGTGAAAAGTTTTAACCGTGGTGAAAACTTTCCACCCGAGGTGGAAACTTTTCTCCCGAGGTGTAAACTTTTCACCCGAGGTGGAAACTTATCACCCGAGGTGGAAACTTACCACCCGAGGAGGAAACTTACCACCCGAGGTGGAAACTTATCACCCGAGGTGAAAAGTTTTAACCGCGGTGAAAACTTTCCACCCGAGGTGGAAACTTTTCTCCCGATGTGTAAACTTTTCACCCGAGGTGGAAACTTATCACCCGAGGTGGAAACTTACCACCCGAGGTGGAAACTTACCACCCGAGGTGGAAACTTATCACCCGAGGTGAAAAGTTTTAACCGCGGTGAAAACTTTCCACCCGAGGTGGAAACTTTTCTCCCGAGGTATAAACTTTTCACCCGAGGTGGAAACTTATCACCCGAGGTGGAAACTTACCACCCAAGGTGGAAACTTATCACCCAAGGTGAAAAGTTTTAACCGCGGTGAAAACTTTCCACCCGAGGTGGAAACTTTTCTCCCGAGGTGTAAACTTTTCACCCGAGGTGGAAACTTATCACCCGAGGTGGAAACTTACCACCCGAGGTGGAAACTTATCACCCGAGGTGAAAAGTTTTAACCGTGGTGAAAACTTTCCACCCGAGGTGGAAACTTTTCTCCCGAGGTGTAAACTTTTCACCCGAGGTGGAAACTTATCACCCGAGGTGGAAACTTACCACCCGAGGTGGAAACTTACCACCCGAGGTGGAAACTTATCACCCGAGGTGAAAAGTTTTAACCGCGGTGAAAACTTTCCACCCGAGGTGGAAACTTTTCTCCCGAGGTGTAAACTTTTCACCCGAGGTGGAAACTTATCACCCGAGGTGGAAACTTACCACCCGAGGTGGAAACTTACCACCCGAGGTGGAAACTTATCACCCGAGGTGAAAAGTTTTAACCGCGGTGAAAACTTTCCACCCGAGGTGGAAACTTTTCTCCCGAGGTGTAAACTTTTCACCCGAGGTGGAAACTTATCACCCGAGGTGGAAACTTACCACCCAAGGTGGAAACTTATCACCCGAGGTGAAAAGTTTTAACCACGGTGAAAACTTTTCACCCGAGGTGGAAACTTTTCTCCCGAGGTGTAAACTTTTCACCCGAGGTGGAAACTTATCACCCGAGGTGGAAACTTACCACCCGAGGTGGAAACTTACCACCCGAGGTGGAAACTTATCACCCGAGGTGAAAAGTTTTAACCGTGGTGAAAACTTTCCACCCGAGGTGGAAACTTTTCTCCCGAGGTGTGAACTTTTCACCCGAGGTGGAAACTTATCACCCGAGGTGGAAACTTACCACCCGAGGTGGAAACTTACTACCCGAGGTGGAAACTTATCACCCGAGGTGAAAAGTTTTAACTGCGGTGAAAACTTTCCACCCGAGGTGGAAACTTTTCTCCCGAGGTGTAAACTTTTCACCCGAGGTGGAAACTTACCACCCGAGGTGGAAACTTTTCACCCGAGGTGGAAACTTATCACCCGAGGTGGAAACTTATCACCCGAGGTGGAAACTTTTGATTTTTTTTCTACATTTTTTTTATTTTTTTATTTTTTTTTTTCTGAGTGAAAGCATATCACGTGGTGTGTGTCACGTGGAATATATTATAATAATAGCATTCACATTCTCCCTACGACAAAACGGTGTGCATGTTCCACAGAGATCGATAGTTTTCGAATTGTATTTCCAGCCATGATGTTTTTTATGTTTGTGCTTTTGTTTGCTTATGCATTTTGCCACTGTACTGCACAGCCCGATTCGTACCTTCCATTTGAACTAGGTTTGCAAACACGAGAGGAAATTATCGAGACATATTTCAAAATGGGATTTGAATATCTAGAAATAGTTGCGTTTCTATACTTTTACCACAACATTTCAATTGGAGTTAGGCAGCTGAAACGGATTTTACGTGCCATGGGCCTGAGACGGAGAAGTCCAAAAGACGACGTCCTAAACGTTTCCTGTGCTATTCGATTTGAGTTAACTCGGGCAGGCGCCGATTTGGGGTATAGAAGTATGCACAACAGGTTAAGAAAAATTCATAACCTGGTTGTTGATACGGAAACAGTGAGGCTACTTATGAATTATATAGACCCTGATGGAGTAGATTGCCGCCGACGTCACCGACTTAAGAGACGCCAATATCATGTACCTGGTCCCAATTATCTATGGCATATCGATGGATGGGATAAATTGAAGCCATACGGTATTTGTATTCATGGATGCATTGATGGATTTTCTCGCAGAATAATGTGGCTCGAAGTGGCTGCTACTAACAATGACCCGTTCGTGATATGCAAATATTTTTCTGATTGTATATATACACTTCGGGGTTGTCCATCGGTAGTGAGGGCTGACAGAGGGAACGAGAATGTAAATGTGGAACTGCTTCAATCTTTGCTTCGCAGAGGGAATGAAGATAACGAGTCAAGACCGGGAGTAACATTTTTGTATGGCAAATCTACAGCTAATCAGAGAATTGAAGCATGGTGGAGTAAATTTAAATCAGCTGGAATGGGGATTCTTGTGAATCATTTTCGAGATTTAGTTGATGCTGGCATTCTTGACACTTCAAATGCCATGGACATTCAGTGTATACGCTTCTGTTACATTGAATTAATTCGAAAAGAATTACAAAATATCATCATGCTTTGGAACACACACAATATACGTAACATTCGAAACTCTGATACCCCAAGTGGAAAACCCGACATGATGTATCACTTCCCTGAAATGTTTGGTGGGAAAGATCATTTGAAATCTGTGTCAGGGGAAGAACTGGTGGCACTTAGTGAAGTGTTAACGACGGACTCTTTTGATTGTCATTCTAATGAAACGGCGCTATTTACGCATTTAATGGAGGACGGTTCCAAACAAATGCCTAATACGTTAGAACAAGCATCAGAGCTTTTGGTATATTTGTTAGACATGGTAGAATACCACCTTGAAGAGTCGCGAGAGCTTTCTCCATGAAAACTTTCGTACTCGTGAGTTACACTTGTTACACTTGCTTGAAGTCCAGTGCTTATAATGTGGACTAGGTGTATTTATTATGCCGCCAAATTTCGAAAAAACTTCGGGACATACCCGTGGTCTTCGTCCGTGCGTTCGTCTGTCCGTCTGTCTGTTCGTTTCAACAAAACCGGTTTAGGGTGTATTTTGAAATATTTGAAAATGTCCTCGGGTGATAAGTTTCCACCTTGGGTGGTAAGTTTCCACCTCGGGTGGTAAGTTTCCACCTCGGGTGATAAGTTTCCACCTCGGGTGAAAAGTTTACACCTCGGGAGAAAAGTTTCCACCTCGGGTGGAAAGTTTTCACCACGGTTAAAACTTTTCACCTCGGGTGATAAGTTTCCACCTCGGGTGGTAAGTTTCCACCTCGGGTGGTAAGTTTCCACCTTGGGTGATAAGTTTCCACCTCGGGTGAAAAGTTTACACCTCGGGAGAAAAGTTTCCACCTCGGGTGGAAAGTTTTCACCGCGGTTAAAACTTTTCACCTCGGGTGATAAGTTTCCACCTCGGGTGGTAAGTTTCCACCTCGGGTGATAAGTTTCCACCTCGGGTGAAAAGTTTACACCTCGGGAGAAAAATTTCCACCTCGGGTGGAAAGTTTTCACCGCGGTTAAAACTTTTCACCTCGGGTGATAAGTTTCCACCTCGGGTGGTAAGTTTCCACCTCGGGTGGTAAGTTTCCACCTCGGGTGATGAGTTTCCACCTCGGGTGAAAAGTTTACACCTCGGGAGAAAAGTTTCCACCTCGGGTGGAAAGTTTTCACCACGGTTAAAACTTTTCACCTCGGGTGATAAGTTTCCACCTCGGGTGATAAGTTTCCACCTCGGGTGATAAGTTTCCACCTCGGGTGAAAAGTTTCCACCTCGGGTGGTAAGTTTCCACCTCGGGTGATAAGTTTCCACCTCGGGTGAAAAGTTTACACCTCGGGAGAAAAGTTTACACCTCGGGTGGAAAGTTTCCACCGTGGTTAAAACTTTTCACCTCGGGTGATAAGTTTCCACCTCGGGTGATAAGTTTCCACCTCGGGTGATAAGTTTCCACCTCGGGTGAAAAGTTTCCACCTCGGGTGGTAAGTTTCCACCTCGGGTGATAAGTTTCCACCTCGGGTGAAAAGTTTCCACCTCGGGTGATAAGTTTCCACCTCGGGTGAAAAGTTTACACCTCGGGAGAAAAGTTTACACCTCGGGTGGAAAATTTTCACCGCGGTTAAAACTTTTCACCTCGGGTGATAAGTTTCCACCTCGGGTGGTAAGTTTCCACCTCGGGTGATAAGTTTCCACCTCGGGTGAAAAGTTTACACCTCGGGAGAAAAGTTTCCACCTCGGGTGGAAAGTTTTCACCGCGGTTAAAACTTTTCACCTCGGGTGATAAGTTTCCACCTCGGGTGGTAAGTTTCCACCTCGGGTGGTAAGTTTCCACCTCGGGTGATAAGTTTCCACCTCGGGTGAAAAGTTTACACCTCGGGAGAAAAGTTTCCACCTCGGGTGGAAAGTTTTCACCACGGTTAAAACTTTTCACCTCGGGTGATAAGTTTCCACCTCGGGTGGTAAGTTTCCACCTCGGGTGATAAGTTTCCACCTCGGGTGAAAAGTTTACACCTCGGGAGAAAAGTTTCCACCTCGGGTGGAAAGTTTTCACCGCGGTTAAAACTTTTCACCTCGGGTGATAAGTTTCCACCTCGGGTGGTAAGTTTCCACCTCGGGTGATAAGTTTCCACCTCGGGTGAAAAGTTTACACCTCGGGAGAAAAGTTTCTACCTCGGGTGGAAAGTTTTCACCGTGGTTAAAACTTTTCACCTCGGGTGATAAGTTTCCACCTCGGGTGGTAAGTTTCCACCTCGGGTGGTAAGTTTCCACCTCGGGTGATAAGTTTCCACCTCGGGTGAAAAGTTTACACCTCGGGAGAAAAGTTTCCACCTCGGGTGGAAAGTTTTCACCGCGGTTAAAACTTTTCACCTCGGGTGATAAGTTTCCACCTCGGGTGGTAAGTTTCCATCTCGGGTGGTAAGTTTCCACCTCGGGTGATAAGTTTCCACCTCGGGTGAAAAGTTTACACCTCGGGAGAAAAGTTTCCACCTCGGGTGGAAAGTTTTCACCATGGTTAAAACTTTTCACCTCGGGTGATAAGTTTCCACCTCGGGTGGTAAGTTTCCTCCTCGGGTGGTAAGTTTCCACCTCGGGTGATAAGTTTCCACCTCGGGTGAAAAGTTTACACCTCGGGAGAAAAGTTTCCACCTCGGGTGGAAAGTTTTCACCACGGTTAAAACTTTTCACCTCGGGTGATAAGTTTCCACCTCGGGTGGTAAGTTTCCACCTCGGGTGGTAAGTTTCCACCTCGGGTGATAAGTTTCCACCTCGGGTGAAAAGTTTACACCTCGGGAGAAAAGTTTCCACCTCGGGTGGAAAGTTTTCACCGCGATTAGAACTTTTCACCTCGGGTGATAAGTTTCCACCTCGGGTGGTAAGTTTCCACCTCGGGTGGTAAGTTTCCACCTCGGGTGATAAGTTTCCACCTCGGGTGAAAAGTTTACACCTCGGGAGAAAAGTTTCCACCTCGGGTGGAAAGTTTTCACCGCGGTTAAAACTTTTCACCTCGGGTGATAAGTTTCCACCTCGGGTGATAAGTTTCCACCTCGGGTGAAAAGTTTCCACCTCGGGTGATAAGTTTCCACCTCGGGTGATAAGTTTCCACCTCGGGTGAAAAGTTTACACCTCGGGTGATAAGTTTCCACCTCGGGTGGAAAGTTTCCACCTCGGGTGAAAAGTCGAAGAAAATATTTAAAAAAGTAAAAAGTGAAATAAAAATAAATGAAAAGTGAAAAAAAAAAAGTAAAAAGTAAAAAAAAAATACATGTCCCTTCTAGGCTTCTGTAGAACCCAGTTGTATGTATTGAGGCAAATGAGCCCTGTGTGTACACATTGCAATTAAGGTTGTGTGTCTGTTGAGAGATATGTTATCATTTGTCACACAACATTATTTCTTGTTAGGAATATGAAAAAAGTTTCTTGTTTCTCAGGCAATTTTTTCTCAAATTTCTGATAAGGGGTGATACTTTTTTATGTTCTGGGCTTAAATTTCATCTAAATGTGGGAGAATCCATTTGGATTCTCACAAAAATGGTTGCCAGAATCCAACTGAGCCAGTTTCAATTGCAGCCATATGTGTACAATTTTATTGACAGAGTGTCAGGATATTTCAGGTCATGTTAGCCTTGTATTGGTTAATTTGCTGTTGCTGTGTTAGGTAAAAGGTTAAATTGACTCAATTCTTTTTCTGTAAATCCTTGCAGAGATGCAATGAGAATCTACGTGGATTCTCGCTCATTCGTTACACGAATCTTTGCTTGAATCGATGATTCTCAAGATTCTCTTCAAAATATAAGACCTGGTTGTTAATTTGTTAATCCACAAATAGCCCTGAAAATAACTGGAATCAGAAATTGAACTCCTAATGCTATTCTGTGGGACCCCCCCCCCCCCCCCCCCCACACACACACACACACACACACACTGTTTTCAATAGTAAAAATATCACATTATGCAGTTGCAAATTTAAACACATCTAGCTGGTTAAACTTTTAGCCCTACAAGTGCAAAATAGTGTCATGAAAGATTTCTAAATAAATGAATAAATAAAAATAATGAGGTAGGGGTCTGAGAAACAAGAATTTCCTTTTTAATAGCCTTAGAACAGGACCCCCGGGAAGTGAAGCAGTGCCTGTTCACTGTGGTAAACAGGCTCTGTTTTACTGGTAAAATAGGATTCAGTAACCAATGCTTGGGAGGTGCAAACTCTGTCTAAAATGGGCAATATGGCTTATTAACACTCACCCCTGGTCTTGAGTTGATACTCATGCTGTGGTCATGATTAGCCATTGTGCAAAAATATGTGACATAAAACACAAATAAATAAATAAATAAAAGCCTTAGATATGTTTGTTTTTATTTATCTTTCAGAGTATGTCCATCTCGCTCTACCATTAATTGAAAGATATCCAGAGTTATTGAATGTTGTGAACCATGGTAATATCTCATGCAGAGAATTACAGGCAGCCATTAAAAGAAAGAGAGAAAGATTGCAGGTAAGACTGAGTATTACAGTAGGAATCTCTTGTGATACCTGACCCACTGCTGCTGCCAAAGTTTGCTGAAGTCATAAAAAATGAAGGCTCAGATTTAAAAACAAAAATTTGACAAAATTTTGTGACTTTTGTGTGAAATCAGTTGAAACATTTTCCACATACAGTTCTCTTCAAGTTATATATTCATTTGAAGAAACTGCAAGATACATCACTGGTAGTACAGTGGAACCCTGTTAATGGAATAACTTCTTTGCCAATGAAAAATTATTAAATTAACAGGAGTATTCAATTAACAGGGATTGTGTTGCTTTCCTGTATTCTTGAGATAAACTTAGGATTTATTCTATTATATCTTGTTTGACAGAGCTCCATGAGCTCTGTCAAACAAGATATAATAGATTACATAGATTAAATGCCTGCATTGGATGGACTGAGGCCAAATAAGTCTACAAACAAAGAAAAACTGGGGAGAGTCAGAGTAATTTCCCGACAGGTTACAAGATTTTTTATTCAATTAACAGGAGTTTACTCTATATTCATTTAACAGGTCAAATTTGTATTGGAGGTATGGTAAATGGTTTTGTGTTGGGAAATTATATTCAATTAACAGGGTTATTCAGTAATGAGATATCCAATTGAGTGGGCTCCACTGTATAACCTGACTGAATTTTTACATCTGCCTCTATATCTAGAAAATAATATGATTCAGTTGTGCCTCACTTTCTTCAGAAGTCTGATTTCTTAACTTTCTGCACACTGATGTTGAAATATCAATACCTCTAGCTGCAAATTTTTCCCATAATGCAACTTGGATTTAAGCAATTTAATTTTGTTTGACATAGTTCTGTGATTTCAGTATTTTGACATCAATGTGGAGAGGGTTAACCCATCAGAGCATTTTGAGTGTAGTTTTGAAAATATAACCTATTTAATCTCTTGACTATCCTGACTAGCAGATGGCAGGCACTTGACTTGTCATTACACCCCCACATTTAAAAAAAAATGGGGTATACTGGATTGCATCTGTCCATGCGAATGTGGCTAGGTGCGTCTGTACGTCCGTCCAATGTCTGTTCAGGTCATAACTTGAAGATTAGAGCTTGGATTTTGAGGAAATTTTATACAGGTGTTCAGTATCATGAGCTCTTTCAGAAACATAAGGTGTTTTGCTGTCAGTTTATTTTTTCCATGAGTTATGGCCCTTAGAGTGTACGAAAGAGCCAATTTTTTGGCCTGCTCACATGTTCGTTTTGTATCTCAGGTTTGGGATGTTGGATCTCAGTGAAATCTGGCAGAAAGATTACGTATGGGAAACACTTCAAACAAGTCTCTAATGATGTTTCTTATCATTATCAGTTGTGATCTTATTTTAAAATGCATTAGTGATGAACCGATATGGTAAACGAACCATCGTCCGATAACGATGTTAAAAATTTAATAATAGGCCGATACCAATGCCAATACAGATGTTTTAAGTTCCGTGAAAATGCATGAATAACTTGATCGAACCCTGCAAAGCTGCAATTAGAATGTCAACGTGGGGTTGTGTTTCTTGGTTCCTGGTCAACTCACCACCAAATCAACTCCTCCAGACAAGTTATCCGATCATTTTGTGCAGGCCATTCCTCAGTGAGAAGAACGGAATCACCCGTGTCAGATTGACTCTCTCTGCATGGAACACTACATTTTCTCCCAATAAAATTAAATCCATTGTATTTAAAACTCATAACAATCCAGTGATAACTCGTACACAGACCGACAGACGCTGTCCTGACTCTGGGTAAATCTGAATTATTCCTTTCTCTCATATCGGCCATAGGCCCAATATTCAATATGTACTTTTACAATAGACCTTTCCATTTTGAAAATCACATGATTCTGTCCCGCCATGGAAGGGAGCTGAACGTTTCGTACACAGGCTTTTCGTACACAGCAATTTAGTACATTTCATACACAAACTTGTAGGACGTTTTGTACACAAGCTAGTACATTTTGTACATGGTGTTATGAGTGCCTTGGGCCAAGTTAGTAAAGATAACTCGTAAGTTGTATATTATATCATATAAAAAATACTTAAAAACCCTATAAAAATTAAATAAATATAAAACGTCTGTGTACGAAACAACACTAATCCTCTATGGAATGTGCACGTTTTATTGTTTTCAAAAAGGCCACATTATATAATTTACTTCACTTGTCTCGCTCCAAATTTTTTTCGTAATACGGAACTTGGGAATAAATTAAAAATGAAACCGGCACTGAGAGTCTGACACTGTTTCTTTTAATAAGAATTGTGCGATTTTCAAAATGGAGTAATATAGGAAAGCTAAATTTTAAACAACGATGTTACAACTTAAGAAACTTGGCCGAGATTTCCGTGTAATAAGAATCATACATGGCCATGTGACAATTTGAAATTGTGGCTAAGCTTTAAATTATTCACAGAATATTAAAACGCACAGAATTCTGGAATCAATAGTGTTGACACATTCCACAGAAGTTTCACATGTAAACACTGTTTTTTGACGATATGGCTGTGAGTAAAAAAAAAATGACAGTTTATTTTGACTTTATAACAATCGCCGCACCCCTATCGGCTAAGGATGCCCTTTTCTGCCGTTGCCGATGATTCGCCGATCACCCCATTATCGGCCAATGCTGATGCCGATAATAGGTTCATCACTAAAATGCATATCAGCATACTCCTTAACTGGTAGAGTGTTGGAAGCCCACATTTGAGCTTTATTCTAAAGTGCAGATGCCACAACTTAATAGCTTCATATTCTGTGGATGTGTTTCATATTATTTCTAAAGTGAAATTATTTATTCTCTCTGATATTTTTATACTGTACCAATGACCCAGACTTAGCTTAGCTGGTGCTAACTCTAACAAAACCAGGGTCAAACACAAATTTTGCCCCCCAATCCCCAAAATTTGCATCCAAAACAAAAAGAAATCATGTCCTAAAGGACCTCCATACTACGCCTCTACTGCGCATGCGCAGTGACGCAGACGTCCCGAAATTGGCGCCAATTATCATTCTCTGTTTGGCCCTTCATCAGTCAACATCTCACTGATCTTTGTGCTTGTAAATCTCAGTTTAAAGGATGCCAGACACGTAATTTTTGGAGAAAATGTGATTCTAAGGAGGATAGAAGGAGGAGAGGAAAAAGAAGTGACAAAAAATAATCAGGGCTGTACTTAAAATTTTTTGATGAAATTATGTTAAGTTGCCTATTTTCGAGGCATGGGCCTCTTGTTGTCATTCTTGCTAATTGTTGCACTGCTTATTCAGTGTTTCCTCTCCCCTAGCCTTCTAAAGTCCCCCCTTGCAATTCTCCCATGCTTTTGGCATATTTTTGAGAAATTTTATTTCTAAAATTTCCTGGGAGAGTTGCTTGGTTACAGAATGTTTTCTGTTATTTTCCCCATAGTTACGTTTTCACCCATGGGTGTATAACGTTTGTGTTCTGCATCTTCCATCTGATGTTCTGCAGATTCTCCCCTGGGAGTCTCTGTTTTGCATCAGATAGAGTGTAATTTGATGACTGATTCCGGGCCAGTTTTTTCAGTGCCTGGAGTCATGTTTTCTGGTGTTTTTACACTAGCGGGGGAGGAATTCGTCACATACAGGTGAATTGTGCACTTGGTGATACCTTCTTGAAATTTGGCACACTGTTAGTGTAGGCTATGAGGTTCTCAAAAACGATCGGCTACAAGTTGACACCGACCGGTGGCGACCAGTAGCGGCACAATCCAAAATGGCCGCCAGCGGCTGAAGGGAACCTCCTTTTCGACGGTCTACCGACTATACATCCGATTGTAAGGGCGCGAAAGTGAACTCTGATCCACGCACGTGTTGGAAACAGACGTGGGAGATGATGTAGAATAAAACGAGATTCTCTATACGGACGCATCAATTTCTTGGAACTTGAAAAGAGCGTTGTTTCTCCGGGATCAGCGTCATTCAGGCAAACCTGAATGACGCTGATCCCGGAGAAACAACGCTCTTTATGAAGCAGTCTCTTTGCCATACAATCTCTTGTTTGGCGTAATTCCGCAAGCAATTCTGATTTGTCTGTCGAAATTAATTCGAGAACGCGATTGTTCACAAAAATCATTCACAGAATGAGTGAGAATCCTCTTCGTGTACGGACTAGTACTGACTGGGAACGTTGTTGCTTTTGCCAGCAAGACAGTTCCAAGAAATTGATGCGTCCGTATAGAGAATCTCGTTTTCATGACGCCTATAAAGCTATTGAGGAAGACATAACGCGCTTCCTAGATAATGGCGTTGAGCTTCCATATAATTTGACCATTGATTGTTTGATGAGAGAGAGTGATGAGTGTATGTCGATGTCACTGTTGACGAATAAGGCAATATATCATAAGACATGCCGTGACAGTATTCGGACTCACATCGTACAGCGCGTGCTACACAAGCGAGAGCGAAATGAGGCAGTGGCATCCTGCTCCACGCTGAGTCCTAAAAGAACACGGACAAGTTTTGAATCTGGCTGTGACAGGAAACTGCCCCAGTGTGTTTATTGTCACAAACGCGAAGGTGACAGCAGTGAGCCTATTTGCAGATCAATGTCTGATAACAATAAACTCAAAATTATGGCAAAGGAAGCCGAGAACTGGGTTGTTTTTTCTCGGGTCAATGCAGCATTTGATTCCGCTGCTAGTGATCTTTACTATCACAAAACCTGTTATTGTAAGCTTGCCAATGAAGCACGAGCGGCTAAATCTAAAAAGTCGAAGAACGCCGAACATTCCGCGTCAGGCCTGCCCTATGACCCTCTCGTTATGGCAGAGCTCATAACATTTGTTGAACACAACGATTCCGCGATGAAGCTTGTCGATCTCAAGAATCTGTACAGTCGGAGGTTGAAGCAAGTCGGTTCTGATTGGCTTAGTGAAGAAATACATTCCACTCGATTCAAAGAACATTTGTTGCAGAAATTGGGCGATGGCTGGGACGCCTTCACACAGGGTAGAGATGTGTTTATTTCAAGTAGGTTTCGAGTTGGCTCCTTGTTGTCCGAATCTTCAACTCGTATAGTGTCTGAGGAAGAGGCAAAAAAGATAGTTGATGTGGGTCTTCTTCTGCGTAAACACATACTCATATCTCAAGCTCCTTTCACGGGATCATTTTCATCTTATTGCTTGAGCGAGCCTGTACCCAACTCACTCCTGACTCTTCTTAGAGTTCTACTTGAGGGCACATGTAGTATACAGAACTTAGGCGATGATGAGACTGTTAATGCCAAGACTCGAGTGGCTTGTACTATTTCACAGATGTTGATCAGCAATTCAGCGAAACGCTCCGAACATGCACAAAATGTTCACCAGAGACGTGACAGAGAAACTCCAATGCCTCTTTATGTGGGTTTGAAGTTGCATGCCCATGATCGTATGAAAAATCTTATCAGAGATTTTCATCAAATGGGACTCTCTGTCTCTTATGATCGCGTAATGGATGTTCGCAGGAGTTTCGCGAGAGCTGTTTCACTGCGGTTCAAGAACGAAGGTGTTGTAGTCCCAGCTAACTGCAAACGTAATGTTTTCTCGATAGGAACCACTGATAACATTGATGTATCTGGTAGATCTGATATGCATGGTACGTCCATCACACTCATTGGTCAACTGAGCAGGGACAATGTGGGTACTGATCCCCCACCACTGAGTTTAGATGTTCCAGAAGACACACAAATTGAACTCCCAGACGACTATGCATTTGTTCCTTTCGTTGAAGACTTTGGTGGGGACATCAGGCTTGAATCTCCAGATGAATGTAATGTACGGCCCAATGAATATGCAGATTTGAACGTGGGAGAGAATGACTGGTTGTCTCATGTGTCACAGATCAGCAATAAAGGGAAGGTTGATGGCAGCTGGCAGCTTGATGAAGTCCCTGTGACCTTTTCAGGCTTCTTTTCAAAACATGAAGATCAAGACAATGTCAAACCTCGTGCAGTTATTGGGGTATTCCCTGTTTTCAGTGAGCAGAAAGCGGACTCACTCAGTATGCAGAAGCATGCTATGTATGTGGTCAGGGAAGCTACTGCTTTCGTAAACCCCGGCCAGATACCTGTCATTGAAGGTGACTGTCCGTTGTATGCCAGGCAGAAAAAATGTCAATGGCTGTTCCCAGAGGAGATAGGTGAGGATCGAATGGTGTGTATGATTGGATTCCTGCATCTTGAAATGTGCACCCAAGAAGCTGGTGGTAAGCTTATGGGTGGTTCTGGTTGGGAGCGAATGTTTCACCTCGCAAAGATATTCACACCCGGTGTAGCATCATCCCTACTTGGTGGGAAACATGTCAAGAGGACGCGACAGGCATATCTTCTCACTCTAGCTTGGCTTGAGATCCTCAGAAAGAATGCTTATGAGATTTACTGTCAGCAGACTGGGCCCCATGAGTCATTTGAAATGTGGGAACAGAGGATTCTTTCACAATCTCCAACTGCGCGCTATTGGGGTGAAATCGTTCGGAACTTTCTCTTGACAAGCTGTCAATTCGTTCGGAACCAACGAATCGGTAACTGGCCTGGTACACTGTGTTCTATCGATGAGTTGTGCAGTTACTTTTTTGCCCTAGGACATACAAATTATTGTCGGTGGGTCCCCGTATTTCTGAGAGACATGTCTCAGCTACCCAGGCGGCATCCTTCAATCCACAACAAATTCATGGAAGGCCATTTTGTGGTCCAGCGTAGTGAGAGGAAGTTCAGTATGATGGGTTTAGATCAGAGCCAAGAACATAGTATCCAACTACTCAAAGAAGACAGTGGTCCAAAAGGTCTCTATGGCCAGGCTGAAGAGAAAGTCGTTATTGAGCTTTCAAGGTCAGAAGTTCTGCGTGTTATAGATGAGTATGAATATGCAAGTTTCCACACAACATCATCAGATAACACGGAACACCCGGAAAGTTCGGTATCAGAGCAGAAAAAATTTCTGAATCAATTGAAATCTCTCCTCGATCTGGTGAATCAGGGACTCATTATCAACCCTTATGATGAAACTAGTGGTCAGCTGGTGACATTAGATACTGGTGAATATATGGACCCCGAAGTTAGTAAGAGTTTACGGTCATTACCCGAAAGGGGCAAGCATTTATATTCCACTTTCTTGAAGGAAAGGCTTGTGGAATGCACCGTACCCCTGAATGATGTTATTCCCAAGGCAAATATATATACCTTCCTTAACCCACCCCCAGCCAACCTGGACAAAGGCCGAGACAAACTCATGTCAAGTAAAGCAACTGCCGCAATAGTTACCCAGATGTTCGTTTCACTGCAAGCCCGGCCT
This sequence comes from Pictodentalium vernedei, assembly GCA_031216915.1. Lineage (NCBI taxonomy): Eukaryota > Metazoa > Mollusca > Scaphopoda > Dentaliida > Dentaliidae > Pictodentalium > Pictodentalium vernedei. The sequence continues at coordinate 254,069,479 of CM062291.1, read as the reverse complement.
GATTCAAACATGGATGAGTTTTTCATGCACGAGAATGCACGTGATCCGCCAGCATTATCCGATAGAGGTAAGCTACGGAGTGGGACAAAATCTCAAATTCTCAATTGTTTACCAGCTATTCCTGCACAAGGGAAGAATTCAGCAGCTAGACAAGCTTCAGTTGTCATCTTGGATATGCCTGCTGTAGTCCATGTAATCAAACCACAGAAAGCGGATCTGTTTGGAGAATATGCTCGATTGCAATTATTGCCATACATCGAATCTCTGATTAACACGAACACCACAAGGGTTGATGCGATCTATGACTGTTACCCCGAAGGCAGTTTGAAGAATCAGACGCGAGCAAAACGCCTCGGTGAGACAGCAGTTAGGTTGATACGGGTGTCCGAGAACGTCCCTTTACCTAAAGGGAAGAATTGGCAGGCATTCTTGAAAGTTAGTGAGAATAAAGACGAATTTTTCAAGTTCCTGTCTGCTGAACTGCTGAAATTAACATCAACATCCGAGTACCAGTTGTTAACGACATCAGGAGAATATGTACTATGCAATAAGGATGTTAGCTTATGTGACATATCTCCATCGAACCACGAGGAAGCAGACACGCGCATGATGCTTCATCTCAACCATGCAGTCTCACAAGGTCACAAAATAGCTTTTCTTCGCACGGTTGATTCTGATGTCGTCATTCTGTCTTTGCACCATTTCGCAACATTCCGTGACCTTGGACTCAGTGAGCTGTGGATTGGGTTTGGAATTGGAAAGGCATATAAAGATATGCCAATTCATGAGATAGCTTCACAACTTGGACCTGATTACTGTAAGGCCCTGACTTTCTTCCACGCCTTCACAGGTTGTGATGTAACATCCAGCATGCTCGGCATTGGGAAGAAGACAGGATGGAATGCATGGATGAATTTTCCCGCATCAACTGAAATGATGATAGAATTGACTGAGAATCCGCAAGTCTTTTCAGAGGATTCCCCTCATATGCAGCATATCGAAAAACTCACCATACAGATGTACAGTAACAGTTGTGTCAGTACACGTGTCAATGATGCGAGACGGCATATGTTCACACATGGCCTTAAGTCTATGGAAAACATCCCGCCCACCAAAGCAGCTCTGTATCAACATGTAAAAAGGGTAATTCTTGTGTCATCTTTCATTTGGCATCGTGCTCTGCAGAAACACTTATGTGTGCCAGACCCATCACAGTACGGATGGGAGTGGAATCCACGTCTCAATATTCTGGTCCCATTTTGGACTCACCTAGGAGACGCAAGTGCTGCATGTGCACTGATGCTCCACTGTAGTTGTGCCAAGGCCTGCAAGGGCAATTGCAAATGCTTGAAAGCTGGATTAAGGTGCACACCTTTGTGTAAGTGTGAAGGTGGCTGTTGTAACAATATTGAGTAGTATACTGTCATGTTAGGACCAGTCATCTCCTATTCTGGTATTTTTTTTTCCATTTTCGGCCAGTTAACACATGTCATGTTTCTAGTTGAGTTGATTTTGCTAACAAATGTTCATCCCATGTGGCTTGCTACATTGTCCGGGGTATAGGAATACAGTTTTAGATTTCGGAAAATAGTCTGTTATTTACTGCACAAGACGGTGTTAATTCATGCATAGCATGATACAATATCCCCAACTATTTTGCCTCTGTACAACAGTTGATACCTTCGTTCACCCGTGTGTTCATCTATGGTATCCTTGTCTTTCTCTGGCCATAGGCCACATGTGACTAGTCAGTTCCTACTCCATAGCAAATCAACTTGGAAATCCTTCATCTTGTAGCGCACTCATGTCTCAATGAATCCATACCTGAGTTGATCTAATAAATCTAACGTAAGGTATCAAATTGCCATACCGGATCATATTTCGATAAGTTATTCGCTAAAACATTTCGACCACTCATCGACATCAAAGGTCATGTTTTGGCTCCCAGTGGTGGCTATATCTCTATATCCCTGGTAAAGTAGCATACCATGAGGGATGGGCATTAAGTGTCGGCAACATTAATCCTGACTTGGAACACACCACATCTTAACTGGCCGAAAATGAAGAATACTACTTGTAGTCAAAAAATATTCCTGTACCTCGAATGACTGCAAACATACACTCACCCCTTCTAGTCCCATTTTGCCAATGTTCTATACTGGCAAGATAACATTGTATAATTAACAACGGGAACTAATGCATCCCGAGTTCATTCCAGCACTGCCCTTGCTGGCAGACGTGTCGCTATGGTGTTGAGATTGAACCAGAACTCCTCTAGAAATTTGATAGTTTTATTTTCTTAGAAAATAAATCTATCGAAAATGCCGGAAGTTGAGAATAGACTGTCACTTTAATTGGATTATCAAATGTCCAAGTATCCCCACTGCTGCATACTATCGAGTACCCTTGTTCATGTGTTGACAGGAATCTCTCATACCATGTTCATTTGACCATTGCATTCCCGAGAAACATTCAACACTAATTTATCTACGGACGGACGATCATACTGACAGTCAGACACACAGACGCACACATCGACGGAAATTCTGATCCCATTATCCATTAATCTTCCCCCCAACTTGTTCCAAGGGCTTCACTCCATCATTCACATCAATTACAGCACATGTATGGTGTTAGGTTTGGAGCTTCAGTTGTGCGATCGGCGAAAATAGCTTTTTTTCGATCCGCTTGGCGGCCATTTTGGATTTCGCTGCTAGTGGTGGCTAGAGGATGGTGCCAACTTGTAGCCGATCGATTTTGAAATCTCTGATGCCTACCCTTACATCATGCCAAATTTCAGGAAGGTATCACCAAGTGCACAATTCTAGCGAATTCCTCCCCCGCTACACTGTTTGTTTACATTGGCAACAGCCTTTTTTGAGGGGGGCTGTTTGCCTTTGCTGTAGTTTATCTCACTATAAGATACATTTATATTATCCGTAAGTGTCTCATTAATTATTTAATATAAATTTAAAATTTTTGACCACACTTTGCCATCGGATCCATCGGGGCTCAACGTTACTTTTCAGCAACTTGGGCTTCTCTGAAAAAATATTTTTTCAAAATTATTTTGATTTGCAATTGTTTTTTCATTTATTAATGGATCATGTTATTATGTATCTTTGTGTCAGGGGTTTTTGCGAGTAACTAGGACTTACTGTTGTTCTTTCACAATGAAGGGACATTGTTCAAATTGTAATAGGAAGAAATCTTCCTCTGACTTTCATGATCATTGTATTAATTGTAGTCAGTGTTCTCGCATTAATCCCTGTCCTATATGTGAATATTGGGATGAGAAACATTGGAAACGTGTGTCACGATATGTTGTTTCTGGAGAAAGGGCGATGCCGGCTCTTTCTCCGCAAGGTCACTCTACTCTCTCAGTTTCTATTTCAGAGGAACCAGAACAGGGTGATGTTTCCATGTTATCTTCTACAAGTGTGCGTCCGTCGTCACAAATGAATTCAGAGCTAGCGGCAAAAGTGCTCATGGAGATTAGACAAATGTCGTCCGCCAGCTCGCCCGGTATAGCGTCCATTCACCGAATGGTTCGGCAGCCGGGTTCGTCCGATGCGGTCCAAGAGGAAGTTTTGGGTGATGCGAGCACTATAAACATAATAGATGCACACCCAGTGACGGCGGATAGTAAGCGAGAACGGAGGAAGCCTTTGAGTCCGGTTCCTAGCTTGTCCAGGTCCAGCCGGGCCGCGAGCGAGAGAGGCCTCTCTCTCGTACAACAACATCTGGGACCAGATGTTGTGGTACAAAATGTGTCTTTAGCGGAGCATACGTCCGTCGCTCGGGACGCTCCGTTGTATAAGCAGTCCGCAGAGAATGTTAAGGCTTCCTCTTCTCGTCAGCGCACACGACCGCACCTTGGCTGCGTGACCGCCGATATATTACCAGCTTCGCCGATCAAGGATTCTTCGGCGACCAGGTCACACCATCCGGCAGCCAGGGATTCGAGACCGATGGACTCCGGACGTTCGCATAGGAAAAGTATGCGGGAGCCATCTGATGCGGAGCTGCCCTCGGCGAAGCAGCGAAAGACTGCGCCTCCACAGGTCTCGACGCCGGACATTCTTGTGCAGATAGCACAGCTTATCGCAGCATCCCAGCAGCCGACAGAAACGGTGTCGGATCGAGAATTATCCGACGGCGCTGGGTCGGTACGCTCTGCCGAAGCATCGGGGGCGGACGACCGGGAACATCATGAGGTCCGACCGGATGGTGAAAGGGATACGGATGACTTGGGGCTATCCCTTTCGGAACAACATAAAGCTGCCGTGGACTTCATCCGGCACTTTCTCCCTCAAGTTGTTCCGTCGGGCCAGACTGCTGCAGTTCCGGACAAGAGAATTATAGCGTCATTGGACTCTGAATTTTTGGAGCGGTTCAGGGACATCGCTGCCGAGTTTCCGTCGCAGTCCAATAATGTTGCAAGAACATTTGAATTATTGAACGACGCTATATTTAAACTTGCTTCCAGGACGGGGAAAGCAGGTTTCTTGTCCGCTAATACTCTCAACCTGCCTTTCATTAATGCAAGGAATAATTCGATACGGCAGGACAGGGTATACCGAGAGTTCCTCTGCGTATGGACGACGAGGCGGAAGACTTAGAGCTATCATTACCGTCGTCAGCTTCTATTCCAACCGCGGTGTTGGAAACAGCTATTGCGTCTAACAGAGCCAATTTAGATGCCTTATCTTACGCAGATCACCTTACTAAGGTGTTATCACTGCGCCTTCAGGGGAAAGAGTTTCAGGATATACAATCCTCTTTAAGACTTCTTTCAAGGGCAGTAGCTTATTCCACGTGTAACTCCGCCCTTTCAGTGGCAAATCTGGAGTTGGTTAGACGTGACGCAGCCCTAGCTACATCCACACTAGTGGATTCTAAGGTGAAGAACTCTCTTAGAGTCGCTTCGGTCTCAGGAGAACTTCTCTTTGACGGCAAGCTTTCCGCTATTTATGATAAAATTACAAAGAAAGCTAAGGATTCTCTGTTGTTCAAATCTGCTCCTAAGAAGCCGGATACAGCAGACACGAATAAGACAGGCACTTCTGGGTCTAATGCGCCCAAGAGAGGTTCCGGTGCGTCCTCTTGGTCTTATTCGAGAGACCGTCAGGATAGCGACTCTCGTTCGGGACGTCCTTCAGGCCGGGACAATCGGTCGGACGCCCCGAGGTCGACGGGGCGAGGTGCGGGCCGTGGAAGACGTGGTTTCTCCTACCGCAGGCCTCGCAGGTCCAGGAGGTGATGGCTTAAACCTCTATCGCGTTCCGGTTGGCGGAAGGTTGTCGAGCTTTTCACAAGAATGGGCGTCGATTACGGACGACCCTTGGGTGAGAGGAGTGACTTCGGAAGGTCTAAAGATATCCTTCAAACGAAAGCCTCCATTAACTCGAAGTCCAAAGTGGACTCATCTTCCGTCAAATCCGCAGAAAAGAGACGCTCTGTTATCAGAGGTGCAGTCTCTTTTAATGAAGAACGCGGTAGAGGTCGTAGAAAACCAGGAATCTCCGGGATTCTACAGCCATCTGTTTCTGGTTCCGAAACCAGACGGCTCGTTCCGTCCAGTCATAGATTTGAGCTGGATAAACAAACTGATCGTCGCTCCGAAGTTTTATATGGAGACGATTCGATCAGTCAGAGCGAGTATTCGGGTGAACGATTATGCAACGAGCATAGATCTCAAAGATGCGTACTTTCACATCATGGTACATCCGACATTCCAAAAGTATCTACGCTTCGCAGTCCTAGGAGTGGTGTATCAATTCCGGGCGATGTGCTTCGGATTGAATCTAACACCCTGGGCTTTCACTCGGGTAATGAACTCGGTAATGATCTACTTCCGAGCTCATTCGTCTGTGGTAACGTCGGCCTACCTGGACGACATTCTTCAGAGGTACGGCAACGAGTTAACGCTTCAGAACGATGTTCAGAATCTTCTTCTATTGCTCCGACGTCTCGGTTTTATAGTAAACGAGGAGAAGTCGGATCTGGTGCCGTCCAAGTCATTCACTCATCTGGGAATGAGCTTCGAGACGCACAACAATCTCGTTCGTCTGCCGTTAACCAGAGCGAAATTAGTCAGTTGTTACGCTCGCTATTGTCTGCACGCAGACAAAGTCACGGCGAGAGAATTTATGAGACTGATAGGTCTGTGCGGAGCCGCCGCGGATCTCATTCCGATGGGGCGGTTACGCACACGTCCTCTTCAAATTTTCTTGACTCAGAATTGGAGTGTGAAAATTCATTCGCTCGATGTAGACGTTCTCTTGTCAGATCAAGTGAAACAAGAGATTCATACTTGGGCAAACATTCAGTGGTTAACTCAGGGAGTTCCGCTGCAGTTGCCGGATCCGAGTTTTACCGTTATGACGGATGCCAGTCAAACAGGTTGGGGTGCATCATTAATCCCAACGGACTCGAGATGCCAGGGTCTTTGGGATCCGCAATTCCTGTGCAAGCACATAAACATCAAGGAAATGATGTCAATTTGGCTTGCGTTACGTCACTGGATGGACATTATTCACGATGCTCATGTCCAAATCCTATCCGACAATACGACAGTAGTGGCGTATATACGGAATCAGGGAGGCACTCATTCAGTTCCGTTGTTCAATCTAACGGAAAGAATCCTTCTGTTTGCGCTAGAACATCACGTTCTTCTTTCGGTCTGTCACATACCGAGTCGTCTGAATGTGCTAGCAGACTCCCTTTCACGAAAGGGTCGCTTGTTGCCGTCGGAGTGGACTCTCAACAAACAAGTATTCAATCAGATTTGCTACCAATGGGAACGGCCAATGATAGACTTATTTGCGACACATCTCAACAATCAGTTGCAGACGTATGTGTCTCCGTGTCCGGATCCAAGAGCATTTGCAGTAGACGCTCTGTCGATCCCTTGGGACGGAATGATAGGATATGCGTATCCTCCAGCGCCGTTAATTCAACAAGTATTGCTAAAGATAAAACAATCTCAATGCAAGATTCTGTTGGTAGCATCTCTGTCGCCACAGAGACCGTGGATAAATCTACTCAGGTGTCTGTTGTGGGACCTACCGCGAAAGCTTCCTCCACGAGAGGATCTTCTTTCGCAGGGGAAATCGCGCCAACTCCATCACAACCCGCAAGGTCTCAACCTTCACGTTTTTCCGTTGTGCGGTCCTTCTTGCATGGCAAGCACTTTACAGGACGAGCAGTGGACGCGATTTCTAACTGTAGGAGGACCTCCTCTTCGCTAAACTATGCGGCTAAGTGGAAGGTTTTTCGTCGTTGGTGTAGGGATCATTCTGTAGATATATTCGATCCCTCTATACCAGACATTGCAAACTTTCTAGTATACTTGTTTGACGAAAGCAAACTGCAGCCTGTTACGGTTATAGATCTATGTTATCTGATACCTATGCACATCATGATAGTTTACAAATTGGATCTAATGTCTCTTTATCTAAGTTGGTTAGAAACTTTTCGATAAATAGACCCAGAACTCTTAGATTAATTCCTAAGTGGAATTTAGCTTGGGTTCTTCTTAAATTGAAGGAAAAGCCATTTGAACCTCTTGGGACAGTAGATTTCAAATTCTTATCTTATAAGACAGCTTTTCTCTTAGCTTTCTCTTCTGATAGAAGAGTCAGTGAGCTTCATGCACTATCGGTGGATGATTCTCATTATCGTAGTGTTGGGAACACTATCACCTTCACTACTAATGTGGGTTTTTTAGCTAAGAATCAGGCTCCTAATAAATATCCGGAACCTATTGTTATTAAGGCTCTTCCGTCTTCAGACGGGCGTAGGCCTTTACTCTGTCCTGTTAGAGCATTACGTATCTATAAACAGAGATCTCAGTTTATCAGAAAGGGACGGAAACGTTTCTTTCTGTCTTTGATGCCTAATAGAAAGGACATTTCGGTCCATTCTATTGCTAGATGGATTCAATTAACTATCCGTACTGCTTATGAAGATTTATCTTCTTCTCAGCAGTCTGTGCTTAAGATTTCTGCTCATGAAGTAAGAGCTCTTTCTACTTCCTGGGCTTATGCTAATAGTGTTGCTATTACAGATTTAATGAAGGCTGCTTATTGGTCTCAGCCATCCACATTTACGAATTTTTATCTCAGAAATATTGAGTCCATTTCTGGAGACCTGCATTGTTTAGGTCCGTTATCTGTTGCTCAGAATGTCGTCCACTAAACAGTTGCAACTATAGTTATGCAGGCTTTCTGTTCCGGCAGTGACTCCGTCCGGCTGCCCTCTTCGCTCTGGGCTATTTGACCCAGGGCAAGGGGAAGGGGGGGCGGGTGTTCCCTTAGGTCACCTGCTTTATAGTGAAAAGCAAGGGAATGCCTCCTCCAAGTCAGTATTTCTGAGTCGCTTCCGGGATGGTTTTAAAGTGTAATATTAATGTTAAAATTCATTCATGTCTTATTTTTAAAGTGTAGGTCGGTGTGAAGCATTTGTATATGTCAAGTGTCAAACGGGCTTTCATATACAATACTCGGACACTTTTAAATGACTATAAAGAGTCTCAATTCTCTGGACTACTTTATTTATTGGCTTGCTTTAAAAATAATTAGTATAAGGGTTATACTGGATGTTAATAGAGAACATGAATGTTATTGTGCTCAGTTATTAAGGGTAGTGTATCTTTCTAATTTAATATTAAATAAGAAAGATACATGTAAAGCCTAATACTCCTTTTCTCCTTAAGGGGTTACCTCTTTACTATATAGTTGAGCTTATTGGATTTTCCTCTATGTCCTAGGCCCTCCAGCCTGTTTACTATTCAGCTAAGTCTGGGTCATTGGTACAGTATAAAAATGTTAAAAAATTTATAGTAATTTATATATTTTTTATACTTACCAATGACCCAGACGGGGATGGCCCTCCCTGGAGTTGAGAACTCTTGCCTCCCCGCTGAGTACATAGCGCTGACCAGGCACTGCCAGTAAGAATGATAATTGGCGCCAATTTCGGGACGTCTGCGTCACTGCGCATGCGCAGTAGAGGCGTAGTATGGAGGTCCTTTAGGACATGATTTCTTTTTGTTTTGGATGCAAATTTTGGGGATTGGGGGGCAAAATTTGTGTTTGGCCCTGGTTTTGTTAGAGTTAGCACCAGCTAAGCTAAGTCTGGGTCATTGGTAAGTATAAAAAATATATAAATTACTATAAATTTTTTAACTTTCCATGTTACAATTTGTGGGAGAGTGCCACTAAGCCACTAAGCACTCTCCCATAAATTGTAACAAGGCAAAGAGATGTGGACAAAGTTGGATGACCAAAAATAACTTAGCACTCTACCAGTTAAGAGTTACTTGGAAATCCCTTTGAAAAGTTATGGAAACCTATCTAAATTGTTTTTGTAAAAGGAGAGATAACACTACCATGGCATTGTTATGGTTTAGATGAGTGCTGTTATAAAACATACCGCATATAGCATACATGTAGAAGCTCCTGTATTAATTTCTCAGTCCAATCCGAAGGTAATATTTCTTATTGTTTCATTTCTTTGTATGTTTCTCTTCTCCAAAACAAATTCCCAACTGGGGCCCTCACAACACAAATTTGTCCAGTAGCATTAGACTCAGACCCTTTCCCAAAGAAGGCAGAAGAATCTCTGGCTGCAGATGTGTAATGAATTTCACATGGCGATGTGATGATAGGACATTGAGTGTTAAATTTGTAAAATTTGTGAAGAAAAGTTTATTTGTGTGTCAATAGGTTATGTGATTTGTTTTCAGAAAGAGCATGATGGACATGAGGAGGAACAATACAACCATCAACAAAAGACAACTCAAGATGAAAAACTGTTCTTTGAGAAACTGTCTGAAGAAGCAAATGATGAGTATCATGAGAGTATGGGGAGATTTGAACAAGGTGTGTGTATATTTAGTAAACCTTTTAGAAGACCGGCGATATACTGTAAATACTGTTAGTTATTGGTTTTGAGCTAAAACCAATTTACCTTACTGAGGAAATCTCAGTATACCAAACTTTTCATGTTGGAAAATAACCCCAACTTAAAAAAAATAAAAGGGCAAATGACAGCAGATTATGCAAAATTCATTCCTCTTGGGCTGGGTATTTCTATAGGCACCACAGAGAATTTTCTATCAACCTTTTTGTTACATCAATTTACCAGTAGTGTGTGCCCGTGCCACTTCCAACATTTTGACAATTCTTTGTGGTATGCAATGACTGACAGCTGGAGAGTATTCTGTAAATATCATTCAGTGATGGAATTGGTGTGTGTACTTGTATTTTGCTGACCCTGAATATCGTACCGATAATGAAGTATATCATTCTAACAATACTGAAGCTGAAATTGAACATGAAATTTTAATACTGCCTAGCTCTCATTTTGAAATAAAGAAATATTTTTATACTGTACCAATGACCCAGACATAGCTGGTGCTAACTCTTAAAATATAGGGCCAAACACAAATTTTGCCCCCCAATCCCCAAAATTTGCATCTAAAACTAAAGAAAACATGTCCTGAGAGGCCCTCCACACTTCGCCCCTACTGCGCATGCGCAGTGTCAAGGACGTTCCGAAATTGGCGCCATTTATCATTCTAAGTTTGGCCCTTCATCAGTTAACATCTGACTGATCTTTGTGCTTTTAAATCTCAGTTTAAATGATGCCAGACACATAAATATTAGTGAAATGGTGATTCTAAGGAGGATAGAAAAGGAGGAGAGGAAAAGAATGTGTGACAGAATATTATCAGGGCTGTAACTTAAAATTTTTTAATGAAATTATGTTAAGTTACCTATTTTCAAGGCAGCAGCCATTTTGTTGTCATTCTGATTATTTAGTTACACTGTTTTTACAAGTGTTTTTCCTCTCTCCCTGTCCTTTAAGTTCCCCCTTGCTATTCTCCCATGCTTTTGGCATAATTTCTGTAATTATTATTACTAAAATTTCTTGGGAGTTTAGCTGAATAACAGAATGAATTCTGTTCTTTCCCCATGTTTACGTCTTCACCTACGGGTGGTTAGGCGTTGTGTTCTGCATCTACCATCTGATGTTCTGCAGTTTCTTCCCTGGAAGTCTCTGTTTTGCATCAGATGGTGTATTTTTGGTAACTGATTTCGGGCCTGGGTGCCTGGAGTCTTATTTTAGTGTTTTTACACTCATTGTTTACATTTACAACAGCCCTCTGTGTGAGGGGGGGATTTCTAAATAATAATATCTTTATGTTATTTCAATCATAACTAGATACATTATTATTGTTCGTAAGTGTTGAATAAATTGTTTAAAATATTTTTAAAATTTTTGTCCACACTTAGGCTTGGGATCCATTGGGGCTCAACGTTACTTTTCAGAAACTTGGGCTGTTCTGAAAAAATATTTTTTCAAAATATTTTGATTTCAATTATTTTTTCTATATTAATGGATCATATTATTATTATGTATTTTGATTGCCAGGGGTTAGTGCGAGTACCAGGACTTGTTTTCTTTTCACATTGAAAGGATATTGATCTATTGTTTTAAGAGGAAGTCTTCCTCTGACCTTATTATCATTCTATATGTGGTCAGTGTACTCGCATTAACTCCGGTTCTGTATCGTATGATTTCGATGACAATATGGGAAGCGTATGTCACGGTATGTTGTTGGGGATTTGGACACTCCGGTCCTTTCCCCGCAGGGTCACTATACTTTATCAATTTCTATTTCAGACGATCAAGATTAGGGTGATGTATCTGTGATGTCTTCCAACAGTGTGCCTCCGTCGTCACAATTAATGAAGGGCTAGCGGAAAAGTGCTCATGTAATACGCCAATTGCCTAAGAGGACCCTAGTAGGTTCGACGGCCTTTGACGTCCGCTAGCTCGCCCGGTGTAGCGTCCATTCACCGAATGGTTCGGCAGCCGGGTTCGTCCGTTGCGGTCTAGAAGGAATTTTGGGGTGATGCGAGCACTATAAAATTAACTTAATGCACACCCAGTGACGGCGGATCGGAGGGAGAACGGAGGAAGCCTTTTAGTCTGGTTCATAGCTCGTTCCGGTCCTTCCGGACGGCAAGCGAGAGAGGCCCCTCTCTAGTTCAACAACATCTGGCCCCAGATGTTGTGGTACAAATGTGTCGTTAGCGGAGCATACGTCCGTCGCTCGGGACGCTCCGTTGTATAGGCAGTCCGCTGAGACTGCTAAGGCTTCCTCTTCTCGTCAGCGCACACGACCGCACCTTGGCTGCGTGACCGCCGATATATTACCAGCTTCGCCGATCAAGGATTCTTCGGCGACCAGGTCACACCATCCGGCAGCCAGGGATTCGAGACCGATGGACTCCGGACGTTCGCATAGGAAAAGTATGCGGGAGCCATCTGATGCGGAGCTGCCCTCGGCGAAGCAGCGATAGACTGCGCCTCCGCAGGTCTCGACGCCGGACATTCTTGTGCACATAGCACAGCTTATCGCAGCATCCCAGCAGCCGACAGAAACGGTGTCGGATCGAGAATTATCCGACAGCGCTGGGTCGGTAGCCGGGGACTCGAGGCCTGCAGACTCCGGACGTTCGCATAGGAAGTATGCGGGAGTCAACGTACACGGAGCTTCCAGCGGCAATGCATCGTAAGTCCGCTACTGCACAGGCCTCGGGAACGGACGTGCTTTCCTTAATAGCACAGTTTATCGCAGCATCCCAGCATCAACTGAATCTGTCGCATATATTTTATCCGACGATGCTGGGTCGGGACGCTCCGCGGAAGCGGGTACGGACGTCCGAAAGTTTCATCCGGTCCGACGGGATACCGAAAGGGATTCGGTGGATTTCAAGCTTTCCCTTTCGGAACAACATATGCTGCGATGCCGGATAAGAAACTGATAGCGTCGGTGGACTTAGAAATTTTTGGTTCGGTTCAGGGACATCGTCCCTCAGTTCCGACATAGTCCAATAATGTCACACAAACTTTCGAATTATTGAACGACGCTATATATATTATTATTTTATGCTTGCTATCCAAGCATTTCTGGTTTCTTGTTCGAAGAGTTATGGAGATGTCTTTCAAAAGTGTGCCTCTGTCGTCATAGTTAATGAAGAGTTAGCGGCAATAAGTGCTCATGGAATATGTCTATCGCTTACGGAGTGACATTCGCTAGCTCACCCGGTGTTGCGTACATTCATCGAATGGTTCGGCTGCCGGGTTTGTCCGTTGCGGTCTAGGAAGGAGATTTGGGTGATGCGAGCACTTTAATTACTTTAGTACTCACCCAGTGACGGCAGATTGAGGACAGATCGGAGGAAGCCAACAACATAGGGGACCGCATGTTGTGGTTCAGATATTTTACATTCGGAGCATATGTCCGTTGCTCGGGACGCTCCGTTATATTGACAGTCCGAGAGACTGTCTTTAATGCTTCCTCATCCTCACAGCAGGGCACACGACCGCACATTGGCTACGTGACCTCGAGTATCCGATCAGTTTCGGCATTCAGTGATTCCACAGCGAATAGGTCGCGCCATCCGGTAGCCAAGGGACACGAGGCCTATACACTCCGTTCGCTCGCATATTGGAAGTATGCACGGGGTAACGATCTCGGAGCTTCCTGCGGCAATGCATCGTAAGACCGCTGCTCCTCAGGCCTCAGTGACGGACGTGCTATCCGAGTTAGCACAGTTGTTTCGCAGCATCCCAGCAATTGACGGTTTCTCGGTCGAATCAGGAATTATCCGACGGCGCTGGGTCGGTGCGGTCCGCGGTTGCATCAAGCTACGGACGACCGAACGCTTTATAGGGTCCGACAGGATGGCGAAAGGGATTCGAAAGATTTCGAGTTTTCCCTTTAGTAGTATCGGAAGATGCCTTTCATATCTTCTGGCATTTCTTCCAGTGATTATTTTTCGGACTTCATTGCTGCGATCTTGGATAAGAGACTTATAGCGTCATTGGACTCGGATTTTTCGATCGGTACAGGGACTTTGTCCCTGACTTACCGACGCAGTCCAATATTGTCATTACAACATGTGTTTTATTTTTCGACGCTATATATTTATATATATATACAAGACGGCTACTAAGCATGATAGTTTAGTTTCTTGTCCGCGTGGCTCATTTCTGCCATTTTATCTTTTTTTACATATAGTTTATTTTGGCAGAGCAGGGCATACCGAGAGTTCATATGCGTCTAGACGGTGTGATTAAAGACTGCATATATTCTTTTTCACCGTTTATGTCTTTTCCAATTTCAATGTTGGGAACGACATTATGTATATTAGACTTAACTTAGACGCTTTATTATACGTAATCCGCCTTACTGAGGCGTTATCATTACGTCTTCAAGAAAAGATTTACGGGATATTATTCTCAATGTAATTTCTTTTGAGGGCAGTAGTTTGTTCACGTATAACTCCGCCCTTCAGTGGCTGATTGGAGTTGGTTAGACGTGAGGCAGCCCTAGCTACATCCACGCGTGGATAGTAGGTTAAGAACTCTCTCAGAGTCGCTTCGTTCTCGGAGGAGCTTCTCTTCGACGGCAACTTTCCGGCAATCCATGAATTGCTTGATTTATACATTCTCTTGTCTATCTAGTGTTACAAGAGATTCAGACTGGGGCAAACATTCGGTGGTTGACTCAGAGAGTGCCGCCGCAGTTGCCGGACCCGAGTGTGGCTGTTATGACGGTTGCCAGTCAAACAGATTGGGATATATACTGATCCCTACGGATTCGAAGTGCCAGGGTCTTTGGGTTCCGCAGTCTTTTAGCTATCAGTTAACTTCCGCGGAATAATGTTTTTTAGGCTTGCTTTATGTCATTGCATGAACATTATTCAGAAACGCATGCCCAAATTCCTGTCCTTTAATTCGACAGTAGTGGCGTATCTCCGGAACCAGGGAGGCACTCTTTCGTTTCCGTTATTCAATTTAATGGAAAGAATCCGTTTGTTGGTTATAGTACACCAAGTTCAGTTTTGGTCCGTCATATTCTGGGTCGTCTGATTGTTTTATCGCACTCCCGTTCTCTTACGGGTCGCTTGTTGCTGTCAGAATGGACTCTCAACAAACAAGTATTCAATCAGATTTGCTATCTATGGGAGCGCCCAATGATGTTTTATTTATGACACAGCTGGCTAATCAATTGCAGACGTATGTGTTGGCTTGTCCAGATCTCTGAGCTAATACTGTTAACGCTCTATTGATCTATAGGACAGAATGTTAGGATACGCGTATCCTCCGGCGCTGTTGTTTTTAGCAGGTATTGCTAAGATAAACAACCACAATACATTTCTGTTGATAGCATCTCTATCTTCACAGAGATCATGAGTAATTTACTCTCTTGTCTACTGTGGATCTTAACGTGAAATCTTCCTCTATGTGAGGATCTTTTTTCACTGGGTAAATCGTGTCATCTTTATCACAACTAGCAAGGTCGCAACCTTCATGTATTCCGTTGTGTGGTCCGTATTGCATTGTAAGCACTGTACTGGACGAGCTTTGGACGCGATTTCTTACTATAGGAGATCCTCTTCTTCGCTATTCTATGCGACTAAAGTGGAGGCTCTTCCGTCGTGGTGTAGGGATCATTATGTTCATATGGTTGATCCCTCCATACTACTCATTGCTATTTTTTAGTATACTTGTTTCACAAGATCTACTGCAGCCTGTTGTTATTTAGGTTATAGGTTTATGTTACCTCATACCTATGCACTCTACGATAGTTTACAATTGAGTCTTTTGTCTCTTTATCTAAGTCAGTTAGTAACTTTTTGATAAATAGACTTAGAATCTTTAGATTAAATTTCTATACGGATTTTAACTTCAGGTTCTTATTTAGCTAAGTAATCATTTGAGCCTCTGGAAACAGTAGTTTTCAAATTCTGACCTTTTAGACAGTAATTATGTTGGTTTCTCTTTTACTGTAGAGTCAGTGAGTTTCATGCACTATCGATGGATGATTTTCACTTTCATAGTTTCGGAATCAATACTTCCGTTACTATTTAGGTTGGATTGTTGCATAAGAGTTAGGCTCCTATTATCCGGAACCTATTATTTTAAGGTCCTTCCGTCTTCGTATGGGCATAGGCCTTTACTCTTTCCGGGTACAGTTTATGTATTTATAAACAGATATCTGTTTATTACAAGGGCGTAAGCTTCTTCTGTCTTTGATGTCTAGTAGAAGGACGTTACGCTCCATTTTATTGTTAATGGATTCTATTAACTAGCGTACTGCTTATGGTATATCATTGGCTTAGCAGTTGTGCTTAAGATTTCGGCTCATGAAGTAAGAGTTCTTCTACTTCTTGGGCTTACATTAATAGTGTTCTATTATAGATTTTTGAAGGCTGCTCATTTCGCTCAGCCATCCATTCATGAATTTTATCTCAGAAATATCGAGTCCATTTCTGGAGGCCTCTATTGTTAGGTCTATTATCTACTGCTCAGAATGTCATTCACTTAACAGTTGCTACTATAGCTAGGTAGGCTGTCTGTTTCGGCAGTGTCTCCGTTCGGCTGCCCTCTTCGCTCTGGGCTATTTGACCCAGGGCAAGAAAAAGGGGGGGGGGGGGGAGGGTGTTCCCTTGGGTCACCTGTTTTTACTATGAAAACAAGGGGATACCTCCTCCGGAGTTAGTAATTCTGAGCTGTTATTGGGATGGTTGTTTAGTGAGAAGTTTAAGTTTATAAAATTCATTCAAGTCTTAGTTTTTAAAGTATAGCTTTTGAATATTGCATATGTCAACGGACATGATTATGCAATTCTCACACACTTTTAGGAGTATAAGAGTCTCTATTCTCTAGACTTACTTTATTATTGGCTTACTTTAAAAATTATTAGTATAAGGATTATTGGATATTAATAGAGTACATGGATGTATGAAGCTCAATTTTTGGAAGGTGTTGTATCTTTCTAATTTATCATAAATAAGAAAGATACATGTAAGGCCTATTACTTCTTTTCCCTACAGGGGATGACTCTATTTTATTTTATTGAGCGTATTCCATTTTGCTCTATGTCCTTGGCCCTCCAGCCTTTTTACTATTCAGCTATGTCTGGGTCATTGGTACAGTATAAAAATGTTAAAAAATTTATAGTAATTTATATATTTTTTATACTTACCAATGACCCAGACGGGGATGGCCCTCCCAGGAGTTGGGAACTCTTGCCTCCCCGCTGAGTACATAGCGCTTACCAGGCACTGGTTATTAGAATGATAAATGGCGCCAATTTCGGAACGTCCTTGACACTGCGCATGCGCAGTAGGGGCGAAGTGTGGAGGGCCTCTCAGGACATGTTTTCTTTAGTTTTAGATGCAAATTTTGGGGATTGGGGGGCAAAATTTGTGTTTGGCCCTATATTTTAAGAGTTAGCACCAGCTATGTCTGGGTCATTGGTAAGTATAAAAAATATATAAATTACTATAAATTTTTTAACTTTTTAAGGTTCACATTTGAACTGAAATGGCCAAAGTGTTTTCTTGATCGATTAATTACATGGTTTAACATTGGTTAATTGATTAATCACTTGTCCTAATCAGTAGCTGAATAACTGCTGTACCGTTCATGATTTACAACCCTTTAACCAACATCAGGCCTGAAAATAAGCAGTCTGACATTTGCAGAATGAGGTCCCCAGAGGGTGAATTTGATGATGCTATCCCATACAGTGGGCCAATTTATACTCTAGGTACCTATTTCTGTTTAGTTTTGAGACCCTGATTCAGATTGAGGTTCACAGAGGGTAAATTTAGTGATGCTACCCAGCTATGCATGGTAGCATCACTAAATTCACCCTCAAGGGTCCTCATTTTGCAGATGACAGTCTGCATATTTTCTGGCTTGCCCAACATAACAAACAAAACTGGCCAGTGCTCCATACAAAAATCCCCATTCAAATTTTATTATGTTTTCAATTTTTCTCAAGAACATAACTTATGA
This sequence comes from Pictodentalium vernedei, assembly GCA_031216915.1. Lineage (NCBI taxonomy): Eukaryota > Metazoa > Mollusca > Scaphopoda > Dentaliida > Dentaliidae > Pictodentalium > Pictodentalium vernedei. The sequence continues at coordinate 254,051,587 of CM062291.1, read as the reverse complement.
CCCCCTCATTGGAATGAGCTTGTTGAGTTCAGTCCAATGAGGGAGTCGTAAACAATGTTTTTGAGACAAAAATTGAAATTTTTTAGTAATTCAAGAATTTATTTTGCAAGTATCGTCTTCTACCTGCATTTGTTAAAGGGTTAAGAATGACCAATTCCAGTTACTGATACAGTATAATGATCATACAAGTATGGCATCCCGTAACTTGCATGCTTTACTCTGTCTCATATAATTGATGCGAGTCAGTGTGACAGTGTTTGCCTATTTTGGAGAAAGTTCGTTTCTTTGTTAACCCATATAATACAGTATTTCAAAAGTAACAATTAATCGATCAATTACTTTTTTTGATCGATCAAGACATTATCATTGATTAATCAATTAATCAGATAACCATTTCAGCTCTAGTTTAGAGTAGATGAATTTGCTAATGTTGCTTGTAAATTGTGTTAGATAAGCTACATCTAACAAAAATTACAAACAATAGTGCCAAATTTATTTGCTGTGAATTTCAAAAAATATTATTGTTCCATTTTAAATAGCTGCTTAAAACCACTCATTGAAATGAATTTAATGAGTTTGTTCTGTTGAGTTGTCATAAGATATTGTTCCCCCAGGAAGTGAAGCTTGTTTACTGTGTAAACAATTTCTATTTTTAGTAATAAAATAGGGCCCAATCACCAATGCCTGGAGTGAAAGTTCTCTTTATTTTGCAGCATAGGTATAAATGATTGGTTATGTTTGATTTCATGCTTGTGATGTGGTCATGCCATAACCATAGTTGCTAAAGGTAAGCTTAACCACTACTAAAAAGAAAATGTAACAAAAATTAAATATGAACTGGAAGTGGAAAAAACAATGTGGTGACATTTTTTTCCTGTACATGCATTAGAGGTCGAAATATGGTTTATACTTAGAATTTGTTCATATCTATTAACAACCGATTGTCCACATCTGTGTGTGAATCGATTCTTGACAAAATATAAGTCCTGTAGTCACTTTTCAAGTGAAAATTATTCAGTTAATGGGGGTGTTCAACCAACATGGATTTGGTCACTTTCCTGTACTCTGGGGATAAACTGAGAATATTTCTTCTATTATATCCTGTTTGACAGAGCTCAAGGAGCTCTCAAACAAGTTATAATAGATTAAATGCCTGTATTGGATATACTGTGGCCAAATACATGTAGATCTCTAAACAAGATAACTTTGGTAACTGTCAGGGTAATATTTTTACACAGTATACCAAAGGCCCAGACATAGCTGGTGCTAACTCTAAAATATTGAGGACCAAACACAAATTTTGCCCCCCCCCTCCCCCCAATCCCCCAAATTGGCATGTAAAACCGAAAATTAGAAGTCCTATTTGGTCCTCCATACATTTACTCTCTGCGCAGGCGCAGACGCCAGTTATTGACCAGAAATGGTGCCAAGATCATTCTTTGTTTGGCCCTTGTCAGATAACAACAAACTGACTTTTGTGCTTTTTAAATCTCTGTTTATGATGGTGCCAGACACAAATCAATGGTTAATTTGGTGGATCCAAGGACACAACTGGATGAAGGAAGGAAGAAACGGTGGTTTGAAATGTTCAGGACTGTAATTTTATAATATTTATAAAAATTACTTCATGTTCCCCAATTTCGGGACATGGGTCTGGCGTCATCATGGTTGATAATGATTTTTCCACTGTTGGTTAACCCTTTACCTAACCTGAAAAGCAGACGACACTTGCAAAAATAATTCTTGAATAACTAATTTTTTTCATTTTGTGTCTCAAAAACATAGGTTATGACCCCACGTTGGAACGAGCTCGTCGAGCTCGTTCCAACGAGGGGTCATAACCTATGTTTTTGAGACAAAAAATGAAAATTAATTGGCGATTTTTGAGAATAGCGCTGGCCGGTTTTGGCCATTACGTTGGGTAAAGGGTTAAGTATTCCTTACCTAGCCTCCCTTGATCCCTCTCCAGTTGAACTCCCAAGCCTTTTGGCTTGTTTTATTGAAATTTTTTTCATAAAATTTCTTGGGAGTTTAACGTGTTACACAGAATGGTTATTCTGTATATCCCCAGGGTTACACCCTCACCTTTTGGGTGTTTAGGCATTTTGGTCATGCATCATACATCCAATGTATCGTTTTTTCTTCTGATGAAGATCTTGCCTTACATCGGATAGTTCAAAAATCTGTTACTGACTTTGGGCCATGTTGCCTGGGGTCTCGTTTCCAGTTTTCATTCTGATGTTGTTTACATTAACAACGCTCTTTATTATATGGTAGGTCTGCTGTAAGATACATTAAACAGTCCCGTAGTGTAGCAGTTAATTTTTGGATAGAAAAATTAATTTTTGTCCACACTTGAGCTCAATTGGGATACTTTTGGCTCTTCGTTCCCTTTGGGAACTTGGGCTTCTGTCAAAATTTTTTGAAATTTTCTTTTGTGTAAACTATTTTTATGCCCCCCGACTTAGGTCGGGTGGCATATAGTGATTGAAGTGTGCGTGTGTCCGTCTGTGTGTCCGTGGGTGTGTGTGTATGTTTGTGTGTGTTCAAGCCAATAACTCGAAAACTGTTAGGGCCACAGTCATCAAACTTAAAACAATTATAAAGGACCATGGGAGGATGTGTCACACACCATAGTCGGGTTCGTACCTTCAAGGTCAAGGTCACATTTCAAGGTCACTCAGTCTGTCAATATTTGTGTCTCAGCCTTAACTCAGAAACGAATCATAGTACAGTTGTTAAACTTTTTACAAATCTTAAGGACAGTCAGAAGGTGTGTCGCATATAATAGTTTCCACCGCATCTGCAAGGTGAAGGTCACAGGGGGGGGGGGGTGGGGGGCAGTTGTTACCTCAGTAACATTCTTCTTGTTTGATTTATATTTTGAATGTTTTTTGTCATGTATCTTTTTATATTATTTAATGTGGAGTTGGTGGGAGTACGATCCACTTAGTTTGCTTCATTATGAAAGCAGATTGCTCATTAAGCAAGGCGAGGAAGTCTTTCCTCTGAGGCTCTGATTTACATGTTGGTTGCCTTGCTTGTAGTCGATGTACTCCCACTAATTCTTGCTCAACATGTGTCGCTTGGGATGACATACGTTGGAGACGGGTGTCGCTGTACGTTGTTAGCGAGGGGCCACTGCCGGTCCTCTCGCTGTGAGAGGCCGCCGCCGGTCCTCTCGCCAAAAAGTCGCACTAGTTTTTTAGTTTCTATTTACAGAAGAACAAGAACATGGTGATGTTTACGTGACGCCGTCAGAGAGTGTGCTTCCACTGTCGCATTTAGATAGTAAATCAGAGCTAGCAGCTAAAGTGCTCATGAATATTAGACAGGGCAATAAACCACAGCATGGTTTCAGATCGCTTTCGCTATCTGGCTCAACCGGTGAAGCGGTACACCGTCCGAGGGTACAGTGACGCTGGATGTGTCCGTTGCGGTCGAGGAGAGTAGAAAGGGTAGAGCGAGCACTATAAAATAATAACAGGCTCACACTGCGACGATGGAGAGAAAGAAGCCGGCTAGTTCAGCAGGAAGCTCAGCGAGGTCTGAAGGACCGCGAGCAAGAGAGCTCCCCTCTCTCTTTCATAACTACATCTGGTGCCAGATGTTGTGTTTCGGAACTTGCGTCAGTCGGAGCATACGTCCACTCCTTCCGCCCGGGATGCGCCGTTCAGTTTACAGCTGGGGTCGGCTGTAGTTACGGCTTCTTCTTCAGCATCTACCAAGCACTCACGACCGCACCTTGGCTACATGACTTCTGATATCCAGCCTGCATCGCCGAGAAGGTCCACTCTTCGTCAGAGAAGTCACACCATACAGTAGCCAAGAAGACAAGGCCTCATTCATTGGGACGTCCGCAGAAAAGAGCCATCTCGGACACACTGTCCCAGGAGCAGCCAGCGGCCAAGCAACAGAAGACCGCTGCTCCTTAGGCCTCTGTAAAGGACTTGGTCGCAGATTGCGCAGCTCATCGCAGCATCCCAGCAAGTGCAGAAGCAGCCGACGGCAGTCTCAGAATTTGAGCTGTCGGATGGTGCTGGGTCGGTCCAGTCATCTGCGCGTTCAGATGCCGATGACCATGAGTATAATCTGTTTCAGTTGGATGGTGAAAGGGACTTGGAAGAGAATTATCCTACCCTTTCGGAACAACACAGTGTGGCGATGGAGCTAATGCATCGATGCTTCCCTGAGTTCGTTCCTGAGAATCAGAATGCTGCAACAGCTTGAAAATAGCACTATTCAGTAGCTAAAAGATGAGGCCTCATATATTGGAACATCTGGAGGAAAGAGCCGTCTCGCACACAGTGTCCCGGGAGCAACCGGTGGCCAGAATAGCAGAATAGAAGACTGCTGCTCCTCAGGCCTCCATTATGGATTTGCTGACGCAGATTGTGCAGCTCATCGCAGCATCCCAGGAAGCGCTGAAGTAGCCAATGGCAGTCTCAGAACTTGAGCTGTCGGATGGTGCTGGGTTGGTCTAGTCATCTGCATGTTCAGATGCCGCTAACCGTGATTTTCAACTGATTCAGACGAATGATGAAAGGGATATGGAGGGGGATTACCCTTCCCTTTCGGAACAACGTAGGGTTGAGTTGGATTTAATCCATCAACACTACCCTGAATTTGTTCCAGTGAATCAGAATGCTGCGACTACTTACAAGAAACCGCTAGCATTGTTGGACGCTGACTTCATCCGGGAAAAAGAGGAGGAAATGTCTTTTCTGGTTAAGTGCAGACAGGTGTTGCAGGTCTTTGGCATTTTAGACAACACCATATTCAACTTTCCAGTGGAAAGAAGTAAGGCGGTTTCTTGTCATCATCTTCCATAATTTTACTGATTTTCGGAAAACGGGGAAGATGTATTGAGAGTTCCTCTGGGTTTGAATGAGCAGGCTAAGGACCTAGCTATGGCCTTGCCGTCGTCATTCACTATTCGCTTGGACACAATTGAGACGGCATTTCTTCATTCAGAGTGAATTTAGACTCACTGTCTTACGCAGATCACCTAAGAACTGTGACGCAACGTCTCTACGGAAAGGAATTTGAGGATGTTCGTACCTCAATTAGAGTCCTTTCCAGGGCTATTATATTTATCACGTATAACTCTGTCTTAACAGTTTCTAATTCAGAGTTAATCAGACGTGACGGAGCCCTTGCGTCGTCATCCTTAATAGATGACAAGGTGAAAAACTCTCTTCAGGTCGCTCTGGTTTCCAGACACTAAGTTTTTGACGATAAGCTTTCATTAGTTTATGACCAAGCTACAAAGAAAGCATCAATACTCTGCTCCTTAAGTCGGCGTCTGATCGACCCGCAATAGCAGAAAGGAGTAAGGGAGGACATCCTAGACAGAAGGTCGTCTAAAAAGGACTCCTCGCGAGGGTATAGTTAACCCTCCTATAATTACTCTAGTGATCGTCATACAGCGACTCGAATACGGGCTTAGGTCTGATCGAGACTACCGGTCAGACGCCCTTAAGCCGTTAGCTCGAATTTCTTCGCAAATAAGACATAGATTCGCCTTCCGTAGGCCTTGCAGATACTATAAGTGAGGGTTAGGACCTCTATTGCTTAACAGTTGACGGATGGTTATCAAGATTCGCATCAAACTGGATAACTATTACGGAAGACAAGTAGGCGAGAAGTGTGGTCTCGGATGGCCTATGGCTATCTTTCCGAGAGAACCACAACTAACTTAATGACTGATAGATGATACTTCCGTCAAATCCTTGCATGAGAGTTGAAAGTAATAGAGGTTGTCGAGAATCAGGATTCTCTAGGATTCTATAATCACCTGTAACTCGTACCGAGCCATTGAGCTCGTTCCGACCGATAATAGACTGGAGCTAGATAACAAGTTTTTCAAAGCTCTAAAAGTTTATTTGTGGTTATCATTTAGTCGGTATAAGTGAGCATTCGAATGATCGACTATGCTACAAGCATAGATCTAAGGATCAGTTTTTTTCATGCCCTGGTATATCCGGCATTCAGAAAGTACCTACGATTTGTCATCCAAGTGATAGTATTTCATTTCCGAGTAATATGCTGAAGATAGTGCCCTGGGCTGTCACTCGAATAATAAACTCGGTAATGTGTCACAATGATCTGGTGCGTCTGCCATTATCCAGAACGAAATTAGTCAGTTGTTATGCTCGCTTTTGTCTTCTATCAGACGCATTAACAGCGAAAAAATTTATGCGACTGATGGGGTTGTGCTGAGAGGCCATGCATCTTGTTTAGATGGGTCGCTTACACACACACGTCCCCTCCAATTATTCTTTACCCAGAACTGGAGTGTGAAAATGCATTTGCTCATGACCAGTATTGTTTTAACAGATCCAGTAAAACATAAGGTCCATATTCAGTGGTTAACTCAAAGAGTTCTGCTGTAACTGCCAAATCCATCTTTCACGGTTATGACGGGTATGAGTCAGTAGTTTGGGGCATGACCCAGAGTCCGACAGACTCGAAATGTAGGGGTCTTGGGACCCTCGGTTCCTGGAGAAACACATAAACATCAAAGAATGATGTCAATATTGTTAGCGCTACATCAATGCAGACATGCTTGTTCAGATATTGTTGGACAACTCGATAGTGGTAGCGTACATCAGGAACCAGGACGGCACCCATTCATATTTTTACACAGTAACCAATGGCCCAGACATAGCTGGTGCCAACTCTAAAATATCAAGAGCCAAACCCACAAATTTTGCATCAAAAACCGAAAATTTAATGTCCTGTGTGGCCCTCCATACATTTGACATCTGCGCATGCACAGTGTCCAAGAAGTACTGAAATTGCCACCAAATATCATTCCTTGTTTGGCCCTCTGTCAAACAAGGAATGATATTTGGCGGCAATTTCGGTACTTGCCGCCAAATATCATTCCTTGTTTGGCCCTCTGGGAAACAGAGGGCACTGTTAAGGATAGGAAGCAACGGAAAATTTTTGTTAATTTCGATTTTTAGTTGATAGTTAAGTTGTAGTGCATGGCAAAAGTCATTCGATATCAAATTTTCTTTTATCGACGACATCTTCGAGACGATATTGTGATCTTTTATTCTTTAAGTTGTTCGTAATCCCAGGTTGATTTTTTGTTTACATCGAATTTGAGAAACATTGTGTTTGTAACGGTTTTCGAAGCTTCTGAAGAATCAAAATTAACTCTTTCTGCTGTGATTCAGAAACGATAAGTTACATTTCTACTTGAAGGGAATTTTACTACATCTAGCAGATAACCGAACTGCACGTCTGACTAGTCTTTTTCTCAAATAACTGCTATTTCATTCTATTGCGACTGAGTGAGTGCATATTCTGAAGTCTTCAAATCAAGTTCAACTTGTTCAACGGTTTTCAACCTCTTCAATAAAATCAGCTGTGTCGGTGTTTCTGAGAACTTTAGATGTACTATCTAATATAATTATTATAATCGGAAATTGAAATATTAACTGAATAATTGGACTATCAGTGCTACTATGTCTTCCATTGAAACAAGAAGAAAGAAATCCCCAAAGTCAATTGTTGCTGTTAAAACTAATTCTAAAAACAGTTCTAAAGCGGAAGGACAAAGTGGTTCCAATGACGATATAATTTCATCTGCTCGTCCAAGGAATTATACCTTAAACAAGAAAAAAGCCCTCATAAAGAAGCTAAAAGCTGCATATTCTTTTAAATGTAATGTGGAAGTCAAAGCTGGAATGAATTTCACTATAGAGCTCATCACAGGTGGGTATGAAATTTTCAAAAGAGCAATGAAGAAAGTGTTGAAAGAATCACATGATAGCATAGCAGTAATTGAACCATTCAGAGAAAAAAGTAAAGATGCTCTCCAAGTTGATGAAGTGGTTCGTGTTTTCAACAGAGGTACACGTGGTCGTCCAGGCAAAAATCAACGTTATGTTGTGAATTGCTACAATACCAACTCAACTCTACTGGTTAATGGAAGAGAAGCAGACACAACTTTTTTTCAAAAGCATTTGCCTCTAATTGAGTATGAGGTCTTTACAGATGAAAACATCAACTCAATTGACAGTATTCTCAAGCAAATCTTGTCAAGCTCAGCAGAAGCTGATTTCAAGAGGAAAGACACAAAAATGAGCTCACAGCTGATCTGTAGAGACCCATGCAAGAATTCAAACAAAAATTCAGTGTCGCAGAAAATTCCAATCTTACATAATATTGCCTGTGACATCATAAACAATGGGGACCAATCTCATAGTGCAACTCATACCATGCAAGGACCTTCTGACACTGAATTAACTATAGTTGAAGCTCTATGCCAATTATGTCAGGAACCAGCAGTCATCGATTCCATCTGGTGTGCTACATGTAACAGCTGGTATCACTATAATTGTCTTCATCTAACCGATTCGGACATTGGGAACCTTGAAGATGAAGATAAAGAAAAATCTTACATTTGTCCAGCTTGTAATAATTCAATATGATGTTCACAACAAATTTATACCATGTCTTGGTGAATCGAAACACTCACAAAATTCACCCACTTCACATCAGGATGAATTAACAACATATAACTCACAATGTAACCTGAATGACACAATAACTGTTGCTGCACCTGGCAAGTTGATGAATATACATGATATTCAGAAGAAAGTCCAGCCAAATTATAATGAGAAGAAGAGAGATGATGTCAACGAAATGGTGTCTGAAAATAAGAAAAAAGAAATAATGGATGAGAGCAGCAAATTATTTGACCAGAATAAAACAAATCTTAATCCACCATGCATGTCAGAAGATATCTTAAAGCTGAAAAAGGAGCTGAAAGCAAGAGAACTCAAGCTGAATATTCGAGAAAAGATTATAGAAGAGAAAGAACTGACTTTGAGAGAACAACACAAACAAGTTGCACTGCAAAAAGCTGAAATCATGAAGTTAGAAAATAAAATCGATAAGTTAAATAACTCAAATCAGCTGCGAGAAAGAATTGCCTCTTTTAACCAGACAAAAGACAATTCTGATTATATCAATACACAGAAATATGTAGATGGAAATCTTAAAAAGACAACTCTGATTATATCAATACACAGATATATGTAGATGGAAATCTTACTCCTCCACCTGGATTTGAAAACACATTTCATGGAAATCAATATAGTGACAGACTTATGCAAGAAATTATGTTAGTTCGTATGTTAGTTCGGCAAAAACAAACAGAAATGGAATCAGATCAACTGAAAATACACAACAAGATGATTGAACAGCAAACATTACTTAACTCAGCTTTTGTCTCTCAGCACCATGCATATGTGCCATCTGGCTTTGCAATGCCATCACACAATCAACATGTGCATACTTATAATTACCAGGACTTTCAATTCCTCAATCACAACAGTTCAAATTATAACATGGCATATATGAATGCACTACAGCACCCAATCCTGCAAGACAGGAAGTACAGAGATCAAAACATGAATAATATACAGAATTTGAACGGGCCTACAAAGCAGAACTATTCATGTAGCGTGCATACAAATGATTTAAAAGCAAATTGTAGATATTACCACTCGCCTAATGAAACAACTGCTGATAGTGAAAACAAGTCAGCACAAACATGTACATCATCTGCAAGTCATAGGCCACAGAGTTTTACTACTGATAAGAACAGAAGAAATAAATAACATGAGTCCTAGGATGAAGACTCCACTGAACTCTGGTTGCAGGAGTCCAAGTGACCAACAAAATGATGAGAAAGTAGCCTTCCATCACAATTCAAAAGATTTTCTTCCTTCATCTACATCTGTTTCTACTGGTGTTAAACAGCCTTTTTTATGTGGGGGCCGAGCCTCCGAGGTCGTATGGATATAGCCGACAACAAAAAGTTTCCAAGTCCTGTAGTCAGCAGCAGCTTCCACTCAAAATCATATCCTTTAATACTCATGGGATAAAAAGCAACTATGTGTATATCAACAAGTTACTACAGGACGCCACAATTTTATGCATTCAAGAACACTGGCTGCTGAAATTCGATAACAAATTTTTAAACACCATCAATCATGAATTCTTGTCCTTTTCCAAATACATTGATGAATATGATCCAATTTCTCCGTCTCCATACCACATGGTCATGGAGGAGTTGCAGTTATGCTGAAGAGGTCGATCCCAAATCCTAAATTCCTTCCTGATGGATCAGAGAATATCATTGTTGTAGAAATTTCATCCTGTCCACCAATCTGTTTAGTAAATGTATATATGCCAACCTAAGGTGATAAAGAACAAGATGTAAAATTCATTGAGATGTTAGATGAAATTGCTGAGATTAATGTGAAATATGAAGATACTCACACAATGATTTTTTGTGGTGATTGGAATACTTCACTGAAAATGAGAAAAGGGTTTATTCGTGATAGTATATTTGATGAATTCATAACCAAGAATAAGCTTGCTACCATCAACAGTGACAAACCTACCTTCATCCACTTTAATGGGAAGAGTTGCTCTCAGATAGACTATATCTTCATGAATGAAAAGAAAGCAGAAAATATGGATGTCAGTATTGCTGACAGAGAACATGGTAATGTATCAGATCATGTACCAGTGACTGCAGTTCTCAAGCTTATGTTGAATTCAAAGAAGTCCACGAGACTGCAACATGAAACAAGACCAAGGTGGGACAAATGTAATGCTGATTTGTACAAAAACTATATTGAAAAGAATTTGAAACTTCCATCCTCAGTTCTGTCTACTGATTCCATCGAAAGAGAAATTCTTCATCTCACTTAGGTTCTGCACGGGGCATACAAAACAAGTACTCCATGTTTGAAACATTATTGCAGGGTTGGTCGCAAACATGTAAGGAAAAAATGGACCAATGAAATCCAAGATGCTTTGCAGAAATCCAAACAGTCATTCTGGAAATGGAAACAAGCTGGAAAACTGAATAATTCTAATAATGAAGAACTAATTGAAAGAAGAAAGGCGAGGAATGCTTTAAATTAGGGATAACGAGATAGAAAAGATAATGAATGCTAATGAATCTGATAAGGATTTGTTTTTTAAACTCATCAGAAAGCAAAGAAAGATGGAAGAAAATATAACTGATGAACTCATTGTAAATAACAGAACTCTATCCACTCTAGGAGAAATATGCACTGGATGGGCGACTTACTTCCAGCAACTCGCAACACCAAAAGTTGAGAAAAATTTTGATGAAGTGCACAAGTCTAATGTTGATGATGATTTGAAGGTGATTGAGTCCATCTGTGAAAACCAAGGCAAAAATATTCCAGAGGTATCCTGTGAGAAAGTTGCCAGCATCATTCGTCACCTGAAAACATCAAAAGCTCAAGACTGTACTAGCATACAGGCTGAACATCTGAAAAATGGTGGAAATCAAATTGTAGAGTTCCTTACATGCTTTACAGTGAAACCTGTCTTGAGAGACCGCCTGTTTTGCCAAGCAAAAGCGGTCTCTCAAGACAGGTGGTCTCTCATAACAGGTTTGGGGATTTCTGTAAGTCACTGACAAATCCAAGGTATATTTGTTGTGGGGCTAATGAATAAAAAAAAACAGAACAACTTTATGTATTCATCTTATAATTTATTATGTACATGTCAAATATTTTTAATTCATCTTATAATTTATTATATGTCAAATATTTTTTTATTCATCTTATAATTTATTACATGTCAAATATTTTTTTAATGTTTTCATTCATTACATGCATTCATGAATAATGTATTTCAGTTACATGTACATGTTGTATAACCTTATTTCATGTGTAAATAAAATAAATAAAATACTCTTGTGTGAATAAAAAACCAATAGTTGCATCATTGTTGTTATTTTATCCTGCAACTTATTTGACCAGTGTACATTTCTGTAATTTGTTGGATACCCAAGTTCCCAACCAATGAATGATTGGTGGCTTCATGAGGAAGTGAAGGTAAGGAATTCAGGATATATTTCCCAATATTATTATTATGAGTGAGGGGGTGGGGAACAAAAATTACAGGAAATTCTCCAAGTCCCAGTCATTTGATGTGATAAAAAGCACAGGCCCTCGTAGTTTGATCAAAATTCTTAAGTTAAATACAGATGCTACCAATATATCAGGAATTTTCTTGTGCTTATCCTGCAACTTATTTGTTCTGTAATTTGTTGGATACCCAACCGATGGACGATTAGTGGCTTCATGAGGAAGTGAAGGTAAGGAGTTCAGGACGCCCTAAATTACATTCCATATATTTCCCAATATTATTATTATGAGTGAGGGGGATGGGGAACAAAAAGTACAGGAAATTCTCCAAGTCCCAGTCATTTGATGCGATAAAAAGCAGAGGGCCTTGTATTTTGATCAATATTCTTAAGTTAAATACAGATGCTACCAAAATATTATCAACAGATTATCACATTTTCAATGTACAAATTGATAATATTTTGGTGGCACCTGTATTTAACTAACTTTGATCAAACCATGAGGCCTCTGATTAAATGATTGAGAAGAAATAGCAGAAGCAGTTCGCGCACAAATTATATCCACTGGTATTGTACAGTTCACACAACATATGTAGAAATAGACTTTTAAATAAAGTAGAGCAAACAAACCTCCGAAAATTATAGCCATTACATGTATTATATATTTCACGTGCAGAAGTTGTTGTTGACATTGACGAGTGACGTTATATGTGCAGTGCATGTACAACAAACAGTTCATTGATGAATATGGAAAAAATGGAACAATTGATAATTTGTGTTGGACATACATAACACTTCTAAAACAAGCAAATTTACTTAACAGTCTAAAGATATACATGTATACACCAACATTCTCAATTACCTTTCGAAGTAGGGGCGTTTTGGGTTTGAGATTAAATGACATTTTCTGTCATTGAAAACCAATTGTGTTACCTCCCTTTGAACGTTGCACATTCGTTGAATGCAATGAATTGATGATGCCTTTTTTGAATGCACTGAATGTATTTGTTTGCGTTCATAGCAGAATTTAACATGGAATAACACATTCACCAATAAAAAGGCATTCAAAACACAAGCAGTGATTCAAGAAATGTAATCTTGCATTAAATCAGTGACCCCTTTTCTCAAACATTAATTGCGCTGTTTATGCCTTTTACATAGCACGTGCTGTTCTATTTAAATATTTTAAGTCAGTCAAATAAATCAATGTGGAGCTTGACCTGGTTTTTTTTTACGACTGCGTTAACAAAATTGCACCTCAAGGGCTACTGGAACACAAATGGTCCATGTGATGAAAACTTGTTAATACGGTTGTGTTTTCTTCATGGATATAATCATTCACCAGGGGGGAGTGGGGTTTTATTCTCTGAGCTTAAAAGTTGATACAGCTTGAAAAGTTGGGGGGAGGGGGGGGGGGGGGTGCACCTCTCCACAAACTACAGGGCTATTACAACTGCATTAACAAATTTGCACCCCATGGGTCATTGGAACACAAATGGTCCAGGAGACGAAAACTTGTTAATACGGTTGTGTGTGTGTGTGGGGGGGGGGGGTCACAAACTACAGACCTATAATTTTCAATATTTTACATTATTCTGCAACCGACGAGTTGAAAAAGTTAGTTATTGTTGACTGACGGCATTGATTGAGTACCTGCACTTTATTTTTCTAAATTGCCGTTTCCATTTGCTGGCACATAAAAAGAAGTTCTGCACTCTTATGGTGCACACTATAGTTTTTCAACTGGGAAATGAATTCTAAGACTTGCAAGTGTGAGGGTATTTGTGGCTCACTGACACAAAGTTCAGCCTCATCGTCACTTTCACTGTCAGTTTCATTTCTTTCATTTATTGCAATACCTTTCAAAATATCGTCTTCCCAATTTGTATTGCCATTGAAACAATTATCGACCTTGTTGTCACTGGCAACATATAACACCTGTCACACTGCAGGCCACAAGGACAGTTAAGCGTTCTTTGGCTTTTTTTGTTCCTTTCCGACAGTCACTTTTATGAACCAGGGATCTTTCTGGTAAACCACGATAAAAGAGGCCAGTCTCATCAGCATTGAAAATGTCCTCTATTGCAAAACCAGATGTGATGGATGGTAACCGCCTTAACCAATCGCTTACAGTTGCAGGATCCACATCAGCTGATTCTCCACTCAGAACACTTGCTTTGATGTTATATCTGGCACGAAAACTTTCCAACCAACCATTTGACGCTGTGAAGTCATCGTGCCCTAATTCCATGGAAGCGACTATGGCCTTTGTTGTATTAATTTTCCAGTGATTGGAACATTCTTACTTCTGGCAACGCAGAACCATTCCCATACTCTTTCATTCAAATTACTTCTCGCCTTTAAGTATTTACGTTCCGCTCCATCTCCTGATTCCCAGTTTTGTTTGATCGAATCTTTTTCCTTTATTATATTCTGGATTTGAGTCTTGCCCACCGACAACTCTTGAGCAATTTTCCTGGCACTACTCCCATGTTCAAAACGTTCAATTACTTGAACACGTTCTTCAAGCGTCAATATTTTTCGCTTTTTACTTGGATGTTCGTACGTACTCATGATTAGGGTTGTTATGTTGCTGAATGCATTTGGATCATCTTATATGCTATTTTTGTTGTTGTTACAAAAAAAACACCGGAACAACTTTGTTTTATTATTTATATTCATAAGAAAAGATAAAATAGGGCAAAAGAAGAAGCCGGCCGCTGTGGATCATCCCCCATTGTTATTAAAAAATGACTCTTCACATGTGTTATTTCCAAATAGTTTCTAAAAATGAAGTTGCTTTATGGATATTTAAAAAACACAAGGTATGGATTCGTCCTAATTTGTGAACAGCAATTTTACCAAAGTCATTTATACACATAATATATATATATTTATTCTAAATTATTTATATTTTCAAGTGCTATGTGACAAGCGCCTCTTTTTGACAAAAATCGAAATTGAAATAAATCTCGTGGCACGTTAGTTTACGAGTTAAACCCAGTCCGTATATGGTCCCAGTGGTCGCTGATGACAGGTGAAAAATTCGATTTTTGCCACCATTTTGTGGTCGCTGGTCGCGTTAGACAGGTGGTCGTTCACGACAGGTCAGTTACAATGCAAAACCAATCGGTACATGGCCGTGGCAGTCGTTCAAGACAGGTGGTCGCTCACGGCAGTGGTCTCTCAAGACAGGTTTCACTGTATATGACATTTTAACTTTTTGTCTGAAAAACATAGTTTATGACCCCTCATTGGAATGAGCTCGTTTTAAATATATATATCTGTATATCGCCATATACATACTATCAATGCCAATTTTTTTTCTATTTTTTCAGGATTTTTTTTCTTCTAAACTGCATCTTATGACCCCAAAGTTGGGTCATAAGATGCAGTTTGGAAGGAAAAAATGGAAAAATAAAATCATTAAATAGGGAACTGTGAGAAATTATCACAATTTTTTTGGTATTTTTTAAAGTTTATTTCTTCTGCATTTTATGACCCCCAATAATGTCTATTAATTGTGGCTAATTGTGGCCTCTTTGCTTCATGTCTTTTATTAATATTTAAACATACATTGCTGGTGAGAAAAAAAAACTGGCCAGTGCTATTCACAAAATCAATTAAGCAATTACTGCACTATTGGAAAAATGTTGTAATTCAAGCACAGTAATTTTACAGATCTATCAGTCTACACCTTATTTCTACTATTACTGTAGAAAAATATTAGATTAGTATTAATTGGATAATGAGTTGTTTAGGGATTAAAAATTAATACTTTGGCCAGACTGATATCCTTTGTCCTAAGAATAATCTGTACAATTACAATGTTCAATTTACAGTGAAACAATATTTGAACAATGAAGAGTTTGCTATCAAAAGACAGATAAATAATTGAACTTACGTTTATGTGAAGTATGAAGTTTGATGTACTATTTGATGGACCTGATATGAATGTTGGACAATGCTTACATTGAACTTTTATAGTACCGGATGGATTATCTGGTATTTTGTAATGAATAAAAACTAGCGATTTGTTCCTGGATGACAAGTCTGACATGGTGATCTACAGATCAAGTTTGCATTTTGTTCCGCTCCACTGATTTTTACCCAAATTACGGCCCTTGGACTCTGAGAAATTCATCAAAATTACAGTTTTCCGGACTTTTTTTCTACACACTTCCAGATATTGAGCTGATTTTTGGTATGTTAGTCTAACATGGTGGCCTACAGAACAAGTTTTGATTTTGTTCCACACCACTGATTTTTACCAAAATTACGGCCCCATAGACTTTGAAAAGTTCATCAAAATTACAGTTTTCCAGGCTTTTTCTCTACATGCTTCCAGATATTGAGCTGATTTTTGGTATGTTTGTCTAACATGGTGGCCTTCAGATCAAGTTTGCATTTTGTTCTGCTCCACTGATTTTTTCCGAAATTACGGCCCTTCGACTTTGAAAAGTTCATCAAAATTACAGTTTTCCGGACTTTTTTTCTACACGCTTTCAGATATTATCAAAATTACGGCCATTTTAGTATGTGAGTCTACCACTGTGACTTACAGATCAGGTTTGCGTTTCGTTCTGCTCGGCTGATTTTTGTGGAAATTACGGGTCCTGGACTCTGAAAAATACAAGTAACAGATTTCCGGGTCATGTTCCTAAAAAATACAGATTTCTGAGCCTGAAATATCGGGGCACGTGGGGTATGTGAGCGTGCTCACTAAAGTTCTATATTTAAAAAATCTTCTTCAGAACCAGTGGGCAGAATCTTTTGATACTTTTTATGAAGCATCTTGGTATGGGTCTGATTCAAGTTTGTTCAAATCGGCCCCCTGGATTTATATTTGGGCTCACTATAGAAGCCCAAATTCAAACTAACATCGTGGGGTGGATCTCATTCACGTTTGTTCAAATCGCCCTCCTGGATTCACATTTGGGCTCAGTATAGAAGCCCGAATTCGAATTAGTGCATTTCAGGAAAATATCTTAAAAAATCTTCTCCAGATCCAGCAGGCAGAATCTTTTGATATTTGGTATGCAACATTGTGGGGTTGATCTGATTCAAGTTTGTTCAAATCAGCCCCCTGGATTCATATTTGGGTTCAGTATAGAAGCCCGAATTTGAACTAAGTGCATTTCAGACAAATTTCTTAAAAAATCTTCTTCTCCAGATCCAGCAGGCAGAATCTTTGTATATTTGGTATGCAACATTGTGGGGTGGATCTGATTCAAGTTTGTTTAAATCGGCCCCCTGGATTCATATTTGGGCTCACTGTAAAAGCTTGAATTCAAACTTTGTGCATTTCAGGCAAATTTCTTAAAAAATCTTCTTCTCCAGATCCAGCAGGCAGAATCTTTTGATATTTGGTATGCAACATTGTGGGGTGGATCTGATTCAAGTTTGTTCAAATCGGCCCCCTGGGTTCATATTTGAGCTCAGTATAGGATCCCAATTTGAACTTAGTGCAATTCAGTCAAGTTCCTTTAAAAATCTTCTTCTCAAGATCCAGCAAGCAGAATCTTTTGATATTAGGTATGCAGCATGCTTAGGGGGGAGGGGGTGAGGAGAGATTCAAGTTTGTTCAAGCCAAGTCCCTGGGTTCATATTTGGGCTCACTGTGGTAGGCCGAATTATAACTTAGTTCAAAAAGAGGAATTTTCATTAAAAATCTTCTTCAGATCCAGCATTCGGAATGTTTTGATATTTTGTATGCAGCATCTTGGTATGGGGGGTGAGATTCAAGTTGCTCAAGCCAGGTCCCTAGGTCCATATTTGGGCTCACTGTGGGAGCTTGAATTGTAACTTAGTTCGAAATGAGGAATTTTCTTAAAAAATCTTCTTCTTCAGATCCAGCAGTCGAAATGTTTTGATATGTGGTGTGTTGCATCTTTAGGGGGGTGAGATTCAAGTTTGTTAAAGCTAAGTCCCTGGATCCATATTTGGGCTCCCTGTGGGAGCCCGAATTATAACTTAGTCAATATGACTAAGCTCACCGAAGGGAGCTCAACTTATCACTTGCCGTCTGCCGTCCGTCGTCGTGAACATTTTTCAAACGACTTCTCCTCTGAAACCACTGGTCCGATGTTCACGAAACTTCATGTGGATGTTCATTTCTATATGGCAATTCATGTTTGTTCAAATGAAATGGCCACGTCCCTTGGGGGCTCTGTATGGGGCATAACTCTGATAGCACCGTATAGAAAAATTATTAAAAAATCTTCTTCTCCAGAACCAATGGGCAGAATCTTTTGATACTTGGTATGCAGCATCTTGGTATGGGTCTGATTCAAGTTTGTTCAAATCGAGTCCCTTGATCAATATTGGGGCTCCCTATAGGGGCATGAATTTTTCCTTAGTGCAATTTAAGGAAAAATCTTCTTCTCCAGAACCAGTGGGCAGAATCTTTTGATATTTGGTATGCAGCATCTTGGTATGGGTCTGATTCAAGTTTGTTCAAATCGAGTCCCTTGATCAAAATTGGGGCTCCCTATAGGGGCACGAATTTTTCCTTAGTGCAATTTAAGGAAAAATCTTCTCCAGAACCAGTGGGTAGAATCTTTTGATATTTGGTATACAGCATCTTGGTATGGGTCTGTTTCAAGTTTGTTCAAATGGAGTCCCTTGATCAATTTTGGGGCTCACTATGGGGACCTGACTTTTTACTTAGTGCAATTTAAGAAAAAATTTTTTAAAATCTTCTTCTCCAGAACCAATGGGCAGGATCTTTTGATATTTGGTATGCATCATCCTGGTATGGGTCTGATTCAAGTTTGTTCAAATTGAGTCTCTCGATCAATATTGGGGCTCATTAAAGGGGTGTGAATTTTTACTTAGTGCAATTTAAGAAAATTTCTTTAAAAATCTTCTTTTCCGGAACCGATGGGCGGAATCTTTTGATATTTGGTATACAGCATCTTGGTATGGGTCTGATTCAAGTTTGTTCAAATTGAATCGCCCATTCAATATTGGAGATCACAATGGGGGTGTGAATTTTTACTTAGTGCAATTTAAGAAAAAATCTTTAACAATCTTCTTCACCAGAACCAGTGGGCAGAATCTTTAGATATTTGGTATGCAGCATTGTGGTACGGGTTGGATTCACGTTTGTTCACATTGAGTCTTTTGATCAATATTGGGGCTCACTATGGGGGGCGTGAATGTTTACTTTGTGCAATTCAAGGAAAATTCTTTAAAAATCTTCTTCAGAACCATCATGCAAAATCTTTTGATATTTGATCAGCAGCATTGTCCCATTCAGTCCTGTTGATGTTTTAGCTTCACAGAGAGTATAGATTTACTCTGTAGAACCTTAAGAATAGCTTTTGATAAAATTTGTGTCTTAACAGAATGGAACATTCGGTGAGCGCCTAAGGCCCCCTGGGGCCTCTTGTTTCATAATCCTTTCATAAACATTGAACATTATCTTTTTCATCAAACACTACACACAATCAAGTTATGCTGCAGTATCATTGACACTTTCATTTGATAATTTCTACCATATATACATGTACATTGTAGGATATGACTTTATAGAGTTTCTTCATTATTGTTGGCTGCCTGCACAGGCAGCCAACAATGATATAATAACATTACCAGGATAAATGCAGCCTACCAGTTGAGTGCTCAAGAGGCCTTTAAATTAATGTATTTTGGGCACATCCTTTGCCCTAATTTGGGTGCATTAACTGGTAGAGTGCTACATTATTTTACGAAGGCAACTCGTAACATGTCTCTTTTTTCACAGATTTTATTGTTACAAGCAAGGAGGGACTCAGTTTTTGATAATTTTCTTGATAAATAGTTCTCTTGATAAATAGTTGATTTGTTATAATTTATTAGAGAGTGCCTATTGGCACTCTCCAATAAATTGTAACAAAATAATGTCATATAAACATTTCTTGTTCTATTGCTGAGCGCACATCAAGCTAACACATTTGGAGTAAAGCCACTAAAGTGGCTTTCAACACTTTTCAATAGAGCCATGATAGTGGCGTCTAGCACTCAACCAAGTAAAACCAGGAATAACAGCCTTATCCTGTTATGTTTTATTGCCGTGCCTTTCTTTGTGTTTCTATGACCATATGATGGATGCTATTCTCAAATGTAGAACAAGCAGAGAGCATTTATGTATTTTTCTTGATGTCTTCACACCTCTAATTTGGGCACACCCTTGTAAATGGTGTGAAATTGGGTTAATCTGAGATGCCTGTTTTCAAGAAAAAAACATTTAGGTAACAACTTTTTTTCAGAGTAATAAAGGAAGTCTGCAGTTGTATGGGGACCCAACAGTTAAGACAACCTGAAAACAAGGTTACCATCACTTTTCAGTATTTAAGAAAGAGAAAGGCACTGTGATAGTAACAAGTTTTTCAATGTTAGCACAAAGGAAGCCACATCTCCCTGAAAAATTTGCATTCTGAACTCCTGTTTTTAATGTGCTGACAGAGCAGCCATAGTAGTTGGAAACGAGAAAGAGAATTTTATTGGCCATTGCATCTATCAAGCATAAACCATATTTGATATCTGGTGATAACGGTAAAGAAAATGAGAGAGAAAAAAATGTGACAACATATTGTCCAGCCACCCATTTTCTCAGGTTCCAAGCGAGCTCCAAACTGCCAAATTATATTTTATGTTTATTTCTTTCTTTTCATATCTTTCAAACCTTATCAGATGTCAATTTTGATGATGTTCATACAGATAAAATTGAAGATTATAACAAAAAAAGCATAACAAGGAGGACATTTCAGATAATTTTTATCAATTCTGACTCCATCATATATTGTTTCAAGTAGAGAATCTTTAACTCACCTGAGCGAAGCTCAAGGGGAGCTTTACTGATCATTTTCCGTCCGTCTGTCGTCCATCGTTAACTTTACATTATCGACTTCTCACGAAAACTGCTGGACCAAATTCAACAAAATTTGCTGTGCATGTTCCCTATCAAATGTCAAATCAAGTTGACCCGCTCCTCGGTAGGGCCACGCCCAAAAAGTGTGCTTAAATTTGAAAAAATCTTCTCATGAACCAGCAGTAGCAGAGACTTGATATTTGGTGTGCAGCTTCCTTTTGAGGTGTAGACTCAGATTTGTTCAAGAAAAGTTCAAGGAGCTATATTTGCCTTCGTTATGGGAGGGGGAAGAATTTTTGCCCTGCCCAAAATTTCTATTTTCCAAACCGAGAGGCAGATTTGAACCAAATTTGATATGAGGGCTTATTGGGTCATAAGTACCAATTTATGCCAAAATTGTTTTTCCTGTCGCCCCATGGGAACTGCAGGAGTTAAAAATAGAAAAAAATTAAAATGCCCATATCTCCAAAACTACATGGGACTGAGAATTCTTATTTGGTGTGAAGCTTCCTTAGGACCAACAGAATGGAATGGGCAAAAAAAATTGCTATCGGTTTTATCATGGGGTACTTTTTGGGGACTTTGAAAAAGTGCTGAGTCAGCATTTTTTAATACTGTGGGTAATGGGAAAAAACATTTAACACTACTTTTCTCCCAAACCACTGCTCCAAAAGCTTTCAAATTTCACATATAACATCTTTGGAAGATTGTTTCACATGTTTATTGAAATCAATTCCCTGGGTCCATATTTGGGCTCTCTATGGGAACCCAAGTGTTTAAATTAGTGCAGTATGAGAAATATTCTTTAAAAATCTTCTTCTTCAGATCTACCAATAAGAAGCTTTTTTGCAGCATGCTTAGGGGGGTGAGATTCAAGTTTGTTCAAGCCAAGTCCCTGGGTTCATATTTGGGCTCACTGTGAGAGTCCGAATTATAACTTAATTCAAATCGAGGAATTTTCTTTAAAAATCTTCTTCTTCAGATTCAGCAGTCAGAATGTTTTGATATTTGGTATGTAGCATCCTTAGGGGGTGAGATTCAAGTTTGTTGAAGCCATATCCCTAGGTCCATATTTGGGCTCACTGTGGGAGCTCAAATTGTAACTTAGTTTAAAATGAGGAATTTTCTTAAAAAATCTTCTTCAGATCCAGCATTCGGAATGTTTTGATATTTGGTGTGCAGCATCCTTAGTGGAGGGTGTGATTCAAGTTTGTTAAATTCAAGTCCCTGGGTTCATATTTGGGCTCCCTGTGGGAGCCGAATTATAACTTAGTTCAATATGAGGAATTTTTCTTTAAAAATCGTCTTCTTCAGATTCAGCAGACGGAATGTTTTGATATTTGGCATGCAGCATCCTTAGTGGGGTGAGATTCAAGTTTGTTCAAGCCATGTCCCTAGGTTCATATTTGGGCTCACTGTGGGAGCTCGAATTGTAACTTAGTTCAAAATGAGGAATTTTCTTTAAAAATCTTCTTCGTAAGATACAGCTGTCGGAATATTTTGATATTTTTCATGCAGCATCCTTTGGGGGTGAGATTCAAGTTTGTTCAAGCCAAGTCCCTGGGTTGATATTTGGGCACCCTGTGTAAGCCTGAATTATAACTTAGTTCAGTGTGAGGATGATTCTTCAAAAATCTTCTTCACATCCACCGTTCAGAATCTTTTGATATTTGGAAAACGGCATTCCACTGGAGGTGAGATTCAAGTTTGTTCAAGCCAAGTCCCTGGGTTCATATTTAGGCTTCCTATGGGAGTCTGAATTATAACTTAGTTCAATATGAAGAATATTCTTTAAAAATAATTTTTTTTTTTAGATCCACTGGTCTGAATCTTTGGATATTTGGTATAAGCTTTTCTAAGGAGGGGTAGATGCAACTTGTTGAAATCAATTTCCTTGGTTTTATATTCAGGCTACCATGTCAGGTGAGCGCCCTCAGGCCCCCTGGGGCCTCTTGTTTTGTTTTGCCCTCATGACTGAAAACAAAGCCCTTTCACATGAATAGGGGCCCTTTATAATAAAGCTGAGAATACTGAAAAAACGGGATGACAAGCCTTTACTGTTATTTTGACCACTTTTGGAAAAATCACCCATTAGGCAGTTAACCTTTTGAACCCCAGAGGCTGCTTTTCCAGCCCAGTAACATGATACTTAATAATTTCATTGAGTAAGTTGACTTTTTGCCCCAAGGCTGCATGTTGAAAATATTAATTGGTCTACCCCCAAATAAAAAATATGGACTCTTCCCATTGCTGCCAATGAACTGATATGGAAGATACCACTAGGGTTCAAGGGGTTAAAGTAAGTGCATCGATATACAGCATTCCTGTAAAATATACACGCATACGTATTATCTTCAAAACTAAAACTACTTTTTATTCATTCATTGAATTCCACCTTCAGTCTGTGCCTGTATTTAGATCGTTAGCACGATTACTTGAATAAGTATCAATGAATTTCTTTTTCTTATAATTACAAGCCTCACGTGTGGCAAATTGTAATCCTTGTTGACTATGGAATACAAACTGCATGCACTCATAAGTGTATCAAAGTACTCTGACTTATTCAGTATACTCAAATTATTTAAAAAACTGAAAACTAAAATTTGCTTCTTGCAGCAAGTGTTTGTGCAGGCCTGAAGCTAGAAGGGTGAATGGGGGTGCTCATTGCCTCAATGACCCTATCTGTTGGAATTTTTCTTTCACCTTAGAAAAATTGTTGGCCACTCAAATGCAAAAACTTTCAGAGAAAAATGCTAATTTTGAAAAAAATGTTCACCATTTAGCAAAACTAAATCAGATCATCAGATCACTGAAGTTAAGCAATGTCAAGCCTAGTTAGTCCTTGGTTAGGTGACCGGCTGAACAATCGATTCGGACTTCTGCATTGTGTCCTTGGGCACGGCACTTAATCCTGATTGTCCTCATGGGGGCTCAATGTACTAAGGCGTACTGCATGTTGATGGTGCGCATGTCTTCAACCAATCGAACCCTGCCTGTGCTGCAGTGTGGAGTTTTGATGTTGGGGAGCTGACAGCTGCTTGTTGTTGCACGGTGGTTCTCTCCAGGTTCTCGGCTTCCACCACCTGTAAAACTGTCACCAACACAATATATGTCCTTGGCTGTTAAAGTGTCATTAAATCTTAATAAATAACTAAATGACAATCAAGTAGTGAGTACATGAAAACATTTCTTGTATTACTATTATTACAAAGGATTACCTTTGTTAACCGTTTCTGACCTGTTTTGTTTATTTGTGCTTTACTGGTAGAGTGCTAAATTATTTTCCATGGTTGATTTGTAATGCGAGTGTTTTTTTCATAGATAACATGTCATCAACAAGAGGAGCCTTGATTTTGCAAGATTTTGTTCATAAATAAATATTTTGTTACAATTTATTGGAGAGTGCCTATTTGGCACTCTCTAATAAATTGTAACAAAATATTTTTAGCAGACATTTTTCTGCTGCTGAGTAAACGACAAGATAACACATACAGTGTAAACCCACTATAGTGGCTTTCAGCACTTTCCAATAGAGCCATGATAGTGGCTTTCAGCACTCAACCAGTTAAAGAAGTATGTAGAGTTTGGTTTCAAGTTCGTACAATAGTCAATGACTCCAGAACACTGTTGGAAACTTTTAACTCTAGCCCCACCATGTAGAAAAATTTTAAGATCCTAGCTTTGGGTCTGAGTTTGTGAGAATTAAAACTGATTTGCATGATTTGGGACAAAGTCTGGCACAGCAAATGGTTTGGTGTTAAATAATAAGAATTTCTGATAAATGCTAAGCCTAAAATTCAGAAAACGTTCTTTGGCTGTACAATTTGATGAAACAGTTGAGTGGTAATAACATTGATATCTGTACCACTGGATTGCTGGAATGCTCATTGGTAGTGATGGGCAGTATATCGTAAATACTGTTCATTATCGGTATCGAGCCAATTCCGATTTACTGTACCATGGGAATCTCAAAATACCAAAATTTCAGTGTTGAAAAATAATCCTGACATTGGTTAAAAAATAAAAGTGCAAACAACAGAACACTGTGCAAAATTCACGACAAGAAGACTGTGTAGGTCTGAAAACAGTTGCTACCGGTCATTTGATGTAACAAAACATCTGAGACAAAATACCCAAGGCAGAGGTCCTCCTGTGTGGTCAATTTAAGGAGAAGTGACTTCTCCCTTGAGTTAAAATAGGGAGAAAATAGGGAGAAGTGACCAATAAAGTTGAACCGTGTGATGTTGTACGAATATTGCAGAAAATTAGGAGGAAAGACAAAGATGAAAACATTTGGATAGGAAGAAACATTTTTTACAGATCAGGCATGTTTGATCCATGTTTTCTATGTTAAAAAATCATAAAATTATGTGTTGATTGAAAATCCCCAACTACCACTCTAGTCTTGTGAACCCCGACCCCCCCCCCCTCCCTCCCACACACCCACATACTCACACAAACACCCTACCCAAGCACCCAAAGTCCACTCCGCTAATAAAGTCTGGAGATGTTGACACCCAACACTCAGGAAAAGGTGTACCAATGTTAATTTATTTCAAGGTGGTTACATTGAAGGTACTTTTTTCCCAAGACCCATCATCTGCACTTTTGTGCCCTGCCCTGCCCCACACAAAGCTTTTCTTTTCTGTCACTAAAGCATTTTTTTTTTCTCCCTTGTTTTAACTGTCAAATGTTTTCACGAAATGCATTTTTCATGATCGTTTGTTTGCATGCTTGTGCTCTGCACAAAACTTTTCTTGTTTTAACTATTGTTATTTTGCTGTCGCACAGCTTCCGTTTTAATTGCGAAAACTAGTGAGAAACAGGAGTCTATATTTGAAAATAAGACATATTGTTTAATTCCTTTTCATATATTTTATTTACTGGAAAAAATTATTTAAGTGACGGCAGAATTTTAAACTTGTTGAACTTAAGTCGCCTATTTTCGTTTACACACTTGCAAATTGACCGGCATGAATCACAGTTCCGAACAAAACCAAAAATAAATACAGATACACCCAAAATATATATCCTAAAGTACTCTTTTATTAAATATATCCTGCTTTACTGTTTCGTTAGTTTAAACCAGAGTTGGGTTCGGTAGTTGGAAATTTTAACTTCGAAAAATGTTGAGTACACTAGCTTTAAGGGCCGGAAAAATCGAAGGTGATTTGGCATCGTTTTTTACTTCTAACACGGCAAAATTTTAAATTTAAAAGCAACTTTTTCACCCTAATCGCCCTTCGGAGGACCTCTGACCCAAGGGGTATTTTCTCTCAGCTATTTTGTTGCATCAAATGACCAATGGCAAGTATACTTGTTACTCCCAAGATTTTAACAATTCTGCGGCTTTGTCTGCTGTAAACGGTGACCTACAAAGGGCAGTGCGGCCAAAATACCGTTCGATATTGGTGTGAGTACATGTATGTTGCTGACAACAAAGACCGTACCAATACCGAGGTGAATCATTCTAAAATACCAATGCCAAAACCGAACTTGAAATTCCAGTACCACCCACCCAGCTCTACTCATTGGTTACATATAGAAAAGTGTTTCCACCACCGCCATCTTGTGGGGATGGTGGAAGTTGCTATAAATAAACAATGCTCAACAATGAAAAGTTTCTCGAAAGTTTTCAGTTCCCTGGACACCTCGTAGTCTCCGATCGCTTTTTAATCAAAATACTTTGATGTTTGCAAAATATGAAAATGTTGATGATGGGAACATTTTTTATGGCAATACAAATTGAATATTTGTCCCCCCCCCCCCCCCCCCCCCCCCCAAACAAAAACCAAAAAATTTTTAGGGTGTGACCCAAAATTGTTTTTGAGGGGGATCTATTAAAATAGCTGGTGTCTGTCCATCCAGCCGTCTGTCTGTCTGTCCGTCCTTCCATTCCACTTTGGTTTCCCGATGATAACTTGAGTTATAGTTGACCAAATCAAATGAAATTTGGTATGTAGGTGTATCAACATAAAATACAGGTCAAGTTTGAATCAGGTTCCCAGAGTTATGCCCCTTTTTCGACTTTGAAAACTTTAGAGAGACCAAATATCAAGCCAGGGACTCAAATTGAACAACCTTGAATATGATCCCGCTTGAGGTGTAATGTACCAAATATGAAAGAATTCTGACTGGTCGATCTGAAGAAGAAGCTTTTTAAAGAAATTTCCTCATATTGCACTAAGTTAAAATTCAGGCTGCCTATGGGAGCCCAAATATAAACACAGGGACTTGATTTGAACAAATATGAATCTGACCCCACGAGAGATGTTATATACCAAATATGAAATGATTCTGAATTGTGGATCTGAAGAAGAAGGTTTTTAAAGAAATGTCCTCACATTACACTAAGTTATGGGCTCCAATAGAGAGCCAGAATATTAACCCAGGGACCCGATTGGAACAAACTTGAATCCGACCCACCTAGAGATGTTGTATACCAAATATAAAAGGATTCTTACTTGTGGATCTGAAGAAGAAGATTTGAAAAAAAATTCCCTCATATTACACTAAGTTAAAATACAGGCTTCCATTGGTAATCCAAATCAATAACCCAGGGGTTCAGTTTGAACAAATATGAATCTGACTCCCCTAGAGATGTTGTATACCGAAAAATAAAAGGATTCTGACTGGTGGATCTGAAGAAGATTTTTAAAGAAATTTCCTCATATTCCACTAAGGTAAAATTTGGGCTCCCATAGTGAGTCCAAATATCAACCCAGGGATCTAATTTGAACAAACTTGAATGTGACCCCTCTAGAGATGTTGTATACAAATATGAAAGCATTCTGACTGTAAGCTCAAAAGAAAAAGATTTTTTTTAAAAATTCCTCATATTGGACTACGGTAAGTTGATATTTGGGCTCCCTATGGGAGCCCAAATA
Source organism: Pictodentalium vernedei (assembly GCA_031216915.1). NCBI lineage: Eukaryota > Metazoa > Mollusca > Scaphopoda > Dentaliida > Dentaliidae > Pictodentalium > Pictodentalium vernedei. The sequence continues at coordinate 254,023,908 of CM062291.1, read as the reverse complement.
TTTATCCAGGTAACCAATTTGAACAAACCAGAAACTGACCCACCTCGAGATGTTGAAAACCAAATATGGAAGGATTCTGTCTGGTGTATCTGAAGAATAAGATTTTCAAAAAAATTCCTTCATATTGCACTAAGTTAAAATTCGGCTCCAGGAGCCCAAATATAAGCCAAGAGACTTGATTTGAACAAACTTGAATATGACCCCCCCGAGAGATGTTGTATACCAAATATTAAAGGATTCTGACTGGTGGATCTGAAGAAGATTTTTAAAGAAATTTCCTCATATTGCACTAAGTTAAAATTCAGGCTTCGATAGGGAGCCCAAATATAAACCCAGGGACTTGATTTGAACAAATATCTGACCCCACTAGAGATGTTATATACCAAATACGAAAGGATTCTGACTTGTAGAACTGAAGAAGAGGATTTTTCAAGAAATTTCCCCATATTGCAATAAGTTAAACTTTGGACTCCAAAAGAGAGCCCAAATATTAACCCAGTGACCCGATTTGAACAGACTTGAATCTGACCTTCCTAGAGATGTTGTATACCAAATATGAAAGCATTCTGACTGGTGGATCTGAAGAATAAGATTTTTAAAGAAATTTCCTCGTATTGCACTAAGTTAAAATATTAACCCAGGGACTCGATTTGAACAAACTTACGTCTGACAACCCCGCGCGTCATTATTCAATATTGGACGGGTTTGTAGTGTAGAGAAATCTTTTTAAAACTACTGGAAAAGCCACCAACTTGCTACTTTAACCATATATTTTCAATAATTTTCCAAGGGGAGATCCTACTGACACCCTTTCTTGTGCTGTCCCCCAGGTGATGTGGGCATGCCCATGTCCTTAGGCAAGAGTACAATAAGGCTTATGCTCTCTTGTCATGCCGTCACTTTGCGATCAATACTCGGGTCCATCCACTAGAAAGTACTTATTGTTTTCTTTAGATATCAATTCCATAATCTTTATACATTTTCTTTTTTAGATCGTTGTGAGCCAGAAACATACCAGGAAACTCATGATGAATGGTCTGACAGAATGAGAAGGGAATACCACAGGAAACAGAAACAGAAGCAGGCATATCAACATAACAGTCATCACAAGAAGAGAAAACATGAAAATGATGGTGAAACTGAGGAATCAGAAGAAAAACTAAAAAAATCACGCAAAGAAATGGCTGAAAGATTTGAACACAGTCAAAAAGCACAGCAAAGAGTGAACATTAAAATGCAAAAATCAAAATATGAGACTCTTTTCAAGAAACTTTGTGATGAAACGATTGATTCATGTTTGAGGTATACAGATATACCATGGCCTTTCCATGACAAATTGAGTGCTGAAGGGTTGAAAACATTTATTTTCTGTGATATTCTCGATAGCTGTAATGATTCCAGAAAGAAATATCTCCGAGAACAACAAATTCGGTGGCATCCAGATAAATTCATTCAGAGATTTGGGAAAAGAATCTACGGAAAAGAGGGAGAGAGGATTATGGAAACTGTGAAAGAAATATCACAAATATTAAATAATTTATCATCATCCTGTGATCATACATCATGTTAACTTATCAAAGCAAATTGGATCTGTCTTGATTATTTCATTTTGTTCTTGAGAGTTTCTGACCTTAAGCTGGACTTTGTGCTATGGTGGCCAACTGCATAGCCATGGTGGTGGGGTGGGGGAGGGGGGAGGCACATCCCCTGGGCCCTTCATTCAACCTGGCTACAACCCTGGTGGGTGCATCCAACCTCCTCAATTGCTCAATTCCCCTTGCCAGGTTTTCCTCAGATGAGATGTACCAACAATGAAATGAAATCATCATAACAGCATGGATGCATAAATTACATGAATGTGTGTTTTGTTTGCCCAAAAGTGATCTGGAGTATCTGATATAACGTTTTTCTTGCTCCTCGAATACTACAGTACTGAAATTAAGTTTTCAAACCCTGTATCGTAAGATGCTGAATACCACTAACACGGGACATTAAAATAGAATGACTGAGAGAGTCTGTTCCAAGTTAAGTGAGCATTTCACTTTTGGTAATAACAGAATGACATCACATGATAAAATCAGTAGACTATAGATGCTGATGAGACGTGGGAAAGAAACTCCATAGCTTGAACAAAACTAATATAAGATTTAACACTGTTTTATGGCTCCCCCCCCCCCCCCCACCATATTATATCAAGACTGATATGTCCTTAGTTGATAATTCTACGCAACTGATATTTTTCTGAAGGCAGATTCTAGCTGGTGTGACTCATTTACACTAAGTGACCTTTAAGTGCATGTTTATACATAATCTATTTTTAAATCATTGTACAAAAAGTTGTTGATTGTTTAATTGTTTAAGTAGGTCAAGGATCTTGTTTACATCAATTAAGACAGAATCACCTAGAAACTGATAGAAAACAGAACTTTGGAGAAACTTCATCTTCTAGGACATTCTCTCTGAATACTATTTACAGGTTTGTCAGCAAAATTCAGGAACTCATTTTTTTTTCAGAAAAACCCATTTCAGAAAAATTCATTTCAGAGCAGTTGTTTGCATTGGGGATTATTATCGTTGCAGAACGGTGCATTTATTATAGAAGCGGTGTTTTTTGTGATTTCGAAAAAAGAGAATTTTTAAGAGAATTTATTCATTTTGTAAAAGAGAATTTATACGTTCTGTGAAACAGAATATATTTTTGTGAAAAGCCAGGATTCTACAGGATTAATTGGAAATTACCTGTGGCGCCAATACTTATTAGATATTTACTCCATTTGAATTTTGCTGAGCATTTTATTATATTTTATTGGAGACTGCTGAAATTTCTAAATGAACATTTTATTACCAATCTATGGGATACCGTTTCTGAAGACACATTCTTGAATTTAATACTACCAGCTGGAAAATGTCTTCACAAGATTCTTCACCACTGGATTACTGGATTCTGTCAAACTGTATTTTGAACTAATTCAATAATTGATAAGTACCACTGTTTTTATTTTCTGTAAACCAATTAGTGTAAAAGATCTTTGTATCATTTTTAGCTCAACTTTGGCAAAGCCAAATTTGAGCTTATGCCATGGCCAGTCGTCCGTCTGTCCGTCAACAATTCAATACGGCTTGAGCTAGAGGCCGTTTTTATGAACCGATCTTTACGAAACTTCTTAGGTACCTTGGATATGACTGTAGGACGAGAACGAGTGTTTTGGGGTCCGATCCGAAATTCAAGTTGGCCGCTGGCAGCCATTTTGTCCGATCTTATATGCAATCAGATTTTTGTGCAGAACTTCCATATGTAAGTGCTGATTTGAATAATTTTGTGTATGAATGTTTAGTACCATGGGATACATCACATATAATACGGGTTTTTTCTCGTACGTAAATTATGCAAATTAGACTAACTTTGATGTATTTAGTGTTACTTTCAGCACTGTAACAGCAAATGCCAATACGGCTCGGGCTAGAAGCCGTATTTATAAACTGATCTTTACGAAACTTCTTGAGTACCTTTGGTATCACTGTGGGACGAGAACGAGTGTTTTTGGGTGCGGTCCGAAATTCAAAATGGCTGATAGCAGCCATTTTGTACAAAATTAGGTGCAATCAGATTTTTGCACAGAACTTCCATATGAAAGTGCTGATTTGAAAAAAATTTTGTGTGAATGTTTAGTACCATGGGATACATCACATATAATACATTTTTTTTTTCTTATGCAGAAATTATGCAAATTAGATGAACTTTGATTTTTTCAGTGCTACTAACACACAGTAAGTACACATGTCAATACGGCTCGGGCTAGAGGCTGTATTTATCAACTGATCTTCACGAAACTTCTTGGGTACCTCTGTTATCACCTTGGGACGAGAACGAGTGTTTCTGAGTGCGATCCAAAATTCAAGATGGCTGCCAGTGGCCATTTTGTACCGAAATTAGGTCTAATCAGTTTTTTGTACACAACTTCTATACGGCTCAGGTTAGAGGCCGTATTTATGAACCGATCTTTACGAAACTTCTTGGGTACCTTTGTTATCTCCGTGGGATGAGAAAGAGTGTTTTGGGGTGTGGTCCGAAATTCAAGATGGCCACCAGCAGCCATTTGTACCAAAATTAGTGCAATCAGTCTTTTGTACAGTACTTCTATATGAAAGTTCTGATTTGAATAAATTTTTGTATGAATGTTTACTAAAATGGAATACATCACATACAGTACAGGTTTTTTTCTGGTGCAGAAATTATGCAAATTAGATGAATTTTGATTTATTTAGTGCTACTTATACACTGTAAGTGCACATGGCTTGGGCTAGAGGCTGTATTTATCAACCGATCTTCACAAAACTTCTTGGGTACCTTTGTTATCACCTTGGGACGAGAATGAGTGTTTCTGAGTGCGGTCCAAAATTCAAGATGGCTGCCAGTGGCCATTTTGTACCGAAATTAGGTCCAATCAGTTTTTTGTCACAACTTCTAGACAGCTCGTATTTATGAACTGATCTTCACAAAACTTCTTGGGTACCTTTGTTTTCACCTTGGGACAGGAATGAGTGTGTTTTGGGGTGCTATGAGAACAAATATTTTGGGGTTCAGTCAGACCCACTCTGGGACTCAAAGATTTCTTTTCTATTTTAGCATCTGACTGTCACCCACCTTTACAATACTTTACCTATACATTTGTTGCAGGCTATGGTCAGTATTTATATACAGACCGTTACAATACTTTATATGTACCTTTGTTATCAGGTCATTACCGAGATGTTTGTCATTGCTGTGTCACATACTATACATGTACATGTCTTGACAAGTTGAGCTACAGTGTCATTGACACTTTCATTTTATATTAATTTTTTTTAAATTAAATTTCAGAATAATTAAATTCATAATTATTGTTGCTGATTCTCAGATTTCTTTCAGTTACCAATATCATTAGTATTTCCACTCCGTAACAGAAATTGGGGGGATGTTCTCACTTACCCAGCAGGTATTGTTCTCGGTATAGGTGCTAATTGATCCGATATCAAAGGGTTGCCGACTATAGTCCATATCGCTATTTTTCACTGTTTGACGACCATATATTTATAATTAATTTACAGACAAGAAGAAGACCAGTGTTCATATTAACCATTTATTAGCGAAGTGCCGTGATCATCATCAATAATAATTATCAAACACATAATTATAATGATATTTATAATGATAGAAAATACCATATTATATTAACCATTTATTAGCGAAGTGCCGTGATCATCATCAATAATAATTTTCAAACACATAATTATAATGATATTTATAATGATAGAAAATACCAACAAAAAAATGAATCTGTTTTTCATAATTAACAAGCTGCATGTAACAATGTTTTCATACATATATATTAATTAATTTATAATTAAAAACCTGTTCCATGGCCCACAGCGTCTAAGAAGGCCAAATTTCCCAATTCTCCGCGGCGGTAAAGCTGTTTGAAATGATTTAGAGATTGATCGATCCTTTGGTAGCGTCGCTGTCGTGGACGGTTCTTGGCACCGGCTGCCGTCTGTAAGATTGCCACTTCATGGAAAGCCTGTTCCTTCTTTATGAATTCTACCAATGTGAAGATGTTTGGTTTTGAGGGTGGTATGAACAGTTGTAATTTTCGGTGCCAACCCTCGACATGGTTGGTGGTGCGAGGTCCTTCTGTCTCATGGTGGTTCCAGAGGTTACGTCCGTGACTTCCTTCTACCCAGTAGGTAGTCATATAGTCTGTGAACTTGGTGACATTTCTTTCCTCAGATTCTGGCGACTCCTCTAGGATTTCAAACCAGGCATCACTGATTCTGTTTACTGGCAAAAGCGGCAAAGCTATCGATCGTTTCACAAGTGTTCTTATTTCAAGATTTTCCTGGTACGGCAATTTACAGTCTTTTGTAGCATACTTATACACAGCCTGGCTGTAATGAAAGAAACACCCTTTCAAATTAGCCAACGGAAAAACTGTCGCTGCAGCATTCTGGGCTGCAATTTCAAAGTCCATGAATATTTCTCTCGGCGTTAGGGGTGTTTGGCTATCTGCGGCACGTTGGCTGGTGAGTGCGAAGAATCTCTCATATGTCACTTGGGTTTTGTTGGGGAGCAGAGCATAGACAAGTGGTCGCATTTGACCATCGACGAATGCATGAATAGTATATAATTGATGAAAAATTTTTGGTGATTTGTCAAATGTTCCATCACAATAAAAAACAGAAGCCTGTGAAAGATGACACAAGTTTTCGTCTGTAGCAAAAATTATAAGTCTTTCATTAGAACCGTCGTTGGCAAGTAGAAAATTGGCCCCAGTTGTTGTTGTTGTGTAATGCTCTGGGAGAACGATGTCTTCATGTCGTTTTGGAAGCTTGGGTTGCATTTTGGCTCGAGATCTGTACAAAGATGCTTTTGCCGAGTAAAATGTTGGCATCTTGGCTAAAATATCAGGGTGAGTCTCGTCAGTTCGCAGACCTGTAAAAAATTATGAATGAATTAATTAATTAATTAATCAAAATAAAACATTCAAGAATCAGGTTTAAAACTTTGAAAACATTTACCTTTAATTTTAATTTCAAATTTTTAAATTATAAATTATAAATTATAAATTAATAAAATTAATTATTTTTTTATAACAAAGATTAAAAAATTACTTACTGGCTAATTCTTCTTGGAATATAGTGCTGATCGGTCTGCTATTCTTGCGGACAGTAGCTTTGAGTTGAACGGATGCGGATCGTCTTATATGCTCCCCAAAAAACAACAACATAAATAATACTCACATTACAAATGATAGCGATAATAATAATAAAAAAAAAAAATAATAATCAAAGCTACCCGCACAAAGATGTTTGTCATAAAGGTTAACAATAATCAGTGCAAATACTAATCAGTAACTTCTGATGACTACTGATAAGATTGACCAAACATTCCGCGGCACGAGAAGCGTTTGTCAACAAATACATGGCTAACTCTCGCTAAAACAACACTGCTGGGTAAGTGAGAATTGCTCCCGGTGAATATAAAAACAGACCATAACCAATTCTGGACTGGACTGAAATTGCAGTCTGCTGGGTAAGTGAGAATAAGCCAAATTGGGGACTCGTTGCCGAGATTGAATATTAGATAACAAGAAAGGTTTATTTGCATATCACAATTATTGTTTTGGCTCACTTTCAAAACATTTAAATTTTCTTAGAAAATTTCAGTATTATCATTTATATGATCTGAGAACCAGCAAACCTTCTCATCTTGGTATTTATTGTGACAGAATTTATTACTGAATTTGAAAGCTCTCCTAGTTTGGCCCTTTTAGAATCTCTTACGAAGGAGGATTTATTCCAACTTGCTCTGTATTTAAAATTACCTGCCACTCCTGGTGTGAACAAACATAAACTTAAACAGCTCATAATTAATCATTATTTTGAGGAGGGTCTTTTGCCTCAGTCTGACGCACCTGTCTCTGAACCACAACCTACTGATGCCCTTGAACTCAAAAAGTTAGAATTGGAATTAAAGAGATTACAAATGCAACAAGAAATGAAAAGACAGGAAAATGAAATTCAATTAAAAGAAATTGAGGCCCAAAAAGAAAAAGATGATAGGTAATTAAAATTAAGGGAAATAGAAGCTCAAAAAGAAATGCACTTAAAAGAATTAGAAATTCAGGCCCAAAAGGACATAAAAATAAAAGAATTGGAGTCTCAGCGTCAAGGCTCAAATGTAATTTCATCAGGTAGATTTGATGCAACCAAACATGTTAGGCTGGTTCCCCCTTTTCAAGAAAAAGAAGTTGATAAATATTTTTCACATTTTGAAAAAGTGGCAACAAGTTTAGAATGGCCAAGGGATGTCTGGACTTTGCTATTGCAAAGTGTTATGAAAGGGAAGGCCCAAGAAATCTATTTCGCTCTATCTTCTGAGCAAAGTAATAATTATGACACTGTTAAAGAGGCTATATACTTAAGGCATATGAACTTGTTCTAGAGGCCTATAGGCAGAAATTCAGAAATTACACTAAACACGAAAATCAAACTCATGTGGAATTTGCCAGAAAGAAGCAAAATTTATTTGACAGGTGGTGACATTGCAAAGAAATAGAGAAAGATTTCTCAAAATTAAAAGAATTGATGCTGATTGAAGAGTATAAGGTATTTCTTTATAATTGGGAAATGTCTTAGCTGGTGACAAAGTGACTGTAGAACCTCAAGTGGTGGATGAGTCAAGGACAGATGAAAATATTAGTAATTTGAAGGAATGTTTTCCCCTTGCCTTTCCAGCATGTGCTGTGACTCGGTCCATGGCAAAGAAAGCTGAGGTTGATAACCACCTCAAATGTGTTGATTTGAAAAGAAAAGCTGAGGATAATGACAGTCACGGAATTATTGATTCTTGAGACATTGATTTGTCTCAGACATTTTTGAGTCAATGTGATGACTTCTCCAAATATTGTAAACTGGCCACTGCACCTGAGAGTGATAGGGGGACCTCCTTAAATATCATTTCCCGGAATTCTTTAATTCAGGAACAGGAAAGTGATCCTGACCTTGCCAAGCCATGTGAAAAGGCTCTAACAGAGGCTGAAGCCCAAAACTCCCCTGTCTGTTATTTCAGAAAATCTGGTGTACTCATGAGGAAATGGCGACCACCAGAAGTACCCTCTAATAGTGACTGGGAGGTTTTTTATCAAATAGTTGTCCCCACTAAATACCGGAAGGAAATAATAAGGCTGGCTCATGAAAATCCAATGGCTGGACATTTGGGAGTTAGGAAAACCTACTCTCGAGTTCACCAGTGTTTCTACTGACCCAAGCTTCGACAAGAGGTTGTCAAATTTTATAAAAACTGCCACACCTGTCAAATTGTAGGGAAACCCAACCAGAAGATTCCTCCAGCTCCCCTTCAACCAATCCCTGCTTTTGAGGAGCCATTTAGTAGAATTATTATTGATTGTGTTGGCCCATTGCCTAGAACAAGATCTGGAAATGAATATCTGCTTACCATCATGTGTGCTTCTACACGATCTCCTGAGGCTATTCCTCTAAGAAATATTAAAACTGAGACTACAGTTAAGGCCTTGATAAAATTTTTCACGACTTTCGGTCTACCCAGGTCAGTGCAATCGGACCAAGGCTCAAATTTTATCTCAAACATTTTTCAGCAGGTGATGTATGAGTTCAAAATTAAGCAGTACACATCAAGTGCCTACCATACCGAAAGTCAAGGAGCTCTAGAACGCTTCCATCAAACACTGAAGACCATGATAAAGGCCTATGGGGAGGATAATGAGAAGGATTGTGATGAAGGAGTTCATCTCCTCTTATTGTCTGTCTATGAGACTGTACAGGAATCTCTGGGGTTCAGCCCTTTTGAATTAGTGTTTGGACACTCAGTGAGGGGTCCACTCACTGCTTTGAAGGAGAAATGGCTCGAGGAAGAGCCATCGGAAATTTCTCTCCTGGACTATGTGTCCACTTTTAAGAAAAAATTTCACAGGGCCAGAGAAATATCAAATAAACATTTACAGAAAGCCCAGAGTCATATGAAGACCTGGTATGATAAAAAGGTGAAATTTCGCACCTTTAAACCTGGGGACAAGGTGCTAGTATTATTCGTTGTAAAGTTAATGCTTTGCAAGCAAGATATTCAGGACCTTATTTTGTTAAACACAAGTAATACTGATTATGTTGTTGAGACTCCTGATAGATTCAAAAATACTCAGCTGTGCCATATAAATATGTTGAACTCTCTACCAATCTCAACAGTCACCCACATGGATGAGGTGGAAAATCCTGTGGAGGATCTTAATGAAGAAGGCGAAAATGTACCTCTGAAGTTACAGAACTCAAATGTTCTGTCGAGAGATCTACAAAATAAAATGGATTATTTACTGCCTGACCAAAGAAAAGATTTAGTTGATTTAATTTTCAAATATCAGCACTTATTTCCCGATGTGCCTAGTAGGACATCTGTTATTTTTCATGATGTTGATGTAGGAGAGGCAAATCCCATCAAACAACATCCATATAGATTGTACCCTTTCAAAGCTGAGATCATGCGAAAGGAAATATAGTATATGCTGGACAATGATATCATTGAACCTAGCCATAGCAACTGGAGTTCGCCCTGTATACTCGATCCAAAGCCTGATGGGAGTTACCGATTTTGTACAGATTGCCGAAAAGTGAACAGCCTCACCAAAACAGATAATTATCCAATTCCAAGAATTGATGACTGCATTGACAAACATGGCCATGCTAAATTTGTGTCAAAAATTTGACTTGTTAAAGGGTTATTGGCAAGTCCCTTTAACAGAAAGAACAAAAAAAATATCTGCTTTTGTCACCCCCTTTGGGTTGTATCAATATAAAGTTACCCCTTTTGGCATGAAAAATTCTCAGGCAACTTTCCATCGCATAATTAACCACTTAATTACAGACCGAGATCACAGTGAAGCTTGTATTGATGACATTATTATACACACAGATACAAATTGGGCTGATCACCTAAAGCATATTAAAGAATTTTTTGATAAAGTGACCCAAGCCAACCTAACTATTAACTTGGTAAAATCAGAATTTGGCAAAGCAACTGTAAATTATTTAAGCCATGTTGTGGGTCAGGGGCAGGGCAGGCTGATTGCCGCAAAAGTTGATGCCATTGTAAATTTTACAGTACCAAGCTCCAAAAAAGAGCTCATGAGATTCTTAGGCATGGCTGGATATTATAGAAGATTTTGTTTAAATTTCTCAGATGTTGTCTCCCCTTCGACCAGTTTATTGAGCAAAAGGGTTAAATTTGTTTGGACTGAGGAGTGCCAGAAATCCTTTAACAGAATAAAAACATTATTAAATAATTCCCCTGTCCTGGCCAGTCCCAATTATGAAAAGCCCTTCAAATTATTTATAGATGCAAGTGACAATGGAGCAGGTGGGTATATTGCCCAGAAGATTCCCAAGGTATTGATCACCCTGTATGTTATTTCTCCAGAAAATTTCTCAAACATCAAAAGAATTGCTCTACAGTAGAAAAAGAAACTTTGGCTCTAATTTTGGCATTAACCCATTTTGATATATATCAAGGAACCACTCAATGCCCAATTACAGTTTACACCGATTATAATCCCGTAACATTTATCAATAAAATGAAAAACAAGAATCAAAGATTATTGCGGTGGAGTTTAACCCTTCAAGAATATAATTTAGATGTTAGGCATATTTCAGGAAGAGATAATGTTGTAGCTGATGCTCTTTCCAGAATATCCTAATTTAAAATGATCTGATCGGTTCCCATTCACTTAAGTATATATATATGTATATATATGTTTATTAAAAATTTTGTGTAGATTATTATGTGTATATTGTAAACCAGTCGGAGTCTGCTAAAGTTATAAAAAAAAAGTTTTCAGTACCTTCAAACCCTTTCTTTTAAGGCAGCGTGTGTTATCGCCCCCCCCCCCCCCTCCCAGATTATATCAAGACTGATATGTCCTCAGTTGATAATTCTACGGAATTGATGTTTTTCTGAAAGCAGATTCTAGCTGGTGTGACTCATTTGCACTAAGTGACCTTTAAGTGCATTTTTAAATCATTGTACAAAAAGCTGTTGATTGTTTAATTGTTCAAGTAGGTCAAGGACCTTGTTTACATCAATTAAGACAGAATCACCTAGAAATTGATAGAAAACAAAACTTTGGAGAAACTGCATATTCTCGGGCGCGGTGGTGTTGCGGTAACCGGTTCTTGTCAGATCACTGAAGTTAAGCAACGTTGAGCGCGGTTTGTCCTCGGATGGGTGACCCTCTGTGCGATCGATTCGGACTCCCGCATTGTGTCCTTGTGCAAGGCACTTAACCCCTATTATCCACATGGGGGCATGATGACGCCATGTAATGAGTCGTACTGCACCTCGAGGGTGCGCATGTCTTCAACCAATCTAACCCTGCCTGTGCTGCAGTGTGGAGTTACGATGTTGGGGAGCTGGCAGCTCCTCGTTGTTGCTCGGTGGTTCTCTCCGGGTACTCTGGCTTCCTCCACCTGTAAAACATGTCACGGTCGTGATTAGCCATTGTGCACAAGTATGTGACCTCAAACACCAATAAATAAATAATAAATAACTTCATCTTCTAGGACATTCTATCTGAATACTATTTAAAGGTTTGTCAACAGAATTCAGGAACTCATTTTTTTCAGAAAAAAACCATTTCAGATAAACTCATTTCAGAACATTTGTTTATATTGGAGATTATTATCATTGCAGAACAGTGCATTTATTATAGAAGCAGTGTTTTTTAGCTCAACTTTGATGTAAGTCAAATTTGAGCTTATGTCACGGCCAGTCGTCCGTCAACAATTCAATACGGCTAGGGCTAAAGGCCGTATTTATGAACCGATCTTTACGATACTTCTTGGGTACCTTTGTTATCACCGTGGGATGAGAACGAGTGTTTTTGGGTCCGGTTCGAAATTCAAGGTGGCTGCTGGCAGCCATTTTGTACAAGATTATGTGCAATCAGATTTTTGCACAGAACTTCCATATGAAAGCTCTGATTCGAATAATTTTTTGTATAAATGTTTAGTACCATGGGATACATCACATATAATATGGTTTTTTTTCTCGTGCTTAAATTATGCAAATTAGACTAACTTTGATTTATTTAGTGTTACTTTCAGCACTGTAAGTGCAAATGCCAATACGGCTTGGGCTAGAGGCCATATTTATGAACCGATCTTTACAAAACTTCTTGGGTAACTTTGTTATCACCGTGGGACGAGAACAAGTGTTTTTGGGTCCGGTCTGAAATTAAAGATGGCCAATGGCAGCCATTTTGTACAAAATTTGGTGCAATCAGATTTTTGCGCAGAACTTCCATATGAAAGCTCTGATTTGAATAATGTTTTGTATCAATGTTTAGTTCCATGGGATACATCACATATAATACGGGTTTTTTTCTCGTGCAAAAATTATGCAAATTAGACTAACTTCGATCTATTTAGTGTTGCTTTCAGCACTGTAATTGCAAATGCCAATATGGCTCGGGCTAGAGGCTGTATTTATGAACCGATCTTTACAAAACTTCTGGAGTACCTTTGTTATCACCGTGGGACCAGAACGAGTGGTTTTGGGTGCGGTCCGAAATTGAAGATGGCCACCAGCAGCCATTTTGTTCTTTAGTTAGTGCAATCAGCTTTTTGTACAGAACTTCTGTATGAATGTTCTGATTTGAATATATTTTTGTATGAATGTTTAGTAACATGGAATACATCACATATAATACGGGTTTTTTTCTCGTGCAGAAATTATGCAAATTAGATGAACTTTGATTTATTCATTGCTACTTATCCACAGTAAGTGCACATGTCATTACGGCTCGGGTTAGATTGTATTTATGAACCGACCTTCATGAAACTTCTTGGGTACCTTTGTTATCGCCTTGGGACGAGAACGAGTGTTTCTGGGTACGGTCCAAAATTCAAGATGGCTGCCAGTGGCCATTTTGTACCGACATTAGGTCCAATCAGTTTTTTGTACACCTTCTATATGGCTCAGGCTAGAGGCTGTATTTATGAACCGATCTTTACAAAACTTCTTGGGTACCTTTGATATCACCATGGGATGAGAACTAGTGTTTTGGGGTGCGGTCCAAATTCAAGATGGCCGCCAGCAGCCATTTTGTATCAAAATTAGTGCGATCAGTTTTTTGTACAGAACTTCTGTATGAAAGTTCTGATTTGAATAAATTTTGTATGAATGTTTAGTAACATGGAATACATCACATATAATAGAGGTTTTTTCTTGTGCAGAAATTATACAAATTAGATGAACTTTGATTTATTCAGTGCTACTTATTCACAGTACAGTACGTGCCAAGAGTTTTACTACGAAAACGTTTGTCGCTGCCACAGCAATGACAGGTGGAGGGATTAAAAATTGCCCCGGACCACTCACAGTAATAATCCATCACTGCGGCTGCGAGTGATGAGGATTAGCACTGGCAACGAAATGGTAGAGGATTCTGAACTGAAAACGCTACTGTGCACTTGATCCACCGCGATGTCGAGTGATTCGGATTAAAATTAAACAGTGTTTAGCCCATGATACACTTGTACAACTTGTTGAATTCAACATGTTGAATACAACAAGTTGTATGCAACTCGACATGATACACTTGTACAACATCGTTCAACTTCCATCAAACAAAATGTCAACAAAAACGTCATGTGACGTAAATACCAGAATCTTTCCGTAATCTATGGAGAGATATGGTTCAGTCGGGACTGCGTAGACCATCGATAGCCTCACACTTTTAGGGTGACCTTGGTTTGACTCAGTCGTGAATATTGTATGGAAGTTGGGACTATGTGTGTGCCCTTGACAATTTTGAGCACTAACCAGTTCTCCCCAGGGCTGCGTCTATATTTTTTAAAGCAGCCGTCCTTTTAGACTTGTCTTTATAGTCTTTTTGTGTGGTTTCATACAGGCAGGGATTCTTTTGGTGCAGTTCAATGAGGAAATCGATTTCATTGTTTGTCCACTCCCTGCCTGTATTTTCTGCCATTTTGAAAAGTGTGACACGTAAACAAAAATCATACGACCAACCAAATGACACGAAGATGTTTTTTCATTGGTAGTTGCATACAACATGTTGGACGAAAGTTGGACGGTGTTCAATTTTCCTACAACAGGTGAAATGTTGCATACAACTTGTTGAAAGACATGATACACTATCAAACATGTTGAATTCAACATTTTGAATTCAACAAGTTGTACAAGTGTATGATAGGCTTTAGAGAACCCATAATTACATTTACAGTGTATTTCACCCAACAAACGGCTGTCCATTTTGAATTGTGAAAGGAAAACAACACTTTATTATCGACACAGTTTGTCAACTTTCGATCACCCGCTGTTTTTTGGACTGTCAAAAAATAAAAAAAAAATTCTGTGCATGAATTGGCATTTTGGACCGCGACTGAACAGTACATCTTAACAACTGCTTCAAAATGTAAAGCGTTTGTAAATAAATCATACTTAATATTCTGTATTTCCCATATTTTCCTAAAATCAAGCAATTACTTTGAATTGTATTGACGAGGTCTGTAGGGCTGCAACTTATTCTTCATGGCTCAATATCGGCTGAAATGGGGTCGTACTAAACACAGCAAGTGCCTAATAAGTCCCTAAGTCCCCTCGGATAGGTCGTAAAGATAATATATTCACTTCAAAATATGGACAGAGATTAAGGCTATAGTGATTATTCAATTAATCGACTTACCGTCGACTGTTGCAATATTCGACGGTTTTTATTTTTAGTCGATCATTGTTCATTTTTAAAGAGGTACAAGTCGGATTAAAATTCTGCTGGGTAATGAGGTAAATTAACGGATTGTTAATCTTTGAAATGTCTTACCGTGGTTACTTGTAATATCCCATGGCCTTTGTTTTCCACGTTATTGTGCAACAACGTAATTTTTAAAACATTGGGCCTTGCCATTCCTGTTCTCTGTAGTATTAACCAGTACCCATTGATCAGTACTAAAGAGTATCTTTCAAATGGTGTATCTTTTAATAATTGCAGTTTGGGAAGTCACTGCAGAGTAAATAGAATCTTTGGTCTTGTACACTCGAACAACCCCCTTTGGAATAATTGGAACCGCAAAAGTAAGAAAATTGTCAAGACCCACAGCAGTAACTTCACTTGTAGAACTAAGTTGTAACTTGTGTTGGAATGGAAGGGGTTTTATATTCAAAATTTCTGAATATTAGTTACAGAAATGAAACATTTGCACAAATGTTCTGTTTAAATTCTTCAAATCAATCAGAGTTTGCCAGAGATATTTCGGTGTTTCTGTTTTATCTCGATGCAGAAAGGCACATGTACACATTCAAACATCGTCAGTTTTAAATTTATTTTGTAAGTATATTAGAGATCGTGGAATTCATGGGAAACGACTATTGGTCGACTAATGCTGGCGATTAGTCGACTATGAAAATTGATAGTCGTGACAGCCCTAACAGAGATTTCTTTGGGGGCATAGTGGTTTATTAACGGCCCAGCAGGTGTGAATAACAGCCCGACAGATTATAAAAGCCCTGAGATGAAGTCGAGGGCCGGGGCCATTAATAAGCTGAAGGGCTGTTATTCATGGGGTGCAGAGAAGTCGGCCCATTGTGAATTCGGCCCCCGGGAGAAGTCAGCCCAAACAATTTCGGAGAAGTCGGCCCACGATAGAAGTCGGCCCCGCAAACTACAGGAGAAGTCGGCCCATAGGAGAAGTCGGCCCCAACAATTTAGGGGAAGTCGGCCCCACAAACTAATAAGAGTAGCGTTTACCTCATCATTTTATTTTGTCAAATGGCCAAGAGGAGGGGGGTGTAGATTAGGATGCTTCGATGGAAGTGGACAAAACATAAGAAAAAAACGCTTTTTATGGTTGGCAAAAATGACAACATAACAAAGTTTTTTTTCAATATTTAATTAAGATAATAAAAAATAAGCAGTATTAACAGAAGAAAACAGACATAAACGTAGCAATTAATGGTATTATCAGTGACAATTATTTATTGAAATTTCGATACACTAAGTGTAGTCTTGTTTTTTTACCATTGAAAATACCTGTACGTAACATTAATTCGTAGAAAGCCCAAAGAGCTTTCTAGGAACTGATGTTAGGTACTGGTATTATCAGTGATAAAAATGAGACAGCATTATCACCAATCATCTACTGAAATTTCAATACACTAATTTCTGTATTCCGACTTCGTTTTGGGCAGACTTCTCCCACGGGCCGACTTTGTTTCGGTCCGACTTCTCTCGGGGAACTTCATCTAACGGAATGGGAGAGAAACCTGAATGCGCACTACAGAAAAAGAAACTACAATTTATTGTTATTGTTTTTTTTTTGCAAGACCAATGCGGAGGGCGGGGGGGGGGGGGGGGGGGGGGGGGGGCACAGGGACTCACCAAGAGTTTTGCAAAACTCTTGGTGGGTCCCTGTGTGCCCCCCCCCCCCCCCCCCCCTCAAGAGTTTTGCCGGTGGGCCATCCAACCATTTCTCCTCCAGATGGGTCTTAAATCTTGCACACAGTATCATAGATTTTAGCTTCTTTTCTGTATTTCCTCCACACGTAAGACTATCCTGGCCACAAGAAGCTATTGTTGGGCTGCACGATATTCAAAACTGAATACCGGTATCGGTATTCAAAAAAATACCGCAGTATACCGGTATATCGAAAACTGTTCAGATATATGAACACAAATACCACGATCGAGACTCGAGGCATCACAGTCGGAACGAATTAGCATGCCTTGATGATGCGGTTCGAAAACCCTTTACCCAACACAGACGATATCAAAATTTATTATTTTCAAAATTAGTTGATGAGATTTCCCCCCAAAGATTTCAACAAAACTATATCATGTGACCCCATCATTGGAACGAACTCAAGAGCTTGTTCCAATGAGGGGTCACATGATATAGTTTTGTTGAATTTTTTTTTTCAACTGCTGAATATATATATTATGAGGGTACGAGCAGATGATTCTTGGGATAAAGGGATTATATTATATTCGGGGCTACAGTTAAAAAAAAACTGAAGACATTGTGAAAATTAAATTGTGGGTAAATAATGACGATATTTTTCTAATTACACCGGTATTCAATCGATATTGGTTTGAATACCTGAAAATATCGGTTTATCGATATGCCATGCAGACCTAAGCTTTTGTACAAAAGTATGTGACCTTAAAAACACCAATAAATAAATAAATAATTTTTCTGGGCCAATAGCCCACAGCTCGAAGATTTCCGATATGACCTTGGCTTTAAAGTTTCGTTAAACCTTAATAAATATATAATAAATAAATCATTTGTGCTATTACACGTTACATTTGTTATTTGATTTGTTATTTTGCAAATAAAAACATCACTGAAATAAACTTATCTTGTTTTGTCCAAAGACAAATTTTCCATTATCCTCGGGTTGTAAATTCGGCAGGTGTCAAAACAGGTGTAACAGGTGTTTCAAATAATTGCTTCTGTAATTATTTTTCATGCCTCTGATGAGTTAATTAGTGTAATTATAAGTGCAGTCACAAAACAAGACAGAGTAGTCTCATCATTCAAAGGCAGACTCCTAATTCTAGACAACACCTGGTCATCCTTTCATGGGACTGCATTTGGATAGGTTCTATTTCGTACGAGGAATTTTTGTCTGATATTTCAGTTCGCAACTTCGTGCATGTCATTCACCATGTGTGAATTTTCAATTACGCAGTTGCTATTATAATGTTCACAAAGAAATACAAAAATAAATTCGAACTGTCGTTATTTTTTGTGTCTCATTCAGTCTGTCGCACCATAACAACGCCAGCGAAATTAAAATTAAAATAATGATCTGTAATAAAAACTTTTTTTCGTGTTTTGAACACTATCACGTGGACGACACAGATTTTTATTTTGAAATACAGGTGCATGTGTGCCATCTCAGCACATGCTGAGACTATGGAAAATATTATTTCTTTTCCCTATTTTGATCGAACCTTTTCGCCCTCAGTACATGTAGATATAAAATGTTATCATTTTTATGTTTTGATTGAGAAGGCAAAGAGGATCGATCAATATAATTACTTTTACAAGGGCGAAACCACCGGACTTCAAGTTCTTGTGAGGCAAAAACGATGGTAAATTTACTGCAAATGTTCAGCCCATCTTCATTCACTTTTTCGCGAAAGTCAATATCGATCTTCGAAACTGACTTCAATGTATAATTACAGTAGGTGTTAATAGCTAGAAGAAGTTTAATCCATGACACTCGCAGGGGCTCGCAGGGATCGTCGGTTAACTGCCACCCGAAGTTTCCAGGGGATCACTTGAATTCCGCGACAGAAATATCGCTGTGCGGGGGAAATTATAGTAAAACTCTTGGCACATACTGTAAGTGCACATGTCAATACGGCTCAGGCTAGAGTCTGTATTTATGAACCGATCTTCACGAAACTTCTTGGGGTACCTTTGTTATCACCTTGTGACAAGAACGAGTGTTTTTGGGTGCCTTTGTTATCACTGTGCTATATTTTTGGGTTCAGTCAGACCCACTCAAAGATTTCTTTTCCGGTTTTGCATCTAACTGTCACCCCATCTTTACAATACTTTACCTATATATTTGTTACAGGCTACAGTCAGCATTTATGTACAGACCGTTACAATACTTTACATGTACCTTTTTTATCAGGTCATTACCTAGATGTTTGTCATTGCTGTGTCATATACTATGCATGTACATATCTTAAACAAGTTAAGCTACAGTGTCATTGACACTTTCATTTATGAATTTGGAAAAGTGATTCCAAAAGAGAATTTTAAAGAGAATTTATTCATCTTGTAAAAGAGAATTTATACTTTATGTGAAACAGAATATATTTTTGTCAAAAGCCAGGATTCTACTGGATTAATTGGAAATTACCTGTGGCGCCAATACTTGTTGGATTTTTACTCCATTTGAATTGTTCTGAGCATTTTATTATATTTTATTGGAGACTGCTGAAATTTCTAAGTGAACATTTTATTACCAATCTACGGGATACTGTTTCTGAAGACACATTCTTGGATTTAATACTACCAGTTGGAAAATGTCTTCACAAGATTCTTCACCACTGGATACTGGATTCTGTCAAACTGTATTTTGGACTAATTCTGTTTTTATTTCCTGTAGACCAGTTAGTGTAAAAGATCTTTGTATCATATTTTTATATTAATTTTTTTTTAATTAAATTTCAAAATAATTAAATTCATAGTTATTGTTGCTGATTCTCAGATTTCTTTCTGTTAACAATATCATTAATATTTCCACTCCGTAACAAACACAAGCTTCCATATTTTAAATATTATTGTGTTAACTCGATCAACAATGACAGAGTATAAATACTTTAAGATTAAAAGGTTTATGTTAATTTTACTGGAACGTTAATTAGAGATGAATGGTATAACTGAAAAACAGTGTGGTTTTGTTTTTTTGTAATAACCAAAAAACCGAATGGCTCTGTCTTGAAAAACCCGCCCTACGGTGTTTATAAACTTCAATTCATGGCATCATCATAAATGTATAATCTGTAAAAAAAAAAAAAATTTCAACATGTGAATTGTATTCAACAAAAGAGTATTATATTATGTCCAATGTGTTTTTCTGTTTTATTATGTCTCCCCTTCCCAGAAGGGAGACATATTTATTGTTTTAGTGCATATTCTTCTTCTTCTTCTTCTTCTTCTTCTTTTCTTCTTCTTCTTCTTCTTCTTTTCTTCTTCTTCTTCTTCTTCTTCTTCTTCTTTCTTCTTCTTCTTCTTCTTCTTCTTCTTCTTCTTTCTTCTTCTTCTTCTTCTCATACAAACTTTGTCTGGGCCATAACTTTTTTGTCTTTTGACCTACACCTTAGATACTTGGCATGTGGATGTATCACCGTGAGCCCTTGTGCAGTGTACTATAGTGACCTTTATGTGACCTTGACCTTTGACCTGAAGGTCAGATTTATGTGTTTTTTTTAAGGGAAACATCACACAAACTTTGTCCGGGCCATAACTTTTTTGTCTTTTGTCTTTTTGACCTTAGATACTTGGCATGTGGGTGTATCACCATGAACCGGTGTGCAGTGTACCATAGTGACCTTCATGTGACCTTGACCTTTGACCTGAAGGTCAGATTTATGCGATTTTTTAAGGGAAACTGTCTGGACCAGTACTTTTTTGTATTTCGAGTTAGGCTTTAGATATTTGGCATGTGGATGTATCACCATGAGCCGGTGTAGAGCGTACCATTGTGACCTTCATGTGACCTTGACCTTTGTTCTGAAGGTCAGATTTGTGCTTTTTTCAAGGAAACTTTGTCCAGACCAAAACTTGTTTGTCCTTTGAGCCAGGCCTTAGATATTTGGCATGTGGATGTATCACCATGAGCCGGTGTGTCACATACCATTGTGACCTTCATGTGACCTTGACCTGAAGGTCAAATTTATGTACTTCAAATAGGGAGTAATTGTCCAGACCAGAATTGTTTTGTTTTTTGACCTAGGACTTGGTTATTTGACATGTGGATGTGTCACCATGAGACCGCATGTGCTGACCTTCATGTGACCTTGACCTGAAGGTCAAATTTATGTACTTCAAATAGGGAGTAATTGTCCAGACCAGAATTTTTTTGTTTTTTTACCTAGGACTTGGTTATTTGACATGTGGATGTGTCACCATGAGACTGCATGTCGTCTACCTCGATGACCTACATGTGACCTTGACCTCTGACCTTAAGGTCAAATTTATGTACTTCAAATAGGGAATAATTATCCAGACCAGAACTTTTTTGTTTTTTGACCTCGGACTTAGATATTTGACATGTGGATGTATTGCAATTAGACCGCATGTCACATGTAATCATGACCTTCATGTGACCTTGACCTCAAGGTCAAATTTATGTACTTTAAATAGGGAGTAATTGTCCAGACCAGATTTTTTTTTTTGGACATGTGGATGTCTCACCATGAAACCGCATGTCCGCTACCTTGATGAACTGCATGTGACCTTGACCTCTGACCTCAAGGTCAAATTTATGTACTTCAAATAGGGAATAATTGTCCAGATCAGAACTTTTTTGTTTTTTGACCTAGGACTTAGATGATTGACATGTGGATGTATCAGAATGAGACCACATGTCATCATGACCTTCATGTGACCTTGACCTCAAGGTCAAATTTATGTACTTTAAATAGGGAGTAATTGTCCGGACCCGAATTTTTTTTTTTTTTTGACATGTGGATGTGTCACCATGAAACCGCATGTCCGCTACCTTGATGAACTGCATGTGACCTTGACCTCTGACCTCAAAAAGAAGGGGAGACATATGTTTTAGTGTGCTAAAACACTTTTTAGTTCATTTCAGTATTGCTGCTTGATCAATCAGTTTATGAGTGCCGAAGCAAAAATAAGTGACTTTAGCACATCACCTTTTGACATCCAATAAATTCACTTTTAATTTCTTAACTTTACTTAAGTAATCAAGGTTGAGGCCTCCATACTGCCTGAATTCTCAAATCTGTGAACACACCTACATGAATTTTGACTTGCACATGACATAAAGCCATTGCAAACAAGCCCAGCATCACAATATAATTTGGAAGTGATTATAGAACAAAGTAAATGTCATTATCATGTTCTCTTTTAACATTTGCCGAAAGAATTATAGAAGTTCACCAAATCTTGGCCGACCCCAGGGAACTGAACACCATGGAACAGGCTACATTAAATGTGCACAGTGCCTATACACCTTCAAGAGCAAAACATATCTTAAAAAACACATCAAACGAAATGGGCATGTGAGTGCATAAACTATGTCATCATTCCAACAGAATGGAACAAATTGACAAAAAATAAACCAGACATGCACAGCCATATTATTACAGTTGCGCAGTGCCATAAAAAGAAGATGTGACAGTTGGGATAACAAACAGCCCACCCGTGAACGGCAACACTGCCATAGCCATAACAGCCAGCAACGGTTACTGGAATTCTGGGACGTGCACTGCCACATTATGAACAGTCGTGCAGTGCCACAAAAAGAAGATTCGACGATTGGTACAAGTACGGAAACAAACAGACCACCCGTAAAGTCCAACACCGCCATAGCTATGATGGCCAGCAACAGCAACTGGAATTTCTGGGGCCAATACAACCCAGGTGATCTTTAGAAAATTTATGTAAATTAAAAAATCGACACAGGTACACATACCTACTGGTTTTCTATTTCATTTTATTTTTTCAAAAATACATCGCACACACATATAACTAATGTCTTGTTCAGATCCCACCCTCAAACAATCTGAAAAGAAATTGAAAAAGACATTAGTCATTGGCATTATATGAAAAATATACCACACATATTTACGCTAATATTAACTGACCCCCACCCCACCCTCAGAACAGGAAGAAACAAAAGCAAAAGACGAACAAACTATCTGCCAAGAATAAGACAACAAACAAATTATCCACCGAACAATAGGACGAGAGCATCTGCTCAGTCACTGATATCTTATCTGCTAACAAAGTATCCGCTGAACACACTAAACAAAGGGATGAGAGCGGTACACATATCCCCCGAATACGGATATCTTTATTCACCAAACAAAAGGTATATGAAGCAACAACACACCAAATCACATTCAAACACAAACCAATCCACTGAAGAGACTGACAAAGTCAAAACTGGTCTTGAGCAGGCATATAAGAATTCTATTCTGAGGCTACACTTCCAATCATTTTACATATGCACTTAGTATGCACTTGATGAATAAAATGTATGAAAAAGAATTGAAAAAGTGTATTTATTTATTTAGTCCAAATATCCACTCATTTTTAGCTTAACTTGACAAAGTCAAGATAAGCTATTGCCATCACGTGTGCGGAAATCTCTGAGTCGGTTCACATTTTCTTTATCACAGGTTGCACCCCATAGTTCTTGTCCGATCATCTGATCTGAGAATGACTCGGTATAATGTCAAGATGAGAACGTCCTATTTTGGTCATGATCGGCCAACAGTGATGGCCGCACAGGCAAGTGACCTAGATTTGTTTAGCAAAGTCTACAGTTCATATTTGTGAAGTGATTTCAATGTAACTTGGAAGGATAACTCGGTATGATGTCTAGATGAGACTGCTATATTTTGGTCACGATCGGTCAGCTGTTACTGCCATCTGGCCATGTGACCTATATTCCTTTAGCACTGTCTACAGGTTGTTTTTTGGAAGGGATTTCATTGTAACATGATAGGATAACTTGTTATGATATCTAGATGAGACTGTCCTATGTTGGTCATGATCGGTCATCTGTGACTGCCAGACCATCACGTGGTAAAATAGGACCCAGCCACTAATGCTTGGGGTGCGAGTCCTCTAAAATAGGCAACATGGGGTATAAACGATTGACTGACCTTGACTTTATCTCCATGTTGTGGTCATGATTAGCCATTGTGCAGAAGTATGTGACCTTAAACAACAATAAATAAATACAGACCATCACGTGACCTAGATTCCTTTAGCAAAGTCAACAAAATATATTTATGAATGGATTTCATTGTAACTTGGTAGGATAACTCATTTTGGAATGACTTTACTGTAATTTGGTAACTTTGGTTGAAAAACATTAACTGTGAGAGCCACATTAACCCATGTCTCAATTCTTTAGTAGTCTCCACCTCAAATTATTCTTATTGAAAACATAGCATGTAGGGAACAGAAATTAACATATTCTCAATTATCATAATTCTTGTCTTATTTCATAATCCTTTCATAAATGTTGAACAGTATCCTTTTTATCAAACACACAGTCAAGTTGAGCTACAGTGTCACTGACACTTTCATTAGCTCAACTTTGGCGAAGCCAAATTTGAGGTATTATCATGGCCCGTTGCCCGTCTGTCCGCCTGCCGTGCCATCAACACGGCTCTGGCAAGAGGCTGTATTTATGAACCAATCTTTACGAAGCTTCTTGGGTACCTTTGTTATCACTGTTGGATGAGAACGAGTGTTTTTGGGTCCGTTCCGAAATTCAAGATGGCCACTAGCAGCCATTTTGTACAAAATAAGGTGCAATCAGATTTTTGCGCAGAACTTCCATATGAAAGCTCTGATTTGAATAATTTTTTGTATGCTTGTTTAGTACCATGAGATACATCACATATAATACAGTTTTTTTTCTTGTGCGTAAATTATGCAAATTAGACTAACTTGGATTTATTTAGTGTTACTTTCAGCACTGTAAGTGCAAATGCCAATATGGCTCAGGCTAGAGGCCGTATTTATGAACCGATCTTTACGAAACTTCTGGGTACCTTTGTTATCACCGTGGTACGAGAACGAGTGTTTTTGGGTCCGGTCTGAAATTCAAGATGGCCACTGGCAGCCATTTCGTACAAAATTAGGTGCAATCAGATTTTTGTGCAGAACTTCCATATGAAAGCGCTGATTTGAATAATTTTTTGTGTGAATGTTTAGTACCATGGGATACATCACATAAAATACAGGGTTTTTTCTCGTGCATAAATTATTCCAATTAAACTAACTTTGATCTATTTAGTGTTACTTTCAGCACTGTTACTGCAAATGCCAGTACGGCTCGGGATACAGGCCGTATTTATGAACCGAACTTTACGAAACTTCTTGGATATCTTTGTTATCACCCTGGGACGAGAACTAGTGTTTTGGCATCCGGTCTGAAATTCAAGATGGCCATGGCAGCCATTTTGTACCGAAATTAGGTGCAATCAGTTTTTTTGTACAGAACTTCTATATGAAAGATCTGATATGGATAAATTTTTGTACAAATATTTAGTAACATGGAATACATCACATATATTACGTTTTTTTTTTTTCTCGTGCATATATTGTGCGAATTAGAGAAACTTTGACTGTTGCCCACCTTTTACAGTACTTTACCTATATATTTGTTACAGGCTAATGTCAGTATTTAAGTACAGACCGTTACAATACTTTATATGTACCTTTGTTATCAGGTCATTACCTAGATGTTTGTCATTGCTGTGTCACATACTATACATGTACATGTCTTAAGTTGAGCTACAGTGTCATTGACACTTTCATTTTTATTCAGTTAAGCGCTAAATCTGTAATCCACTAAGGCAAAGCAGAATATAGTTTTGGTCACAATAAGCCTATTTCAAAACTGCCATCTTGGATTTTAATCTTTGCAAGGCCACAGGTCGTGAGGTGTAAACGTTTCAAGAAAGCACGTAAGCAATGGGAGAAGAGAGCGAGTGAAGTGCTTTGGACCCCATTAAGTTTATTAGCTAGAATTAAAAAAACATTTAGCCAGTGTAACCATTTGTTTAACCCTTTACCCAACGTAACGGCCAAAACCGGCCAGCGCTATTCTCAAAAATCGCCAATAAATTTTCATTATATTTTCATTTTTTGTCTCAAAAACATAGGTTATGACCCCTTGTTGGAACGAGCTCGTCGAGCTCGTTCCAACGAGGGGTCATAACCTATGTTTTTGAGACAAAAAATGAAAAAAATTAGTTATTCAAGAATTTTTTTTGCAAGTGTCGTCTGCTTTTCATGTTAGGTAAAGGGTTAAGGCAGTGGCAATATTGCATGTGAACTGTCCTCTCAAAATGAGTTCCTATCGGCTTGAATGATGTTTGAATGCACGCTGTGTCATGACTATGTGGCTGTGAGCACTGTTTCGATAACTTTTGTTGGGAACGTTGTTGAAAAAGTAACAGTAAAATAAATATATGTCGATAAACAGACACTTTACACACATTAGATAAAAGTGGGGTTCATAAACCATTTCTTCAGAATGACGAAGATCCTTACAATTTTTCCAATTTGAAAAAAACAAGTTACAGTATAGTAAAAAATGCTAATCATTTGGGGGATTTCCTAACGCAAAAAACTCCATGCAACATATATTTCCTTGTTGCCACTCAGAACAAATCCTAGCCTCCTTAAAAAAAGTCCTTAAACCTGCGATATCCCATCATTTAAAATCATCTAGGGTTGCCCCTTCAGTTAATTCGAATGATGACATTGATTCTTCGAATTTAAACTTAATATGTCACAAAACTAGTTGACTTAACTGATACAGAACTCAATATGCCGAACACGGATATTGCTTTGTTTAAACCCCTCGACCTGTGACCTTGCATAGATTAAAATCCTAGATTGCAGTTTCGAAATAGCCTTATTTGCTCTCAGAAATTTACCTTGCTTTGGTGATATTCTGAAAATCGATACACCAGAGACATATTTACGATTAGTCAGTAACACTGATATTTTTACACTGTAAACCAATGGCCCAGACTAGCTGGTGCTTAACTGAAAGTTATTAAGGGCCAGACACAAATTTTGAAACCTCCCCCCCCCCCCCCCCCCATCCCCAAAATTTGCTTGCAAAACCGAAAAGTAAAAGTCCTATCTGGCCCTCCATACATTATTCTCCGCACATGCACAGACGTCAGGAAGTGACCAGAATTGGCACCAACATCATTCTTTGTTTGGCCCTAAAAGTCATCAACAATGAAATGACATCTGTGCTTTAAAATCTAATTTTTATACGCCCGTTTTGAAAAAACGGGTCGTATTATGGTATACCGCTGTCCGTCTGTCCGTCCGGTCACACGTCGTACGATAACTCAAGAACGCTTCGAGAGATTTTCGTGATTTTTGGGTAGGTGGTGTATATCGATGGAGGGAAGCTCCCTTTCGTTTAGCGTCGCCGTTCGATTAGTCATTCCAGAGTTATGGACTTTATCACTTAGAAAATTGTTGATTTTTTACACGTCGCACGATAACTCGTAACTCTTCGAGAGATTTTCACGATTTTTTGGTAGGTGGTTTATGTTGATGGAAGGAAGCTCCCTTTTGGTTGGTGTCGCCGTTCGATTAGTCATTCCAGAGTTATGGGACTTTACTTTTTGCATGTTGAACAATAACTTGAAAATGCTTAGAGCAATTTTCATGATTTTTTGGTTGCAAGTATATGTTGATAGAAGGAATCTCCCTTTCGATTTGTGTCGCTGTCCGATTTGTCATTCCAGAGTTATGGGACTTTATTCATCAAAATATAGGCAATTTTCCACATGTTGGACTTTGAGCAATTTTCATGATTTTTTGGTGGCAAGTATATGTAACCTGACAAGTACACATGTATACTCATATTATGTGGTTCCCTCTTGTAATTAATAACGGGTGTATCATGTACTCATGGCGCAGCTGTTTATTTGAGGTTGCCAGACACAAATTAATGCAAGAATTGGTGGATACAAGGCTGTTATTGGATGAAGGAAATGTTCAATGGTGGTTTTGGGCGTTCAAGGCTGTAACTTTATAAATTTATAAATTATTTTATGTTTCCCAATTTTGGGACATATGCCTGACGTCATCATTTTTAAAAATGATTATTCCACTGTGTGTTAAGTATACCTTCCCTATCCTTCCATGAACCCTTCCATTTAAATTCTTAAGCTTTTTGGCTGTTTTTTATTAAATTTTTTTATTAAATTTCTTGGGAGTTTAACATTTATTACAGAATATTATTCTGTTTCTTCTCCAGGGTTACGTCCTCCCCCTTGCGGTGTTAGGCCGCTTAGTCTTGCATCTTCTATACAATGTATCGTTTTTTCTTCGCATGAAGATCTAGCTTTGCATTTGATAGCATTTCATTTGGTTCTGATTTTGGGGCTTTTTGTGTGCCTGATGTTTTGTTTACATTGACGTTGTTTACATTATCAGCATCCTCATATTTAGGTAGTTTCTTATATTCTATTACTGCAATATACTGTAGAATACATGGATTATTATTCCGGTAGTGTAGCTCATAAAATTTTGGATTTTGTCCACACTTAGACTCTATCAGGATACCCTTGGGCTCTTCATGTTCCCTTTGGGAATTTGGGCATCATTTCACCCCATGTCTGAATTGCGACGTCCTGACGTGACGCTAGCAAAAGTAAGAACATGAAATTATGGAAATTCATACAGCTAGACTCAAAATATGAATTTACAATAATTTGTTTGGGATTAAAGTCGATAATACCAAAATAATAATAATAATAATAATAATAATGTTTAAGCCTAAAATCCACATTGTGCTCTATGGCTTTACAAAAGTAACTGACGCATACACACACACACACACACACACACACACACACACACACACACACACAGACACGAGCGTGCATGCATGCTCATAAAACTATGTGTAAAGATCAGGAATTACAAAATCAACAGATAAAGGCCTATGCGTACAAATGGGTTTTGAGACTGGACTTAAATTGATTTATGGTCAATACAGATTTTAGATGCACTGGGGTGGAGTTCCAGAGAGCCGGTGCGGCACATATGAAAGCTCTGTCACCTGCTGTTGCAAGTTTAGACTTTGGTACCACCAGATTATAGGATTCAGAGGAGCGGAGATTCCTGACAGGGGTATAGGGCTTTACAAGTGTAGATAAATATTCTGGAGCCAATAATACATTTGAATGTAATAAGTAGTATTTTATATTTTATCCTTTGCTGGATGGGGAGCCAATGAAGGGTTTTGAGGACTGGATTGATTCGGCAGAACTTACGATTTTGAGTGAGGATCCTGGCAGCACAAAATGAAAGTGTCAATGACACTGTAGCTTAACTTGACAAACTTGAACTTGGTAAGTTATGAGTGAAACTGCAAAATTGAAGATCATTGGTACCAATGTTATTTGGTGAAATTTCAACATAACAGCATTGTGTGTGCACAACCTCAGAGTAATCCATGCATTTTTAAATGTAAACTGTAACTCTGGCTAAAGGAAGAAAGTTGATACACAAATGCACAAATGAAGTTCAAAGGTTATTGTAAATGGCAACTTTTTTTCACAGAAATGAATGCAAATCAATAGCTCTTATCTAAATGTCTTGCCTAATGAGCACACCAAGTTCAAAAACAATCCTATGGTAAATGTGGCCTGTTGGCCATGTCAAAGAAGAATGTTGATGCACAAATGCAATAAATTTAAAGATTGTTGCTAACAGCAACAGTTTTTGATGGAAATGAAAAGAAAATCAATAGCTCCTATCTTTGTCACCCTGCATAAGCATACAAAGTTTCAAAACAACCTGATAATGAATGTGCCCTTTGAGGCCTGCCAAAGGGAGATGTTAATGCACAAATGCACTAAGTTTGAAGGTCATTGCTTGTGGCAGTGTTTTGGGGTTTTTTTTATGGAAATTCATAAATATACCATGCAGAGAGTGCAAAAGGGATAAGTTGCTGCACAAATGCAGTAAGTTCAAAGGCTGGTTATAACGACAATAATTTTTTTATGGAAATGAAAAAAAGCAATCGCTCACATCTAGACGTCACCCCGAACACACGTACCAAGTTTCAAAGCGATCCGATCATAAATGTGCCCCGAATTGTGTGTCGCAGGGAAATATTGAGGTCTGACTAAACTAAGTTCAAAGGTCAGCGGTAACATTTTTCGACAGAAATGGAAGAAAATCGACAGCTCTCATATAGATGTCACACCACACAAGCACACCAAGTTTGCAAGCGATCCAATCATAAATGTGCACTGCAGGGTGTGTCAAAGGGAAATATTGATGCTTAACTGCACTAAGTTTTTACTAAGTTCATCAGAGGTCATTGCCAATGGCAACTATTTTTGATGGAAATGGAAGAAAATCGATAGCTCCCATCTAGAGGTCACCTCAAACAAGCACACCAAGTTTCAAAGTGATCCAGTCAAAAATGTGCACTGCAGGCTGCCCCAAAGGGAAATATTGATGCATAACTGCATGAAATTCATTGAAGGTCATTGCCAGCGGCAACATTTTTTGACAGAAATTGAAGAAAATCATTAGCTCCCATCTTGAGGTAACCCCAAAGAAACATACCAAGTTTCAAACCATTCTGATCATAAATGTGCCCCGTTGGGCGTGCCAAAGGAATATGTTGATGCCTGATTAAACTAAGTTCAAAGATCATTGCCAGAGGCAACATTTTTTTTACGGAAAATGAAGAGTATTGATAGCTCCCATCTGGAGCTCACCCCAAACAAGCATACCAAGTTTCAAAGTGATCTGGCAAAAAATGTGCACTACAGGGTGTGCCAGAGGGAAATATTGATGCATAACTGCACTAAGTTCATGGAAGGTCATTGCCAGTGGCAACATTGTTTGACGGAAATCGAAGAAAATTGATAGCTCCCATCTAGAGGTAACCCCAAACAATCATACAAAGTTTCAGACCAATCTGATCATTAATGTGCCTTGCAGGGCATGCCAAAGGAATATATTGATGTCTGACTAAACTAAGTTCAAAGGTCGTTGCCAGCAGCAACATTTTTTGATGGAAGTGGAAGAAAATATATCCCATCTAGAGCTCACTCCAAACAAGCATGCCAGATTTCAAAGCAATCCGATCATAAATGTGCCCTGTAGGGTGTTCCAAAGGGAAATATTGAGGTCAGACTAAACTAAGAACGTTGTATGGTGTGCCAAAGGGAAATATTGAGGTCTGACTAAACTAAGTTCTAAGACAACATTTTTGGACGGAAATGGAAGAAAATCGATAGCTGCCATCTAGAGATCACCCCAAACAAGCATACCAAGTTTCAAAGTGATCCAATAATAATGCACCCTGCAGGGTGTGCCAAAGTGAAAGTTTGATGCATAACTGCATGAAGTTCATTAAAGGTCGATGCCTGGCAGATACTGAAGAAAATTGATAGATCCCATCTAGAGGTAACCCCAAACAAGCGTACCAAGTTTCCAACTGATCTGATCAAAAATGTGCCCTGTACGGCGTGCCAAAGGAATATAGTGATGTCTGACTAAACTAAGTTCAAAGGTTGTTGCCAGCGGCGACATTTTTTGACGAAAATGGAAGAAAATCGATACCTCCCATTTAGAGGTCACCCCAAGCAAGCATGCCAGGTTTCAAAGCAATCCAATCATAAATGTTCTCTGTAGGGTGTGCCAAAGGGAAATATTGAGGTCTGACTAAACTAAGTTCTAAGAACATTGTCCGCGGCAGCATAGTTTGACAGAAATTGAAGAAAATCGATAGCTCCCATCTAGAGGTCACCGTAAACAAGCATACCAGGTTTCAAAGCAATCCAATCATGAATGTGCCCTGTAGGGTGTTCCAAAGGGAAATATTGAGGTCAGACTAAACTAAGTTCTAAGAACATTGTCCGCGGCAGCATAGTTTGACAGAAATTGAAGAAAATCGATAGCTCCCATCTAGAGGTCACCGTAAACAAGCATACCAGGTTTCAAAGCAATCCAATCATGAATGTGCCCTGTAGGGTGTTCCAAAGGGAAATATTGAGGTCAGACTAAACTAAGAATGTTGGCCGCGGCAACATTGTTTGACGGAAATTGAAGAAAATCGATAGATCCCATCTAGAGGTCACCCCAAACAAGCATACCAAGTTTCAAAGTGATCTGATCATAAATGCGACCTGTGAGGTGTGCCAAATGAAATTGTGGACGTACGTACGTACGTATGTACGTACGCCGATACGTATGTATGCCGACGGACGAGAAGTTGGCCGCTGCAACATTGTTTGACAGAAATTGAAGAAAATCGATAGCTCCCATCTAGAGGTCACCCCAAACAAGCATACCAAGTTTCAAAGCGATCTGATCATAAATGCGACCTGTGAGGTGTGCCAAAGGAAATTGTGGACAGATGTACGTACGCCGATGGACAAGAAGTGATGGCAATAGCTCAGCTTGACTCTGTTAAGCTGAGATAAAAATTGTTCCTCAAAGTTTATTATATTTTCTTTTTTGACTTAGTGTATATTACATTTTCCAAATCCAAAGTAGAAATAAACTGTCTGAATGTGAGTGAAATAATTTATTGTCAAATGCAAAGCTTCAACCAGTAAAATTGCATGAAAAAATGCCGATACCAGTCATTTTTAGCAACCCAGCAGCCTCAGAAGCAGAATTTCCCCACCACCCCCACTTACCTAACCCTGGAGCATATAACCCCCGTTTCTAAAATGTGAAAAAAAAAATTATGTTTCTGTCTCATTTTTAGCTTAACTTGACATAGTCAAGATAAGCTATTGCCATCACGCGTGCGGAAGTCTGTTAGTCTGTGACTGTGAGTCGGTGAGTCTGTTAGTCTGTGACGTCTGTTCACATTTTCCTTTAGCACGGGCTACACCCCGCAGTTCTTGTCTGATTGTCACGAAATTTCATATGCAGGTTTGGGGTCATGTCTAGATGAGAACGTCCCCTTTTGGTCGCGATCAGGCAACCGGTATGGCTGCCCGAGTCCAAAACCTGAAAACCATTAGCACAGTCTACAGATCGTATTTATGAAGGGATTTCATTGTAACTTGGTAGGATGCCTCTGTATAACGCCTAGATGAGAACGTCCCCTTTTGGGCATGATCTATCAACCGTGATGGCTGCCCAAGCCCGAAACCCCAAAACTTTTAGCACAGTCTGCATGTCATGTTTAATGTGGAGGGATTTCATTGTAACTTGGTAGGATGACTCCTTATGATGTCTAGATGAGAATTTCCCCATTTGGGCATGATCTGCCAACCGTGACGACTGCCCGAGCCCAAAACCCGAAAACCTTTAGCACAGTCTACAGGTCATATTTATTGAGAAATTTCATTGTAACTTGGTGGGTTAACTTCATACAATGTCTAGATGAGAAAGTCCCCTTTTGGACGTGATTGGGCAACTGTGACAGCTACAGGAGCCCGAAAACCTTTAGCACAGTCTAGATGTCATATCTATGAAGGGATTTCATTGTAACTTGGCAGAATGACTCCAAATAATGTCTAGATGAAAACGTCCCATGTTGATCGCGATCATGCAGCCTTGATGGGTGCCAGAGCCCAAAAACCTTTAGCATAGGTAAAAAGGTCATATTTATGGAAGGATTTCATTGTAACCTATTAGGTTGACTCCATATAATGCCTAGATGGTGACATCCCCTTTTGGTTGTGATTGGTCAGCTGTGATGTCTTCAAGTGCCCGAAGCCCAAAAACCTTGAGCACAGTCTACAGGTCATATTTATGAAGGGATTTCATTGTAACTTCTTAGGATCACTCCAGATGATGCTCAGATGAGATTGTCCCCTATGGCTGCGATCATTCACCCATGATGGCTGCCCGAGCCCGAAGCCCAAAAACCTTTAGCACAGTCTACAGGTCATATTTATGAAGGATTTTCATTGTAACTTGGTAGGTTAACTTCATATAATGTCTAGATGAGAACGTCCCCTTTTGGACATGATTGGGCAACTGTGATGGCTAAAGGTGCCCGAAGCCCGAAAACCTTTAGCACAGTCTACAGGTCATATTTATGAGGGAATTTCATTGTAACTTGCTAGGATGACTTCAAATAATGTCTAGATAAGAACGTCCCCTTTTGATCGCGATCATTCAGCCTTTATGGGTGCCCGAGCCCAAAAACCTTTAGCATAGGTAAAAAGGTCATATTTATGGAAGGATTTCATTGTAACCTATTAGGTTGACTCCATATAATGCCTAGATGGTGACATCCCCTTTTGGTCGTGATTGGTCAGCTGTGATGTCTTCAAGTGCCCGAAGCCCAAAAACCTTGAGCACAGTCTACAGGTCATATTTATGAAGGGATTTCATTGTAACTTCTTAGGATCACTCCAGATGATGCTCAGCTGAGATTGTCCCCTATGGCTGCGATCATTCACCCATGATGGCTGCCCGAGCCCGAAGCCCAAAAACCTTTAGCACAGTCTACAGGTCATATTTATGAAGGATTTTCATTGTAACTTGGTAGGTTAACTTCATATAATGTCTAGATGAGAACGTCCCCTTTTGGACATGATTGGGCAACTGTGATGGCTAAAGGTGCCCGAAGCCCAAAAACCTTTAGCACAGTCTACAGGTCATATTTATGAGGGGATTTCATTGTAACTTGCTAGGATGACTTCAAATAATGTCTAGATAAGAACGTCCCCTTTTGATCGCGATCATTCAGCCTTTATGGGTGCCCGAGCCCAAAAACCTTTAGCATAGGCAAAAGGTCATATTTATGAAAGGATTTCATTGTAACCTGTTAGGTTGACTCCATATAATGCCTAGACGATGACATCCCCTTTTGGTCGTGATTGGTCAGTTGTGATGGCTACAAGTGCCCCGAAGCCCAAAAACCTTGAGCACAGTCTACAGGTCATATTTATGAAGGGATTTCATTGTAACTTCTTAGGATCACTCCAGATGATGCTCAGATGAGATTGTCCCCTATGGTTGCGATCATTCACCCATGATGGCTGCCCGAGCCCGAAGCCCGAAAACCTTTAGCAGTCTACAGGTCATATTTATGAAGGGATTTCATTGTAACTTGGTAGGTTAACTTCATATAATGTCTAGATGAGAACGTCCCCTTTCGGACATGATTGGGCAACTGTGACGGCTAAAGGTGCCTGAAGCCCGAAAACCTTTAGCACAGTCTACAGGTCATATTTATGAGGGGATTTCATTGTAACTTGGTAGGATGACTCCAAATAATGTCTAGATGAGAACGTCCCCTTTTGATCGCGATCATTCAGCCTATATGGGTGCCCGAACCCAAAAACCTTTAGCATAGGTAAAAAGGTCATATTTATGGAAGGATTTCATTGTAACCTATTAGGTTGACTCCATATAATGCCTAGATGATGACATCCCCTTTTGGTTGTGATTGGTCAGCTGTGATGTCTTCAAGTGCCTGAAGCCCAAAAACCTTGAGCACAGTCTACAGGTCATATTTATGAAGCGATTTCATTGTAACTTCGTAGGATCACTCCAGATGATGCCCAGATGAGATTGTCCCCTTTGGTTGCGATCATTCAACCATGATGGCTGCCCGAGCCCGAAAACCTTAAGCACAGTCTTCAGGTCATATTTATGAAGGGATTTCATTGTAACTTGGTAGGTTGACTTCATATAATGTCTAGATGAGAACGTCCCCTTTTGGACATGATTGGGCAACTTTGATGGCTAAAGGTGCCCGAAGCCCAAAAATCTTTAGCACTGTCTACAGGTCCCCGTGGGAACCCCGGGAAGTAAGCAGCACTTGTTTACTGTGGTAAACCAGTTCCGCTTTACTAGTAAAATAGGACCCAGTCACCAATGCTTGGGGTGAAAGTCCTCTAAAATGGGCAACATGTTGATAAACGATTGACTAAACTTGACTTCATCTCCATGTTGTGTCACGATTAGCCATGGTGCATAAATATGTGACGTTAACCACCAACAAACAAACAAACAAACAAACACTGTCTACAGGTCATATTTATGAAAGGATTTCATTGTAACTTGGTAGGTTGACTCCAAATAATGTCTAGATGAGAACGTCCCATTTTGGCCGTGATCATTCAGCCTTGATGGGTGCCCGAGCCCAAAAACCTTTAGCATAGGCAAAAGGTTATATTTATAGAAGGATTTCATTGTAACATTGTTAGGTTGACTCCATATAATGCCTAGATGATGACATCCCCTTTTGGTCATGATTGGTCAACTGTGATGGCTACAGGTGCCCGAAGCCCGAAAACCTTGAGCACAGTCTACAGGTCATATTTATGAAGGAATTTCATTGTAACTTCGCAGGATCACTCCAGATGAGATTGTCCCCTTTGGTTGCGATCATTCAACCATGATGGCTGCCCGAACCCGAAGCCCGAAAACCTTTAGCACAGTCTACGGGACATATTTATGAAGGGATTTCATTGTAACTTGGTAGGTTGACTTCATATAATGTCTAGATGAGAACGTCCCCTTTTGGGCACGATTGGGCAACTGTTACGGCTTCAGGGGCCCAAAGCCCGAAAATCTTTAGAACAGTCTACAGGTCATAATTATGAAGGGATTTTATTGTAGCTTGGTAGGATGACTCCAAATAGTGTCCAGATGAGAACGTCCCCTTTTGGTCACGATCATTCAGCCATGATGGCTGCCCTAGCCCAAAATCCAAAAACCTTTAGCACAGTCTACAGGTCGTATTTATTGAGGGATTTCATTGTAACTTGTTAGGCTGGCTCCATATAATGCCTAGATGATGACATCCCCTTTTGGTCGTGGTTGGTCAACTGTGATGGCTACAGGTGCCTGAAGCCTGAAAATCTTGAGCACAGTCTACAGGTCATATTTATGAAGGGATTTCATTGCAACTTCGCAGGATCACTCCAGACGAGATTCTCCCCTTTGGTTGCGATCATTCAACCATGATGGCTGCCCGAACCCGAAGCCCGATCACTCCAGATGATGTCCAGATGAAAATGTTCCCTTTTGGTTGCGATCATTCAACTATGATGGCTGCCCAAGCCTAAAGCCCAAAAACCTTTAGCACAGTCTTCAGATCATATTTATGAAGGGATTTCATTGTAACTTGGCAGGTTGACTTCATATAATGTCTAGATGAGAACAGCCCCTTTTGGACACCATTAGGCAACTGTGTTGCCTACAGGGGCCCAAAGCCCGAAAATCTTTAGCACAGTCTACAGGTGATATTTATGAAGGGATTTCATTGTACCTTGGTAGGATGACTCTAAATAATGTCTAGATGAGAACGTCCCCTTTTGGTCGCGACCATTCAGCCTTGATGGCTGCCCGAACCCAAAACCCCAAAACCTTTAGCATAGTCTATTGGTCATATTTATGGAAGTACTTCATTGTAACCTGTAAGTTTGACTCCATATTATGCCTAGATGATGACATCCCCTTTTGGTCGTGATTGGTCAACTGTGACGGCTTCAGGGGCCCGAAGCCCAAAAACCTTGAGCACAGTCTACAGGTCATATTTATGAAGGGATTTCATTGTAACTTTGGAGGATCATTCAACCATGATGGCTGCCAGAGCCCAAAGCCCAAAAACCTTTAGCACAGTCTACAGGTCATATTTATTAAGGGATTTCATTGTAACTTGGTAGGTTGACTTCATATAATGTCTAGATGAGAACGTCCCCTTTGGACGCAACTGGGAAACTGACGGCTACAGGGGCCCGAAGCCCGAAAACCTTTAGCACGAAAACCTTTAGCACAGCCTACAGGCCATATTTATGAAGGGATTTTAATGTAACTTGATAGGATGACTCATTTTGGAATAATTTTACTGTAACTTGGTAACTTTTGTTGATATACGTTAACTGTGAGGGCCACATATATTAACTGTGGGGTCATATTAACCTACCCCTCAGATCTTTAGTACAGTGTACACCTCATATTATTTTTATCTTAAACATAGCATACAGGGAACAGAAATGAACATATTCCCAATTATCACAATTCTTGTCTTATTTCACAATCCTTTCATAAACATTGAACATTATCCTTTTCATCAAACACAACACACAAGTTAAGTTACAGTGTCATTGACACTTTCATTTAACTCGCCTGACTGCAAGTCAATGGGAGCTATTGCCATCACTTTTGTCCAGTGTCCCTCATCTGTTAACTTTTGCAAACTTGACTTCTTCTCCACAATCACCAGGCCAAATTCAAACATATATTGCACAATCTATGGAGTATACCCTTTCTATTTTGTTCAAATGATGCAGCTGCCATATTCAGGCTCTGGTTAATGCCTCAAAAGCTTAAAAATCTTCTCACGAACCACTGGAGGGAATGCCATGATATTTGGTATGGAACATCCTTTGGTGTTTAAGATTAAAGTTTGTTCAAATGAAGTTGGTAGGCCAATATTTGGGCTCTCTGTGGGGCATCTCCATCTTGGGCTCCACCCAAATTTCTATTTCAAGAACCGGTGACCCAATTTCAACCAAATTTGCCATGTAGTACAAGTGGGTCCCAAGTGATTGATGCCCAAAAAAAGTTTTTTTCAAATTAATCCTTTTAAGGCCACACAAAGTAGATCTGTTTCTCAGGCCATTATTTGTAAAATTGCATGCGGGCGAGCGTTTTTTTATTTTTAGCTCAACTTTGGCGAAGCCAAATTTGAGCTTTTGTCATGGTCCATCTGGCCGTCTGGCCGTCTGTCCGTACGTCAACAATTGGATACGGCTCGGGTAGAGGCCGTATTTATGAACCGATCTCTACGAAACTTCTTGGGTACCTTTGTTATGACCGTGGGACGAGAACGAGTGTTTTGTGGGGTCTGGCCTGAAATTCAAGATGGCTGCCAGCCGCCATTTTGTACCGACGATGCAGAAATCTGTTTTTTGCACAGAACTTCCATATGAAAGCGCTGATTTGAATAATTTTTTGTATGAATGTTTAGTACCATGGGATACATCACATATAATACAGGTTTTTTTCTCGTGCAGAAATTATGCAAATTAGATGAACTTTGATTCTTTCAGTGCTACTTACACACAGTAAGTACACATGTCAATACGGCTCGGGCTAGAGTCTGTATTTATGAACTGATCTTCACGAAACGTCTTGGGTACCTTTGTTATCACCTTGGGATGAGAACGAGTGTTTCTGGGTGTGGTCCAAAATTCAAGATGGCTGCCAGTGGCCATTTTGTACCGAAATTAGGTCTAATCAGTTTTTAGCTCAACTTTGACGAAGTCAAATTTGAGCTATTGTCATGGCCCATCGTCCGTCTGTCCGTACGTCAACAATTGGCTATGGCTCGGGCTAGAGGTCGTATTTATGAACCGATCTTTACGAAACTTCTTGTGTACCTTTGTTATGACCCTGGGACGGGAACGAGTGTTTTTAGATGTGGTCCGAAATTCAAGATGGCTGCCAGCGGCCATTTTGTACCGATGATGCAAAAATCAGTTTTTTGTACAGAACTTCTGTATGAAAGTTCTGATTTGAATAAAGTTTTGTATAAATGTTTAGTACCATGGGATACATCACATATAATACGGGTTTTTTTCTCGTGCGTAAATTATGCAAATTAGACTGACTTTGATTTATTTAGTGTTACTTTCAGAGCTGGAAGTGCCAAGCTCCACTTTGATGTTTTTGGTGTTGTTACTTTCAGCACTGTAAGTGCAAATGCTAATACGGCTCGGGCTAGAGGCCGTATTTATGAACCGATCTTTACGAAATTTCTTGGGTACCTTTGGTATCTCCGTGGGACGAGAACGAGTGTTTTGAGGTCCGGTCCGAAATTCAAGATGGCCGATGGCAGCCATTTTGTACAAAATTAGGTGCAATCAGATTTTTGCACAGAACTTCCATATGAAAGTGCTGATTTGAATAATTTTTTGTGTGAATGTTTAGTACCATGGGATACATCACATATAATACGGGGTTTTTTCTCGTGCAGAAATTATGCAAATTAGATGAACTTTGATTTTTTCAATGCGACTTACACACAGTAAGTACACATGTCAATATGGCTCGGGCTAGAGTCTGTATTTATGAACTCATCTTCACGAAATGTCTTGGGTACCTTTGTTATCACCTTGGGACGAGAACGAGTGTTTCTGGTTACGGTCTAAAATTCAAGATGGCTGCCAGTGGCCATTTTGTACCGAAATTAGGTCTAATCAGTTTTTTGTACACAACTTCTATACAGCTCAGACTAGAGGCCATATTTATGAACCAATCTTTACGAAACTTCTTGGGTACCTTTGTTATCACCGTGGGATGAGAGTGAGTGTTTTTGGGTGTGGTCCGAAATTCAAGATGGCCACCAGCAGCCATTTTGTACCAAAATTAGTACAATCAGTCTTTTGTACAGAACTTCTGTATGAAAGTTCTGATTTGAATAAATTTTTGTATGAATGTTTAGTAAAATGGAATACATCACATATTGTAAGGGTTTTTTTTTTCATGCAGAAATTATGCAAATTAGATGAACTTTGATTTATTCAGTGCTACTTACACAATGTGAGCACACATGTCAATACGGCTCAGGGTAGAGGCTGTATTTATGAACCGATTTTCACAAAACTTCTTGGGTACCTTTGTTATCACCTTGGGACGAGAATGAGTGTTTCTGGGTACTGTCCAAAATTCAAGATGGCTACCAGTGGCCATTTTGTACCAAAATTAGGTCCAATCACTTTTTTGTCACAAGTTCTATACAGCTCGTATTTATGAATTGATCTTCACAAAACTTCTTGGGTACCTTTGTTTTCACCTTGGGACAGGAACAAGTGTGTTTTGGGATGCCTTTGTTATCACTGTGCTATGAGAACAACTATTTTGGGGTTCAGTCAGACCCACTCTGGGACTCAAAGTTTTCTTTTCTAGTTTAGCATCTGTCTGTTACCCACCTTTACAATACTTTACCTTTTCCATTTGTTACAGGCAACGGTCAGTATTTATGTACAGACCGTTACAATACTTTATATGTACCTTTGTTATCAGGTCATTACCTAGATGTTTGTCATTGCTGTGTCACATACTACACATGCATGTCTTTGTCTTGACAAGTTGAGCTACAGTGTCATTGACACTTTCATTTGTACACAACTTCTATACGGCTCAGGCTAGAGGCCGTATTTATGAACTGATCTTTACGAAACTTCTTGGGTACCTTTGTTATCACCGTGGGATGAGAACGAGTGTTTTTGGGTGTGGTCCAAAATTCAAGATGGGCACCAGCAGCCATTTTGTACCAAAATTAGTGCAATCAGTCTTTTGTACAGAACTTCTGTATGAAAGTTCTGATTTGAATAAATTTTTGTATGAATGTTTAGTAACATGGAATACATCACATATAGTACAGGTTTTTTTCTCATGCAGAAATTATGCAAATTAGATGAACTTTGATTTATTCAGTGCTACTTATACACTGTAAGTGCACATGTCAATACGGCTCGGGCTAGAGGCTGTATTTATGAACCGATCTTCACAAAACTTCTTGGGTCCTTTTGTTATCACCTTGGGACGAGAACGAGTGTTTCTGGGTGCGGTCCAAAATTCAAGATGGCTGCCAGTGGCCATTTTTTACCGAAATTAGGTCCAATCAGTTTTTTGTCACAACTTCTACACAGCTCATATTTGTGAACTGATCTTCACGAAACTTCTTGGGTACATTTGTTTTCACCTTGGGACAGAAATGAGTGTGTTTTGGGGTGCCTTTGTTATCACTGCGCTATGAGAACAAATATTTTGGGGTTCAGTCAGACCCACTCTGGGACTCAAAGATTTTTTTCTAGTTTAGCATCTGATTGTCACCCACCTTTACAATACTTTACCTATACATTTGTTACAGGCAACGGTCAGTATTTATGTACAGACCGTTACAATACTTTATATGTACCTTTATTATCAGGCCATTACCTAGATGTTTGTCATTGCTGTGTCACATACTACACATGTACATGTCTTTGTCCTTACAAGTTGAGCTACAGTGTCATTGACACTTTCATTTTTTTATTTCTGTAATTATTTCTTTGCCATCAAAAGTTCATGTTCTTGGTTTATGTTTTCGGCCTCATAATCAATGGAATTGCATGGGTGGTGGTGTATTTCGTCCCTTGAGAGTGCAAGAAGGCTTTGCAGTGCTAAAGCATTGCAAAGCCTTCTTGCACTCAAGGGACAAATTTATGAATTTTTTAAACTTTGGTAAAATATCAGACATAAACCATTTAATTTTTATTTTTTTTTAAGTTTACATTGGTTATAAAAAGAGAGCATGTGGCAGCCAAAAGGACCATGCGGGAGGGCCTGAGAAACAGATTTTTAATTTTTTTAGGCCTAACCGAGGAAAATTGATCTGATTCCTGTATGAATATCTTTAATTTAACCCTCTCAAGACTTAAAAGTGTTTTCCAAATATTTTATTTTATGTTGAACCCTTTCAATTCTGTGCATATGTTTTTCTGGTTTTTTGGAAACATTTTTTCTGATCCTGTTTGTAATTTAACCCTCTCAAGACTTCGGTGTGGGTTTCAAAGATTTTATTGATGCCTTGATCAAACCTTTTCAATACTTGGCACATATGTTTTTTCTGGTTTAAAAATATTTTACCCCCCAAAAAAACCCTCCATAAATTCTCTTTCTATTTTGTTTATTTTTGATGCTTTAACCATTTTCACACATACTTGAATTTACTGGTTGCAGTAAAATTCTGTTTTTCTAGTTTGAAATTTTTCTTATTCTTTAACCCTTTACCCAGCGTAATGGCCAAAACTGGCCAGCGCTATTCACAAAAATCACCAATTTATTTTCATTATTTTTTTCATTTTTTGTCTCTAAAACAGGTTATGACCCCTCTATGGAACAAGCTCACCGAGCTTGCTCCAGTGAGGGATCACAACCTATGTTTTGGAGACAAAACATGAAAACAATTAGTTATTCAAGAATTTTGTTTGCAACTGTCTTCTCTTTTTCATGTTAGGTAAAGGGTTAAAACCACTGGTCCAAATTTCATTTATGGCACAGACCATCTTTGGAGTAAACTTTTTCTCCTTTGTTCAAATGAAACTGTTGCCATCTTCAGGCTGGTGAAATTTACTCTTCTGATGTTTTCCTCCAACATTACTATATCCCTTAGACTGGGGGGTTAATGCTCCATAAGCCACTTGCAATAATGGTTAGATTTCTTGTTTGTAACTTACTTTAGTTAAGCAGATTCACTTTTTTTTTCAAAGAAACTCTGTAAGTCAAAATTTTGGCTCCCAAATTTGGGCTACACTCTCTATTTTCAGATCCAATGCGCAGATGTGAACCAAATTTGTCATGTAGTATACAACAGGATCATAAGTATTTCATTTATGCCAGAATTTTTTAGCTGCGCCTAGCAGGTCTATAAGTGGCAATGTCGGTCTGTCTGTCGGTCGGTCTGTCGGTCTGTCTGTGAGTTTCAAAACTCAATAACTTTTGAAATACTTGATGGAATGACTTTATATTTGGCATGTAAGTGTATCTTATTGATGTCTAGCCACTGTCCAATGCATGTGTTGTTCCAAATATTTTTCTTGGAGTTATGGCCCTTGATGAACTTAGAATTTTGTGATCAACGTGTTTCTAAAAGAATAACTTTCAAACTACCTTGTGGAATGACTTCATATTGGATATGCAAGTGTATCTCATTCATGTCTAGCCCATGTCCGATGCAAATGTTGTTCCAAATATTTTTCTTGTTTTTTTTTCACCATCACCTGTAAATTGCTCCTGAGAATATTTTTTGGACTTGCAGATTTCACCACCTGTTGCAGCTACGGCGTCGATGTCGCAATTTTCTTTTTTTTTTTTTGGTGGGGGTAGAGAGAACCACAGTAGTTGAAAACATAACAAAAATTTTGTTTGGTTGTTGTTTTTTAATATTTCACAGAACAGAGCTTGCTGGGACACTTTCCAAGGACCAGCAGAAATGAATGGCCAAAAAAGTTACTTTTGGTTGTGTCATAGCAAATCAAAAAATT
Source organism: Pictodentalium vernedei (assembly GCA_031216915.1). NCBI lineage: Eukaryota > Metazoa > Mollusca > Scaphopoda > Dentaliida > Dentaliidae > Pictodentalium > Pictodentalium vernedei. Next base: position 253,980,073 of record CM062291.1, on the reverse strand, counting down.
GCTCTTGCTGCTGATCACTTACTGATACACGACATGAGCCAGGTGAGCGTGTTAGGCTCACTTCTGCCTCTGGTTAGTTACATGCTTGATAACAACTCGGAGCAAAAATAACATTTTAAAAAATAGTCAGTTTTTCGAAGCCACTGTTTCCCATAATTCCTCTGGTAATTTACCCCTATGCATCAGACTGCAGCTCTGCTCTGTGATAAAAACTCCAAATTCTCTTGTCCAAGAATTAGCCTAATGTAATCAGATATCTGATTCTAAAAATATATCTCCAATTTACATGCCATTAGTTTCAATATATACCCTATTTTACCCTTGTGCAATAGTGCAAAACTGTAGAGCAGAACCTAGGCTTATTTCCCAAGTGTTATTGCCTATTTTTACTTACATTATTGAACAAGTCTATCAGGCCAGAAAATAAGCAGACTGTCATCTGCAAAATGAAGGCCCCAGAGGGTGAATTTAATGATGCTACCCTGCACAGCAGGGTAGCATCACTAAATTTACCCTCTGTGAACCTCAATAAAGGCTCCATTTGAATCGGGGTCTCAAAACTAAACCGAAAGAAGTACCCAGAGGATAAATTGGCCCACTGTATGGGATAGCATCATCAAATTCACCCTCTGGGAACCTCATTCTGCAAATGTCGGACCGCTTATTATTTTCAGGCCTGAGTCTATTATGATTCTGTATTAGCAACTTGTCTCAAAATTTTAATCTGATTGGTTTGATATTTTGTGTACTCAACAACCATGATTAGAATATACATGCATTGTTGTTGCCATTTGCAGATTTGTGGACTGAGGGGTGGCACAAGGTGGCAGGGGTATCGTCTTTTGTCACCCCAAGATGACACTTTCTCTAGTTTTTCTTTATTTATTTGTGAAACAAGGTGTGTTTTCTCATGTTAAAAATTTAGTCTTGTTAATTAAACACATCTGAAAATTAAAAGATAAGAATGACAGATATTAATAACCCCCTCTTGTGGAAACCCCAGGAAGTGGAGCAGTGCTTGTGTGATGTGGTAAAAAGTTTTGCTTTACTGCTAAAATGGTACCTGGTATCCAGTGCCTGGGGTAGAAGTCCTCTAAAGTGGAGATGGGCAGTGTTGAATTTTGAGTTCAGTTTCAGTATTTTTAAGGGGGTATACTTCGGTATTGGTTCAATATTAGGAATCTGACTTGACTGAGATTTGCTGAGAGTACCAAAGGGGAATTTACATCAGGAATAAATTATTCTTGTATCATTCTACCACAGTGCCACTAATGCCACTGCCAATGAACTCAACAGTGGCATTCTTTTTCAAAAACAAATATCTACAGTAATTTTGTGACTTGTTCTAAACACGCTTTAACCTTTAAAGCCCTATTTCAGACGTATGCAATCTCAGAGCATGTGCCCTGACCATATCACTTTCAAAAGGTCCTGCTGGCAATAGACAAAGCACCTGGGCAGTGATTCCTAGACAAGTTTTAGCTGCCTTTTAAGGAAGCCAAAGACTTGGCTAGAAATCACTGCTGAGCAGCTGGGCATACACAGATTGTAGTCTCATGAGAATTCAGGACAATTGTCAAGGCCCCAGAGGGTTAGCAAAACTGAAATGAAAATCTGCCACTTCTTTCATCAAAATGAACACTCCAACTGCTATCAAGCCTCAACAGGACCTTACAAGTAGTGAATGTAGGAAACTTTTAAAATTCAGACAGTTTCGGTATTCAATGATTGGTTCAGTTTGGTTATTCGGTTTGCCCATGATATCTATATCAGTTCAGATGTTCAGTACATTGCCCATTTCTACTCTAAAGTAGGCAGCATAGTTATAAATGATTGACAAAACTTGACATCATATCTTTGTTGCAGCCATGATACAGCTATATATGCTGTCTGCGACCTTAACCCTTTACCCAATGCAGACAATAACAAAATTTATTATTTTAAATATATATTTTTTTCAATTTTTTCCAAAAATTTCAACAAAACCATAGCATGTGAAGCCTCGCTGGAATAAGCTCATTCCAACGAGGGGGTCACATGATATGGTTTGTTGAAATTATTTGAAAAATAATATTTTTTCAACTGCTGAATTGGGGGCGCGGTGGCTCAGTAGGTAGAGGTGCAGGCTGCAAGCCGAGAGGTCCTCGGTTCGAATCCCACCTATGGCAACCGCGTTGTGTCCTTGGGCAAGGCACTTCACCCCCATTGCCCATGTGTGGGCACGATGACGCTGTGTACTAAGGCGTACTGCACGCCGCTGGTGCGCATGTCTTCAACCAATCTAACCCTGCCTGTGCTGCAGTGCAGAGTTACGATGTTGTGGAGCTGGCAGCTGCTCGTCGTTGCTCGGTGGTTCTCTCCGGGTACTCCGGCTTCCTCCACCCGTAAAACTGTCACGGTCATGATTAGCCATTGTGCATAAATATGTGACCTAAAACATCAATAAATAAATAAATAAATAACTGTTGAATTTGCATATTATGTAGGCGGATGTGGCCGATTCATTGGGTAAAGGGTTAAAGAGAAATAAAAAGAAATCAATAAAACAAGTCACTTCAAGTTAGGAATTTTATTCATTTTATAATGGTTTACATGGAATTATAACAAAAGCAAAATGAGAGTTAAAACATTGAAAACAATATATTGAATCAAAATCACTCACCTCTCAACTTATCATTCCCGGCAATTAATTTGTGGTGAGTGATTTTTCACTCGTCTCAATTTTACTCCCATCCATCACTGCATGCTTTCCAGATAAGACTATTACATGATGCAGATGAAATGAGTAAGATGTGATTTCATGATAATCAAAATATTTGTTTCAAGGGTTGGTTTTTGGAAGTGATCAAATATCCAATATTCACCTTCAGTTGATATGAAAGTAAGAGTGGTATTTGATGACAAATCACATGTTAGTCCCCTCAAAGTAGATCTTCTGTTTCTCAGGCCATTTTTTTTTTTGTAAAATTGCATGCGGGCAGACTGTTTTTTATTTTTGTAATTATTTCTTTGCCATCAAAATTTCATGTTCTTGGTTTGTTTTATGTTTTAGGCCTCATAATCTACAGAATAGCATGAGTGGTAGTGTATTTCGTCCCTTACTACAAGAAGGCTTTGCAATGCTAAAGCATTTCAAAGCCTTGTTGCACTCAAGGAACAAATTTATCAGTTTTATTAACTTGGGTAGAATATCAGACATAAAACATTAAATTTTTATTTTTTAACGTTTACACTGGTTATAAAAAGAGAGCATGTTGCAACCAAAATGACCATGTGGGAGGGCCTGAGATACAGATTCTTAACTTTCTTGGGCCTTAATTATGTGCACTGGAAGTGGGTAGAAAAAGTCACCAACTATAGAAAAATAAGTTGAGTGTCTAAGTCCAAGTTTATAAAAATACTTCTTTTTGATGGAGTTCTGATTCAAATGAATTGTTGTAATTCGAAAATAATCTTTAAAAATCTGATTTATTCAATTAGCATCTCCATGGGAACCCCGGGAAATGAAGCATTGCTTGTTTACTATGGTAAACAGGCTCCGTTTTACTGGTAAAATAGGACCCACTCATGTATGCTTGGGGTGGAAGTCCTCTAAAATGGGCAATATGGGTTTGGGTATGACCTCAACTTGACTTGATCACCATGTGGCAGACTGATGGTCATAATTCTGTGCAGAAATATATGACCTCAAACACAAATAATTAAATTCAATTAACAGGGTTGTATTGTACTAAGGAAAGGTTCCAGAATTCAGTTCAGCCTGAACAACAACTCTTAACATACACAGAGGACCATGAATGCAAAAGCTTTCACACCATTTAACCCTCTGTATACTCATTTCGAAATATCAAAAATTTAAAGCAGCAATTTTTTTCCCAAAAGACAACTTGAAATTTAAATCAATATTGTTTGACAGACTGCATTGGATAAATTTGTAGTAACATAATCTGAAAAAAATTACTGCTTGATGTTTTGACAGTGTGCAGAGAGTTAATATATCGGCAGCATGATTTTGAGATGAAAAATATCTTTCCTCACTCAAGCTTTTGATATGTTCATTTGTGCAAGCATGTGTTTACCATGCACAGTCAACTTAAGTCTACACAGCTAACTTGCTCTCCCTTTGTCGAAATTAACCCTTTACCTAACCTGAAAATCACCTAATTCCTAGCACTCTGGAAGTATTTCAAAATTTTTTATCATTTGCTCCATCTTAGCCATGCTGCATAAAAAAAATTAAATTATATCTTGTTTGACAGAGCTCAATGAGCTCTGTCAAACAAGATATAATTTTTATACACCTGTTCTAAAACAATGCTCGTATTATGTTATAGCATTGGCGTCCGTCTGTCCAGAATTGTTTTCCAGACTTTTTTTTCGTTATGGATTGACATATTGAGAACATTTCTTATATATAGCTTTGTTATGGATACTTGCAGATCAAGTTTGAATTTTGTTCCACTCAGTTGATTTTTGATGGAGTAACTGCCTTTGAACTTAGAGAAAATTGAGAAAATTTTGGTTACACAGCGTTGTTATGGATACTTACAGATCAAGTTCGAATTTCGTTCTGCTCAGTTGTCTTTTGGTGGAGTTACTGCCCTTGAACTTAGTTATCGTTTTCCTGACTTTTTTCATCATGGATTGACATATTGAGAACATTTTTATATATAGCTTTGTTATGGATACTTGCAGATCAAGTTTGAATTTTGTTCCACTCAGTTGATTTTTGATGGAGTAACTGCCTTTGAACTTAGAATTTTTTTCATTTTCCAGATTTTTTTTTCATTTTCCAGACTTTTTTTTGGTTATAGTTGGACATATTGAGAAAATTTTTGGTACATAGCTTTGTTGTGGATACTTACAGATCATGTTCGAATTTCATTCCACTTGGTTGATTTTTGGTGGGGTTACTGCTCTTGAACTTAGAATTTTTACCATTTTCCAGACTTTTTTATATGCCCGCATAACGTTTTATAATTTCTGGAAGTACGAGCGTATTATGCACCGTCGAACGGCGTCCTCTGGGTAGATTCTCAGTTGCATTGTGGGAAAAATTCGCTCCAGAAAAACAGTGCAGTGGGTTGACAGAGTATTCTCTAGTATATTTACAGGACTCACTCCGATTTAGTGACACAGTAAAACTACATAATGCCCAACACATCATGTGACATGTCGGTTCAGGCACTAATGAAACAAGTTTCCATTAGTGCACACAGCCTAACAAGTTTCCATTAGTGCACACAGCCTAACGCATCTCATAACTGATAAGACTCCTATTATCAATTGCTCTTCTCTTCAGGCCAAAATTATGAACAGCAGCAATAGAAAGGGTAGGGTTCATTAATCTATGAAGTCTGTAAGACTCAACATCACTAAAGGTAGGTGTGAGGTGATGTAAAATCTTTCAGAGACTAGGGTTCTTGTTAACTCTGCCCAACAAGTGTCAGCCTGGCTTTTCTGGTAATGATGTTGTCTGTCATCCATCTGTCGTCAACATTTTGTTTGTCCAGGGCCATAATTTCGTACCCACTAATTATTTTTGACAAAACTTTATAACAATATATATTAACAAAAGACAGTGGGTCGTAAATAATAATATGGTATGTGCCCTCAAGGTCAAGGTCACAGCTCCTAGGTTAAAGTGACAGAAAAACGTTGACATTTCACTGTCACTTTTGTCCTTTCCATATAACTTGGTATGATTGACAGACAGATCTTATTTATACTTGGTACAATTCATTCTCATGTCTCAAAGGTGTGTTGAGAATTTGATCCAAGGTAATTTTGATAAGATCAAGGTCAGTAAAACTTTGATATTGTTATGCAGACCTCTGATCTATATAATTGAATCTTTGTGACAGATCTTGTCCCGTACATAGCTGCCCCTACAAGCAGTGACCCTGAAAGGAGCCATATAGGCTGAGCGGCCTCTTGTTAATCTGAGTCTTATGAAATGCTGTTTGCACTTTAGAAATTATCAATTCTCTCTATGCAGTTGTAAATTTAACAAACTCATCAAGATCAATAGAGTTTAGTCTTCCTTCTAGACATTCTATATTGGGTGAGTAACAGATCAAAAGAGAGTAAGGTATAATAGAAATAACATGACTTTGTCTGACATTAACTCCAGCTCAGGCCACTGATAAGACCTTGGGCTGTTCATCAATAAGACCTTTGTCTGCTCATCATTTCTGTTGGCGCTGCTAATGAACTGCGATATCCGTAACCCTTTGGACCCTGGTGGTATCTTCCATGTCAGTTCAATGGCAGCAAATGCAGAGTCCATATTATCTATCCCACATATTCACTTAGAAGCCATCATACCTAATGAAATTATGATGTATCATGTTCCTGGTCCAGATAAACAGCCTCTCATGTTCAAAGGGTTAAAAATCATGTTATTGTTATATTAATGACTGCAGCTGTTGATTCAGGATGAAGAAAAAGTAATTGGTAAGATATATTCATTACACAGGTTTTTAGCCACCTAATATGATAAATGTACTGTGGTACTGCTGAGGAGTGGAGCAGTGCTTGTGTACTGCAGCACACAACAAATTGTGCTTTACTTGTAAAATAGGACCCAGAACCAATGCCTAGGTAGGAGTCTTATTAAGTGGGCAGCATAGGTATAAATGGTTGGCAAAACTTTACTTCATCCCCATGTTGTGGTCATGAGTAACTAAAGATACTGAAAGTGACCTTAAACTCCAATAAAGAAATGAATAATATGATTATTTATTTATTTATTTATTGGAGTTTAAGGTCACATATTTATGCACAATGGCTAATCATGACCGCGACAGGTTTAGGGGTGGAGGAAGCTGGAGTACCCAGAGAGAACCACCGAGCAATGGTGAGCAACTGTCAGCTCCCCAACATACTAAGTCCACGCACGCGCAGGGTTAGCATTGGTTGAAGACAAGTGCACCATCGACGTGCAGTACGTCTTGGTACACAATGCCACCGTGCCCCCACGCAGGCAATGGGGATGAAGTGTCCTGCCCAAGGACACAACGCGGTTGCCGCAGGTGGGATTCGAACCGAGGACCTCTTGGCTTGCAGCCTGCACATCTACCTACTGAGCCACCACACTCCCATGAATAATATGATAAAAAGTATCAGTAAATTCCATATCATGTGAGAGCAAAATACAGAATTTAATGGCACCACTGATATTATCCATATTTATCTTCCAGTAAATATGTATTGAGGCTGTAATTACATGAATACAGCTTGTATCATTGGCCTGTGATACACAATCTGTATCTTGCAACTGCATTAGACAAGAGCATGCTTGGTTACGATTTGTATACATTACTATTTATTGGACATTCCAAGTTTTCGAAACAAAAATACCCCACTTCTCAAAAGTATATTTATTAAATTACGGAACCACATTATTTTGTAATTTAGTATCTGAATCACTAGAAGCATTCAAGCTGGAATAACATCTAGTTACTCTTGTGTCCCTAATAAACATACATGTATGTTTATTGATTTTTTCCACCCTGTATGTACCTTATTTGGGCCTGTATGTTTATAAAAATTGCCCTTCCAACACGGAGGACAGCTTGAAATTAGTAAATCTTCACTAGATTGTGTGATAGTCTTTTGTTTAGCACAGTGTATTCATTGTTGTAATAATGATGCCTATTAGTTTTCTTTAACACTTTGAACCCGAAAGACCGGTCTTTTCCGGTCCAGGATCGTGATATAACCTGACTTCATTAAGTACATGTAAATAGTGTTGCTTGGTGAATTTGTAGTGAATCAATCAAGATTTGCAATGTGCAGCCCCAAGGCTGCACGTTAAAAGTATTGATTGGTCATCCCCAAAGTAACGAATATAGACTTTTCCACTTCATGATACTGAACTGGTGGGGAAGATTCCACCAGGGTTCAAAGGACTAATAAAACTAACTGCAGTACTGGAAAATAAGTTGGCTTTTAGATAAAATTAACTAGCATTACTCCTCCCACCCCCTCAGTGGATATCCACACTGTACTATTATTTGGGTCTATACTTTTATTCCCACCTGTACTTTTATTTGGATCACAGGAGTATCATGTTAAAGCAGTCTTTTTGAAATGTTGAACAGATATGCTTTCAACAAGTTTATCTGAGGATCGTAAAAGTTCAAGGCAGCCGGATACAGTTTCTTCCGAAGAGAAAAGCATTTTTATGAGTGTGAAAATGAAATCTGAAATTAAAATACTAGTTAACTCATTATTCAATGCACATGATATCACAGTATTTTAATTATTTTTTTGTAAAACTTTCAACACAACCATATCATGTGTCACCTTATTAGAATGAGCTCATCAAGCATCAAACAATAGTGCTCAGTGACAACCGTTGAGCCAAATGTTATCACAGTTTAAAATACTAATACAATCCTGCTGTCAAGACTTCTTAACTTGTTCAGTGCTAGAAGCCACTCTCAGGACTTTCAAAAAAATGAGGATACCAGAGCAAAAGCCAACAATTTCCTGTGGGCACTCTCCAATAATTTGTAATAAAATAAGTTTTGAATAAGTTCAGACCACCGAAAATAATCTAGCCCTCAACCAGATAATAACTAATAATAACTAATAAAACAAATAATCACTAATGTGAAAAATTTCTTATATGTACTGTCTGATGTTGACTTCTCATTTTGAAAAACATTGAAGAAACTGAATTCCCAGTGATGTTTGAACATCAGGATAATTAAAGTCTGAAAGGGTTAAATGACTTGGAGTCTATTTCATTTGCACTGCCCAGAGCATGTGCTTGCTGCACTAACTCTAGATTGTGCATGTGACAAGTGCAGGTAACTCCATTTTGTATTTCCAGAGTTATGCCCCCTGAAACATTACAATATTGTGTCGCCTACTCCTTCAACATTTTACATGCTACATTGTTCAAACTTTGCACACATGTTGATCAGTAATTGCCGATGTGCATGTGGCAAGAGCAGGTAACTCTGTTTTGTATTTCCAGAGTTATGCCCCCTTTCAGTACTTAAAACAATACAGTATCGTGTCACCTCCTCCTTCAACATTTTACATGCTATATTGCTCAAACTTTGCACACATGTTGATCACCAATTGCCATTGTGCATGTGACAAGAGCAGATAACTCTGTTTTGTATTTCCAGAGTTATGCCCCATTTTAGGCTTTTAGTACTTAAAACATTACAGTATTGTGTCGCCCACTTCAACATTTTACAGGCTATATTGTTCAAACTTTGCACACATGGTGATCACCACGAGCATATGTTGCCCTGCTAGGCGGTGCTTTTGTTCACTTTACATCTGAGAATGACTACCCATGTTATCAATAAAATCAAACACATAACAGACTCAATAAGTAATACATATAGAAACCAAATCCCTGAATATTCTTCCATTAGAAAACCAATTATGACTGGATTGATAGCTGAACCCACACACACCATGGCAATAAAATACCCAGCCACTTTGCCACTTATATTGAAACATTGAGTCTCTGTCAATATGAATACAGATGGACAATACATAGACATCGAGGCCCCACATACTGCAGTGAATATCCAAATCATGATATCATTGTTTAAATATGAAGCGACTGTGAGACCTGTTATGCCAACAATTAACAGTGTACATAAAACAAAAAGAATCTGAGAAGGTTTCACTTTCTTCAATACAAATATGCCTGCAAACAAGCAACAAGCATCAGTTATTTTAAAAACTGATGCCAACTTTGTTCCATTGGATTTTGACCAGCCATGTATATCTACTACATACAGCACTATAAAGTAACTGAAAGTGTCCTCAACTCCCTGATAAAATAAAATTAGAAGCCCGATCACAATAAGTAAAGTCACTTTTAATGATTTCTTCATTGTTGTTGAAGTGTTTTCATTTTCGCTTGATGATGAGGTTGATGAGCCCTTGAAGAAATATAGTAAAAATGGTATCCCACAAAGTATGAACAAAATACCTGACAGAAGATAGGCATATTGAACATTTGATTCTCCATGCTTTAAGCTGGCTGTATAAGAGGCATTAGCAGAACAGTTCATAGAGAGATTACCTTTTAAAACCTCCTGGCTGGAATTAAGATTCATCAAGTATTCAGATATGTTGTATCTTGAATTATTATCTGCATGTCCCAGTTTCCTGGTCTTATTGAGGTTAATGTTTAACAAACTGTCACACAAATGTGTTGATAGAATCTCAGTCTTCTTGGCAAGAAATGGATCAGTAACTAGTGGCGATATACATCCTCCTACAGCATATGTAAAATAGTAGACTTCGTAAAATGGTCCAGCTTTCTTATTCCAAAGTCTTGTTATTTCTGCAGTAATTTCTGGAAATAAAATAAAATTAGTTTTATTTCTACTACAAAATGCCTTGTAGTAGTGTAAACTTCACTGCTGGGCTAAAAGTGGCATTCAACCATGCTTCAGATCTTTACGAAACGCAGCACTGGTTTGTCACGAAAATCTTTTAGAAAGAATCTATATCCCCAAAATAAACACAATGCTGGCTGAGAGTGATTGTGAGATCATACAGTAGCTCCTGGGCTCGGATGGAAGTCTGTAAGTGCTGGCTACACCCTGTGTTGATCATACCTCTTCAAGCCTGGAAATCAGCAGACTGTTGGTTGCGTAATGGGGTCCCCAGAGGGTGAATTTGGTGATGTTACAGCAGGGCAGCATTATTAAATTTACCCTTTGTGAACCTCAATCTGAATCAGGGCCTCAGGCCTAAACAGAAAAAATGCACCCAGAGGATAAATTGAAGAGTGGGGGGGGGGGGGGGGGGGGGAGGAGGGGGGATTCTAGCCCACTTTATAGGATAGTGTCTGCAAATTCTCCCTGTGGGGACTTCATTCTGCAAATGACGGATTGCTGGTTTCCAGGTTTGTACCACTCCCTTCACTGTAGAATAACCCATATCTCTCTTTCATAGACATGACAAAATTACACACAGACTATCCTCCAGTTGAATTATCCCCCACAATGTTGTGCAAATTGCCCTCCTCGAATATGTTATTGAAACAACTTTTCACATTTTTAGCTCAACTTTGACGTAAGTCAAATTTGAGCTTATGCCATGGCTAGTTGTCCGTCTGTCCGTCAACAATTCAATACGGCTCGGGCTAGAGGCCATATTTATGAACCGATCTTTACGAAAATTCTTTGTTATGAAAGCTCTGATTTGAAAATTTTTGGTATGAATGTTTAGTACCATGGGATACATCACATATAATACGGGTTTTTTTCTCGTGCGTAAATTATGCAAATTAGATTAACTTTGATGTATTTAGTGTTACTTTCAGCACTGTAAGTGCAAATGCCAATACGGCTCGGGTTAGAGGCCGTATTTATGAACCGATCTTTACGAAACTTCTTGGGTACCTTTGGTATCGCCGTGGGACGAGAACGAGTGTTTTTTGGTCCAGTCCGAAATTCAAGATGGCCGATGGCAGCCATTTTGTTCAAAATTAGGTGCAATCAGATTTTTGTGCAGTACATCCATATGAAAGCGCTGATTTGAATAATTTTTTGTGTGAATGTTTACTACCATGGGGTACATCACATATAATACAGGGTTTTTTCTCGTGCAGAAATTATGCAAATTAGATGAACTTTGATTTTTTCAGTGCTACTTACACACAGTAAGTACACATGTCAATTCGGCTCAGGCTAGGGTCTGTATTTATGAACTGATCTTTACGAAACTTCTTGGGTACCTTTGTTATCACCGTGGGATGAGAACGAGTGTATTTGGGTGTGATCCGAAATTCAAGATGGCCACCAGCTGCCATTTTGTACCAAAATTAGTGCAATCAGTTTTTTGTACAGAACTTCTGTATGAAAGTTTTGATTTGAATAAATTTTTGTATGAATGTTTAGTAACATGGAATACATCAATATAATACAGGTTTTTTTCTCGTGCAGAAATTATGCAAATTAGATGAATTTTGATTTATTCAGTGCTACTTATACACGGTAAGTGCACATGTCAATATGGCTCGGGCTAGAGGCTGTATTTCTGAACCGATCTTCACGGAACTTCTTGGGTACCTTTGTTATCACCTCGGGATGAGAACGAGTATTTCTGGGTGCGGTCCAAAATTCAAGATGACTGCCAGTGGCCATTTTGTACCGAAATTAGGTCCAGTCAGCTTTTTGTCAACTTTTTTCGGCCTGTATTTATGAACTGATCTTCATGAAACTTCTTGGGTACCTTTGTTTTCACCTTGGGACAGGAACGAGTGTGTTTTGGGGTGCCTTTGTTATCACTGTGCTATGAGAACAAATATTTTGGGGTTCAGTCAGACCCACTCTGGGACTCCAATATTTCTTTTCTAGTTTAGCATCTGTCTCCCACCTCTACAATACTTTACCTATACATTTGTTACAGGCTACGGTCAGTATTTATGTACAGACCATTACAATACTTTATATGTACCTTTGTTATCAGGTCATGACCTAGATGTTTGTCATTGCTGTGTCACATACCATACTATACATGCACATGTCTTAACAAGTTGAACTACAGTGTCATTGACACTTTCATTAACTTTTTTTATGCTGAAGTCAAACTATTCTCCCATATCAATCTTTTTACACTTTTTGTCCTCCAGCGGATGACAAAAGAAATGAGCTTCAACCATGTGTCTGCATTTTCTGTACCTTTGTGGTGTAATCAACTTCCACAGATTTCAAATTCAGTGTAGAATTTGAAACTTTTGGCTCTTGTAACCGACATATTGAACATGTACATATATGGTATCATGGAACTAAATATTTGAATTAGAGTTTCCCGCGTTGAAGTGTTGTACTCGGAAATGATGCAATCTCTAAAAATAAACAGCCTTGGGAAAATATATTGTTTTAATAAATGTTTGAAACATTCTATTGACATCTTGCATTATTGTTGAATATTCCTGATAAAAAAGAGGGTGATTTGATGACTTTTGGACCTAAAAAATACAATTTACTTTTTGTGTGTTTATGTGGGGAATTTCCTGAAAAATATGTGCATGTGACCGGTACTTCCCTTCGTGTCATTTTTGCTCTCTTATTTGTTGCATGACCCCTTGTTCTCAGGTCAGAAAAAGTTGTCTGAATGGCTATACTTGACAAAGATATTTGAATGCCAAAATTAAAGTGATGCAATCATATTTTTTTTTTTGCCGAAACATTATAATGGTCGCCTATGGGAAAATATTTAGTTCCGTGATACCATATATAGATGACTTAAAAAATGTCTTTTTGACAGATCTATTGGCCTCTATCGATTTTCCAATGTGTTTCAATTCTAGGTACCCATTGTTCCCCATACATTAAAGATGTGCAACTTGTATTTAGATTTTTGAAATAGTTATTGCTCTTAATCGAAAATTTGGAATGGCTGCTTGTTGGGTGCTTCATGGTGTAATCAACTTCTACTACAGTTTCTCATGCAGAAAACTGAAACTTTAGGGTAGGGTTACACATACACTAAAGATATGAAACATGTATTCTGGTGATGAAAGCAGTAGCTTTTGACAGATTTATTGACCTATCTTGATCATGAAAATCTTTGATGTTTTTAATACTTCAAATCCCACCCGCAACCCCTCATCAGGGGATGTTTGGTCAGTGACACTTTAGTGCTTATTAGTTCTCCTGACTCCTCCACTGACTTTTCGTCTATCACCTGTCTATAAAGTGGTGTCTCTATCTCCTCCCAAATCTGCTTGCCTGATTCCAATCAACTTTTGTGTGAGTGATGACTATGGTGCTGCATTTCAATTTTGCTAAATCAATGTTCTGCTCTCCCACAGGCCTGAAAATAAGCCGTCCGACATTTGCAGAATGAGGTTCTTAGGGGGTGAATTTGATGATGCTATCCCATACAGTGGGCTAATTTATTCTCTGGGTACCTCTTTCGATTTAGTTTTGAGACCCTGATTCAGATTGAGGTTCACAGAGGGTAAATGTAGTGATGCTACCCTGCTATGCAGGGTAGCGTCACTAAATTAATCCTCTGGGTACTTCATTTTGCAGATGACAATCTGCTTATTTTCTGGCTTGCTCTCCCATGTGAAGGGGATAGAGAAAAAAACAATTTAAAAAAAATCTGAACCGATGTGTACAATCACCTTATATTTAGTACTGAGCTTCCTTTTGAGAGTGAATATAAGTTTGTTCAAACAAAATTCATCGGAATATGTTGGGCAATATTTGCCATTGTAATGGGAGGGGCAATACTTTTGGTCAGCCTGAAATTTCTATTTTAAGAACTGATGGTTTTATTTGAACCAAATTTTGTGTGCATATTATTGGGTCACAAGTATTTGATTCATGCAAAAAATATTTCCGCATCCCCAATAGCGAAAAATAGAATGGCAGGTAGAGATGCAGGCTGCAAAGCCGAGAGGTCCTCGGTTCAAATCTCACCTGCGGCAACCGTGTTGTGTCCTTGGGCAAGACACTTCATCCCAGTTGTCCATGTGAGGGCATTGTGCACTAAGGCGTACTGCACGTCGATGGTGCACTTGTCTTCAACCAATGCAAACCCTGCTGGTGTGGAGTTTGTTTGTTGGGGAGTCTGACAGTTGCTCATCAATGCTCCGTGGTTCTCTCTGGGTACTCCGGCTTCCTCCACCTGTAAAACTGTCTGACATGAGGTGACCCTGGCTGTCAAATGTGTCTTTAAACTCCAACAAATAAATAAATAAATACTGTAACTAAAAATAGAATTTTTTTCTAAACATCCATGTTTCCCAAACTGCATGGGGCAGAGAATTCACATTTGTTGCGAAGCTTCCTGAAGTGCAATAGAATCGAATGGGCAACAAAAGTAGCAATTAGTTGGGTCATGGGATACCATGTGATGGCGCCCATTTATCACCGTTGGGAATGCTTTCTTTTTCAGAACCACTAAGTCTAATCTAAACTAACTTCGCACACCTCATTCATCTTGGTGGAGTGTACCTTTCTAGGGTTTTTCAAAAAATGGCGCTTGACCAGAGGAGGTTTTGGTGGCCATATAGTTGAGGGCTCTTATCTGAAATCCTGATTGGTTTTCATTTTTGGGCTCCAAATGGGGGTCATTTATTATACCCTTGACCAGAGGAGGTTTTGGTGGCCATATAGTTGAGGGCTCTTATCTGTACTTCAGTATGAACATGTTTCATTATAACTCGAGCATCGTTTGTAGTTTGTATATTTTGATGTCCTTTGAATCTTGATATGGTGAGAGACCACCATCCGGGAAAGAACATCCACTTATTGCAGGCTTCGTTTTTGCATATCTACACTCAGAAAACTATCCATACAAACGTTTTGTATTATAACTCCAGTATCAGTTGTCAGATTTTCATGTCTTTTGTTTAGTGAGAGTCGAGATTCGTGTTGGTGTCAAACATTTGACCCTTTCCCAGTGGCATTTGGACATAATTTTCTCAATTCTCAACACCAGATTTCCTAATCTCAATCTCCACACAAACAAAAATATAATGCACAATTGGTGTTCAGACCTGGGTAATCACAACCAATGGTTTTCTGAGGCCGTATGAAAGCCCAGTTCAGGACACCAAGTGTGCATTAAATTTAAATTGTTTACCTAACAAAGCTTAGGAAGTGTCTGAATTCAAAGGCAAATGACAAGTCAGGCCTGGCATTCTGAAAAATGCAGGAGGGCAGAAAATAGCTCTCCTCAATCAGCTTAGGAGAGCAATTTAGCGGGGGAGGAATTCGCTAGAATTGTGCACTTGGTGATACCTTCCTGAAATTTGGCATGATGTAAGGGTAGGCATCAGAGATTTCAAAATCGATCGGCTACAAGTTGGCACCATCCTCTAGCCACCACTAGCAGCGAAATCCAAAATGGCCGCCAAGCGGATCGAAAAAAAGCTATTTTCGCCGATCGCACAACTGAAGCTCCAAACCTAACACCATACATGTGCTGTAATTGATGTGAATGATGGAGTGAAGCCCTTGGAACAAGTTGGGGGGAAGATTAATGGATAATGGGATCAGAATTTCCGTCGATGTGTGCGTCTGTGTGTCTGACTGTCAGTATGATCGTCCGTCCGTAGATAAATTAGTGTTGAATGTTTCTCGGGAATGCAATGGTCAAATGAACATGGTATGAGAGATTCCTGTCAACACATGAACAAGGGTACTCGATAGTATGCAGCAGTGGGGATACTTGGACATTTGATAATCCAATTAAAGTGACAGTCTATTCTCAACTTCCGGCATTTTCGATAGATTTATTTTCTAAGAAAATAAAACTATCAAATTTCTAGAGGAGTTCTGGTTCAATCTCAACACCATAGCGACACGTCTGCCAGCAAGGGCAGTGCTGGAATGAACTCGGGATGCATTAGTTCCCGTTGTTAATTATACAATGTTATCTTGCCAGTATAGAACATTGGCAAAATGGGACTAGAAGGGGTGAGTGTATGTTTGCAGTCATTCGAGGTACAGGAATATTTTTTGACTACAAGTAGTATTCTTCATTTTCGGCCAGTTAAGATGTGGTGTGTTCCAAGTCAGGATTAATGTTGCCGACACTTAATGCCCATCCCTCATGGTATGCTACTTTACCAGGGATATAGAGATATAGCCACCACTGGGAGCCAAAACATGACCTTTGATGTCGATGAGTGGTCGAAATGTTTTAGCGAATAACTTATCGAAATATGATCCGGTATGGCAATTTGATACCTTACGTTAGATTTATTAGATCAACTCAGGTATGGATTCATTGAGACATGAGTGCGCTACAAGATGAAGGATTTCCAAGTTGATTTGCTATGGAGTAGGAACTGACTAGTCACATGTGGCCTATGGCCAGAGAAAGACAAGGATACCATAGATGAACACACGGGTGAACGAAGGTATCAACTGTTGTACAGAGGCAAAATAGTTGGGGATATTGTATCATGCTATGCATGAATTAACACCGTCTTGTGCAGTAAATAACAGACTATTTTCCGAAATCTAAAACTGTATTCCTATACCCCGGACAATGTAGCAAGCCACATGGGATGAACATTTGTTAGCAAAATCAACTCAACTAGAAACATGACATGTGTTAACTGGCCGAAAATGGAAAAAAAAATACCAGAATAGGAGATGACTGGTCCTAACATGACAGTATACTACTCAATATTGTTACAACAGCCACCTTCACACTTACACAAAGGTGTGCACCTTAATCCAGCTTTCAAGCATTTGCAATTGCCCTTGCAGGCCTTGGCACAACTACAGTGGAGCATCAGTGCACATGCAGCACTTGCGTCTCCTAGGTGAGTCCAAAATGGGACCAGAATATTGAGACGTGGATTCCACTCCCATCCGTACTGTGATGGGTCTGGCACACATAAGTGTTTCTGCAGAGCACGATGCCAAATGAAAGATGACACAAGAATTACCCTTTTTACATGTTGATACAGAGCTGCTTTGGTGGGCGGGATGTTTTCCATAGACTTAAGGCCATGTGTGAACATATGCCGTCTCGCATCATTGACACGTGTACTGACACAACTGTTACTGTACATCTGTATGGTGAGTTTTTCGATATGCTGCATATGAGGGGAATCCTCTGAAAAGACTTGCGGATTCTCAGTCAATTCTATCATCATTTCAGTTGATGCGGGAAAATTCATCCATGCATTCCATCCTGTCTTCTTCCCAATGCCGAGCATGCTGGATGTTACATCACAACCTGTGAAGGCGTGGAAGAAAGTCAGGGCCTTACAGTAATCAGGTCCAAGTTGTGAAGCTATCTCATGAATTGGCATATCTTTATATGCCTTTCCAATTCCAAACCCAATCCACAGCTCACTGAGTCCAAGGTCACGGAATGTTGCGAAATGGTGCAAAGACAGAATGACGACATCAGAATCAACCGTGCGAAGAAAAGCTATTTTGTGACCTTGTGAGACTGCATGGTTGAGATGAAGCATCATGCGCGTGTCTGCTTCCTCGTGGTTCGATGGAGATATGTCACATAAGCTAACATCCTTATTGCATAGTACATATTCTCCTGATGTCGTTAACAACTGGTACTCGGATGTTGATGTTAATTTCAGCTGTTCAGCAGACAGGAACTTGAAAAATTCGTCTTTATTCTCACTAACTTTCAAGAATGCCTGCCAATTCTTCCCTTTAGGTAAAGGGACGTTCTCGGACACCCGTATCAACCTAACTGCTGTCTCACCGAGGCGTTTTGCTCGCGTCTGATTCTTCAAACTGCCTTCGGGGTAACAGTCATAGATCGCATCAACCCTTGTGGTGTTCGTGTTAATCAGAGATTCGATGTATGGCAATAATTGCAATCGAGCATATTCTCCAAACAGATCCGCTTTCTGTGGTTTGATTACATGGACTACAGCAGGCATATCCAAGATGACAACTGAAGCTTGTCTAGCTGCTGAATTCTTCCCTTGTGCAGGAATAGCTGGTAAACAATTGAGAATTTGAGATTTTGTCCCACTCCGTAGCTTACCTCTATCGGATAATGCTGGCGGATCACGTGCATTCTCGTGCATGAAAAACTCATCCATGTTTGAATCAGGCCGGGCTTGCAGTGAAACGAACATCTGGGTAACTATTGCGGCAGTTGCTTTACTTGACATGAGTTTGTCTCGGCCTTTGTCCAGGTTGGCTGGGGGTGGGTTAAGGAAGGTATATATATTTGCCTTGGGAATAACATCATTCAGGGGTACGGTGCATTCCACAAGCCTTTCCTTCAAGAAAGTGGAATATAAATGCTTGCCCCTTTCGGGTAATGACCGTAAACTCTTACTAACTTCGGGGTCCATATATTCACCAGTATCTAATGTCACCAGCTGACCACTAGTTTCATCATAAGGGTTGATAATGAGTCCCTGATTCACCAGATCGAGGAGAGATTTCAATTGATTCAGAAATTTTTTCTGCTCTGATACCGAACTTTCCGGGTGTTCCGTGTTATCTGATGATGTTGTGTGGAAACTTGCATATTCATACTCATCTATAACACGCAGAACTTCTGACCTTGAAAGCTCAATAACGACTTTCTCTTCAGCCTGGCCATAGAGACCTTTTGGACCACTGTCTTCTTTGAGTAGTTGGATACTATGTTCTTGGCTCTGATCTAAACCCATCATACTGAACTTCCTCTCACTACGCTGGACCACAAAATGGCCTTCCATGAATTTGTTGTGGATTGAAGGATGCCGCCTGGGTAGCTGAGACATGTCTCTCAGAAATACGGGGACCCACCGACAATAATTTGTATGTCCTAGGGCAAAAAAGTAACTGCACAACTCATCGATAGAACACAGTGTACCAGGCCAGTTACCGATTCGTTGGTTCCGAACGAATTGACAGCTTGTCAAGAGAAAGTTCCGAACGATTTCACCCCAATAGCGCGCAGTTGGAGATTGTGAAAGAATCCTCTGTTCCCACATTTCAAATGACTCATGGGGCCCAGTCTGCTGACAGTAAATCTCATAAGCATTCTTTCTGAGGATCTCAAGCCAAGCTAGAGTGAGAAGATATGCCTGTCGCGTCCTCTTGACATGTTTCCCACCAAGTAGGGATGATGCTACACCGGGTGTGAATATCTTTGCGAGGTGAAACATTCGCTCCCAACCAGAACCACCCATAAGCTTACCACCAGCTTCTTGGGTGCACATTTCAAGATGCAGGAATCCAATCATACACACCATTCGATCCTCACCTATCTCCTCTGGGAACAGCCATTGACATTTTTTCTGCCTGGCATACAACGGACAGTCACCTTCAATGACAGGTATCTGGCCGGGGTTTACGAAAGCAGTAGCTTCCCTGACCACATACATAGCATGCTTCTGCATACTGAGTGAGTCCGCTTTCTGCTCACTGAAAACAGGGAATACCCCAATAACTGCACGAGGTTTGACATTGTCTTGATCTTCATGTTTTGAAAAGAAGCCTGAAAAGGTCACAGGGACTTCATCAAGCTGCCAGCTGCCATCAACCTTCCCTTTATTGCTGATCTGTGACACATGAGACAACCAGTCATTCTCTCCCACGTTCAAATCTGCATATTCATTGGGCCGTACATTACATTCATCTGGAGATTCAAGCCTGATGTCCCCACCAAAGTCTTCAACGAAAGGAACAAATGCATAGTCGTCTGGGAGTTCAATTTGTGTGTCTTCTGGAACATCTAAACTCAGTGGTGGGGGATCAGTACCCACATTGTCCCTGCTCAGTTGACCAATGAGTGTGATGGACGTACCATGCATATCAGATCTACCAGATACATCAATGTTATCAGTGGTTCCTATCGAGAAAACATTACGTTTGCAGTTAGCTGGGACTACAACACCTTCGTTCTTGAACCGCAGTGAAACAGCTCTCGCGAAACTCCTGCGAACATCCATTACGCGATCATAAGAGACAGAGAGTCCCATTTGATGAAAATCTCTGATAAGATTTTTCATACGATCATGGGCATGCAACTTCAAACCCACATAAAGAGGCATTGGAGTTTCTCTGTCACGTCTCTGGTGAACATTTTGTGCATGTTCGGAGCGTTTCGCTGAATTGCTGATCAACATCTGTGAAATAGTACAAGCCACTCGAGTCTTGGCATTAACAGTCTCATCATCGCCTAAGTTCTGTATACTACATGTGCCCTCAAGTAGAACTCTAAGAAGAGTCAGGAGTGAGTTGGGTACAGGCTCGCTCAAGCAATAAGATGAAAATGATCCCGTGAAAGGAGCTTGAGATATGAGTATGTGTTTACGCAGAAGAAGACCCACATCAACTATCTTTTTTGCCTCTTCCTCAGACACTATACGAGTTAAAGATTCGGACAACAAGGAGCCAACTCGAAACCTACTTGAAATAAACACATCTCTACCCTGTGTGAAGGCGTCCCAGCCATCGCCCAATTTCTGCAACAAATGTTCTTTGAATCGAGTGGAATGTATTTCTTCACTAAGCCAATCAGAACCGACTTGCTTCAACCTCCGACTGTACAGATTCTTGAGATCGACAAGCTTCATCGCGGAATCGTTGTGTTCAACAAATGTTATGAGCTCTGCCATAACGAGAGGGTCATAGGGCAGGCCTGACGCGGAATGTTCGGCGTTCTTCGACTTTTTAGATTTAGCCGCTCGTGCTTCATTGGCAAGCTTACAATAACAGGTTTTGTGATAGTAAAGATCACTAGCAGCGGAATCAAATGCTGCATTGACCCGAGAAAAAACAACCCAGTTCTCGGCTTCCTTTGCCATAATTTTGAGTTTATTGTTATCAGACATTGATCTGCAAATAGGCTCACTGCTGTCACCTTCGCGTTTGTGACAATAAACACACTGGGGCAGTTTCCTGTCACAGCCAGATTCAAAACTTGTCCGTGTTCTTTTAGGACTCAGCGTGGAGCAGGATGCCACTGCCTCATTTCGCTCTCGCTTGTGTAGCACGCGCTGTACGATGTGAGTCCGAATACTGTCACGGCATGTCTTATGATATATTGCCTTATTCGTCAACAGTGACATCGACATACACTCATCACTCTCTCTCATCAAACAATCAATGGTCAAATTATATGGAAGCTCAACGCCATTATCTAGGAAGCGCGTTATGTCTTCCTCAATAGCTTTATAGGCGTCATGAAAACGAGATTCTCTATACGGACGCATCAATTTCTTGGAACTGTCTTGCTGGCAAAAGCAACAACGTTCCCAGTCAGTACTAGTCCGTACACGAAGAGGATTCTCACTCATTCTGTGAATGATTTTTGTGAACAATCGCGTTCTCGAATTAATTTCGACAGACAAATCAGAATTGCTTGCGGAATTACGCCAAACAAGAGATTGTATGGCAAAGAGACTGCTTCATAAAGAGCGTTGTTTCACCGGGATCAGCGTCATTCAGGTTTGCCTGAATGACGCTGATCCCGGAGAAACAACGCTCTTTTCAAGTTCCAAGAAATTGATGCGTCCGTATAGAGAATCTCGTTTTATTCTACATCATCTCCCACGTCTGTTTCCAACACGTGCGTGGATCAGAGTTCACTTTCGCGCCCTTACAATCGGATGTATAGTCGGTAGACCGTCGAAAAGGAGGTTCCCTTCAGCCGCTGGCGGCCATTTTGGATTGTGCCGCTACTGGTCGCCACCGGTCGGTGTCAACTTGTAGCCGATCGTTTTTGAGAACCTCATAGCCTACACTAACAGTGTGCCAAATTTCAAGAAGGTATCACCAAGTGCACAATTCACCTGTATGTGACGAATTCCTCCCCCGCTAATTAGCTTTACACAGCATTTTAAGTATCCAGTTGAACGAACTCATTGAAATTGAAACCAACAGACTACATCAGTGATTTTATTAACTTTACTAAGGTAAAGCGAAATCTCTTAGACATCTAGATGTCTCACTCAACAACCGAACACACACTTGACAAGACCTGTGTGTGTACCCAGACCTGTTGTCCAAGAAAGTCATATGCCTACCACTACCACCTTCAACCCCCCAAGGGGGGTTGAACGTGGTAGTGGTAGGCGTATGACTTTCTTGGACAACAGGTCTGCTTGAATCTACAGTCACATCCTGGTGCAAGTGCTTCAAGTGACAGGATAGTAGTAATGGTAGTATATTATAGTGTCAATATTCCTTGAATAATTACCCCTCAAACTGTGATGTCAATTGTTGAACTTGAAACTGACAGAAAAAAAAATATTTCTGTGACCCATTTTGCTTCAAATGATTGCAACTGTGTTTGGGTATGGTTGCAGCCATTACCTTTTACCACTAAACCACTTTCAAAATGAAATTACTTGATGTTATGTGACTTCGAAGTTAAATTACATTTTTGCTTTACAACAAAAATTTAATGTGAGCATAATACATGTAATCTCAATCATCCCAAACCAAAATATTTAGGAGGGCAATTTTTCGCTCTCCTTAATTCTTTCAGGAGGGCATTAAGGAGAGCTAAAAAATCGCTCTCCTGAAATTGCCAAGCCTGACAAGTTCATTTTTGATACATGTAGTATAAGAACAGTTTAACCAACTGCACTCTGACGTCAAAATGCCAAAGTTTTCAGCTGGTAATTTTTCCCACAATGCATCTGAGAATTTAATAAATTATATCTGGTTTGACAGAGCCCATTTAGCTCTATCAAACAGGATATAATTTGTTACATTTTTCATGCTGCATAGGCAATATGGAGTCAAAATGAAAAAATTTGAAATACTACTGGAGTGCTAGGAGTTAATACAGACTACAGAGATTGAGGTGAAACTGATTCTGTGTGACTATTTGTAATATATATAAAACTTACTTGTAGTATACATACAGTTGCTTAGGTATCGATCTTATTGTAATTTGAATGTAAAATTTCTTACGTCTTAATTTGTATGTTTCTTCCCCTCCAAAACAAATTCTCAATTGGAGCCCCCATGCAACAAATTTCCCCAATGGCATGGTCCCCCTACCCTTTCCCAAAGAGGTCAGAAAATCCTCGTGAGAGACCAGTATGGGGAAAGGATATCCACATATTGTGTGTTTTGTCCACGCATACTAAACAGAGTTATATGGCCCATGTTACTTTTAGAATACTGTATAGACGTGATGCATTATAACACAAGCATCAGTTGCAGGCCTGAAAATAAGCAGTCTGACATTTGCAGAATGAGGTCCCCAGAGGGTGAATTTGATGATGCTATCCCATACAGTGGGCCAATTTATCCTCTGGGTACCTCTTTCTGTTTAGTTTTGAGACCCTGATTCAGACTAAGGTTCACAGAGGGTACATTTAGTGATGCTACCCTGCTATGCAGGGTGGCATCACTAAATTCACCCTCTATGACAAACTGCTTATTTTCTGGCTTGATAAGTTGCACAATGGCTAATCATGACCGTAACAGTTTTACGGGTGGAGGAAGCCGGAGAGAACCACCGAGCAGCTCCCCAACATCGTAACTCTGCACTGCAGCACAGGCAGGGTTAGATTAGCTGAAGACATGTGCACCATCGACGTGCAGTACACTTTAGTACACAGCGCCATCATGCCCCCATGTGGACAATCGGAGGGAGCAAAGATAGCTTTCATAGTTGATATTTACATCCCTATACAGATGGTTGACTGGTTTGTTCAAATCAACTCCTTTGGGCCATATCTAGAGGTGTTAGAGGCCCCAGATTTTAACACTCTGGGTAATGGGAAAGATTTTTGACCAAATCAGTGCTCCAAATGCCTTCATACTTGATTGATATATGACATTATTGTAAGGATAAGTTGCAGGTTTGTTCGAATCAACCCTCTGGGGGCATTTTTTAGGGGTTTCAACACCTTTGGTGATGGAGAAAAACACCAAAAATGTATATCTTCTGTCAAACTGCTGCCTCTGAAGCTTTCACACTTGATATTTAACATTCTGATAAAAATGATTCACAGATTTGTTCAATTCAAGCCTCCTTGAATTCATATTTAAGGTTATTTTGAAGCCCTAAAAGTTTAAGAGCAGGGGTAATTGAGAAAACATTTTAAAAATCTTTCCATAAACTACTCCTCCAGAAGCTTTCATATTTGATTTAGAACATCATTATACTCAACCACTGCTCCGAATGTCTTCTTGTTTGGCATATAGAATCATCATAATGATTTACAGGTGTGTTAAAATAATGCTCCTAGGGGTATATTTAGTGGTGCCCCAGATATTAAAAGATATTAAAATCTTTGATCATGCTACTGCTGCAAAGGCTTTCATATTTGACATGTAACATATATTATGGAATATTTACAGGTCTATTCAATGAATCACCGAGGGATGTATTTAGTGGTGTTATGACCGAGCCTGGAAATAAGCACACTGTCCTCTGCAAAATGAGGTCCCCAGAAGATGAATTTTGTGATGCTACCCTGCACAGCAGGGTAGCATTACTAAATTTACCCTCTGTGAACCTCAGTCTCAATCAAGGTCTCAGATCTAAACAGAAAGAGGTACCAAGAGGATAAATTGGGGGAATCTAGCTAAGGCTCGGCAAATCACGATGTTTCTCTCGAATCAAATTTCAAATTGAATCAATCAAAATGTTCAAAACCCAATCAATTCACAAATCGAATCCACTTTTCAATTGTTATGATACTATTGCCTGCTGGTGCTGTCTATCTTCAAATTTCAATAGGCATACTAGACTTTTAGACAGTTGACATGTATCACAAAGTTTGATATTTGGTCAGCAGAATAAAAAATTTTATATAAAAATGTTTGGTTGCAATTTATTGGAGAGTGCCTATTGGCACTTCCCAATAAATTGTAACAGAACAATTATTTATGAACAAATCTTGATAAACTAAGGCTACTCTTGCTGGTACTGTGGTGGTATCATTGAAAAAAATACTCATGTTTCAAATCACCTTTAAAAAATAATTTTTAAAGGTGATTTGAAACATGAGTATTTTTTTGCTGGAAGCCCATTTTTGGGCTTTATTCTAAATTGCTGGTATCACAACTTAAGTCCTGAGTTCCATCCCTGTCCGGGACGACCCGTGTTGTGTCCTTGGGGAAGGCACTTTATCCTGGTTGCCTACATGGGGGCACAATGATGCTGTGTACTAAGGCGTACTGCACGTCAATGGTGCACATGTCTTCAACCGCTGTAACCTTGCTTGAGCCGAGCTTGAACAGAGTTAGAATATTTAGAAGCTGACAGTTGCTCATCGATGCTCGGTGGTTCTCTCCAGGTACTTCGGCTTCCTCCACCTGTAAAACTGTCATGGTCACGATTAGCCATTGTGCATAAGTATGTGACCTTAAACACCAATAAATAAATAAATAAATAAATATCACAACTTAAAGGCCTCATATTCTGTGGTTGTTCTTCATATCACCATTGAAGTGAAATCATTTTGGTCTGTTAGGATTTGCCTTGTTACATTTTATGGAAGAGTGCCTATTGGCACCCTCCCATAACTTGTAACAAGGTAAAGATATGTTTGAATGAATTTTGATGACCAGAAATAATTTAGCACACTACTACTACCAGTTAAGCTGTTTCACCTACACTTAAGAATAAAGCCCAAATATGGGCTTCCAGCACTCATCCAGTTAAACCTTTACCCAAATACAGTTAGTTATTTTTATGCATCAGACCCCTGGAGGTTTTGGTGGACATATAGTCAGATACATCTGTCTATACTTCCATGCATCTGTAGTTATGTACAAATGCTTCACATTATAACCAAAGCATTAGTTGTTGGATTTTGATGATCTTTGGATATGATGACATACCAGCTTGAGGGAAATGATATCCAAATATTGCAGGTTGGGTGCATGCATACATACCAGAGTTATGGGCCGTGTTACACTTAGGAAACTTTCCTTGTGAATGTTTTGCAAAAAAAACTTGCACATCGGTTGTCAGATCTTCATGTCTTTCAGTATGGTGACAGACCAGTGTGGGGGAAAGGACGTCACAATATTCCAGTTTAGTCCATGCATATGTACCAGAGTTATAGCCCTTATCACACTTAGAAAACCTGATGCACAATTTTTTTGCATTGAATTTGAATAGGTATGCGGGGGAGTTTAAATGAGTTAAGTCTGCATGTTTGTTCAAAATGGCAGACATTTATGTCATCTTGAAAAATGCAACTACTCCAATGAGCAATATATGCTATATATGGTGTTGCAGGAGGGAGCATATGTGCTTCACATTGCTTTTTTGTAATTATTTTTTTTCTTCGAAGCTGCGATAACATTTGGCTCAACGGTTGTCCCTGAGCACTATTTGGGAGAAAACAGGAATTTAGGTTAAAACTTTAAAACATCGAAAAATAATAACAAAACAAATGACCACAATGTATCAATGCCAAGCCAGAAAATAAGCAGACTGTCATCTGCAAAATCAGGTTCGCACTGAGAGGATGAATTTAGTGATGCTACCCTGCACAGCAGGGTAGCATCACTAAATTTACCCTCTGTGAGCCTCCATCTGAATCAGGTTCTCAAAACTGAACAGAAAGAGGTACCCAAAAGATAAATTCACCCACTGTATGGGATAGCATCATCAAATTCACCCTCTGGGGACCTCATTCTAGAAATGTCAGACTGCTTATTTTCAGGCCTGATCAACGCGCTGTTTGATATCGTACGTCATAAGACGTACAAAAGTATCAAAGGGCTAATAATGTTATAATACTGTTAAGACATGTTTGTAATAGAGCTGAAATGGTTAAGGGGTTTTCTTGATCAATTAATCATGTGGATTAACCATGGTTAACCAATTAATCACTTGTCCAAATAGACATCTGAGTAATTGCCATACCATTCATGATTTACAGCATGAACTTTTCACCCAACGTAACAAACAAAACCGACCAGGCCTATATAAAAAAAAATCACCATTCAAATTTATTATGTTTTCAATTTTTGTCTCAAAACATAGCTTATGACCCCACATTGGAACAAGCTCATTAAGCTCGTTTCAATGAAGAGTCATAAGATATGTTTTTGAGACAAAAATTGAAATTTTGTAGTAATTCATAAATTTATTTTGCAAGTATCGTCTGCTACCTGCAATGGGTAAAAGGTTAAGAATGACCATTTCCAGTCACTGATACAGTATGATGATCATGCAAGTAAACAAGTATGTCAGCAAGTAACATGCATGCTTTACTCTGTCACATATAATTGATGTGAGTCAGTGTGACAATGTTTGCGTGTCTTGGAGTAAGTTTGTTACGTTGTTAACCCATAATATTCAGTAGTTCAAAAGTAACGGTTAATCGATCAGTTAATTTTTGGGTCGATCAAGATGTTGATCATTGATTAATTGAATAATTGGTCAACTGTTTCAGCTCTAGTTTGTAAGCTGAATACTTAGAATGCAGACAGCTGTAGTTTTATGATTACAGTGTATAGCTCCACCCGGTAATATCTTGATGTTTTCAAGGTGAAATAAATATTTACTGATTGGAATATCTATAACTAAAGTACTAAGGGGACATAACATAAAACCAACAGGGTTTGTGTGAAAACTACATGAAAAGTGTGTAAACAAACAGCCCTTAAAAGCATCCAAATCCTTAAAAAGAAATAAACTGATGGCCTGAAAGCTTGGGCACTCATCTGCCACTGATAGTGCAGTCATATTTAATTACAAGTTTTCAAAAGATTCTGCCTAATGGCTGTTATTGAGATTTTTTTTAACACTAAACCTTTTAAACTCCTTTTGAAGTATTTGACCCTAACCCCCCTGTATCCAATCTTGATCTGGTCATATCCATTTCTCATGAAGTGATCTTCACTACTCACAAACTATCAAGAAATATTTTTGGGGCTTGACAAAAGCCATTAGAGTTTGCTGAGAGCCCAAAATATAAAACTATCCATGGGATCCAGTGCTAAACAGGCAAACACCTTCACTGCCCCCCCCCCCCCACCCACCACACCCACCAAAAAAAAAAAAAATCAACTGAATGAAACAGCTTAAACAAATTAAAGTCTTGGATTTATATAAAGTCTGAATACCATTTATCAAAAGATCCTGTCTGTTAATACATCAGAAGAAAATTTCTCAGGATTAATTTGATCACATCCACACAGGATTACAGCTTTTAAGGGCAGCTAAACATAAGACAAATATAAGACATAGGTAGATTATAAGAGACATGGTTACCTGCATTCTCACCCATTATAACAAGACTCTAAAAAAATAGTAAAACAATGGCCTGCACAAAACAAAATGTTGACAGCAGATGGACGATGGACAAATCATGACTGGAAAAGCTCCACTGACATTTGTCAGGAAGATAAATTTGTATTAAGTATCAATAAAATGTGTCCATGAATTCAAATTGTACAATCTGGACAAGAATGGTATTCAAGAATCAAAGTGTAACTGAGTGTCACCTTGACCTTGCTATGAGAATGACACAAAGTTAGGTTATGGGTAACAATTTTGTGAAGGAAGAACAAGATTTGCCACATAGATTCAATTATACAGATCAAACAAGAGCTGTACAACAATATCAGAGGTTTGCTGTCTAACCTTGCCTTTGATGATATGACCTTGGATCAAAGCCGTGACACACCTTTGAGTCATGAGCAATAATTATACCAAGTATGAAGATCTGTCAAATTATACCAAGTTATATGGCCCAGGTAAGGGCTGTGTAACAGTATCAAAGTTTTGATACCTTGACCTTGATGATATGACCTTGGATCAAAGTCGCGACACACCTTGAGTTTTGAGCAATGATTGTACCAAGTGTGAATAAGTTCTGTCAATCATACCATGTTATATGGACCAGTCAAAAGCTGTATAACAATATCAAATTTTTTTTGGGGCAAGGGATGTCATCAAGCAGCTTGTCTCCAAGTGTTAGGAGGAAAGAAGAAGTGTGGGAATACGCAGTCAGTTGGGAACACAGGGGTTTACTGACGTTTCGGCCTGGATGTTTCGGCCCATAATTAAAAATATCCTGGGAAGGGCTCATAATAGTGGGAGGGAATACGCACAATTCCATAGTTCAAGCGTTATATAGATCTTGTCCCCCTCCACCATTTCAAAAATATGAAATGGATTTTTTTTTCATCTAGTAGAGGAGTAGCCAGGATTCTATAATGGAGGGGGCATTTTTAGCTCACCTGACTTAAAGTCAGGGTGAGCTTTTCTTATCACTCTTCGTCCGTCATCCTGCGTGAAAGTGGTGTTTGAGCCTCTTTCTCCTAAACCACTGGCCACATTTTAATTAAATTTCATGTAAGTAGTGGTTATATAGGGGCATTTTGATTTTTATCCAAAATAGCTTTCGGCTCATATTGAGCAGAGGTGTGGGGGAAAAATGGCCAAATTTTTTGAAAATCTTCTTCTAATGAACCACCAGTAGCAGAGACTTGATATGTGGTATACAGAGTCCTTTTGAGGTTTAGAATCAAATGTGTTCAAGAGAAGTTTGTCAGGCATTATTTGCCTGCGTTATGGGAGGGGCAAAAATTTTGGCCACACCTAAAATTTCTATTTTCAGAACCATGAGGGCGATTTGAACCAAATTTGATATGAGATGATAATGGGTCATAAGTAGTTGATTGATGCAAAAAAATGTTTTCTCATTGCCCCGTGGGAACCTCGGGAGCTAAAAATAGGAAAAACCTTAAAATTGCAACATCTTCAAAACTACACGGCACAGAGAATTCTTATTTTGTATAAAGCTTACTTTTATCCAGTAGAATAGAATGGTTAAAAAAAATCCCTATTGTTTTGATCACAAGGTACTTTTTTCAGGACTTTGAAAAAGTGCTGAGTCTGCACTTTTTAACACTGTAGGCAATGGGAAAAACATTAAAA
Organism: Pictodentalium vernedei; assembly: GCA_031216915.1. Classification (NCBI taxonomy): domain Eukaryota; kingdom Metazoa; phylum Mollusca; class Scaphopoda; order Dentaliida; family Dentaliidae; genus Pictodentalium; species Pictodentalium vernedei. The sequence goes on along the minus strand of CM062291.1, from coordinate 253,949,755 downwards.
AATCTTCTCCAGATCCAGCAGGCAGAATCTTTTGATATTTGGTATGCAACATTGTAGGGTGGATCTGATTCAAGTTTGTTCAAATCGGCCCCCTGGGTTCATATTTGGGCTCAGTATAGGAGCCTGATTTCGAACTTAGTGCATTTCAGGCAAATTTCTTAAAAAACTCTTCTTCTCCAGATCCGGCAGAATCTTTTGATATTTGGTATGTAACATTGTGGGGTGGATCTCATGGCAGTTTGTTCAAATCGGCTCCCTGGATTCATATTTGGGCTCACTATAGAAGCCCGAATTCGAACTTAGTGCATTTCATGCAAATTTCTTAAAAAATCTTCTTCCCCAGATCGAGCAGGCAGAATCTTTTGATATTTGGCATGTAACATTGTGGGGTGGATCTGATTCAAGTTTGTTCAAATCGGCCCCCTGGGTTTATATTTGGGCTCAGTATAGAAGCTCGAATTCGAACTTAGTGCATTTCAGGCAAATTTCTTAAAAAATCTTCTTCTCCAGATCCAGCAGGCAGGATCTTTTGATATTTGGTATGCAACATTGTGGGGTGGATCTGATTCAAGTTTGTTCAAATCGGACCTCTGGATTCATATTTGGGCTCACTATAGAAGCCCGAATTCGAACTTAGTGCATTTCAGGCAAATTTCTTAAAAAATCTTCTTGTCCAGATCCAGCAGGCAGAATCTTTTGATATTTGGTATGCAACATTGTGGGGTGGATCTGATTCAAGTTTGTTCAAATCGGCCCCCTGGGTTTATATTTGGGCTCAGTATAGACGCTCGAATTCGAACTTAGTGCATTCCAGGCAAATTTCTTAAAAAATCTTCTTCTCCAGATCCAGCAGGCAGAATCTTTTGATATTTGGTATGCAACATTGTGGGGTGGATCTGATTCAAGTTTGTTCAAATCGGCCCCCTGGGTTTATATTTGGGCTCAGTATAGAAGCTCAAATTCGAACTTAGTGCATTTCAGGCAAATTTCTGAAAAAATCTTCTTCTCCAGATTCAGCAGGCAGAATCTTTGGATATTTGGTATGCAACATTGTGGGATGGATCTGATTCAAGTTTGTTCAAATCGGCTCCTTAGATTCATATTTGGGCTCACTATAGAAGCTCGGATTCGAACTTAGTGCATTTCAGGCAAATTTCTTTGAAAATCTTCTTCTCAAGATCCAGCAGGCAGAATCTTTTGATATTGGGTATGCACCATGCTTAGGGGGGTAGGATTCAAGTTTGTTGAAGCCATGTCCCTAGGTCCATATTTGGGCTCACTGTGGGAGCTTGAATTGTAACTTAGTTCAAAATGAGGAATTTTCTTTAAAAATCTTCTTCAGATCCAGCAGTCGGAATGTTTTGATATTTGGTGTGCAGCATCCTTAGGGGGGTGAGATTTAAGTTTGTTAAAGCCAAGTCCCTGGGTTCATATATGGGCTCTCTGTGGGAGCCCGAATTATAACTTAGTTCAATATGAGGAATATTCTTTAAAAATCTTCTTTTTTTTTAGATCCACTGGTCAGAATCTTTGGATATTTGGTATAAGCTTTTCTTAGGAGGAGCAGATGCAACTTATTGAAATCAATTCTCTGGGTTGATATGTAGGCTACCATGTCAGGTGAGCGCCCTCGGGCCCCTCTTGTTTTTTTGTGGTTGGTTTTAATATTTATTATCACCTCGGCATGTGTTTGGCGAAACCCAAACTGAAAATAAAATATGAACCCCCGTTTAAAAAAAAGCTAGTATGAACACAACTTTTTGCCGGTAAAAAGGACGGTAAGCGTATAAAAACTGTTTTACAAAATGTACATCTGAAAGTGTGAAGTGACAATTTAATGAAGCGTGCGCAATATAAAACGAAGATTATGTATTGTTTGTTTTATTGTAGACTATTTTCAAATTATAAGTGGAGTTGTCTTAGTATGGCGACAGCTATTGTCTCCAGTGGTAGTGTGTGTATGTGTTTATAAACCGGTTGATCTGAGGATCACAGCTTATAGTGTGTATTTCATTTTTCGGACTTTTTGGGAAAATTATAACGTCTATCGCTATATACTTCTTACTTTTAACGGCCATAAAGGTTGAGAAATTCCTAGAACGGCGCCACATTTTTCGATATGTTTAGTTCGTGGAGATTATATTCCCCAAATTTTGAAAGGCTGAGGCTCATAATAAATGAGGTTTGAAATAAAAGGTATATTTAAACTAGAGGCTCAAGTGAGCCTAAAACGCTCAGCTGGCTCCAGCTGTCAAAAGAAATGGGTGTCTGTAGGTGATGGACAACAAGAGCAATTTTCAGCTTAACTTGACAAGTCAAGATAAGCTATTGCCATCACGCGTGCGGAAGTCTGTGAGTCTAGTCACATTTTCTTTAGCACAGGCTACACCCTGTAGTTCAAGTCCGATCCTCACGAAATTTCATATGGAGGTTCGAGGCCATGCCTCGAAGAGAACGACCCCTTTTGATCGCGATCGGTCAACCGTGACGGCTACGCGAGCCCGAAACCTTTAGCACAGTCTACAGATTGTATTTATTAAGAGCTTTCATTGTAACTTGGTAGGATGACTCCGTATAATGTCCAGATGAGAACGGCCCCTTATGGTCGCGATCGGCAAACGGTGATGGCTTCGCGAGCCCGCAACCAGAAAACCTTTAGCACAGTCTACAAGTCGTATTTATGAAGGAATTTCATTGTAACTTGGTAGGGTGGCTCTGTATAATGTCTAGACGAGAACATCCTCTTTTGACGTGATCGGTCAACCGTGACGGCCGCACAGGTACGAGATTTGTTTAGCACGGTCTACAGTTCATATTTATGAAGCGATTTCATTGTAACTTGAAAGGATAACTCGGTATGATGTCCAGATGAGGCTGTCATATTTTGATCACGATCGGTCAGCCGTTAGCGCCGCCTCGTCATGTGACCCAGACTCCATTAGCACTGTCTGCAGGTTGTTTATAAGAGGGGATTTCATTGTAATTTGTTAGGATAACTTGGTATGACATCTAGACTGTCCTATTTTGGTCATGATTGGTTAACTGTGACCACTGGACCATCATGTGACCTAGATTTCTTTAGCAGTTATTTTTATGAAGGGATTGCATTGTATCTTGGTAGGATGACCCCTTTTGGAATAATTTTACTGTAACTTGGTAACTTTGTTTGAGAGACATTAGCTGTGAGGGCCAAATTAACACAGGCCTCAATTCTTTAATACAGTCTACACCTCAAATTATTCTTATTGAAAACATAGCATGTAGGGAATAGAAATTAAGATATTCTCAATTTCATCCAAGTTTATGCATTATCGCAATTCTTGTCTTATTTCATAATCATTTCATAAACATTGAACATTATCCTTTTCATTTTATTTGCCATGACACAACCAACGGCATTCTTTTGCCATTCGTTTCTGCTGGTCCAAGGAAAGCTCCCCAGGCAAAAAAAACACAGCTCTGTTCTGTAAAGTCTCAAAAAAGTATCTGTACGAACTTTGTTTTTGTTTTTAACTTCTGTGGTTCTCTCTAACCCACCATCAAAATAGTTTTTCTGACATAAATCACGTATGACCCAGTCATACTACATGACAAATTTGGTTCTGGAAATAGAAATTTTAAGTGGAGCCTAAATTTTGACCTACTGAGTTCCTTTGAAAAAACTTGAATCTCCATCACTAAAGTACATGTAAGTCCCATACAAAAAAATCTAAGCATTACCGCGAGTGGCTTATGAGATGATTTTTGAATTTGAAGCAATTTAGGCTTATGTGGCATTAACCCTACCCCAAGGGGCAAGCATAGTAAGTTTTGGGGAAAACATCAGAAGAGTAAAAGAGTAAACTCCACCCAGATGTTTTGTACCAAACTAGTTTAGATTTGGCCCAAAGGTTCTGAAGAAGAATACTTAGTTGATGGAGCAAGAGAAAGATAATGACTCGACATTTTCCCATTTCCAACAGTGTTAAAATGAACAATCCGTATACGGCACCCCACGACAAAATTGATAGCAATTTTATGTTCCATCTCATTCCACTGGTCCTAAGGAAGATTCATACAAAAAGTCAATATTCTGGTCCATGCAGTTTTTGAAATATGGGCGGTTTTTTTTCCTGTTTTTTTAGCTCCCGTGGGGCAGCGAAAAAAAAAATCAGTTATAAATCAAGTAGCTATGACCTAATTATACTACATGCTAAATTTGGGTCAAATCAGCCCATTCGTTCATGAAATCGAAATTTTGAGTGGAGCTCAAATATTGACCTACCAACATGCCTTGCACAAATTTCAGTCTGAACCACCAAAGAAAGTTTCATACCAAATTTCAAAGCATTTTTCATGTTAGTTCACGAGAAGAAGATTTTTAAAGATTATTAGGTTTTTTGGGGGCATTTACCCCAGCCCCAAGGGGAGTAGCAGCGTTTTGGGGAAAAAACTAGAAGAGTATACTCCACCTAGAGCTTTGTACCAAATCAAATTAGTTTAGTTTAAACAATATTTATTCATGAAACGAAACGAAGGAAATGTTGGAGGACAGAATATGAATGAATAACAATAGGTTTGTATACATTATGTATTTATTTATTGGTCTTTAAGGTCACATATTTTTGCACAATGGGTTATCATGACCACAACATGTGCATCAACTTAAGACCAGGGTGAGCGTTAATAAGTCATGTTGCCCATTTTAGAGAAGATTTGCACCTCCCAAGCATTGGTGACTGGGTCCTATTTTACTAGTAAAACAGAGCCTGTTTACCGCAGTGAACAGGCACTGCTTCACTGTTTACCCCAGTGAACAGGGATTCCCGCGGGGAGTTTGTATACATTGCGTCAATAGGAAATACAGCACGTAATAGGGATTCAACAGAAAGCCAATTATCTAATTAGTTTAGATTTGGCTCAAAGGTTCTGGAGCAGAATACTTAGTTCATGGAGTACAGGAAAGATAATAATTCGGTATTTTCCCCATTGCCAACAGTGTTAAAATGAGCATCTCCATTCGGCGCCGCATGACAAAACCAATAGCAATTTTTGGGAGCCATCTATTTCCACTGGTCCCAAGGAAGCTGCATACCAAAAACGATATTTAGGCCCAAGCAGTTTTTGAAATATGGGTATCTCCATTTTTAGCCTCTGGAGTTTCTGAGCATCAATCAAGATCTTATGACCCAATTAAACCACATGCAAAGGTTGGTTCAAATCAGCCCACCGCTTCTTAAGATACTAAATTTGGATGAGTCCAAAATAGGTATGCTCAGACAGAGAGCCCAGATATTGCCCTACCAACTTGCCTTGAACAAACTTTAAACTTCACCACCAAAGGAAGTTCCATACCAAATATCAAAGCATTCTCTATGGTGGTTCGTGAGAAGATTTTTAGGGCTTTGGGACATTAACCTCAGCCCCAAAAATGGCAGCAGCTTCATTTTAACAAAGTAGAAGCGGTATACTCCAAAGATGGTCTGTGCCATATCAGTGTGAATTTGGCCCAGTGGTTTTAAAAAACGTTTCAGATTAGTTGATGGGAGTATAAGAAATATGACTCAGCATTTTGCCATTGCCAACAGTGTTATATTTATTTATTTATTGATGTGTAAGGTCACATTTTTCTGCACAATGGCTAATCATGACCACGACAGTTTTACGGTGGAGAAAGCGTGAGTACCTGGAGAGAACCACCGAGGAACGGCGAGTAACTGTTAGCTCTCCAACATACCAACTCCACACAAGCAGGGTTAGCATTGATTGGAGACAAGTGCATCATCGGCGTGCAGGACGCCTTAGTACACAACGCCACCGTGCCCCCCCCCACCCCGCACGTGGGCAGTGGGGATGAAGTGACTTGCCCAAGGACACAACGCGGTTGCCGCAGGTGGGATTCGAACCGAGGACCTCTCGGCTTGCAGCCTGCACCTCTACCTACTGAGCCACCCCAGTGGGGATGAAGTGACTTGCCCAAGGACACAACGCGGTTGCCGCAGGTGGGATTCGAACCGAGGACCTCTCGGCTTGCAGCCTGCACCTCTACCTACTGAGCCACCCCGCCCCCGCCAACAGTGTTAAAATGGGCATCTCCATACGGCAACTCATGACAAAACCGGCAGCAATTTTTTTGGTCCATTTGGTGATTCCATTGGTCCTAAAGTCGCTGCATACCAAAAAAATATATTCTGACCCGTGCAGTTTTTTAAATATGGGCGTAGCTCTGGGATTCCCACGGGGCTGTGAAAAGTTTGTTCGGGCATCAATCAAGTACGTATGACTCAATTATACTGCACGCCGAATTCGGTTCAAATCAGCTCATCAGTTCTTGAAATACAAATTTGGGGTGGAACCCAAAATGTTCAAGCTTCCACGGGGTGCCCAAATATTGATCTACCAACTTGCCTTGATAAGCTTTAATCTTCACTACCAATTAAAGTGCCATGCCAAATATCAAGGCATTATCTCTGGTGGTTCATGAGATTTTAGGCATTAACCCCAGCCCGGAAACGACAGCAGCTTCATTTGAACAAAGTAGAAAGGGTATAGTTCAAAGATGGTCTGAGCCATATATGTGTGAATTTGGCCCATTGGTTTTAAAGAGGAAGAAAAGGTTTCAAATTAGTTGATGTAGCACAAGAAAGATGATGACTCAGCCTTTCCCCATTGTCAACTGTGTTAAAATAAACATCCCCATATGGCACACCATGGCAAAACCGATAGCAATTGTTTTGGTCCATCTGATTCTACCGGTCCTAAGGAAGCTGCATACCAAAACAAATCACTTTTCTGGTCTGCAATTTTTGAAATATGGGCGTTTGGATTTTTCTATTTTTAGCGCCTTGGGCATCAATCATGTACTTATGACCCAATTAGACTACATGCCAAATTTGGTTCAAATCAACCCATTAGTTCTGGAAATAAAAATTTTGGTTTGAGACGAAACGGGCATTCTCCCACAGAGAGCCCGTATATTGACCCACAAACTTGCCTTGAACAGTTTTCCATACCAAATATCAAAGCATTCTCTATGGTGGTTCATGAGAACATTTTAAAAGATTTTTAGGCTTTTGGGCACTATAACCCCAGCAAAATGGCAGCAGCTTCATTCAGCCAAAGTAGAAAAAGTATACTGCAAAGACGGTCTATGCCATATATGTTTGTATTTTACACAGTGGTTTTGAAGAAGACAAGTTTCAAATTTAATTAGTTGATGCAGCACAAGTCAGTTGACGACTCAGCATTTTCCCCATTGTCAACAGTGCTAAAAATTGGGCATCCCCATACAGTACCCCATGACAAAACCGATAGAAACTTCATTGGTCCATTTGACTCCACTCCTACAAAGAAAAATATATTCTGGTCCGTGCAGGCTTGGAAATATGGGCGTAGAAAGAGTATACAGTAAAGATGGTCTGCGCCATATATGCTTAAATTAAGACCAATGGTTTTCAAGAAGTCGACTTTCAAATGTTAACGGGCGAAGGATTCTGACGACAGACGCCAATTGATGGCATTGGCTCCCACTGGCTTTCCTTCATATGAGCTAAAAATGATGTCAGTCAAAAAATCTAAACATGTATCCTTTTTTTAATTTTTGAGCTCAATGAAGAATTTTGATGCCCTAGCTTTGTTCTTGGATATGTGAAGCACATTTGGCCATAAGTTGTTCTCAGGAAATATTATTGTATTATCAGTTCTGGTACGAATACGGTAGCAGACTTCCAGGAACCAGTGGTCCCTGCTGTCAACTCTATGAGTTGATTTCATATATTTTTCGTGGTCTATACCTCCCAACTTTCATTTTTGTAAATAATTTGTGTATATTTAATTTGAATATATGGTATATCCGAGGTGGGAATTTCAAAATAAACAAAATTCCATTACTTATAATTATAGCACCTTAACCAAGTTGCAACGAAATCACCTCGTAAATACAGCCTGTAGGCTGTGACAAGAGGTTTTAAGAGCAAGGGCTCGTGAGACCCTCGCCGTTGACTAATTTAGACAAAAATACATGTAGGATATTCTCATCTAGTCATCAGACCAAGTCATACTACCGAGTTACAATGAAATTGCTTCATAAATATGACCTGTACACTGTGAAAAATATAGATTTTACGATTCGAACCGCACAGCTGTCACGGTTGACTGATCATGACCAAACTAGGATGTTCTCATCCAGACATCATACAAAAAGAACGGATGTTCCATGTTTATGAAAGGATTATTAAATAAGACAACTGACAATACGTTAAGTTCTGTACCTTATACTTATGCATTCGGACAAGAATAATAATACACCAAAAGTGAAACTATGTTTAAGGGGCTATATAAGTGATGAGAGATTTGGCTTGGGAGAGTGTGGCGTGTTGTTCTCTGTGTTGTCAAGCGTCTAAAAGATGTAAGACTTTCTAATTTATTGGTGTTCAGAACTGCGAAGCAATTTTCATAAACATGGATGGATAGCATAGAAAGTGACAACTTATTTTATTGCACGACTCTTCTGTATAACCCCCATCCGCAACAATATTAAACCATGTGGAAAATGAAAATCCATTCCGCACATATGTGAAACGAAATTTCACTGGAATTTTCTACAATTCGTGCACCACAATTACAATTGGAATAGCTAGCGATAACTAAAAATCGTCCCAAGAGTTCCAGTGTGTTCTATGTGCCATTTGGCACATAGAATATATTGGAACTCAGAACGAAATAGTAACACTGGTTCCCCTAGCAAATATGGTTGGCGATAAAATGTGTTTGATGATAGTTGTCAAATGAATTGCAGAGTGTCTTTCTAATAGTTGTTTTTCACGGACGGGAAGGCGTGTAATAAACACAGAACGACACGCGCGTGTGAATGGGTTAATCGATATGGCACTTGTGCCACCCATTCTCACACGTGTGTCGTTCTGTATATATTTTGTTCTAATTTTTGACGACATCTGGGATGGCCTGGCCCCTATTTTTGGGCTATCTTTCCATTGCTTAGATAGCGCCTTAACGTACCCCCGCCATCCGATGCCGAGTCCAATGCCTTAAAAATCTCCCTATAAGGACAAATGAAACCAAAACAGGCATCTGCATGCTTCCTGATTTATATTATTTTGTTTGTAATTATTCTTGTACTAAGTCTAACTTCCTCAGCAACTCCTGCTCTCCAGTTCACTACTACCCTACTTGGTCCATTTCATGCGTTGCATAAGCACGTATCCGCGATCGTATTCGGCTTCAAAGAAATACGTGTTCAACCCACTGTTCATATACCTGACAAATGTTTCTAACCATTAATGAGTCATGGCGATTTGTGCAATACAATACCGTGCAACAGTGGGAATATTTTACAACAACCAACAATACTTGTTCTAAATATATGAGTCGACATCTGAGAGTAAAAACCCCAAACAAAGGAGCGCGGACATTCCTACCATTATTTTCTCTCTAGTGCTTGGGGTCGCTGGTTTTCTGATCGCACTTCTCATTATTAGCGGCGATGTAGAATGTAATCCAGGTCCGAAAGATACACGGTATGAGAGTCAATCGGCTCTCTCTATATTGTATTACAATATTAGAAGTATCCAACATAAGTTTGATAGTCTAGAAGAACAGTTTGATGAATATGATATTCTCTGTTTCACTGAAACTCATGTGAATGAAACAATTGATTCTGCAGATATTAACTGCGAAGTGGTTCCATCCTCTTACCATAAAAGATAGAAATCAATATGGGGCTGTATCGCAGTGTATGCCTGAGAATTTATTTTACAAACAATCAAAACATCTACAATTTGAAGGTGGTATCCTATGGTTAGAGATAGGAGCAAAGACTAAATTTATCTCATGCCTAACATATAGATCGGACAATTTTTGTTTTGAAAATTACTGGTCCATACTTGAAGAAAAGGTAGAGCTTGCACTTGTTAAAAATCCATCAGTTATAATACTCAGGTATATGGACACTGATCTTCTTAATGTGTTTGGTCCACTACAAAATATTATTGGACAGTTCAACCTAAAGAATGAAAGCAACGAACCCACACGTGTAACCCAACTATGTAGAACACTATTGGACTCAATTATCATAAGTGATACGGTAATGTCCATTGAAGGATGGAACTGGGTCTCTCGGACCATAGGGCAACCTTTATAAATACACGATTCCCCTTTCAAAACAAGTGTCAATCAAAAGAACTGTTTGGAATTACAACAAAGCAGGCTTTCAAAAATGAATAATCTTATTACAGAAGCAGATTGGAATACGTTAAAGGGGCTTGAATGCTATATAAATACTGCAGCCACTAACTTTGTATCCCAAATTTTAAAATTCGCAGAGAGCTGCACTCCTCACTACTCGGTTACCATTCACAAACAAGAGAACCATGGTTTGATAACTCCCTCAGAAGTGAAATACGCAGGCGTGATCGTGCTTGGAACCATGCTCTGAAACGAAATACTGAACATCACTAGCTCAAGTACAAAACCGTAAAAATAAAGTTAATAACATGAAAAGGTTTTCAAAAGCCACATACGTGAGTAAACTTGAAGAATCGCTAAGAATACATAACAAGAGGCCCCACGGGGCCTGAAGCGCTCATCTTGTACAGAACACAATTTAAACAGAGTCCAAGAATGAGTCTACATTAAGCAAGCCATCTCCATAGGCTACACTGTCAATCCTTGAGTCCCCCAGGAGTGACAAAAATAATCTGGGCATCATGCCTTTTCTTCAGTTGATCATAAGTAAAATGTAGAGCTCTCCTATGAAGCCCCTTGATACAACCTATGTGGATTAATCTTAGTACCTCTAGAGGGTACTGAATACAAAATTTTTAATTCTTCAGCAAAATGGCCAATTCCGGCTCCCATAGAGAGCCCAAATATTAACCCAGGCTCTTGATTTGAACACAGTTAAATCTGACTTCCCTAAAGATGTTGTGTACCGAATATGAAAGCATTCTGACTGTTGGATCAGAGGAAGAGAAATTGTAAAGAAATTTCTTTGAATTGCACTAAGTTCAAATTTGGGCTACCATAGCGAGCCCAAATATTAACCTATGGATCCGATTTGAACAAACTTGAATCTGACCCCCCTAGAGATGTTGTATACCAAATGCGAAAGCACTCTGACAAGTGAATCTGAAGTAGAAGATTTTTTAAGAAATTCCCTCATATTGTACTAAGTTAAATTTCATGTTCCCATATGGAGCCCAAATATTAACCTAGGCACTCGAATTGAACAACCTGGAATCTGACTCCCCTAGAGATGTTGTATACCACATATAAAAGCATTCCGACTGGTGGATCTGAAGAAGAAGATTTTTAAAGAAATTTCCTCATATTGCACTAAGTAAAAATTTGGGCTACCATAGTGAGCCCAAATATATACCTAGGGATCTGATTTGAACAAACTTGAATCTGACCCCCATAGAGATGTTGCATACCAAATATCAAAGCATTCTGACTGATGGATCTGAAGAAGATTTTTTTAAATTACCCTCCATATTGAACAAAGATAAAATTTGGGCTTCCGTAGGAAGCCCAAATATTAACCTAGGGACTTGGTTTGAACAATCTAGAATCTGCCCCTCATAACAATGATGTATATCAAATATTAAAAGATTCTGACTGGTGGTTCTGAAGAAGAAGATTTTTAAAGAATATTCCCCATATTACCCTATGTTAAAACTTCGGGCTCCTGTAGAGAGCCCAAATATGCACCAATGAGCTTTATTTCAAGAAACTTTTATCTGACCCCCCTATGAATGCTGTATACCAAATATCAAAAGATTCTGATGATTGGTTCTGGAGAAAAGATTTTTTTAAATTTTTGCAAATATGCTGACTCAGCATTTTTTCGATGCCCATTACAGAACGATTTTTTTTTACCATTCATTCTACTGGTCATAAGGATACTTCATACCAAATAAAAGCTCTCTGTTCTGTGGGGTTTGGGAAATATGGGCGTTTGAAAATATTTCTATTTTTGGCTCCCAGGGTTCCCATGGGGATGCGGGAATTTTTTTTTTACATGGGTCAAGTACTTATGACCCAATACTACCACAAACCAAATTTGGTTCATACCATACCGGACCATCATTTCAGAAAATAGAAATCTTGGGCGGGGCCAAAAATCTTACCCCTCCAATTACAAAGCCAAATATTACTTCACGAACTTCGTTTGAACAAACTTGATTCTACACCTCATATGGAAGCTCCATAGCAAATATCAAGTCATTGTACACAGTGGTTCTTGAGAAGAAGATTTTAAAAATATTTCAGAGCATTTTCCCCCACTCCCTCCCTATGGGGCTGGGCATGCTGAGTTGAACAAAAATGAAATGCCCCTTTGGGACCATCACTCACACAAACTTTCACTTGAATTGGCCCAGTGGCTTTGGAGGAGAAGACCAAAACATGGCGTTGACAGACGACAGACGACGGACGGGAAGCGATGAGATTAACTCAGCTTGACTTTGTCAAGATGAGCTAAAAAGCCCATACAATTCTCGCACGTTGTTAAACGTTTTCTGAACAGTGCAGATAGTGAAAGTATATCACCCCCGTTTTGCATAGGCACTGAAAATGGGAGAATGGACGACAATAAAGGGAAATGGGAAATACTGAATGACATCCCAAAAATAGCAAAATAAACGATTAGAATCACCAGCTCCCAGTTCACTCCAAAAATGCGTTAGTTTATTATCAGACATAGATTTTACCGAAGATGATATTAAGGTCATCACAAAGGAACTTCCAACCAAAAAAGCAAGTGGTCACGATGACATAAGACACAGACTCCTAAAAGAGACACAGCAGACTATATGCCATCCGTTGTTTCTTCTCTATAGAAAATCACTAATCACTAAATGAATCCGTATTCCCGAGCAAGTGGAAAATGGCTGATATTATTCCAGTATTTAATAAAAATTATCGGTTTGATGCAAATAATTATAGACCGATATCTCTACTTTGAAGCATTGGTAAGGTTATGGAACGAGTCATTTTTAAATATGTTCATAACTTCTTCCATGATAATGAACTATGTTATACTATTCAGACTGGCTTTCTCTCCAATAACAGCACAATCTATCAACCCCTCCTAGAAATATACCATAGCCTATGCTCTGCTCTTGGTGATAAACGATACACCTGCCGTGTTTTCTGTGACATTTCTAAAGCATTTGACAGAGTCTGGCATAAAGGGCTCGTTTTCAAACTCAATCAATACGGCATTAAAGGCCCCCTCCTCCGTTGGTTTCACAGCTATCTATCAAACAGAAAACAACGTGTTGCAGCGAATGGTCACTTCACTGAATATACAAAAAACTTGTCGCTGGAGTTCCACAAGGTTCAGTACTGGGTCCCTTCCTGTCTTTATTTTATATTAACGAAATTGCTGAAAATACTGAACCTATCATGAGGTTATTTGCCGACGACACCTGCTTAACAAACAGGCAATCAATATCGACAGAGTGGACTAACATAATCAACAATGATATAAAGCAAGTTAATACATAGCTGGAACAATAGCTTGTTACATTTGACGCTGGAAAAACACAAGTAATGCTATTCACTCTTCCCGCAACCAACCAGTATCCAGACATAACTTTTGGAGAAACTCACTTAACATTTCTCACAAGATTACAAACATCTTGCCCTTGTTTTACAATCTAATCTATCTTGGGGAAAAACATAATGATAGTATATCCAAGTGAGCAAATTCAAAATAATCTCAGCTGCGGAAACTAAAATATATATTAAATCGGGACACACTAGAAAGGATGTACCTCTCATATATTCTACTGATCCTTGAGTACGCCAGCCCCATGTGGGGTGGTGCTAGTCAAATTCTATTAAAGCGAATAATTGATGTACACTGCGACGTTGCCCGTATAATTACTGGATTGACAAGATCTTCTGTTCCAAGATAACGCCTCCTACTGGAGTTGGTCTGGCAATCCCCAGAGGAGAGACGATATACACACAAGATCAGCCTTTTCTATAAGATTGTTAATAGACTAGTTCCAGACTATTTAGTAGCACTTTTTCCTCCTCGCCGTGGCGAACTCATGATATAATTTACATAATTCTTCACGTTCCAACAATATTATTTCCGAACTGGACTAATTGAGCGATCATTCTTCCCTTCATGGATCGACGACTCAATTAATGAAAGTGCCAATGACACTGTAGCTCAACTTGAAAAACTTGAACTTGGTAAATTATAAGTGAAACGGCAAAATTGAAGATCATTGGTTCCAATGTTATTTGGTGAAACTTCAACATAACAGCATTGTGTGTGCACGTCAGAGCAATCCATACATTTTTAAATGTAAACTGTAAGGCTGGCTGAAAGAAGATTGTTGATACACAAATGCAGTATGTTCAGAGGTTATTGTAAACGGCAACTTTTTTCCACAGAAATGACTTTAATTAATATAGCTCTTATCTAGAGGTCTCGCCTAATGAGCACACCAAAAACAATCCTATGATAAATGTGCCCTATAGGACATGTCAAAGAATGTTGATCCACAAATGCAATAAATGCAAAGATTGTTGCTAATGGCAACAGTTTTTGATGAAAATGAAAATAAATTTGATAGCTCCTATCTTTGTCACCCTGAATAAGCATACAAAGTTTCAAAACAACCCAATAATGAATGCACCCTCTGAGGCTTGCCAAAAGAAGATGTTAATGCAAAATGCACTAAGTTTGAAGGGCATTGCTTGAGACAATGGGGTCTTTTTGTTCTTCTTTATGGAAATTCATAAATATACCCTGCAGAGAATGCAAAAGGGATAAGTTGCTGCACAAATGCACCAAGTTCAAAGGCTGGTGCTAACGACTATAATTTTTTATGGAAATGAAACAAAAATCAATAGCTCACATCTAGAGGTCAACCCGAACACACATATCAAGTTTCAAAGTGATCCTATCATAAATGTGCCCTGTGGGGCATGCCGGAGGAATAAATTGATGCTTGACTAAATTAAGTTCGAAGTACAAAGGTTGTTGCCAACGGCAACATTTTTTGACGGAAATAGAAGAAAATCGATAGCTCCCATCTAGAGGTCACCTTAAACAAGCATACCAAGTTTCAAAGCAATCCTATCATAAATGGGCCCAGTAGGGTGTGCCAAAGGAAAATATCCATGGCTAACTGAACAAAGTTCAAAGGTCGTTGCCAACGGCAACATGTTTTGACAGACAAGGAAGAAAATCCATAGCTCCCATCTAGACATCGTCCAAACAAGCATACCACGTTCTGAAGTGATCCAATCATAAATGTGCCCTGTAGGTTGTGCCAAAGTGTAATATTGAGGCCTGACTAAACTAAGTTCAAGGGTCGTTGCCAGCGGCGACATTTTTCAATAGAAATGGAAGAAAATCGACAGTTCCCATATAGATGTCACCCCACACAGGCACACTAAGTTTCCAACTATCCAATCATAAATGTGCCCTGCAGGGTGTGCCAACGGCAACATTTTTTGACGGACAATGAAGAAAATCAACAGCTCCTATCTAGAGGTCACTCCAAACAAGAATATCAAGTTTCAAAGTGATCCGATCATAAATGTGCCCTGCAGGGTGTGCCAAAGGGAAATATTGATGCATAACTGCACTAAGTTCATCGAAGGTCGTTGCCAGCGGCAATATCTTTTGACGGAAATCGGGAAATCGAAGAAAATCTATTAGCTCCAAACAAGCAAACCAAGTTTCAAATCGATCTGATCATAAATGTGCCCTGTAGGGCGTGCCAAATGAATATATTGATGCCTGACTAAACTGAGTTCAAAGATCGTTGCCACCGACATTTTTGGACGGAAATGGAAGAAAGTCGACAGCTCCCATCTAGAGGTCACCCCAAATAAGCATACCAGGTTTCAAGGCAATGCTATCAAAATGTTCCCTGTAGGGTGTGCCAAAGGGAGATATTGACGTCTGACTAAACTAAGGTCGTTGCTAATGGCATCTAGAGATCACCCCAAACAAGCATACCAAGTTTCAAAGTGATCCGATCATAAATGTGCCCTGTAGGATGTGACAAAGGGACATATTGAGGACTGACTAAACTAAAGGTCATTGCCAAAGGTAAAATGTTTTGAAGGAAATCGATATCATGTTTCAATGCAATCCAATCATAAATGTTCCCTGTAGGGTGTGCCAAATAGAAATATTGAGGTCTGACTAAACTAAGTTTAAAATTTGTTGCCAGCTGCAACATTTTTTGACGAAAATGGAAGAAAATCGAAAGCTCGCATCTTGAGGTCACCCCAAACAAGCACACCAAGTTTCAAAGCCATCTGATCATAAATGTGCCCTGCAGGGTGTGCCGAAGGGAAATACTGATGCATAACTGCACTAAGTTCATCGAAGGCTGTTGCCAGCAAAGCTCAAAGGTCGTTGCTAGCTGCAACATTTTATGACGGAAATGGAAGAAAATCGATAGATCCCATTTAAAGGTCACCCCAAAGAAGCATGCGAGGTTTCAAAGCAATCCGATCATAAATGTGTCCTGTCGAATGTGCCAAAGGCAAATATTGAGGTCTTACTAAACAAAGTTCTAAGAACGTTGCCAGCGACAACAATTTTTGACGAAATGGAAGAAAAAAATCGATAGCTCCCATCTAGAGGTCACTCCAATATAGCATGCAAGGTTTCAAAGCAATCCGATAATAAATGTGCACTGTAGGGTGTACGAAAGGGAAGTATTGAGGTCTGACTAAACTAAGTTCAAGGAACGTTGCCAGCGGCAACATGTTTTACCAGAAATGGAAGAAAATCGATAGCTCCCATCTAGAGGTCACCACAAACAAGCACACCAAGTGTCAAAGCGATTTGATCATAAATGCGACCTGTGTGATCTTGCCAAGGAAACTGTGGACGTACGTACGCCGACGGACGAGAAGTGACGACAACAGCACAGCTTGAGTTGAGCTAAAAATTACCAACGATTACAATGAGTCATTTCAACACCGTGGACTTAACAGTATTTTTCACCGATAATGTATTTTATCCAGCAATCAACCTAATTTAAACTGAAAAAAATGCCGATAGGATCACCGATCCAAAGTCGAGTTGTAATAGCACAAAAGTGGGTTTAATCATTATCAACTTATCGTCCGGAAACCAATTGTTTACAGTTTACTATGTGAAGGGTCACTTTGACCTTTGACCTAGTGATTCTAAAATAAATAGGGCTCTCTCTTGCACCAATGCCAACCTACCTATGACGTTTCATGAACGTGGGTGAAACCAATTGTTTATGATTTATTATGTTCAAGGTCACTGTGGCCTTGACATTTGACCTAGCGAGTCCAAAATATATAGGGGTCTTCCACTCACCTAGGTCAACCTACCTATGAAGTTTCATGAATGTGGGTCAAACCATTATCAATTTACCATCCGGAAACCAATTATTTACGATTTACTATGTTGTTGGGCACTGTGACCTTGACCTTTCACCTAGCAAGTCCAAAATAAATAGGGTTATTCCTCTCACTGATACCAACCCACATATGAAGTTTCATGGACGTAGGTCGAATCATTATCAAGTAATCACCCGGAAACAAATTGTTTTGATTTACTATGTTCAGGGTCACTGTGACCTTGACCTTTGACATAATGAGTCCAAAATAAATAGGGTTCTTCCTCTCACCGATGCCAACCCACCTATGAAGTTTCATGAACGTAGATCGAGCCATTATCACGTTATCGCCCGGAAACCAATTGATTACGCCCGTCGCCCGCCCGCCCGCCCGCCATTCATCAAACTATAAGTCGAGTTTGACTTCGTCACAACTTGACTAAAAACGGAGGAAACGGGCTTTATGTAACGGTATTGTTAAATGAATGTATTATCACGACCAAATGCATGTCTTGTAATTAGTATCAGATTCTCGGTCGTGTTTAGGATCGTTGCAATATGATTGTAAACACGACCCGAATCTGATACAAATTACAGGACATGCACATGGTCATGACAATATAAGTTATGGTGATGAATTGACGGCAACATGGTCTGAGATTTGCGACTTGGAGCTTATGTTCAAACGAGACGCGAACATACGCTCAGAGCCGCAAACCGCAGACCATGTTACCGTCAACTCATCACAAGAGCGTATATGTTCCAATAAGACACTACCCATAGCCCAAAACCTAGATTGTGAAACATGAGAGGCTTGTTTACTAAACTTGTGATCGTTAAAAGTTGCCTTGTTCAAGGCAACTTTTAACGACCACAGGTTTAGTAAATACACCTCCCGTGTACCCACGACGCCACTGGATAAATAATCAACAAACCAGATTAACTCATTCCATCTCAGGTCAAATCGTAAACCGGTTTGTAATTTAAACAACACTTCATCCGGAACACAATCAGCTGCACATGTGAAAAATCCAGAAAAATGAAGCGGTTTGCTAGTCAGCAATTACGAAACGGGCGACGTCATTTCAAATATTTCGCGTTATGGCGTCAGACGGTAACATTTGTCACTGGAGCCGTAAACATAAAAGAAACTACGCCAGCCCTCATCCAATCAGAGGGCGAGGGTTTTACTCTTATTGGAACATTGAATATTTATTATATACCTATCAATGATACGCCGTGCGTGTTTTCACCCATCGAATCCTGATCGCCGATCGCACTCAGTGGGTTTCCGATTCCGTATTAGATGGTTGGTCTTAGAACAAGGACGGCACTGGACAAGGTCAATTGAATACGCCCAGGTTATCAACCGTATGCTTCATTTGTGTAAATAAACACAATTGAATAACGTGAATTTCTAATATTGTTTTTAATCAATTTTATATTGATTTCTCGAGTGAAAGGTGAATTTCATTAACAGCATATCATAAACAGATCATTTGATTACGACAGTAACGTGATCTGGTTTGACGCATTCCGTCTAGTTGATGAGCTCAGATCTCAGGATCACGAGCGGCCGAAGGCGGCTCGTGTGATCCGGCGATCTGACCTCGCCAACGAGACGGAATGCGACAAACAAGATCACTTTATTGTCATAATAATCTCCAATGAAAGCATAAAACGAACTAATCTTGTTGGACAATATAAAAAAGCTATAATTTTATTGTACTTACTGAATAATTTATTTGTCTTATTTCATACTCTTCAAACACATATAAGTAAAATATTTTTTAAAAAAATTAACAATATTTACACAATGTAGAACAGTATTCAAGAAACCCACTAATATTAAATTTTCGTATTTAACAATGTTTTACATTTACACAGTTAATGAAGAATAAGATGAAAAACTTTCAGCTCACGGACCACTCTGATAGACAACATAATTAAGCAAACAAAATTTCATTTAGTACTAGTCTCATATTTAACAATATCTTAAACGTATACACCATCTGCTTTACAGCCCACTTTGTCGAGTACATAAGATTTACCAGTAATCTTTTCGCTCATGGACCGATTTGTTTTCTCTTTGACCCATCTGAATGACCAGGAGCTAATCTTACAAAACGTTTGCAATTGTATTTTCCATCTGTGAAGATGAATGATCCAATTATTGCCAGTTTTTAAGTCCTGTCAAATTCCCTGTCAATCAATTGCCACGTCAATTAAAACGCCAATGTTTCATTTGAACCATCTATAATCGTAGAGAGAAGTCCTATTTATAGGATTGGCCCCTGACCATTTTGACAAAATCCTATAAATAGTACTTCTCTCTATGATAAATGATGGTTCAACTGAAACAGTGAAGTTTTGATGAACATTTTGCAACAAAGTTCAAATACTTCATTTCACTTGACCCCTCTTGAAATACACGTTTACAATGCCTTTTCCCTGGAGCCACTTTTCCACCTTGCTTAGATGTAAAATCGCCGTTTCTTAGTATTCTTGCTCGTCCCTTATGAACTGAATAAAAGCTTTATTACGAACTACTTGGCCGACAAGTCCCAAAACGGTAGCCCCCCCCCCCCCCCCCCCCCCCCCACACACACACACACTCATGCGACGGAAAGTTGCTTGTTGCCACACACTCCTCATTTATATAATAAACTAACTGGCCCGCCCATCCAGGGATGGGAATGCAGCTGCCCGCCCATGCAAGGGCGGAAAAGTAGCCCATTGTATATCATGGGAGGTATTCACGGCTGGAATGTCTAGCTGGACGGAAATGGAGACTTCCTCTTTAAATAACAGATTGGATGCTTAACAATTTGGGTATTTCCGACACTTTGTCTCTACATCTATCGCAGAGTCGTGAATCTATGGTCCGAGGAAAACAATAAAAAAGTGTGTGAACTCCATCTGACAAATTAAACTATACACTTTATTAACACATGACAGTAAATAATTGCTGGATTGCATCTTATCTAAGCAATCGACAATATTAAATCCATTTTGGTAAAGCGAAATCAGACACAGTAAATATTGATTACTCGGTGCCACAAGGTCGTATAAATGCCACAAGGCTGTATAAATGGTCTTAACAGCAAAAGAACCTTTCTCCCAACCGAGATCTTTAAAACAATAAGACATTTAGGAATAAATGTTAAGTGAAGAGCTAGGGCTGGGAAGAGAAAGCCGAGACAAATCAAAGTGATTTCCTCTATCAAGAATCCTACTTCTGATAGGGACCATAATGGTAAACTTTCTCATGAGCACAGAAAACACAAAGAGTTTTCCAGAGGGATTAATCAGCAAGTCCTTCTCTCCTTACCCAGAGCAAATGTCATCAACAACAATAAAAACCTGTAATTTTTCACTTGTAAATACTCAATCAATACGCAACAAGACAAGCACATTCATTCATTATGTTATTACTGAGGACGTTGACTTTTGTTTTGTGACTGCGACTTGGCTACTAGAAGATAACCACATAGAGTTAGCCAGTCTTCAGCCAACCGGTTATGACTTCCTCAGCTTCCCCCGGCCTAGGGACGAATCTACTGGTGGTGAAAAGAAAGTGAAATCTGGTGGCGGTATTGGAATCTTTTTCAAAACAAAATTTCTGTCAAAGCGTTCAGGTTTGGTGCAGTAATATTATTCCAAATGCTGAAGTGACAGTTCGCTTTGGTGGTCTACATTTAACATGCTTAATTGTGTATAGACCCCCTAACTCAGAAACTCATCCCATAACCGTGGCAAATTTATTGAAGAATTTGGAACCTTCTTACACGATTTTATGTCGGTAAATAACAAGTGTCTTATTGTCGAGGATTTCAACATTCATGATAACAAACCTGACGATAATTCTGCTGTGTCCTTCAAACATCTACACGAATCTCTTTCTCTGGATCAATTAGTTCATGTTCCAACACAAATATCTGGAAATACGTTAGATCTGATTCTAATCGGGGAAGAAGCTGACTTTAAGGTCTCCTACATAAAAGCCGACTTTTATATTTCGGATCATGCATTTGTGACTTCAAAACGGTCTATATGTCAGTCTCTTCTTCAAAAGAAGAAAATCGAACTTCGCTCTATAAAATCTATCAACAGAGAAACATTCAAAATGGATCTTTGTAAACAGGTTGATGCACTCCTTCAATTAGATGACGTCAACGAACTAGCATTGGCATATAACAATGACCCAAGTGAGCTCTTTAATAAACAGGCACCTATTAAAACAAAGTGTGTTGTGCAGCGGGAACTTGTCCCCTGGTTCACACCACAGGCCCAGCACTTAAAAACTGAAACTTGTCGGCGTGAGAGACACTGGCTAAAGCACAGAACCCACGAAAACTGGCAAATGTTCTGTGCAAAGCGAAATAATTATAAGAACTACCTAACTAAATGTAAAATTGAATGTTTTGAAGAAAACAATTCGTGTGTGTGCTAACAACAGCGAACCGCTGTTTGATGTTGTCTCAAAATTAACTGGCAAAACAAAATTTAATCCTATGTCCGAAGGCGAATCTGATGACAACTTAGCAGTGGAATTTGCAACGTTTCTCCACAATAAAGTTCAATCCATTAGGGATGCATTAATTAATCATAATCAATTTGTTCCTCCCTGTATGGATGTCCTCTCTTTTGAAACCTTCTCGGCGACTAATGTAGAAACTGTATCTAAAATAACAATGAAGGCTAAGCCTACGACATATGCTTTTGATCCCATGCCATCATGCATAGTCAAAGAGTATTGTAGCATTATAGCTCCTCTGATTACCAAGATTATTAACCTTTCTTTTTCTTCTGGGATACTCCCAGACTGTTGGAAGAAAGCAATTGTCAAACCATTGATCAAGATCTCAAAAGCTTGAACCTACTCTGAAACTTTACTGGCCTGTCAGCAACCTTAGCTTTCTCTCAAAAACTTGTGGAGAAGGTTAGTGCTTTGAGTTTCACAAGCCATCTGTAATCCAATGGCTTACTTCCTTCCTATCAGGAAAGGCTACAGCACTGAAACCATTCTTCAGAAGGTGTACAATGACCTACTTAATAAAATAGAATATCAGATGATATCACCCATGGTTGCAATTGAGCTCACTGCTGCTTTTGACACGGTCGACCACCTCTTGCTTATTCAGATAATGTCTAATACTTTTGGTGTGCGGAAGACAGCTTTAAGCTGGACAATGGCGGATACAGAGGGGGGGGGGGCGTCGCCCCCCCCCCCCTTAGCTCGTGTTTGTTTCGCATGTAGGGCGTAGCCAGGATTTTCATTTGGGGACAATACATGAATTGAAGTAAAAACATACAACAACATTTATTTCCTCCATCACCATTCGCTATGGAAAACAAATATACCGTTGAAATTATTCAAAATATATCTACTGGTCGCCTTCATTTATAGCGTCACCGACACAGCATGATTTTGAGGTGTTACATGCCCCTAGCCTCAGGTACCCCATGGCTATGCCAATTATGGGTCAGGATCTTAATTGGCATAGTCATGGGGTACCTAAGCCTAGAGGGCTGACTGCTGAAAACTTTCAAACGCTGGCAGATCGCGATGTTCTCCTGAGGTTAAGTCGGTTTTGACTGTAAACAGTGTGTCCAAAATACAATATTATGGTAAACGGATCTGGAGAGCATATTTCAAATTTTCTAATTCTGTCTTGAACGTATGACAGAATTTGAAATTCTGAAACATGCTGTTTAAAAAGTGTTAATTAGCCGTTCAAAAAATTCAAGAGGATTTCCACCCCAGAAGCCACCAGAATGCCCCATTTGGTCGCTCATTTCCAAAAAAAAATTTCTGGGGGGAGAACCCCCCCCCCCCCCCCAGACACCCATACAAAAAGCTCGTGCCTTCGGCACTCGCGGCAAATGCCTTCGGCATCTGCACGATTCGCCCCCCCCCCCCTTGAAAATTCCTGTATCCGCCACTGAAGCTGGATTGCATCATATCTAAGCAATCGACAATATGAAGTCCATATTGGTGAAGCGAAATCAGACATAGTAAATATTGATTACATAGTGCCACAAGGCAGTATAAATGGTCCCATATACTTCACAGGCTATGCTAGTACCTTGAGTTCTTGTGTGAATGCTAAACAACATATTGATAGCATTTACGATTATTTCCGGGCGGGTAGAAATGATGTTAAAGTACAGGTTGTAAACGAAATGTCTTCCACCTTAAGTGAGGTTAAAAACTGGATGCTTTCAAATAGGCTAACAAGAGCAACGCCTAGCGGGGCAACATACCCTAGCGGGGCAACATACGTCCGTCAAAATTGGAACATGTACAAGTTTCTCTGGGGTAAAGTTTGAAATGTTTGTTGACTCGACTATGTCTGTCCACCCTCCAATCATTCCCCTGCCCTGTCTGGGGTAAAGGGTAATTCACCTGTTTTCACATTTTCATATTAAGCGATCTGTGGTCTTCACAAAATAAAAAAAAATGGTAGCATCCATTTTGTTCACAAGATAACTTCTAAAGGGCTGCAAGGATGCTGTAGAAGCGCCTCCTCGCCGTTTACAACGGTAGCGTCCATTCATTGACAGGTTCACTTCATTGATAACGATTGACGATAGGTGGCGCCATGGAAAAGGACATTTTGAGGATCATAACAGCTATAAACGGCGAGGATTCTCGTCGTTTAAAAATAAAATGGTGTTATCTGCTCCTGTCACATGCACAACGACAATTGATGATCAAGATGGACGCAAGGTTTGAACAATAAAGCAAGTAAAATGTTCAAGGAGAAGACACCACAATACTGTAATGTTTTAAGTACTAAAAGGAGCATAACTCTGGAAATACAAAATGGAGTTACCTGCTCTTGTCACATGCACAACGGCAATTGGTGATCACCATGTGTGCAAAGTTTGAACAATATAGCATTAAAATGTTGAAGGAGTAGGCGACACAATACTGTAACGTTTTAAGTACTAAAAGGGGGCATAACTCTGGAAATACAAAATGGAGTTACCTGCACTTGTCACATGCACAACGGCAATTACTGATCAACATGTGTGCAAAGTTTGAACAATGTAGCGTTTAAACCTTTGGAGGAGTAGGCGAAACAAAAATTGTTTACGACAGACAGACAGACAGGGGACAACGCCATTACATAATACGTCCGTCAAAAAAAAAAACAAAAAAAAAAAAAAAACGGCCGTATAAAAATGAATGAATCAAAAAGAGTTTATAATGTTTGGTAGTAAGAAACTGCTGCCAAAATGTGCCATGGAATCAATCAATGTTTGTGGTGTTCACGTTGAAAAATCTGATAAAATTAAACTTCTTAGTATGCACCTTAATGCCAACCTGACAATTGAACATCGTGTCTCTCTTAAAGCTTAGGCGGCATCGGTTGCTATGTTCAGACTGAAAAAAGCTCAGGACATACCTCTGTCGCAACACATGTAAAAAATTGGCCAATGCCCTTGTCTTCTGTCAAATGGTTTATGGTAACAGTCTGCTTGTAAATCTACCAAAATGTCGGCTTAAGCCATATCAAAGAATACAGAATTTGACAGCAAAAATAATTTTAGATAGAAGGAAATTTTCAAGTTCATCAGATGCTCTGAATGAACTTCATTTCCTTCCCATAGCAGAAAGAATCGAATTTAAAATTTTATTGTTGGTATACACTATACAAATGTTTAATCTAGCTCTATCTTACTTAGCCGAATTAATCCAAATTCACCAAGGTCTTATATCACCATGTCTAGTACAAAACCTTTACTTAAAGTACCTTTTCACGGGCATGTTATATTTGCTGAAAGATCACTTGGTTTTAGTGTGCTCCATCTCTGGAATTCTCTTCCAGATGACGTAAAGTCTTGTGAATCACTTCAGAAATTCCGGAGTAAACTGAAAACCTACCTACTCAAGAGAGCTTGCTCCACAGTTTGATTACCAATCTGAAAGTGATTGTACAGCGCCATAGAATGTTCCTCATCCATTGGGTGCATGAGTTAACAGTTATGAGCGTTTTATTAAGTCTTATTATTATTATTATTATTATTATTATTATTATTAGTTCTTTGTTTATTTACACATCCATATATTTACTCCATCATCATTTTAGACACAATTTCAAATTACAATTTATAGTTGACCCTGCAAAATAGAAAAATAAAAGACATCAGTACTCAGTTTATGCAATGGAGGGATTAAACAATTTAGATTCACCCAAAACATGGAGAAGACTCCTGTTATCAATATAAATTCACCTGTGGGTTGATCGGGACTGGAAAAGCCGATCAAACTGCAGATGTAGTAATATTTTCGTTCAATTTGAAACCAATAAATAAAACTTTCCATCTCAAAACTACATTGGGCTTTATCAATTTCTTCAAAAGCTTGCCTGCACTAAACTGGTACTAATATCGACAACGTCCAGCATTAAGACAAATGCGCATTTTTGGCACCATATTAACATACTTCCACGTCAGTCCGAAACAAGCATGAAAACAAGCAATCTGCCATCTGCTGAATGAGGCCCACAGAGGATGAATTTACTTATGCTTTCCCGCTCAGTGGGCAAATGTATCCTCTGGATACCTCTTTCTGTTTAGGCTTGAGAGTTTGATTCAGATTGTGGTTCGCAGGGGATAAATTTAGTGACGCTACCCTGCTGTGCATGGTAGCATCACCAGATTCACCCTCTGGGGATCTCATTCTGCAGATGACAGTTTACTATTTCCAGGCCTGGTCCGAAACATTGTTGAATTTGTAGAAAAAAATATGCATTCTCCCGATTTTGAAGGCCGTACTAGATTCAGATCAAACTTGGCGATCTTCGGTCACATCTTAAAGGTAGAGTTTATGCAGCCCCCTCCTTCCTCTCTCTCTCTCTCTCTCTCTCTCTCTCTCTCAATTATTCTCAGTGGTGGTAATAAACAGAATTGACGGGTGCTGTTTTTGAGACGAGAGTAAACTGCACCAGTACAATGTTAGAATATGAATTTTCAAGCGAATACTGTCACCAAACACCAAAAACCTGAACCCTTTGAAGCCGAGCGGCCGCTTTTCCAGCCAGGAACACGATGCGTCATAACGTCATTAAATAGGATGGTTGATCAGTAACTGTGTGGGTAGACCAATCAGTATTTTCAACGTGCAGCCCCGAGGCTGCACGTTGAAAATATTGATTGGTCTACCCCAAATAATGAATATAGACTCTTCAAATTGCTGCCATTGAACTGGCATGGCAGATACCACCAGTGTTTACAGGGTTAAATGTATAAGGAGCTGCTGAATTTTGACAGTAACTTGCCACTGACCACATTGTGTTGCTTTCTCAAAACAACACTCATTTATATGCCCTCACAGTATATTAATGCTTCTCAATATTTTTCAACGACTGCATTTTTTAGGTCCCGTAAAATAGAAAACACGGGTGCTGACGGGAGCAATTGCACTCACATCCGTCTTATTTCCAGGATTGTTATTCTGGGGAAAGTGTTGGTTGTCTTTTTAGCTCTCCTGTGCAAAGCTCAGGAGGAGTTTTAGTAATAGTTTCCATCTGTCGCCCATTGCCCTCCCAGCGTAAACTTTACATTATCGACTCGTCATAAACTACTGGACCGAAGGATGATTACCCAAGTACTCAGTAAAATCCAACACATTACACATTCAATGAGAAGTACATACAAGAACCAGACGTTTGAATACTCTTCCATTAGAAAACCTATTATGATGGGATTGATAGCAGAACCCACACAAACCATGGCAATAAAATATGCAGCCACTTTCCCACTAACGTTAAAGCACCGAGTCTCAGTCAACGAAAATACGGATGGACAGTACATTGACATTGCGATTCCGCACAGACCTGTAAATATCCAAAATATTAAATTGTTGTTTAAATGTGACGCTAATATGAGTCCAGTTATACCAGCAATCATCAAAAAATTTAAAACATACAGTATGCTGGAGGGCTTAACTTTTTGCATGACAAATATTCCCACAAACAAACTGCAAGCAAATGTTATTCTGAAAACCGAGGTCAACTTCGTTCCACTGGACTTCGACCAAGCTTGTGTATCTACCACATATATCATTATAAAGTAACTAAAAGTGTCTTCAACGCCTTGATAAAAGGCAATTAGAATTCCTATTACCACGAGCAAGATCACTTTTAACGACTTCTCCATTGCAGGTGAGTTGTTTTCATGTTTGACTGCAGTTGTAGATGTTGACGGGCGGCTTATATAAAACAGCAGAAACGGAATTCCACCAAGTACATACAAAATACCCGATAACAAATATGCTAACTGTATGTGGGACTCTCCGAGCGTAAGGCTTCTAGTCTCCGAGCTGTTGTCAGAACAATTTGATGAAATGTTACTGATGGCTAATCCTTGTATGGAGGTAGTGTTTATCATGTACATGGATATATTATAGGTAAAATAATTATCCCTCTGTCCGAGACCAATGGTTTCGCACTTGGAAACGTTTGTCGAATTATCACAAGCATTCGTGGACGGCAACATAATCTTCTTGGCTAGAAATGGGTTGGTAACTAATGGCGATATACACCCACCTACGGCGTATGTAAAATAGTAGATTACGTAAAAGGTTCCAGCTTTCTTATTCCAAATTCTTGTAATTTCCGCGGTGATTTCTGGAATTAGAGTAAAGAAGTTGTCACTACAAGGGCATATTTGTTTTATGTGCGTTAAATGTCAAAGTTCGAAATAAAACATATGAATGGAATACTGTGGCGTGGTCGAAGGTTTTTAGTTCACCTGATTTTCAGTCAGGATGAGATATACTATCACAGGGTTAATATCTGTGAAACTTATCAGCTACTGACAACTACAAACTTGACCACATATATTTATCTAGATAACGTTACATCATGTTCTTTTAATCAGCCGTCCATGTAATAGCCTTGGGCTAATTCCATTTATCAATTCAACAATCCTATCACAAATAATAAGTAATATTAGACAAGATTGCCCATGACCAATTATGTAACATATGTGTGTATATAATGTTTGTGAAAAGACACGACGGCAGTTTCATGGCCCATTGATCGCCGGCCATTTCCATGTCGACATTGATTCACACCTCTGACTTCAGAGTTCGAACAACCAATTGGACCTCAATTATGGAAACACTGGAACTACCAGCTACACAAAAGAAGACGATTGCAGCTCTGGGGGTCTCTTGCCCTATCACCTGGACTATCCAGGAGATAGGCAAGAGCGTTCATCTGTCTCTTGAATTCAAGATCGAAGAGGAGACAAAATCACCACCCTCCTCGGGGAGAGGTAGTACCTTTGCTGAGAGGACCCCCTCTCACATTGGTTCTCGCCCGAGGAGGTCAGGAGGCCTTGAAGTGAGGAAGACAAAGAAGAAGAGCCCGTCCACCAAGCGGAGGGATTCCCGCCGCTTGGAGGCTTTCTTGGAGAAGAAGAGAGAGAAGAGTGAGGAAAAGGAGGAGCCAGAGACCTTCACCAGCTCCGCTCCCACTGCCAAAGAGACACCCATCTTGACCCCAGCTCCACAGCTGGAGACGATAGATAAGGAAAGTCCTGTGGAGACCGAGATGGAATTGGAAGCTGTCTTCTCGCCACTTCCGGACCTCCACTCGCCTCTCCCTTCGGCACCCAAAAGCCTGGACCAGGACCGGGAAGCCTTCCGACTGGAAAACAAAAAAATCCCGAGAAGAGAGGGAAAGAACATATCTAGAACTAGCAGCAAAAATAAAAGAAATAACAGAACTGGCAACACTGGCAACACAAAAAGCACCTCCAAGTAAAACAGAAAATGATCACAGCCCTCCATCTCCAGCAACACCAACAGCTACAAACATCATATCACCATCACAGCCACCTCCGCTCAAGAAAAAGACCAAGAAACACAAACGCCGTTAACCTTCTCCCTTTCCTTTTCCTCCTCTAACACGCCCAGACATGGTGCAGAACGAAAACGTTACTATGAACATTACGATTCAGTAATCGAGGGTCGAAGGGGGCTTGCCACACACCTTCGGCGCGCTAAAACCAATCTTTTAGCTTAGCTGAGCGACGGCAATTTGGTTTCCAGCTCTGTACGAATTAGTAGCCAGTACGCCCGTAGTACGGAATATCCGACTTCGGTGAGAGTCGTGTTTTGTTCTACACTGGAATCTAGTTATTGTGTAAATAAAAGTTAATCGTAAAAGTTCTTACTTTTGTTATTCAGCAAGTAACATACCGGTTGAAGAACGCTTCATGACCACTGGTTCGAGAATCCAGGCAGGCCGATTTTTTAGCTTGGCCTAGAAAACAAGAGAGGACTTTCTGTCACCATGTACGGCATTCTATCGTTTAACGTCCAACAGATGCTGCAGAGCCTTGAACTGAGAGGCCTGAAGTTGTCGTGGAGCACGAAGGCAGGAGATAAAGAAACCAGCTTGCTCCTGACATGGAAGAAGAATCACCTGAAGAAGAAATCCTCTGCGAAACTTGCGAGAGACAAGAGAAGGATGAAAGAATTCGTTGAAAACAAACGGAACCAGACTGTTACAACGGAAAACAGCAAAGCACTTGACGTTATGCCAGAACATCGGAAATTTGAAAGTGTTAACCCGGCTTCATTTAATGTTTTGAGCAGGAGTACAACTGTGAGTACACAAACATTTAGCAATAGCAAAATAGATTGTAGGGTTAACGTGCGGCCCCAAACCTCCAGTAAATTTATTCAGTACAACACTACTTCTGTAGATGCTGAAATTCAAACATGTGATAATGACAATCTTGTTGATACAAAAATCCAAATGTGAGAAGTGTCATCTAAAGTGAAAACGAAAGGAATTACAGAAAAGGTTCTAAAATATAAAGAGATATTTCATGGCCACCACTATTTAATAAAATGGGAACAATTACCGCCAAATAAGAATACTTGGGTTCATGAAGATGATTTAGATAGGGTGGCGGCACAGTTCATCCGTGACAACCCTCATAAGGTTCGCGGAATGCTCTCTTTCACACAAAATGCAAATGTGAAAGAAGACAGAGTGAAAGACAATAAAAGTCAAATCCTTCTGTACGACGCGAGTACCATTCTGCAAGAAGCAAAGCCTAGTAATAAAGCTTCCAATAGAGAAGATTCTGTGTGCGGGGAAGAAATAAGCCACATAGTTCAACCTTCACTGACAGATGGAGCTTTATTCTACATAGTCCAATACAATAACAAGGAAGAACGAACAATAGCCGCTGAGACTTTACCACTCAGCATTTTACAAGGATTATATTGAGAGTTCACACGCTAAAAACTAAAGTGTTAAAAACTACACTTGAAGTGCTGTATTTAACACTAACTAAGTGCTGAACTAGCACTTTGTTCAAGTGTAGATATCCCAGAACTTAACAGGTGTTACAATAATACCACTTGACAAGTGTAATGTTGCGACACTTAAAAGGAAACAACGCAGATGACGCGGATCAGGCTCGAACTCTCGAGCCTGATCCGCGTCATCTGCGTTGTTTCCTTTTAACTATGTACCCACCAAGCGCAAATCAAATTATGGACGATTCTGGAAGAACCACAAATGCTAGACACATGGGAAGTGCCATCCATTCAAGTTTCAGATGTCTGACGATTGTAATGTCTAAGTGCTCAAAGCATTGCACTTTGAGTGTTAAAATCAAACGCTAAGAGTTAGAATGGGTTTAACACCTTGAAAGTGTCAGTTTTAACACTTTAGTTTTTAGTGTGCATGCAGTCCTGGGGTATAGACGTAACCCAGTAATACTTTAAGTCCTTTTCCTTTTGGATGAACAAAAACTTTCACATCGGTATCTTTGTGCTAAGAGGCACAATTTTTTCAGGCCAGAGGAGGTTATCACAGGGTTAATACCTGTGAAACTTATCAGCTACTGACAACTACAAACTTGGCCACATATGTGTCTAGATAACATAACGTTACATCATGTCCTCTTAATCAGCTTTCCATGTAATAGCTTCGGGTTAATTCCATTTATCAATTCAACAATCCTATCACAAATAATAAGTAATATTAGACTAGATTGCCCATAACCAATTATGTAATATATGTATGTATGTAATGTTTGTGAAAAGACGCGACATTATCATTATTGATACATTATAGATTATTGGACTGTTGATCAGCTCGGACGCTCACTGGACTCTCCGTTAGCACCGCCAGAATGATTCTACCACACACAATTGGGCATGCTAAACTGCCTAAATGTAACCAATACCAGAGACTGGTCCATCCACGTCTCTTGTAATATCTGCCAGGTGATATTGGACTTTCAGATACCACCTGGAACGGCGCCAGAAAAGGACCCTCGCCAGAAACCAAAGAAGGTCTCTCATTTTAGAAATTGGGGCCTGGCGCATTCCCTCAGCGGGAAATTCGGCCCAGCGACCTCCCTCAGAAAAAGGTGGAAGATTGGAAAATGTTTGAAAGTACTAGCCGTAGAAATCACTCCGTTGTTGGTCCGATTTCCGGTTGGGGTAATGCGGAGGGCTCGCTAAGTCAAGGTCATAAGTTTCTCTATCTACCCATTCTTCTTTCTCTTATATTTTGAGCACCATTCACATAAATCTGTTTTCAACTTAAGCTTATACTCAGCTGTTTGTTGATAATTTATTGAACTAAACAATGTGTACATATGTTAAAAGTTTGAATAGAAATTTTGGATTATCACAGCTGTATGACTGTCATCTCGTATCTTTTTATGTGTAATTGCAATACGAGTGGAAACGACCCTGTATAAGCTATCAGCTTTTTGTCGAATCCACATACATCATTATACTGTTTCATGTATATTCTGAAAGTTGGAAATAAATATTGTTTAAACTAAACCAAAGAATCCAGCTGCCAGACCATCGGCCTCTCTGGGGAGTGGTAGTACCTTAGCCCAGTCGGGCTCTGGTCCACACCCGGAGAACGCTGAGAAAACCGACCGCAAGAAAAATAAGAAAAGCCCGCCCTCAAAGCGCCGGGATGCCAAGCACGCAGAGGATTGGAAAAAAAGAAGGCCGAAGAATCCCGCAAAGAGAAGGAAGAGGAGATAGAAGTCCACGCCTCTAGTCGGCAAGAGAAACATCCAACAGACACATCTCAACCCTTATATCAGGCATCTCTCGCTCCAGTACCATCTCCAGCCTGGACCCCCAGGCTAAACAGGGAGATGACAAAGAAATACGTAAGCTTGCCCTCGAACTGGAAGAACAGATCTTGGGCACAGAAGAAGAGCGAAAACTAACAAAAGAGGACATGGACGGAGCCACTCTTCAAAACAAATTTGAAATCGAGCGCAATAACGATGTCGAATCCACTCAAACAGCACAAGAAACCGCGACATAAGAAACTCCAATCCTGGAAGAAAGAATGGCAGATCTAAGAAAATTAAAAGGACAGAATATTGAAGCATTCGAACAGCTCCTATCGCCATTTGATTTAAGAATACAGCGCCTCTCAGAACAGTACAACCACCCTCCACCACCTTGCACTTCAACTGCTACAACTACATCAACCACATTATCACCGGCAGTAGCCTCCCTTCTCCATGAAGAGAAGTAAGAAACATCGACGCCGCTAATTTTCTCTCTTCCCTCTCCTCCTTTGGCACGATCAGACATGGTGCACGACGAAAAGTAAAAGGAAGAATATTATACAGTAAACGAGGGTAGAAAGGGGCTTGCCCTACAGCGTCCCTGCGCGCCTTCGGCGCGTGAAACCATTCCACTCACGACATTCACTCCTGACTTCAGAGTGTGAAGACGAGTGAAAACCAGCTACTGATTATGGAAAACTTGGAAATACCAAGACAGCTCAGGAAAGCCTTGCCAGCTCTGGACATTTCTTGTCCTATCAACTGGATTATCCAGATTGTAGGCAGGAATGTCAAGCTGACACTGAAATTCGAGACAAAGAAGACAGAGATGACGTCGCCTTCTTCGGAGAGAGGTACTACCCTTGTGAAGAGGAACCCCTCTCACACTGGTCCTCACCCGAAGAAGTCCGGAGGCCCTGGAAAGAGCGAGAAGAAAAAGAAGGGTCCAAGGAGAAGAGTGAGGTAAGGAAAGAGCCAGAAATGGACACCATTTCCCATCCCACTCCCACAGACAAACCCAATCAGTTTCCGGCTCCCCGGTCGGTATCATTGAATGAGGACAGTCCAGTGGAGACTAAGGAGGAAATGGATGCTGCCCTCTCGCCGCTTTTCGATCCCCACTCACCTCTCTCTTCGGTACCCGGAAGTCAGGCCCAGGAAGCAGCAACCAAATCACCTCAACCAAAGCTAGAAACACTAGAGGACTTTATCGACCGGCTAGATAGGATAGTCATAAAAAATTTCGGAGAACTGAAACTAAACTTTGAGGGGACAGTCGATGACTTCTTAGAATTCAACAAAACCAGAGAAAAAGGATACGTTGAAGAAACCAAAAAACACTTCACATCAATGAATCACAGCCGGCTAGAGGCATTCAAGATCCGCCACCCTCTCTTTCACGACTGGTATAGAGAAAAAGTTGAGAAGGAAACAACAGCGAAGGAAACAGCAGCCAACTCACCTCAGCGTCCTCCCACAAAAAAACACAAGAAGAAGCATAAGCGACGCAAAAAGCCACAACTACTCCCCCTTTGCCACTGCCAGACATGACTTTACAACACATTGCTAAAGAGGATCGAAAGGGGCTTGCCCCACGCCGTCCATGCGCGCCTTCGGCGCGCTAAAACCATTTGATTTCCGACGGCAGTTTAGTTTCCAGCACTGCACGAATTAGTAGCCAGTACGCCCGTAGTATGGAATATCAGACTTCTGTGCGAGTCATGCTTTGTTCTACACTGGAATCGAGATATTGTGTGAATAAATGTTGATCGTAAAAGTTCTTACTATAGTTATTGAGCAAGTAACATCCCGGTTGAAAAACGCTTTATGACAATACACCTGAACTTAATTAAGAGCCCCCTGAAATGCTTCATGACAGTGAAGCTGCTGTTACTGATTATTATGTTTTAATGATTACAATGTCTTGCAGTAAAATATCTTTTATCTAGTGAAACATGATGTTTCTGGTTGATAGCGTACCACAAACACATCCCCTCGTCCATGAAGCATGCTTTCCGCGAATGTCACGAAAAGTACTATCATCCACGTGCAATATCTGGGTATAAAACAAGAAAATTTGTCACTTCTTTTATCAATAAATGTTGACATGGGAAGAGGGAGACTGTCAGAGGAGTCTGTCAGAGGCACTAAGCTGGCAAATCGTTGGCATACATGCAGCATGCATGTCATTCAAAGCTTGGAAGACAACTTGGCTACAGTCATTCTGTCACTTGTCCAAAAACATCAACAAACCAACGATGTTAAGGACCAAGCAAGGCGTGTACAACACCAAAAGACCTCTCCTCGGGAATATCGGAGTCTGGCACGCCTCGTTTGGCGTGAACCCTTTGCTTCAGGTGGGGGTTTGAAATGCCTTTGGCATCCCCTATAGGCGTCTGTGCAACAGAACTGTCCGAAACCGTCTCAAAGCAGTGGGTATGGGGTCCAGAGGGATCACCAAATCCAGCTATGTCCTATTAGCATCAAAGGCGACGTTTGGAGTAGTGTACGACACGACAACATTGGAATCTCAGGACGTGGGGGAGAGTCCATTGGTCAGACGAGAGTAGGTTCCTGCTTCACGTCACAGATGGTCACGTGAGAGTGTGGAGGCATAGAAATACTGCTTATGTGCCCAGGAACATCAGACCTGTTCCTTATGCAGGATGATCAGTAATGATCTGGGGATGCCTCTCTCATGATTGCAAACTTGATATAGTAACTGTACGTGGGATCTCAATGGTCATTAGTACATCCGGGGCTTTCTCAATCTGGTTGTTGTGTCTCATTTTTACAACCACCCGTTGGCTACACTCGCCCTGTATTCATGGACGACAATGGAAGGCCACATCGTTCCCATGCTGTGAGAGCATTCCTTCAGGACAACACTATTACATCAGTGCATTGGCCTACAATGAGCCCCGATATGAATCCCTTAGAACACATCTGGAACTTTCTTGGACGTCGTGTGTAAGCAAGGGATCGGCCTGTACAGAATTTGGCCGATTTGGAAACTGCATTGCAGGAGGAGTGGCAGCAGTTGCCTCTGGACCGTATCAGAAGGCTCACTGGTAGCATTAGGAGGATGGTTAAGGCTGTCATCCGGGCATGTGGTGGATACACTCGCTACTGACGTCAGACACTGCTGTTGTTTTCAGGAGATCACAATTTTTGTCAGTAATTACCGGCATTGTTTCATCGTGGACTGTTCCAGCATCACACTTGTCGACATTTTTCCATCAAAAACATTAGTAACAGATATGTGTAATTAGCGCCATTAAAATACTGCATATTTTCATCATTGTGTTGTCTTTCATTTGTCAATAGACCTTCCTTTCCACAAACAATCATTTTTGGCTATCTGAAAGAAAGCATGAAAGTAATGGCAGTTTCTATTAACAAATGAAAATAGCGCGCAGTATAGATCGCTGTAGGGCTGAGCGGTTGGCTCATTTTCACAACCGATTAACCGAGAGCTATAACCGGATAATATCCGGTTAACCACAGCTAGCCATTATTTCACCGAATATGGGATCAAAACTATAGGAATTGGAAAGCAGTATTCTCAGAAACTATTCCGTAGTATGTATACAAACGAACGTTATCGAGTACTCGACAACTTTCGTTTGTACACATACTACGGAATAGTTTCTGCGGTAACTCAGTACTCACGGAAATTGCCGATCATTAACGAAGTCTTGAACACCAAAGTCGATTATTTCTCAATATATACAGCGCTGCTTCGTGGTGTAATCTATCCCAAATGAGAAGCGGCAGATTTACTACGTTTTATCCGTGGAATGACGATCAATAATGATATTTCGGTTAACCGGTTAATGTTTTTTTAATCGGTTAGGTAGGTAACCGGTTTCAAACCGGTTATCCGGTTAACCATTCCAGTACTAGTCGCTGTACTCACATGGTAGTTATGTGTGTTTTGGCGCGATTGCTCCGTAGTCGTTGAATCCTGGGCAACATTCGGATCTGGATATTGGGGTGTGGATGCTTCGGAGCTATATTAACAGCTGAACGTACAGAAGGGAGGGGTGGGGTGCTCAGATACACCAATGTGTTTATGAGTGGTTTATTTTTCACAAACTGATCGAACTGAATTATTATTCTATCTTTTTTTTTAGCTTCGACATGAAGACCTTCCCAGCTGTGTGAGGGTAATGGATTTATTCATCATTAGGCCTATTCCCGGAGAACATTGCTCCACAATCCGAGACGAGATGCTCGTTTTCACGACGATGTTCTGTTTGTGTCCATTATGCCGGTCCAGAAAAAAAACCCAGGCCATTTTCTTGTTGCTCAGGGACAACATATATACACGAGTAGCCTACGACAACCCATATATGCGTTTATACAAGTACAAAATGTGTATACAACTCATGCGCACCTGAGACCTTTCCGACCGCCATTGTTGTTGGTACCAAACAGTGGCGGAGAAATGCGGGTTGGAGTGGAACCACCTCTTGCGGCAGCACTTGGGAGCGGCAAAATATGTCATAATAGCCATGAAATTCAGATGTCTAGCTAAATCCAGCCAACACAAAATACTTAAGAGATGCATGAGGTACGGCAAGCACTTGAAATTGGCCCCGTGCAGCAATCTATGCGTGTCCGCCACTGGTGCTCATACCGCTTTACCTCCGCTGCCAGCGATATCTCAGATGTACCCGTGTGCTTGTACACAAAGTGTACACACCAGATGTTACCTTTCCCACTGCCAAACGTTATGCCTACCATCAACAAACACAAGACTGCCAACTTAGTGTATACCATTTGATAATATTTATGCCTGTTGTTCTCGACTCATGAAAAGTGATGCGTGTAGCAAGGAAGAAGATAAAAATAAATTAAATTACATTTTTGATAAAAAAAATAATTATTTGCTTACATACATTAATACAATGCATTTATTGTTTACGCGATTGTAAGAGTCTAAAAGTTGTTCCAGTGGCGAAGCTAGGATTCTCAAATAAGGGGGTCTGGGAAATATTCAGGGGGGGGGGGGTAGCATGACATGCCCTAGGCATGTCCCGAGGCCCGAAGGGTCGAGCGGGTGGTGGGTCTGGAGGGGGGGGGGGGGTATCCCCCGCCCATGATTTGGGGGCCCCCTTGGGAAAACTGTGAAAAATCCAGTGCTCTGAGAGTGAATTTGAGATAAAATTTGATTCCAGCTGGAGATATATATCTGTGCCAAGAAGACAAGGAAATTGTGGTGCTGACAGACATGCTAATAATGTCTGTATCATCCTCACGAGGAACAGATTCTCAAACAGATCTTATATAGGCAAATTGATTGTGATTGTTTGAAGTTTCATAAATATGCAAAGCTTTAGAATTACAGCCACAAGTTATCCTGGCTCCAAATTTCAAATATGGTGTCAGTGACAGTGTCATCAAATATCAGCATGCCAGTATTCTCTCTCTTCCTGATAAATGACTTGCATATCAAATGTGAAGAAGATCCGTTCATTACTCAATTTGTAGTACGGAAACCAAACTAAGTAGTGATGTAATCCAGGACAGACGGACAAACTATTTACATTTGAACGGTTTTCAAACCATGACAATATCCCATATTGACTTCGGAGTCGTGTTTGTGCTTTATTTCCAAACGAACTATAATGAACGTTCCTTACCACCAAAAACTGTATCAGTGATTTTACCTCAATTTGAGCGTAACATGTGATAGATGGGTGAAAATATTTGAAGTGTGGTCTGAATTGGGGGGGGGGGGGGGGGCTAGCCCATAGCCCCTCCCCCCCCCCCCCGTTCCACCAGTGAATTATTAGAGATTGATGGCGAAGATGTCAATTTGAATGACTTTTTCAGTTTGTCTTCTTTTTGTTTGGTTGCGCTTACACTTACAGCTTGATATGTTTATCGAGTTATGCTAAATTTCTCGTTGGTCCAAAGACGTCCTGTATTGGAAGTAAACATATCATTGGATATTCTTGATTTCCTATCTACGTTTTCCGTACAAAATCCGGAAGATTTCATTTTTACAATTTTCAACATCTACGGTGTGGATTCAGTTTCAGATATCATGGCAGACAGACTGTCTGATCATGCAAATTTTACCACATCAGTCTAGGCTGAATTTTCGTCAGAAGTCGGAGGACACAGTGGCGTCGCGACAATAAACAATGAGGGGATGGAGGGGCTGCTCCAATTGGCGACTGATTTTTATAATTTGTCATTTATGAGTCGCCAAGTGGCCTCCAACTTTGAATAATTTTGTCACTGAAATTGCATGAAACGAGAAACAAGTTTAGAAAATCGCTCCTTATTATATAAGCGGACCATTTGACACAAACGAACCTTCTCTTCTGTTCTTTAGACGATATTAAAAAAGAATCAGATACAGGTCTGGCAATCTAGAAAATGAAGGAGAGCAAAGCAATTGCCCTCCTCAGATTGCTTGGGAGTGCAGTTGCACCTGAAATTTTCAATGCAAAATCTAGAAAGCTCTTTTGGTTATATATTCACTTCAAGGTATTAATATTGTCACTGAAAAATTGTACTACATTCAACTGCATAGTGGAAAAATTGGCACACACATCTTCTCATTGTTCATAATGTTGCATTCAATTCTCATGTGACTGCCTCCTAAACTCGAAATGCGACACAGAATGGGCCATGAATTATCGCGAATCAATGCAACACTGACAAATCGTCCCGAGTTCCAATGTGTTCTCTGTGCCAGTAGGCACAGAGAAAACATTTGGAACTCAGGGGACGAAATGATAATAGATTTTAAAGGCAGCCCCAAACAGGTCTCGCCTTCCAGAAAATCAAGGGGTGCAAAAAATTGCCCTCCTCACTTTTTTCTAGGCGTGCAGCACTCCTACACTTCTAAAGAATGCCAGGCCTTCAGATAGTTATTGAAATTGTTGGTAAACGTCTATCGCATTCCCAAAAGTTTTTTTTCTTTCATTTTAGAAGAGGTCGAATTCTGGGAGCGGTGATGAAAACAATTTTAAATACCGGGACTTTATTGTGGGGAAAATGAAAATTGGCTCCTGACACACGAGCGAAATGAAAGCATTTAATGACTAGAGAAACAGAATTTACTGCACCCAGTAAATCAAGTCTTTGGAAAAGGGTTAAAGTATCAGGAATAAACTATACAGAAAGAGAATTCATGGAGGCTTATTTTCAGGGGTAAAATATTTTTAAACAAATCAGAAATGGGTTTTCGTTAACAGTATTTACAGATATTCATACTGGAATCAGAACAATTATTTATAAGAAACCAGAAAAGGCAAATATGTGACCAGCATTCAAAGGGTTTGATACTCGAATCAGAAATGGACATTTCTGGCTCTGTCCACTAATTTGAGTGATGAAATACGTTCATAAACTTTAGAAATGCATTAAGGTGTAATAAAATTCATTTCCCAGTATTTCTGAATAATACGCACTTGATGACTTTGGTGACCTCTTTCAGGCGGACCAATAGGTTACCTCCGTGTCCTTGACCCATATTTTGAATTTCCATCAAGTGTCGACTCATTTGGTGTTAGTTCCAGGTCCACTCATCATACCACGATTGAGATATGAGCATGATCCACTTTCAAAAGTGTTGGCTACGTCCACTTTTTTAACATAAAAATGCATGTATGGACCTCAGGAATGCTTTGGGGGGGTCAAAAAATGTGATTTCCAGCAATTATGAAAAATGCACTTAATGACCCCTAGGTGACCTCTTTGACCCTGACCCATATTTTGAATCTCCATCAAGTGTCGACTCATTTGGTGTTAGTCCCAGGTCCATATTCATCATACCATGCTTGAGATATGAGCGTGACCCACTTTCAAATTTTTTGAGCACGCCCACTATTTTAACGTAAAAATGCATGTATGAATCTCAGGAATACTTTAGGGGGTCAAAAAATGTGATTTCCAGCAATTCTGGAAAATGCACTCAATGACTCCTAGGTGACCTCTGTGACCTTGACCCATATTTTGAATCTCCATCAAGTGTCGACTCATTTGGTGTTGGTCCCAGATCCATACGTCGTACCACGCCTGAGATATGGGCATGACCCACTTTCAAAAATTTTGGCCACGCCCACTTTTGTTACGTCAAAATGCATGTGTGTATGTCAGGAATACTTTAGGGGATCAAAAAATGTGATTTCCAGCAATTCTGAAAAAATGCACTCAATGGACCCTAGGTGTCCACCGTGACCTTGACTCATATTTTGAGTTCCAATCAAGTGTCGACGCATTTGGTGTTGGTCCCAGGTCCATACGTCATACCATGCCTGAGATATGGGCGTGATCCACTTTCAAAAATTTTGGCCATGCCCACTTTTTTACGTCAAAATGCATGTGTGTACATCAGGAATACTTTAGGGGATCAAAAAATGTGATTTCCAGCAATTCTTAAAAATGCACTCAATGACCCCTAGTTGACCTCCGTGACCTTGACCAATATTTTGAACCTCCATCGAGTATCGACTCATTTGGTGTTGGTCCCAGGTGGGTAGGTCATACCACGCCTAACATATGGGCGTGGCCCACTTTCAAAGATTTTGGCCACGCCCACTTTTTTTTACGTAAAAATGCATGTGTGTACGTCAGGAATACTTTAGGTGGTCAAAAAATGTGAATTCCAGCAATTCTGAAAAATGCACTCAAGGACCCCTAGATGACCTCTGTGACCTTGACCCATATTTTGAACCTCCATCAAGTGTCGAATCATTTGGTGTTGGTCCCAGGTCCATACGTCATACCACGCCGGAGATATGGGCGTGACCCACTTTCAAAAATTTTGACCACGCCCACTTTTTTTACGTCAAAATGCATGTGTGTACGTCAGGAATACTATAGGGGTAAAAAAATGTGATTTCCAGCAATTCTGAAAAATGCACTCAAAGACCCCTAGGTGACCTCCTTGACCTTGACCCATATTTTGAATCTCCATCAAGTGTCGACTCATTTGGTGTTGGTCCCAGGTCCGTAGGTCATACCATGCTTGAGATATGAGCGTGACCCACTTTCAAATTTTTTGGCCACGCCCACTTTTTTAACGTAAAAATGCAGGTATGAATCGCAGGAATGCTTTGGGGGGGGGGGGGGGGGGCAAAAAATGTGATTTCCAGCAATTCTGAAAAAATGCACTCAATGACTCCTAGGTGACCTCTGTGACCATGACCCATCTTTTGAACCTCCATCAAGTGTCGCCTCACTTGGGGTTGGTCCCAGGTCCATACGTCATACCACACCTGAGATATGGGCGTAACCCAGTTTCAAAAAATTTGGTCACGCCCACTATTTTACGTCAAAATGCATGTGTGTATGTCAGGAATACTTTAGGGGGTCAAAAAATGTGATTTCCAGCAATTCTGAAAAATGCACTCAATGACCCCTAGGTGACCTCTGTGACCTTGACCCATATTTTGAATCTCCAGCAAGTGTCAACTCATTTGGTGTTGGTCCCAGGTCCATACATCATACCACGCCTGAGATATGGGCATGACCCACTTTAAAAAATTTTGGTCACGCCCACTTTTTGTTACGTCAAAATGCATGTGTGTACATCAGAAATAGTTTAGAGGGTCAAAAAATGTGATTTCCAGCAATTCTGAAAAATGCACTCAATGACCCCTAGGTGACCTCCGTGTCCTTGACCCATATTTTGAATCTCCATCAAGTGTCGACTCATTTGGTGTTGGTCCCAGGTCCATACGTCATACCACGCATGAGATATGGGCGTGACCCACTTTCAAAAATTTTGGCCACGCCCACTATTTTTACGTCAAAGTGCGTGTGTGTACGTCAGGAATACTTTAGGGGGTCAAAAAATGTGATTTCCAGCAATTCTGAAAAATGCACTCAATGACCCCTAGATGACCTCCGTGACCTTGACCCATATTTTGAACCTCCATCGAGTGTCGACTCATTTGGTGTTGGTCCCAGGTCTGTAGGTCATACCACGCCTGAGATATGGGCGTGACCTACTTTCAAAACACCCCTACAGACACCCCTGATACCCCAGGAATCTGAAAAACATAGGTGACCGAGAACTTGTGGCTGTCTATCAGCATGCCGAAGAAGAAGAAGAAGAAGAAGAGAAGAAGAAGAAAAGAAGAAGAAGAAGATTCATACGTATTCAGAAATACTGGGAAATGAATTTTATTAAACCTTAATGCATTTTTAAAGTTTATGAACGTATTTCATCACTCAAATTAGTGGGCAGAGCCAAAAATGTCCATTTCTGATTCGAGTATCAAACTCTTTGAATGCTGGTCACATGTATGCCTTTTCTGGTTTCTTATAAATAATTGTTCTAATTCCAGTATGAATATCTGTAAATACTGTTAACGAAAACCCATTTTTGATTTGTTTAAAAATATTTTACTCCTGAAAATAAGCCTCCATAAATTCTCTTTCTGTATAGTTTATTCCTAATACTTTAACCCTTTTCACACAGACTTAAATTTACTGGGTGCAGTAAATTCTGTTTCTCTAGTATTTATTACATTTTGCAACTTTTTTCCAGTCCACGTAGTTGCATTTTGTAATAATTATTACATTTTGCAACGTTTTTCCAGTCCATGTAGCTGCATTTTGTAATAAAACTTCAAAAATCTACGAAACTCGTTCAATTACACGTTGAAGGGCACATAATATACCCTAAGACAGCCATA
This sequence comes from Pictodentalium vernedei, assembly GCA_031216915.1. NCBI lineage: Eukaryota > Metazoa > Mollusca > Scaphopoda > Dentaliida > Dentaliidae > Pictodentalium > Pictodentalium vernedei. The sequence continues at coordinate 253,906,638 of CM062291.1, read as the reverse complement.
GATTCATAGAGATTCAAATTTATTAGTCCCCTACCGCCATCGCCGGAGGGGACTATAGGTTTGCACTCTGTCCATCCGTCAGTCTGTCAGTCCGTCAGTCTGTCAGTCTGTCAGTCACACTTTAGTTTACCGGACTTTTTTGGAAATGCTTCAACCGAATGATTTCATTTTTGGTAACCTACTATAGAACGATGACTTACAGATCAAGTTTGAGTTTCATGCTGATTGCATTATTCTTGTGTGAGTTATGGCCCTTGGAAATATGGAAAAGCGCCAAAATATCAGTTTTCCGGACTTTTTTTTCAACGGAATTCATGCTGATCACATCTAGGTTATAACATTTGTATAATTATTAATGCTCATTTGTCCGGTAGGGGACATTATATTGCTTCAGCGATACGGGAGCTCTTGTTTTAATATTTGTATAACACGAAAAAGTTTCTGATTGCCCGTTTGAAAAAAAATGTTCATTACATTTTGCAACGTTTTTCCCGTCAACGTAGTTGCACTTTGTAATAGTTATTACATTTTACAATTTGTATTACAAAGTGCGTTGCAACACTCCTGCGTTGGCCCTTTAAGTTGTGATTATTTAATCCAAATGGGACATGAGAGCTTTGTTTAAATTTTTCGTTAATTTTATTTTTTATTTTAACACTGGTTGGTACAATTGTAATATGAACCATTTGTTCTACTGTTAGTTGTATCCTGATTCTTGATGTTGGTTAAAAACAACTTACATATACTTAAAGTCTGTATTCCTTAAGAGCCACGAGGAACCTAAAAGATCCCTGATTATCTGTGATTATAAGAAATATTTAAATCTGTTTAAATACACACCTATTCTTTAAGGAGATGACCACAGCTTCAATAACTATTTGCCTATAGGTATATTGCCAGTTTTCTCAAACGTATTAGAGAAGCTTATGTGCAACAGAGTAAATAACCCTTTACCCAACGTAACGGCCAAAGCCGGCCAGCGCTATTCTTAAAAATCGCCAATTAATTTTCATTATATTTTCATTGTTTGTCTCAAAAACATAGGTTATGACCCCTCTTTGGAACGAGTTTGTCGAGCTCGTTCCAATGAGGGGGTCATGGCCATGGCCAATGTTTTTGAGACAAAAAAGAAAAAAAATCAGTTACTCAAGAATTTTGTCTGCAAGTGTCGTCTGCTTTTCATGTTAGGTAAAGGGTTAAATATTTAGACATGTTTGACATACTATATCATCATCATTACGGGTTTAGAAAAAATCGCGACATCGACGCCGTAGCTGCGTCGGGTGGTGCAATCTCACAAAATTCTAAGTTCATCAAGGGTCATAGCTCCAAGAAAAATATTTGGAACAACACATGCATGAAATAGTGGCTAGACATCAATAAGATACACTTACATGCCAAATATAAAGTCATTCCATCAAGTATTTCAAAAGTTATTGAGTTTTGAAACTCGTTGGTCACAGACAGACCGACATGAAACTCGTTGGTCACAGACAGACAGACAGACCGACAGACAGACCGACGGACATTGCCACTTATAGAGCTGCTAGTCGCAGCTAAAAAATCACTCCACTATACATCCAGTGATGCAACTTCTCAAATCTGTAGGACTGGAGAATAATAAGGATAGTAAAAATATTACCATGGCTACGTTTCTTGACCTCTGCATGCCCTTCGACACGATAAACCATGATATTTTATTGAGTAAACTTGAGAAATATAGACTCAGGGGAATCAGCAATAATTGGTTTCGAAGTTACCTCTCAGGCAGGGCGCAATATGCCAAATATGGCACAGCCAGATTCGACACAGGCACAATAACATGTGGCGTTCCAAAAGGCCCGTGTTATTCTTGTTATATTTTACTGACATTATTCGATCTACGTCCTTAAATCTACTCACGTTTGCAGATGACACAACCGTGCACGACTCAGCCCCTAGAGAAATTCACCTAGCCGCACGTTCCAGTTACGATCTCAATAAACTGTATGATTGGTGTTCGGCAAACCAGCTTGCTCTAAATGTCAGCAAAACAAAATGTATTGTCATTAAGCCAACTTGCAATAGAAATTGTGGAAACCATCTAAATATTTCCATAAATAATCAGACAATTAAGCTAGTAGGAACTCACGAAGAACAATCCCTGAAAATTTTAGGAATAAAGGAATAAATATCGATGAAAACCTATCTTATGAGTATCACATATCAAAAATCTGCTCCACGATTCGTTGGGCAAACTATGCACTTAATAAAGCCAAAAAAATCCTCCCCCATGCAGTCATGAAAACGCTCTATTGTGCACTTGAGCATTGCCATCTGCTATAAGGTATCCAAATGTGGGGAAACGCCAGAGGGGTTAATAAGCTTTCAAAAGTACAAAACAAAAACGCTCCATCCGAATCATAAACAACAGAAAGTTTCACTCTTATACAGATCCACTGTTTGCAAAGGATAAAATACTCAAAGTTACGGACTTAAATGAAATGCAGGTCTGCCCTTTTACGTTCGACTGTAAAAACGATGCGTTTCCCCGATCCTTTGAACATTTCTCCAATGTATCAAATGACTCGCGACACATGAACACAGGGCAATCGGGACTTCTACGTGAAAACAGAGCCAGAACTATAATGTCCTAGACAGGTTACCCTTTTTGCGCTCCCTAAAATTTGGAACAATTTAGACCAAGCCACACGGGACATTACTGACAGGAATTATTTTAGGAGGGCAGTAAGAAATAACTTGCTATCCGCGTATCAAGAGAGCACACAATGCAATAACCCCTACTGTCCTGATTGTCAAAGTTAGTAAGTGCTGGAAATCAATTTTATATGAACCCTTATGCCAGTCCAGGTTGTCGGGTTCATGTTGTGTGAGGTAGTAAACCAATGCGGTGGAGACGTTTGTGAGTATCTGGAATTTTAATTCAATATTTTTTTTAATTATACGCAGTAAGAATATTTTACTCTCCTTTCCTAGTTAACCTGTTATATTACCTTTGAATAACTTCTGGCAATCTCGCCATCCACAAACATATTTAGATCACCAAGTCTTTTAACTGAGTCCGTCGTTTGAGTCTACAATTTAAAGTCTATGGTCTGCGGCCTGCAGTCTGTAGTTTTTAAATATCGAACTGTCTTAATGAAGGTTGTCTTCGATCATATAGTGGTGTTGGGATGAAATGTTATGGGGAATTACAGGAAGACAGCCAATCTGCCTATTTTATCTCCCTGCGGTGCAAACAGATTGTTATTAGTTAATTTGTATCTTTTCTGTTACTCGATGTATCAGCATTTGATGTTTGTACCGTTTTCTATCCATCTATCTATATATCTATCTATCTATCTATCTATCTATCGATCTATCTAATCTAATCTAATCTAATCTAATCTAATCTAATCTAATCTAATCTAATCTACTAATCTAATCTAATCTATCTATCTATCTACACAAATAGGATATGCAATTATAGAAATCGAGACACTCAAATGCCGAACAGACTACTGGTTCAAAAAATCAGGAGCCCAGCTCTGGGCCCAGAATCGCCAGATAGCTCAACATACCCATCAATACAACTCCCTAATAGGGCTATAATGTGTGTATATTAGTCTGAATCATTTTAAAGTGTTTACTTTGGCATAAAATGGCACCGCGAAAAAATTTGCAAGAGATTGGAAAAAAATTGGTTCCTGCGAATATTTGAGATTCAATTCGTTATCGATATCAAACGTCTGCTTCGAGGTCGATCCCGAATCAGTCTCAAGATTCGATTTTTGTAGAATCTCTCGTGCTTTGTGCGATATGTTATATTTCCACCGGAAACTGCATAAAACTGACATTCATTCATGTACGCTCAATTCATATTTGATTAGGTTAGTATAGACAAAAGAATGTTCACGGTTCATGCACGACGTGCAGTTAATTTCTCGGACCTACTTATCAATGAATAATGATCTTTGTGTTGGAAAGAGTTCAGAATATCCGGTTTGATACGACTAATTATGCTCTTCTTGTGGTGATAGTGACACATTAACACGTCGAACTACGCAATCCCATCCGCGAACTCAAAATTAAAAGTCAGGCAGTGCCATCGACCATAATCATCGGTATTAACAAAGTGATGTGTCACAAAGACCATCGCCGCGTGTGACCGATCAACAGGATGTTGGGTCTTTTGGAGAGAGTGATGTGGTGACCGAGTGGATTCTCACGCCGGTCTCTCATGCAGGAGGTCCGGTCGGGGAAAGATTCCAAGATGACCGAACATTCTCTGGCAATATCAGTTGTGGTATTGATTTTGCTTCCAATTACAGCCCTATCGTACCTTTAATACAAATACGGATGGAACGCTGGATATAATGAAGAACAGAAGCAGCAGTGCACAATTTTAATATAGTAAATGTACATCCCTAAACGCACCCCCTCCCCCCGCCTGCCTCCTGCTCTGTCTCATCTCAGGGCATATCACTTTTTCATGCGCCAAATCGAAGGTACAATACTGCTGGATGCTAAGGAAGTAAAATTTTGGGACTCTGTGCCCCACCTTCTCCAGAAATAGTCGTTCACACTAAAAACTAAAGTGTTAAAACTGACACTTTCAAGGTGTTAAACCTATTCTAACTCTTAGGGTTTGATTTTAACACTCAACGTGCAATGCTTTAAGCACTTAGACATTACAATCGTCAGACATCTGAAATTTGAATGGATGGCACTTCCCATGTGTCTAGCATTGGTGGTTCTTCCTGAATCGTCCATAATTTGATTTGCGCTTGGTGGGTACATAATTAAAAGGACACAACGCAGATGACGCGGATCAGGCCCGAGAGTTCGAGCCTGATCCGCGTCATCTGCGTTGTTTCCTTTTAAGGGTCGAGACATTACACTTGTCAAATGGTATTATTGTCAACACCTGTCAAGTTCTGGGATATCTACACTTGAACAAAGTGCTAGTTCAGCACTTAGTAAATGTTAAATACAGCACTTCAAGTGTAGTTTTTAACACTTGAGTTTTTAGCGTGAATTGTTGTCACAGATTGCAGTGAATCGTAACAATTTAAGCCTTCAAAAAACTAAAACTTATAATAACTGGCCCACCTGTTTCAGCGACAGTGCTAAAGATAATATTTATTTATTGGTCACTTTCAACATCTTAGCAAATAACTTGACTATTAAGATTCGATACGAGATTCAATTCGATATCGACATCAGAGACAAGATTCGATTCGAAAACAAATTGTGATTCGCGGATCCTTATAAAAAATCTGTTTTTGAGCCGTTTGACCATCCACCCACCCCGGCATCGTGTACTGCAAAATCCACGCCCCCCCCCCCCCCGCCCCTGCTTCCATGGAAGTTATATGCAAGCTGATTAACTGAGAATACTGTAACTTGGCCAGTCTAGGAAGTGCTCATGATCACTCACCGTCATCATTCAGCATCATTCGCTCCTTGGACACAGTGGTGTGAACACCTGTTGGAATTACCAACTGAAATCCAAGAGACACCGACCGCTACGCTTACTGGTTGCGCAAGTTACCAATTAGGGTTTACAATTGCGCAGGGACAAATGGAAAAAATAGGCGGGGGTGGGGGGGGGGGGGGGGCAGGTGAGATATCCGAAGTATATAAATCAGCGGGGATAGGAGATATCCTAGGTAACGTCATGTCGAAGAACTCCTTGCCCTAACACTCGTCCAAACCTGTAATGATTTTACACGCTAAAGTTATCACGGTGTGCTAAGAATGGGCTACAAGTAAAGCGCGCGGGTGAAGTCGAAGTTTCTGTTCGCGCAAGAGTTCTGCCATCAACAGTGGGGATAAATTTATTTCAAAACCTCAAGCCATTCCCGCCACCGTTCATTGCCTAAAATTTTGCTAATTATTGTTTTTTTTGTCTCTTTTCGGTTAGCTAAAATTATTATCCAAGTGGAACATCCATGTGTGGATGTTGATCCGGCATTCCGCCTTTTCTGCATTAGATACTATGCACAGTCTACCCACGCACTGTTCTCGCGTGATACTTAAAGTACTCTTTAAAATCTGTTAGGTTAAAAAATTAGCCCAAATCAACTGAGTTGAGTGAATAGGAACCCACGTGGGTTCATATTCACTCAACCCAGTTGATTTGGTTTGATTTTTAACTCAGCTGATTTTAGAGTGTATCAACAGCCGCTGTGTGTTACAAGGGAATTTCGTTTCGTTCTTCTTTTACGACGACAATAGCTTTTAACACTGAATGACTGGAAGGCTCTGATGGCAAGGTTCTCAAGAAGCAGTGTAAAACACGCCACATCCTAACAACACGCGACGCACACTAAGGCCACGTATGACTTTGGGAATGACGTCACAAGATGACCGCTCACACGGGCTACAATGACAGCCAAACATGACATAACTAGGTCACGTGCCTATGAAGTCACATCCGGGGTCCGGCCAAAAAGGGCCCGATCTCCACATTAATTTCCTACTACTATAGGAGTTTGACATTCAATTCTACAAAAATCCAGTATTCAATAACTGAAAAACATGAAAGTGTCAATGACACTGCAGCTCAACTTGTCCAAGAAGGGACTGAACTAAATAGAAAGATTCAGTAATGCCATGTCACTCACTCAAGTTTCTACCGTAAAGACATCACACCAAAGCTACAGATGAAATCTGAAAAAATCGGATGAGTGATTGGGGGGGGGGGGGGGGGGGGGAACTGCTGGGTGTACTAATAGAATTTTTGACAATTTAGATGTCAAATCCAAGATGGCCGGTTGCGGCTATACTTTTTCAACAGAATGCAGAAAAATTTGATAACTCCCATCTGGACATCATACCAAAGTTACATATCAAATTTGAAAAAGATCGGTTGAGAGGGGAGGCCTGTAAGGGTCTGCTAATGGAATTATTGACAATTTATAGTCCAAACCTAAGATGGCTGCTGCGGCCATATTTTTTTGCGAAATTCGGAAAAAATCGACAACTCCCACCTAGACATTGCCCCAAAACAACATATGAAATTTAGGACAGATCGGATGGGAGCAACGACCTGTAGGGTGTGCTAAAGGAATTGTTGGCTAATTTATATCCAAATCATAGATGGCCACTGGCGGCCATGTTTTTCAACGAAATTCGAAAATGAAAGAGTCAATGACTCTGTAGCTCAACTTGGATATGACAGGAATTAGTACTTGCTGTGACCAAGACAAATGAATAATGAATATGACAGGAATTAGTATTTGTTTTGGCCCAGTCAACAATAATAAAAGAATTGCAAGGTGACTGTATTGGACTACAGATTAAGACCAATCATTGTAGATTATTATTTTTGTGTGGAAATTTTCAGTCCCAAACAAAATATTTTCAGACTAAAATTTTTTCTTCTTCTTCTTAAAATTGACCAAAATGCATCAAAACACAAAAAACTAATTTCCGGATTTTGGTCCAAAATTTTCTAAGTCCCACCCGGACCCCAAATTTTCAGTGTAAAAAATTTTTTTTTTTTTTTTGTCTTAAAATTGACCAAAACGCATAAAAAACCAAAAAACTAATTTCCGGATTTTGGTCCAAAATTTTCTAAGTCCCACCCGGACCCCTAATTTGCATAATTTATTCACGAGAAAAACTCTGTATTATATGTAATGTATCCCATGGTACTAAACATTCATACAAAAATGTATTCAAATCAGATCTTTCATTTGGAAGTTCTGCGCAAAAATCTGATTGCACTTAATTTTGAACAAAATGGCTGCTAGCGGCCATCTTGAATTTCAAACTGCACCCAAAAACACTCCTTCTCGTCCCACAGTGATAACAAAGGTACCCAAGAAGTTTCGTGAAGATCGGTTCATAAATACGGCCTCTAGCCCGAGCCGTATTGGGATTTGCACTCACAGTGCTGAAAGTAACACTAAATAAATCAAAGTTAGCCTAATTTGCATAATTTACGCACAAGAAAAAACCCTGTAATATATGTAATGTATCCCATGGTACTAAACATTCATACAAAAAATTATTCAAATCAGAGCTTTCATATGGAAGTTCTGTACAAAAAACAGATTTCGGCATCGTCGGTACAAAAATGGCTGCTGGCAGCCATCTGGAATTTGGGACTGCACCCAAAAACACTCGTTCTCGTCCCACGGTCATAACAAAGGTACCCAAGAAGTTTCGTAAAGATTGGTTCATAAATACGGCCTCTAGCCCGAGCCATAGCAGCTTGGCACTTACAGCTCTGAAAGTAACACTAAATAAATCAAAGTTAGTCTAATTTGCATAATTTACGCACGAGAAAAAAACCCGTATTATATGTGATGTATCCCATTGTACTATACATTTATACAAAACTTTATTCAAATCAGAACTTTCATACAGAAGTTCTGTACAAAAAAAACTGATTTTTGCATCATCGGTACAAAATGGCCACTGGCAGCCATCTTGAATTTCGGACCACACCCAAAAACACTCGTTCCCGTCCCAGGGTCATAACAAAGGTACCCAAGAAGTTTCGTAAAGATTGGTTCATAAATACGGCCTCTAGCCCGAGCCATAGCAGCTTGGCACTTACAGCTCTGAAAGTAACACTAAATAAATCAAAGTCAGTCTAATTTGCATAATTTACGCACGAGAAAAAAACCCGTATTATATGTGATGTATCCCATGGTACTAAACATTTATACAAAACTTTATTCAAATCAGAACTTTCATACAGAAGTTCTGTACAAAAAACTGATTTTTGCATCATCGGTACAAAATGGCCGCTGGCAGCCATTTTGAATTTCGGACCACACCTAAAAACACTCGTTCCCGTCCCAGGGTCATAACAAAGGTACACAAGAAGTTTCGTAAAGATCGGTTCATAAATACGACCTCTAGCCCGAGCCATAGCCAATTGTTGACGTACGGACAGACGGACAGACGGACGGACAGACGGACGACGGGCCATGACAATAGCTCAAATTTGACTTCGTCAAAGTTGAGCTAAAAATCGACAGCTCCCATCTAGACATTGCCCAAAAGCCACACATGAAATTAGTAATTGATCGAGTGAGAGCTTTGACTTGTAGGGTGTGCTAAAGGAATTGTGGACGAGCAGACGTACGGACGTTCGAACGTACGTTCGGACTTACGGACGGACGACCAATCACAACCCACCCCAATAGCTCATACTTGACGTTATCAAGTTGAATTAAAAAATGTAACTCATGAACATAATACTCCCTTAAAATCTCTACAAATGTTTGAACCCTTTTACTCGCCTCAAACAGATATATTAGGTCCGCTCAGCATATCTCCAGAAGTTCATCAGTATATTTGGTTAGTTGTCGCTGCTTTCACAAAATGGAGCTTTGTATTTTCGCTTGAAACAATGAAAACGACTGAAACTGCCAAATCTTCTTAACTCTTTACCCAACGTAACGGCCAAAAATGGCCAGCGCTATTCTCAAAAATCGCCAATTAATTTTCATTATTTTTTTCATTTTTTGTCTCAAAAACATAGGTTATGACCCCTCGTTGGAACGAGCTCGTCGAGCTCGTTCCAATGAGGGGTCATAACCTATGTTTTTGAGACAAAAAATGAAAAAAAAATAGTTATTCAAGAATTTTGTTTGCAAATGTCGTCTGCTTTTCATTTTAGGTAAAGGGTTAACGGAAATAATTTGTAGGTATGGGGCACCAAAAGCTTTACTTTCAAAGAGAAGCAAGAAGAAAAAATGCTACAAAGGTGAACATAAAATCCAAAAATATATGATCTCTAATGTGCCAAGATTTGATATGAAATTACTGAACCCAGTTGGTAGCGCGGTGGCTCAGTGGTTGCGGTATTGAACTTCAAGCCGAAAGGTCCACGTTTCGATCCCCGCCAGGGTTAACTGTGTTGTGTTCTTGGGTGAGGCATTTAATGCCGATTGTCCACGCGGGGGCACGGTGGCGCTGTGTGCTAAGGCGTACTGCACGCCGATGGTGCACCTGTCTTCAACCAATGCTAACCCTGCTTGTGTGGAGTTAGTACGTTGGGGGTCTGACAGTTGCTCACCGTTGCTCGGTTGTTCTCTCCGGGCACTCCCGGCTTTCTCCACCCATAAAACTACCCCACACACGAATGATTAATAAGGGCAACGGGTGCACTTTCTATAATACAGTAATTTGTATTTCGCTCAACTGAAAGGACGAGGATATAATGTAAAGAGCAGAAGATTTGCCAATTAAACCTCCACACACTGTTATTAGAAATCGAATCGAATCAATCAGGAACGTTTTGAAGATGGTCGGGGGGGGGGGGGGGGGGGCTGTAAACCTGATTTGTTCCGACTGCAAGCTTCAAGTCCAACACCACCAAAGTATGGCTTCGGCGTCGAAGGCATAGGGGATAGAGTTGAAACGGTTAATCAACGTCTTGATCAATCAAAGAAGTAATTAATCGATTAGCCGTTACTTTTGAATTACTGTATTTTCTGGGTCAACAAAGGAACAAACTTGCACGAAAACAGGCAAACATTGTCACACTGTATCACATGAATTATATGAGACAGATTAAAGCATGCAAGTTACCTGCTGACATACTTGTTTACTTGCATGATCATCATACTGCATCAGTAGCTGGATATGGTCATTCTTAATCCTTTACCCATTGCGGGTAGCAGACGATACTTGCAAAATAAATTCATGAATTACTAAAAAATTTCAATTTTTGCCTCAAAAACATAGCTTATGACCCCTCATTGTAACGAGCTCAAAGAACTCGTTCCAATGAGGGGTCATAAGCTATGTTTTTGAGACAAAAATTGAAAACATAATAAATCTGAATGGAGATTTTTGTATATCGGCCTTGTCGGTTTTGTTTGTTACGTTGGGTAATGGGTTCATGCTGTAAATCATCAACGGTAGGGCAATTATTCAGATATCTATTTGTATAAGTGATTAATCGGTTAACCAAGGTTAATCCACGTGATTAATCGATCAAGAAAACCCCTTAATCGTTTCAGCTCTAATGGGGGTTGGGGGAGGGGGTGTAAACCTGATTTGTTCCGACTGCAAGCTTCAAGTACAGACTGATAAAATATTCCAACAACATCATCAAGGAATGCCACCTTGATGATGTAATAGGAATATTGCCCAGTAAGGATTAAAGTTCAAAAACAGGAACGGTGTGAGAATTACCGGTACTAGCAACAGCTTATCGTCAACATTGATTGGGAGCTTTCAATTTGCTTACAACACTGTCAGATGGTGATTTGCTTCTTCTTCTTTTTTTATTCCTTGTCTACACGATAACTCTTATCCGAATCGTCCTATCTCGCCACTAGTGGCAGGCAGTAACGAGTTCTTGGACAGCTATGTTTTTTCAGGTTCTGGGGACAATGGCATTGGGTGTGGCCCAATGGGCCACGGGGTTTTCATAGCCTCTAATTTCTATGTAAGTCATACTGAAGCAAGCGCTAGGTTATATACTCAGGAGAATAATGTAAACAATACTCTGAATAATAATAAAAACAATCAAATTATCAAGAACTGGAAACAGCTGTCAAATATTAAGTTGTATCTGTTGTTTTAATCTATTTCAAATTCATCCATAAAAGCAAGTTGAACAGAACCCTCTGCTTTGCAAGGCAGTTTTACATATTACTCAGGTATGTCTCATAACACAGATAACTTCCAATTCCAAGGGGCGGAGGAGGCTTAGGCCTACCTTCCACAGTTATGAATTATTAAAATGGAGGACTTAAATGGTGTGTCATGACACTCACCCCCATTGCCCACGCGGGGGTACGGTGGCGTTGTGTACTAAGGCGTACTGCATGTCGATGGTGTAGTTATCTTCAACCAATGCTAACACTGCTTGTGTGGAGTTAGTATGTTGTGGAGCCTGGCGATTGCTTGTCTCTCTCCGGTACTCCAACCCTAAACCTGTCTGTCACGAGGTGACCCTGGATGTCGAAAGTGTCGTTAAACCCCAATAAATAAATAAATAAAATAAACTTAAATGGTGTGATTTTAACCCTTTCAAGACTTTAATATGTAATATAACTAATTTCATACTACTAGATCATTCATGTATGGATATATACTACTCAAAATTTGCTAAGCACCAAGTATATCCAACTACCTGTTTTATGTTTTAGTTGAAATATAGTAATGAAAAGTGTATATAATTTTTAATTAATTATATCTTTAATGATTTAAGTACAGAAATTAAGATTGTGTTTGTGTTTGACATTATTTGTTAGCTTCTGAATACGATAACCATGGAAAATGGATATTATTGGTAAAAGAGGAAATTTTTCAATGTGCCAACAAGTTAACGGAGCGAACTGGTATGGCTTCAGTATCGAGTATGAGACCCATTACTGTTAATTACAGCTTGACAACGCCTTCTCATGCTCCCAGTCAGGTTCCTGGTGGTCCTTTGTGGGATGTTGTTCCATTCTAGGACCAGCATGACACCAAGCTTCTGGACACTTCTTCGCTGGACTGGACGGGCTGAAATTGCAAGCTGCAACTCATTCCAGACATGTTCGATTGGATTGAGGTCAGGGAGATCTTGCTGGCCAGTCCATACGCACAATCCCCTCCCTCTGTCAGCATTCCCGGACAGCATGGGCAACATGAGGACTGGCATTATCGTCAATCAGAATGAATCTATCACCCACTGTACCTGTATACAATCTGACGTGGACATCCAGGATCTTATCAATATACCGCTGAGTAGTCAATGTACCACGTTCAAGGACACAGAGCTCTGTACGTCCATCCCTGCTGATGCCGTCCCAGACCAGGATTGACCCTCCACCATAGCGGTCATGCCCAGCAATGCTGGCTGCATGGAATCGATCTCCTGGTCTTCTCCATACCCTAGGACGCCTATCTGTGTGATCGAGGCAGAACCTTGACTCGTCTGTAAAAAGGACAAGTCGCCAGTCTTCTCTGGTCAATCCAACATGGTCCATGGCCCATTCATATCGTGCCTGGCGGTGGTTCTGGGATAGCGGAATGCGAATACATGGTCTTCTCGATCGGAGACCACCTTCGCGCAACCTTCCTCGGATAGTCTGCGTCGAAACATTTACCCCGCATGCATTCTGAAGGTCACTGCGAAGCTGGGTTGCTGTGACAAAGCGGTTCCTACCTGCCTGAATGATCAAAAACCGGTCTTCAGCTGCAGATATTGCCCTGTCTTTGACACCATGTCGTCTTACTGGTGTGCCATACTGCTGAAATCTTGCCCAGGCTCTGGTGATCACCGTATGGTGCACACCAAGACCTTCATCAGCCTGACGATGGGTAGCCTCTTGCTCCACCATCCCTGCAACCCGCCACATTTCTGCTTCAAACAAATGTCTTCTTACATTTGCATTTGCCATATTCAGTCATTAAATCACAAGGGTTTGTGTTGAAATGAAGATTGAATACCCTACACATGTCATGTACAGGTAGACAGTACACGAAAACATCATGAAAATCAAGGGGTACATGCTTTCCACGACTGTCACGAATGGTCTGCCTGTCAAGAGAGCTAATGTAAACACTGGGGACCATGTGAATACATTTCTCAATCATATCCACCAAAAATATCGCAAATATGTCACAAGTAAATTTCACAATGATGTGTCAAATATTTGGTGCTTAGCAAACTTTGAGTAGTATATGTTTATCCAGACATTCAGGATTGTACAACTTTAAGAGGATTGTCTTTTAGTGATATCCATTAACCCTTTGCCCAACGTAACGGTCAAAAGCGGCCAGCGCTATTCTCAAAAATCGCCAATTCATTTTCATTATTTTTTCATTCTTTGTCTCAAAAACATAGGTTATGACCCCTCGTTGGGACGAGCTCGTTCCAATGAGGGTGTCATAACCTATGTTTTTAAGACAAAAAATGAAAAAAATTAGTTATTCAAGAATTTATTTTGCAAGTGTCGTCTGCTTTTCATGTTAGGTAAAGGGTTAAACAGATGAATTGTGTAACACTCTTGCATAACAGGACACCACATGGTACATAGCTTATGTTCTAGGTTATTTAGTATCCATTCACATAATTAAGCCTTTCTATTCTGGCTGTACAACATTATCACTTCATTAGCGAACTAACACTATCACTTCACAAAGTTGCACTTTTCAATGAGAATGCTTTATCTAACTGTTCATCAAACTTCATCGGGGTCGCTGACTGTTTCGCCACGAACGCAACTTAACCCAAACTGCTTCGCCACAAACTGAAACACAACTTCACCCAAACTATAGTTCTATTCACAAAAGTTTCTCGTGGTAAACCCATGTTCATGGCGAAAATCGCTGGAAAACACACTTAATAGGCCTGGATAACCCAAGAACGTTCGTCTTAGTTAAGTGGTGGTTACATCACTTATAAACTACGCGAACTACGGGTTATTCGGGGCGGGGGGCTTCAAACAAATCCTCTACACAGGGCCGGGGTGGGTAGTCCACCGCTAAAAAAGACACTTTTTCCTCTCATCAAATGTTTTCACTTTTTGTGTTTTAATCTATCTAGAATCTAGATACACTCTTATGTGATTTAATGGTGTTTAAGGTAGTTTGTACATATGTGGAATAGTAGCATGGCTGACAGCCAGCTGTTGTAACTCCCATTTAGTGAGATGGTGACCTGTGACCATCAAACCGTTGATGGTCAATATCGCCCACCCTTAACTTGTTTCTTCATAAAGCCATATAATATAAATGAGCACTGTATTTTGGAAAAAATAACGATTTAAACGCAATGTAAGCTACCAATTTTGTTGCTGTTCGTGAAGATAAGCTATCGAATAGAGACGTGAACAAGCACTGATCGAACGACTCGAATCTTATCATAAGCTATCGAGAAACAGTCCGAACGAATGACTCCTCGAACGATTCGACGACTCATCTCGGTTCTTGGGGGATTGAAGACTGTGGCGATTTTGGGACTAGTGTTGATTGATTTGGACTGGTGAGGACTACTGGGGATACCTTTTTGCGGATAACTTTTGTGGGATACCTTTTGGAGGATACATTTTTAGAGGATAGTTATGACTCCTGGTACTTGATCGGCTTCTGGTTTCTAGACGACACCACAGCCACCATAACTCTAGACCAATGCTGCAGAGACCAATACTGCTGACTTACCCATAGTCACCATCATCTGTTCTATGATCAGCTTTCTCTATATTTACCTAATTCTATAATCTTCTACCACTCTTGCAGCCTCGAATCATTACCACTGACTTGTTACTCTACTCTATGCTTTCCATCTATTCTAACCTTGTCTCGAGATTGCATTCGGTAAAGTTCGAACTCATGTTCAATCAGCTCCCTCTAATCATGTATGCCCTATCGACCTTTACATTTCCTTGCCCTACTGTGTGCTACACACTAAAAACTAAAGTGTTAAAACTGACACTTTCAAGGTGTTAAACCCATTCTAACTCTTAGGGTTTGATTTTAACACTCAAAGTGCAATGCTTTAACCCTTTACCTAACATGAAAAGCAGACGACACTTGCAAAAATAATTCTTGAATAACTAATTTTTTTCATTTTTTGTCTCAAAAACATAGGTTATGACTCCTCGTTGGAACGAGCTCGACGAGCTCGTTCCAACGAGGGGTCATAACCTATGTTTTTGAGACAAAAAATGAAAAAATAATGAAAATTAATTGGCGATTTTTGAGAATAGCGCTGGCCGGTTTTGGCCGTTACGTTGGGTAAAGGGTTAAGCACTTAGATATTACAATCGTCAGACATCTGATTGGTCGGTACGCATCTAAATCACGTTATTACGTGAATGAAATGCTTCGACGACAAATGGTGTCAAGAAGAATGTAAACAGACCTCCGAAGGTGATAGTTTTCTATAAAAAAAAAATAACTTAAGTTAAGTTAAGTTGAATTGTGGCATAAATATAGTATATAACCATAGTAGCTTTGCTTGGTGTAACCAAATGTTCACCACGAGCATAGTGAATATTTGGTACACCAAGCTACTTTTGGGTATATTTTATTTATACCATGATCGTCAGATTATTAAAAGTCGCTATTATTTTTTTTCGATTTTACTGAGCAGCAGACGTACATGCGTGCAAATGTCTTTTTGTTTACATCAGCTCCGGTGGGCGGTACTTCCGCTGTCAATTTTATCGCAGAAACGAAATGTAAAAAAGAAACGCACAAATCACGGGCCTTTTTCATTTTAATAACATAATAACATACTATTTCGAGTTATAGATGTTTTATTAACATGATGCAACGCATGTTTGTTAATTTTTTGTATCTTATGAGGCAAACTCCTTTAAAAAACTTGACAAATAATTGCCGCTTCCTTTTCACTCTTCGCGAGGCGACGAGCGTTAAATTTAGACAGGTTTGCATTCAGGTTGATGTGATCAAAGGTCACCTTCTTTGTAGTTCCACTGTAGGTGTAAATTTTAACTACTGAAATGTAAATCCCATTGCTGGTGTGTTCACCGCGGTGGTGTTTAAAGCTAAAATTTATGTCATAGGCTTTTTATACATAGTAGAATAGGTAATCATGGTAAAAATACAGAACACAACTCGAGTAGAGTACGGGGGGGGGGGGGGGGGGGGGCAGGAATCAAGTTCATTCAACGAATCTTGTTGGGAGTTTTTCTTGTTATTTCACGGGCGCCCCAGTCCTCCGTACTCTACCCTCGTTCTGGTCTGCCTTAAATTTGAGGTTATGAATTGTTCGCAAGCGTTGCGTGGGAAGAATCAGCCTATCCCACATACGTACGTACAACTCATAAACCTTACAGTTAAAACTAGAAGTTCTGTCACGAACAGTGCGCTTATCCAGGCTTAATTGCGCGTATGATTTGTTCGGCACTGCCATATCGAATGGCATCCAAAGCACGGCAGGTTCTCCTGATTACTCATAGCAAACACAGGCAACGTTTCTGCCAATGGATCTCCGGGTTACCCGGAGATCTATTGGCTGAAACTTTGCTTGTGCACAGGCCATATGTACAGAATTTGATAGCCTTACTATGGTCACAACGCATAGATTAACGCGCAGATCGACGTACTATTTGTGCTTATTTCATGACTGGACTTCAGTTTTAACTGTATCACTCGCATCTTTCATACACCAATCGCGAACGTTCATTCAAACACACAGCACAAACACTTGTGTCAAACATGTTACGATATTCCAGAGCGATACATACCTGTGTCTATTGCCCCTCCAAATGCTCCAAGTGATATGTATGCCAAGATCATTAGCCAAAATTGTGAGGACCATGGTAATGCAATGACTATTACTGCGCTACCTAACGTGGTGAGAAATATGAGCATGTATTTATTGCTGATATCATATAGAGCTCCTCCAATTAGCGATCCGAATAAATAGCCCGTCGAATAACCAGAAGGATACCACGACCCAGTTTCCAGATCCACGTTTGTTATCATGTTTATATCCAGAAAAACCACGCCATTCTGTATTACAACCCATCCCTGAAAAACAAGAAAACAGAAAAATAAGAAAACGGAACAATTGTAGCAACCAATACAGATAGAGATAGGCCAATTTCCAGAAACATCGTCCCCTGAGTTCCTATGTTTTCCATGTGCCCACTGGCACTCAGAACACATTGGAACTCAGGGGACGACATGTATCTCTAAACATTCATTTTCTTCCCTAAACTGATAGCGTTTATCACTTCAACTATCAACTTGTTCATCGCCTCGTTCTGTTGAGTGGTCACCGTCTATGGTTTTGGACGAGAGAAAAATGGAGATTTTTATAGCGCTTGCGGATCTGGACGAATCACTGGGTAAAGTAACGAGACTCCAAGAGGCCTTAATCGCTCATCTGATAAAATTATTTAAAAAGGGATTTAAGGTCACATTCAGAATCTACATGTTATTATAGTTAATCTAATATAGCTAGGGGTGTGGGTGGGGGAGTAGCATTTGTTGGATGAATTGTTTGGGGTTTTTTTTGTAAAATCACTCAACCCATTCAGAACTCAGAGAAAAAAACCCAGTGGACCCCCCTTCCACCCCAACCCCTCCCGGGCTAAAGTTTATTCATTTTGCATAAAATCCCCCTAATCCTCCCAATCTTGTTCTCAGGCAAAACAAATTGCCCAATGGACCTTCTGCTCCCCACCCTGGGCTTCATATTACCTGGTGAGACTGGGTTCCATTTGAACAAACATTAATCTCATGGACTCACATTTACATCAGATTCTGACTAAAGTTTACCACAATCAGCTCTGTGATGCGTGGGTACAATACATTTAAACAATTGGTAGATTCTCCATTTCTGTTTTAAATTTCAAAGCCATCTTTGCATAACACTGAGCAAACTTTAATCAAGGAGTCAAAGTTACGATCTATACCAAATATCAAATGATTTAGTCTGGTGGAGCTGAAGAAGAAGAGCTTTCAAGAATATTCCTCATACTGCACCAAGTTAAAATCCCGGCTCTCATAGAGAGCCCAAAATAATCTCAGGGATTTGATATGAACAAACTTGAATCTCCCCACATTAAGGATGTCAACATTATGTAACAAAATAATCTGATTCATGGATGTGAAGAAGATTTTTTTTAAAGAAAAGCCTTTAAATATGACCCTACGGATTTAATTTGAACAAGCTTGAATCTTAACCTCCAAAGGTTGCTGAAAATCAAATATAAATAGATTCTGGCTGATGGATCTGAAGAAAAAGGATTTTTAACCCTTAAACTAACATGAAAAGCGGACGATACTTGCAAATAAAATTCTTGAATAACTATTTTTTGTCTCAAAAACGTAGGTTATGACCCCTCATTGGAACGAGCTAGATGAGCTCGTTCCAAAGAGGGGTCATAACCTATGTTTTTGAGACAAAATATGAAAAAAATGATGAAAATTAATTGGCGTTTTTTTGTGAATAGCGCTGACCGGTATTAAGTTACGTTGGTAAAGGAATTTCCATATACTGCACCAAGTTAAACTTTAGATTGCCATAGGAAGCCCAAATACGAACTCAGGGACTTGATTTAACCCTTTACCTGACATGAAAAGCAGACGACACCTGCAAAAAAAAATTCTTGAATAACTGATTATTTTCATTTTTTGTCTCAAAAACATAGGTTATGACCCCTCATTGGAACAAGCTCGTTCCAAAAGAGGAGTTATAACCAATGTTTTTGAGACAAAAAATGAAAAAATAATGAAAATCAATTTGCGATTTCTGTGAATAGCGCTGACCGGTTTTGGCCATTATGTTGGTTAAAGGGTTAAACAAACTGGAATCGGACCCCACAAAGTATACTGTAAACCAAATATCAAAAGATTCTGAGTGGTAGTTCTGGCGAAAAAGATTTTTTTTAATATTTTAAAAACATTTTGTGGGTACTAACAGAATTATTAGCCCTTGTGCATGGTGACCCCTGTGGGCGTTACAACTTTATTTGAACAAATTTGAATTGACATGTGGCAGGGATCACTAAAGTTCCCCTTGAGAGTCACCACTGACAACTCAAACACCCACGGCGTGGAGTTTACACTAAAGCAATGTTCAGATCCCAACTTTTGATTCAGTGTTTTGTTGACAGCATTCTGTTGCGCTCGTTGGGCGTGCAATCTGCTTCCGATGAGGCACAATAAGAACTCAACAGAAGGGCAAGGTAGTACTTGCGGCCTGTTGCAAATTTTACAATGCTGCAATAGAATTTACACTGGGGATAATAGGAAGACGCCCAATCTGGCTATGTTATTCCCCACAGTACACACAGTGTTTTCATTTAACTTTGTAATCACCATTCTTGTTTCCTACTATGTATGCGTTTACTGTGAAATAAAGAAGTAATTACACAACTAGAGAGGGGGCGCGGTGGCTCAGTTGGTAGAGGTGCAGGCTGCAAGCCGAGAGGTCCTCGGTTCGAATCCCACCTGCGGCAACCGCGTTGTGTCCTTGGGCAAGACACTTCACCCCGATTGCCTACATGGGGGCACGATGACGCTGTGTACTGAGGCGTACTGCACGTCGATGGTGCGCATGTCTTCAACCACTCTAACCCTGCCTGTGCTGCGGTTCAGAGTTACGATGTTGGAGAGCTGACAGCTGCTCGTCGTTGCTCGGTGGTTCTCTCCGGGTACTCCGGCTTCCTCCACTGTCACGGTCACGATTAGCCATTGTACATAAGTATGTGACCTTAAACACCAATAAATAAATACATAAACAACTAGAGAAACAGAATTTACTGCATCCAGTAAATTCAAGTCTGTGTGAAAAGGGTTATAAAGTATCAGGAATAAACTCGCTTATCTTCTGGTGTAAAATATTTTTTAACAAATCAGAAATGGGTTTTTCGTTAACAGTATTTACAGATATTCATACAGGAATCAGAACAATTTTTATAAGAAACCAGAAAAGGCATATATGTGACCAGCATTTAAAGGGTTCGATACACGAATCAGAAATGGACAATTTTGGCTCTGCCCACTAATTTGAGTGATGAAATACATTCATAAACTTTAGAAATACATTAAGGTGTAAATGCATTTCCCAGTCTTTCTGAATAATATGCACTTGATGACCTCATTCAGGTGGACCATATATTGAATCTCCAGCAATGTATAACTCAGTCGGTGTAGTCCCATGTCCACATCTACATTGAAGAATGAACGCAACCCACTTTGAAATAATGGCTCCACCAACTTCAGATCAGTCATCTGACATTCAGATCGAACGGGTGAAAAAAACATAGATAAGTGCAAACTGGTTATTGTTAACCAGCATGCCAAAATGCATAGAGATAGGACGGTCCGTATTTGAGTTGTCGGGCTGACAAAGGGTGCATAGACTCTATGTCGGAGATATTGTCATAAAAACCTTAAAAAAAACCAAGAGCTCATTTGAAAGCCTGCTCTTAAAAGCATCTAGTGACCTAAACAAGGCATACATAAAACTAGAACTTCTCTAATAAATTAATTTTAAACAGTCATAGCACTAACACAGTTAACAGAACATTCAACTATGTCAGTATTGCATCTTTTACCGGCATCCTGACAGTATTGTGATAGGTTTCAATAACAAATCTAGAGTGTAGTTTTACAATTACATGTACACTGGAATTCTTCATTATCAAGTTGTTTGTTTTTATATTAACTTGGTTTGGGAATTAATTCTGTACAATGAGATTAAATAAATAGATCATGTTATTGTATTTGACAGTCACAGCTTTCTCCCCACTGCTTTTTGTGAAATTCTTTCATGGAGAAAATATTCATACAGGAATCAGAACAATTTTTCTAAGAAACCCGAAAAGGCATATATGTGCACACCATTTATAGGGTTCGATCAAGGAATCAGAAATGGACATTACTGCCGCTACCATTTATTTGGATGATGAGATACTTGTATAATCTTCAGAACAGCATTAATTGGTATAAAATGAAATTCCTCGGTTCGAATTCCACCTGCGGCAACCGCGTTGTGTCCTTGGGCAAGACACTTCACCCCCATTGCCCACGTAGGGGCACGGTGACGCTGTGTACTAAGGCGTACTGTACGTCGATGGTGCACCTGTCTTCAACCAATGCTAACCCTGCTTGTGTGGAGTTGGTATGTTGGGGAGCTGACAGTTGCTCGCCATTGCTCGGTGGTTCTCTCCGGGTACTCCGGCTTCCTCCACCCGTAAAACTGCCACGGTCATGGTTAGCCATTGTGCAGAAATATGTGACCTTAACACACCAATAAAAATTAAAAAAAACCTTTACCCAACGAATCGGCCGCATCCGCCCGCGTAATATGCAAATTGAGAAGTTGAAAAAATATTAGTTCCAACGAGGGGTCCCATGATATGGTTTTGTTGAAATTGTTTGGAAAGTTTGAAAAAAATGATATTTGAAATAATAAATTTTGCTATCGTCTCCGTTGGGTAAAGGGTTAAATGGGGGCGCAATGGCTGAGTTGGCAGAGGTGCAGGCTGCAAGTCGAGCGGTCCTCACTCTGTCCTTGGGCAAGACACTTCACCCCATTGCCTACGTGGGTGCATGGTGGCGATGTGTACTAAAGCGTACTGCACATCGATGGTGCACCTGTCTTCAACCAATGCTAACCCTGCTTGTGTGGAGTTAGTATGTGGGGAATCTGATAGTTGCTCGCTGTTGCCCGGAGGTCCTCCTCCCCAGGTACTCTGGCTTCCTCCGCCCGTAAAACTATCCTGGTCATGGTAAACCACTGTGCAGAAATATGTGAAATTAAACACCAATAAATAAATAATCCTTTAAAAAATGAGCTCATTCCAATGAAGGGTCATAAGCTAAAAAAGAGAGTGAAAAACATTCTGTAGCCATGAGTTATATTAAAGATATTTTTTTACTCACATCGAAGTATTAAGAGGGTTAAAATCTGACCATTCAAATATTCCATTTTATTACTTTGTAACTGTGATAGGTGTTTCGAGGAAGCCACACACCACTCCATCCCAAAACCTCTCAATCTTGAGTATTGATTGAGAATAAATAGATTTTTTAAAAAAAAATGCTTTGAAAAGTGAAGGTTTCTCTCTCTCTTCAATGATTGAGACTGAAGTTTTGTAACATGATACAACATAAATATACAGTGCTGTTCAATGTAACAAAGAATTCTACCTCAGCTTTCTCTCTGGAGATTTCTGTTTTAGATAATGGTTACTGCTTCAGCTAACTCATTTCCCAGTAAATGTTGTAAACATATTTTTAACGTCTAGAGCCCGAAGGCCCCACATGCCTCCAAATCATAGATGACCAAATACCAATGGCAGGCAGTCTATCAGTATACCAAAAACATCGAGATAGGATTGATTGTATTTGGGTTATCATGTTGACAAACAGTGCATAGAAGACATTCTATGAATGTTATTAATTTATTGGGGTTTAACGACACTTCAACAGCTAGGCCCGCCTCGTGTCGTACAGTTTTTATGGATGGAGGAAACCAGAGAACAAAGAGAACCACCAAACAACAACAACAAGCAACTGTCTGGATCCCCAACATGCTAACTCCACACAAGCAGGGTTAGTGCAAGTGTATCATTGGCATGCAGTATGTTTTAGTACCCAACATCACTATGCCATTATGTGGACAATGGGGGTGAAGTGTTTTTGCCCAAAGACACAAGGCAGTTGCCGCAGATAGGATTCGAACTGAGAACCTCTCGGCTTGCAGCATGCACCTCTAACTGCTTAGCCACCGTGCCCCTTTATGAATGTAATGGGAATACTTTAGAGGCTTATTTTGGGGATAAAATAGTTTTAAAGAAATAAGAAATAGGTTTTCAATGACAGTATTTATAGATATTCATTCAAAAATCAGTTAATTTTTTCCAAGAAACAAGATAAGGTATATATCTTCACAGTATTCAAAGGGACCAATCAAGGGAATGCACAAGGAGGTTCAAAAATATGATTTCCAGCAATTCTGGTAATAGCCCTCGTAACCCCTGTTCGACCTTGGCCCAAATTTTGAATCTCCATCGAGTGTCGACTCGTTGGTATTGGTCCCAGGTCCATACATCATACCATGCTTGAAATATGAGCATGACCCACTTTCACAAATTTTGGCCACACCAACTTTTTATGTAAAAATGGATGTATGGACTTCAGAAAAGCTTTAGAGAGTCAAAAAATGTGATTTCCAGCAATTCTGGAAAAATGCACTCAATGACCACAAGTGACCTCCATAACCTTGACCCACATTTTTGAACCTCCGTCACGTGTCAACTTATTTACTGTTGGCTCCGGGTCCGTGCATCACACCATCCTTGAGATATCAGCGTGACCCACTTTCAAAAATTTTGGCCACGCCCACTTTTTTCATGAAAAAATGCACATCTGAATTTTGGGGAAGCATTTGGAGGTCAAAAAATGTGATTTCCAGCAATTATGAAAAATGCACTCATTGATCCCTGAGTGACCTCGGTGACCTTGACCCATATTTTGAATCTCCATCGAGTGTCGACTCATTTAGTGTTGGTCCCAGGTCCATACGTCATACCATGCTTGAGATATGAGCGTGACCCACTTTCAAAAATTTTGGCCACGCCCACTTTTTTTACGTCAAAATGCATGTGTGTATGTCAGGAATGCTTTAGGGTGTCAAAAACTGTGATTTCTAGCAATTATAAAGAATGCACTTAATGAACCCTAGGTGACCTCCATGACCTTGACCCATATTCTGAATCTCCATCGAGTGTCGACTCATTTGGTGTTGATCCCAGGTCCATACGTCATACCATGCTTGAGATATGAGCGTGACCCACATTCAAAAATTTTGGCCACGCCCACTTTTTTCATGAAAAAATGCACATCTGAATTTTGGGGAAGCATTTGGAGGTCAAAAAATGTGATTTCCAGCAATTATGAAAAATGCACTTAATTGATCCCTGAGTGACCTCGGTGACCTTGACCCATATTTTGAATCTCCATCGAGTGTCGACTCATTTGGTGTTGGTCCCAGGTCCATACGTCATACCATGCTTGAGATATGAGCATGACCCACTTTCAAAAATTTTGGCCACGCCCACTTTTTTTTACGTCAAAATGCATGTGTGTATGTCAGGAATGCTTTAGGTATCAAAAAATGTGATTTCTAGCAATTATAAAAAATGCACTTAATGACCCCTAGGTGACCTCCATGACCTTGACCCATATTCTGAATCTCCATCGAGTTTCGACTCATTTGGTGTTGATCCCAGGTCCATACGTCATACCATGCTTGAGATATGAGCGTGACCCACTTTCAAAAAATTTGGCCACGCCCACTTTTTTTACGTCAAAATGCATATGTGTATGCCAAGAATGCTTTAGGGGGTCAAAAAATGTGATTTCTAGCAATTATGAAAAATGCACTTAATGACCCCTAGGTGACCTCCGTGACCTTGACCCATATTTTGAATCTCCATCGAGTGTCGACTCATTTGGTGTTGGTCCCAGGTCCATATGTCATACCATGCTTGAGATATGAGCATGACCCACATTCAAAAATTTTGGCCACGCCCACTTTTTTTTACGTCAAAATGCATATGTGTATGTCAAGAATGCTTTAGGGGGTCAAAAAATGTGATTTCTAGCAATTATGAAAAATGCACTTAATGACCCCTAGGTGACCTCCGTGACCTTGACCCATATTTTGAATCTCCACCGAGTGTCGACTCATTTGGTGTTGGTCCCAGGTCCATACATCATACCATGCTTGAGATTATGAGCTTGACCTACTTTCAAAAATTTTGGCCACACCCACTTTTTTACGTCAAAATGCATGTGTGTATGTCAGGAATGTTTTAGGGGGTCAAAAAATGTGATTTCTAGCAATTATGAAAAATGCACTTAATGACCCCTAGGTGACCTCCGTGACCTTGACCCATATTTTGAATCTACATCGAGTGTTGACTCATCTGGTGTTGGTCCCAGGTCCATACGTCATACCATGCTTGAGATATGAGCGTGACCCACTTTCAAAAATTTTGGCCACGCCCACTTTTTTACATCAAAATGCATGCGCGTATGTCAGGAATGCTTTAGGGGGTCAAAAAATGTGATTTCTAGCAATTATGAAAAATGCACTTAATGACCCCTAGGTGACCTCCGTGACCTTGACCCATATTTTGAATCTCCATCGAGTGTCGACTCATTTGGTGTTGGTCCCAGGTTCATACGTCATACCATGCTTGAGATATGAGCGTGACCCACTTTGAAAAATTTTGGCCACGCCCACTTTTTTACGTCAAAATGCATGTGTGTACGTCAGGAATACTTTAGGGGGTCAAAAAATGTGATTTCCAGCAATTCTGAAAAATGCACTCAATGACCCCTAGATGACCTCCATGACCTTGACCCATATTTTGAACCTCCATCGAATGTCGACTCATTTGGTGTTGGTCCCAGGTCTGTAGGTCATACCACGCCTGAGATATGGGCGTGACCCACTTTCAAAACACCCCTACGGACACCCCTGATACCCCAGGAATCTGAAAAACATAGGTGGCCGAGAACTTGTGGCTGTCTATCAGCATGCCAAAAATCAACGAGATAGGGCAAGAAGAAAAAAAAAAAAAGAAAAAAAAAGAAAAAAAAAAAAGAAAAAGAAACCGTGCAAAAACAATAGTCTGTGTGTTTAACACAGACTAATAACTCGTGTTTTATATCATGAGTAGAATGCCGTCCTATCGGACGGTACGTAAAATGTCTGCTCATGTACAGAGCGCATACACCGTTCAGAATAACGACTACTATTCGAGAACACCGCGGTCACGAGGTCAACACCACCATAGGAACATGCAGCACCGGGCTAAGAAGCGGCATTTCAAGTTATTGAACTTGGTCGCCAATACTTTGATAAATAATCTTGAGGGGGTCGACCAACAGAACTTTGGGAAAATTTTTGAAAGTTTCACCAGTGTCCAAAATACTGAAAAAACAAGAGGCCTGCATCGCCAAATGATACTAATCGCCTCCCCCACCTCCATGCAGGGACGTGGCTATAGAGGTTTCCGATTAGGGGGTGGTGTGATTTTCCAACGGGGGGGGGGGGGAGGCGAAACCCCCCTCCCGGTCCCTCCCCATATTTTGAAATTCACTACCGAGAAACATTTTGAAAATGAAGCCATGAAAGGGGGCATAAAATTGATTCTATTAACTGAAATGCCAACACATTTATGATACAATTATGAGGTTATTATTATTTGGTATTATTCTGGGAATTGAACCTGTGCTAAACAAATGCTCAAGCTGAGAACTGTGAGCAATTCACATTGTCCTAACATTAAATCAGATCTTATGCAGGAATGATCAATTTTCGATGTTTCATCATTTTGTAACTGTGAATGATGGAATTAACTCAGGAAAACGATTTTACATGATGTGATTTTCTTGAAGTGCATTTCGAAGAATTTTTTATTACGATAAGTAACGTACTATAGAAATCTTGTACCGAATGACATCATTCATACTTATGAAGGTCGATATTGAGCGTACACTGTAGTTGTAAATAGTAGCAGTTGAAATTTTAGCCGATTTAAAACCGAGTTGGGATTTTGGGAAGAAAGGAGACATCAGCATCACCAAAGAAGATCTAAAATCCAGATGGATGGAATTTCCAACTACTCATGACTTGCCCTACGAATTTCAAACTATAGGAACTTTTTGCCAGGATTGGTGGGGTGACACCCCCACCCCTGTCGCCACATCCCTACCCCCATGTCTATAAATGGCGGCACTATGGAAAAGACGCCCCCACCCCACATGGGCGGATCTACGGGAGGGGTTGTTATTTATTTTTTTAACCCTTTACCTAACATGAAAGGCAGACGAGACTTGCAAACAAAATTCTTGAATAACTATTTTTTTCATTTAGTGTCTCAAAAACATAGGTTATGACCCTTCGTTGGAACGATCTCGACGCGCTCGTTCCAACGAGGGGTCATAACCTATGTTTTTGAGACAAAAAACGAAAAAATAATGAAAATTAATTGGCGATTTTTGAGAATAGCGCTGGCCGGTTTTGCCGTTACGTTGGGTAAAGGGTTAAAAGAACCAAGACCAATATACACGGTGTTATTTGCGATACTTAGTTGATGTACATGTGTTATCACAGATTATACCGTTCTCCATGCACAAAGCTACAGCTCAACCGCTTGTCTTCTGAGCTACTATATGATTTGGTATCCGTCGACGTGAGGGGGTATGCCCCCCCCCCCCCCATTCCCCCCCCCCCCCCCCACACACACACAAAAAGTAAAAACACAAACAAAACGATCGCAATCGATGTTTCAAATCAAACTCCAAGCAGTTGTTTCTCCCCTCTCTACGATCGATACATCGGAGTTTGGTTTGAAATGTGACGTCCCCAAATATGCACTGGTTGGGTGAGGGGGGTTAGTACAATATCATTTCCGACAAAAAACAATAAAGCAATCTATTGTTACCTGAAGTCTGGGCGACAATATTGCATAAAAAGTTAATTGCTTTCTCGGGAAAGACCCCGCACTTTCACCTACGCCGATGCACACCCTTAACACAGAACAAGTCGAAGTGACGTGGGCGAAATATTCTGCACTCATCTCCCACGCAGTTCACTAACACTGGCTATAGCCCGTTCACAGAAAAGCTTTGGTCGGTAATTGAAGAATTCGCCTCTCTATAGCCTCAGCTACGCTCTTCTCTTGAAATGAAGGTTGATAAATCATCTTGGAGAGGCGACAAGGGGATGGAATGCCCTCTCTCGGAATATTTCCTTGTACATTTTATTCAAGGCATGTTCCCCTTTGTCAAGACTGTTGAACGTGTGTTCAAATTACGCTATTATACGCTGGCAATTCGGTTTCAGTTGGTGGCTGTTGCAGTCGATTGTGATACATTTTAAAAGTTATTCGATTATCTCGGACACCTCTCCCCTCCGGATTCAAAGCTCCTTTACAGCTCATGGAAGTCTTACCATCGGCTTCCATCTTGCTCCATTCATCTAAGCCTGTATCTGTCTATACAAAGCATAGACCTAGTGCAAGCTAGGGTACCATACATATAAGAAACTATATCTTACCTCCTACAAGTATCTGGGAATTTCATTGGTCCAAAGACATCACATGCAGACTGCATATAAAACCATATACTGCCTGTCAACATCACTATACGCTGACAGCTATGGGTAATCTCCCCTTTGTTCATTGATTATTGAAAATGGCGGCAGCCGATAAACGCTTCAAGTTGAAAGATTGAGTGTTGGAAGCCCATATTTGGTCTGAAGTGCAGCTTAGGCAACTTAAAAGGCTTCATATTCTGTGGATGTGTGTCATGTTACCTTCGAAATGAAACTGTTTGGTTTGTATGAATTTGCCTTGTTACAATTTATGGGAGAGTGCACTCTCCCATAAAATGTAACAAGGCAAAGACACGTGAACCCATTGTGAGAATTCTCTCATTTAATTTTGATCGCTGTTGTTATTAGTTCTGTGCATCGATGCAGCAGTCGGTAAGACAGATTCGTTACACAGTTTGTTGGTGGCCTAATATGGTCTATATGCTGTTAGTTAATTCCATATTGGACTCGAGCTTCGCTCTCGTCCAATATGAAATTCACTGACACCATATATACCATATTAAGCCACCAATAAACTGTGTAACTAATAGTATATGCTTACATGCATATGTTAGTACAAAATGTGCGTATAACACATGCAGCACATCGGCACAAGCGATGAAAGGGGGGATTCTAGAAGTATATATGGATGCCAGAAAGGGATTCCTCGGAATGTGGGGAAGGTAGTTGATGGAAAGTGCTTGTGCACATTCAATACATAGGCACATACGACGACAAAGGGGTCCTGTAACCACAGACATATCCTATGAAGGGATTCCTCGGAGCGTGTGACTTGTGGTTGATGAGATGAAGTGCTGGTGTGCCAGTTCACAATGTGTCATAATGTGTGCACATCACATGCTGCACAGTGACACATGCTGAATGTGCCAATATGTGCTTATGTGTTAATCCACAATGTGTGCACAACACATTAGGGTCCTGCGAATATTCGAGATTCAATTCGATGTCGATATTATACGTCTGCGTGAGATCGATTCCGCATCAGTCTCAAGGTTTTGATTTTTTCGAACCTCTCGAGCTTAGTGCAGTTTGTGACATTTCCAACGAAAATTAGATAAAATTGACATTAGACCATTCATTCATGTAAGCTCAAATCACATTTAATTGAGTAATTCACAATGTCTAATTGTAAGGTTATAGTTTTATTGACAATAGAACGTCCACGGGTTGTGCATGGCGCGCAGTTAATTTCTCTGACCTATTATCAATGAAGAATGATCTCCGGTTAGGAAAAAGTTGAGAAAATACTTTATCAATGAATAATGATCTTCAGTTTGGAAAAAGTTTAGAATATCCAGTTTGATACGACTAACTGTGCATTTTTGTGGTGATAAAAACACGTTAACACTGCGAACTAGAGAATCCCGTCCGCGAAATTACATTCAAAATTAAAAGTCCGACAGTGCCATCGACCATAAACAAGGGGTGACAGGTGATGGCTCTTCAACGCCCTCACTTGCCCCCTTCTCTTCCTTCTTCTTCCTCTTCTTCTCCAAGAACTCCGTCATTCGGCGGGCATCACGTCGTTTGGCGGAGGGTCCCTCCTTTCCTCTTCTTATTGGCCTCAGTTGTTTGGATCCGGCGGTTAGAACTGTCACCCAGCTATTCCGGGTCACTTGGACGGTGACCCGTGTGGGAGGAAATCTCACGAAAGGCGCTACACCTCTCCTAGGACGCCGATACAGTTTCTCTCTCAACATCCAACGTCCGATGAATTAAACCCTTGCACACCTGGATACTCCAAGAGGTAGCAAGGGTAGTCTTCGAACGAAAGAAATGCTTTCAGCGTGACGAAGGCACGCAGGGGCGGTGTGGGGTTGTTAAACCCCTTTCGACTCTAGTGACGGTGTCCTTTTTTCTTATTTTGCGTTGGCGGTGCTCCCGATGGTGAGTTTGATTTTGTTCCCTTTGCCGAAAGATTTGCCTGAATACCTTTGATCTTTTCTTCCACTTTCCTATTTTCTTCATTGTACATCCGCCAGAACTCCTCGCTTTCTTTTAATTTATCCGCTGCTCTTCTTCCGCCTCCATTGTCGACCTGGCCTCCAGCTGCTCGACGGTCTCCTCTTCTACTTCCTCGGAGCGTTGGCTTGATTGGGTCGAGCAGGTAGGAGATGCCCAGAGCTGACAAGGCTTTCTTTTGCTGAATTGGAATCTCCAAATTATCCATCCTGAGGGAGTAACCAATTCGTCTTTACACTCTGAAGTCAATCAGTCAATTTTCGAGGAAATACTGTCACCAAACACCAGAAACCTTAACCCTTTGAACTCTAGTGGTATCTTCCCTGCCAGTTCAATGGCAGCAATTAGAAGAGTCCATATTCATTATTCGGGGTAGACAAATCAATATTTTCGGGGCTGCACGTTGAAAATATTGATTGCTCTACCCCACGCATTTACTGAACAACCTTCCTATTTAATGACGTTATGACGTATCATGTTCCTGGCCAGAAAAGCCGCCTATCGGGTTCAAGGGGCTAAATGTATAAGGAATTGCTGAATTATACTACTCAAAGTTTGCTAAGCACCACATATTTGACACATCATTGTGAAATTTTCTTGTGACACATTTGCGATATTTTTGGTGGATATGATTGAGGAAAGTATTGAGATGGTCCCCAGTGTTTACATTAGCTCGCTTGACAGGCAGACTTTTCGTGACAGTCATGGAAAGCATGTACCCCTTGATTTTCATGATGTTTTCGTGTACTGTTGACATGTACATGAGATGTGTAGGGTATTCAGTCTTCATTTCAACCCAAACCCTTGTGATTTAATGATTGAATATGGCGAATGCAAATGTAAGAAGACATCTGTCTGAAGCAGAAATGTGGCGGGCTGTAGGGATGGGGGAACAAGGGGCTACCCATCGTCAGGTTGGTGAAGCCCCTGTGCGCACCATACGGTGATCACCAGAGCCTGGGCAAGATTTCAGCAGTAAGGCACACCAGTCAGACGACATGACGATGGCAGAGACGGGGCAACATCTGCAGCTGAAGACCGCTTTTTGATCATTCAGGCCCGCAGGAACCACTTTGACACAGCAACCCAGCTTCGCAGTGACCTTCAGAATGCATCCGGGGTAAATGTTTCGACGCAGACTATCCGGGCAAGGTTGCACGAAGGTGGTCTCCGATCGAGAAGACCATGTATTCGCATTCAGCTGTCCCGGAACCACCACCGTCACGATATGAATGGGCCATGGATGACGTTGGATGGACCAGGAAAGATTGGCGACCTGTCCTTTTTACAGATGAGTCAAGGTACTGCCTAGACAACACATATAGGCGTTCTAGGGTATGGAGAGGACCAGGAGAGCGATTCCATGCAGCCAACATTGCTGAGCATGACCGCTATTGTGGAGAGTCAATCATGGTCTGGGGTGGCATCAGCTGGGATGGACGTACAGAGCTCTGTGTCCTTGATCGTGGTACATTGACTGCACAGCGGTTTATTGATGAGGTCCTGGATGCCCACGTCAGATTGTATGCAGGTGCAGTGGGTGATAGATTCATTCTGATGGACGATAATGCCGCCCTCATGTTGCCCATGCTGTCCAGGAATACCGACAGAGGGAGGGGATTGAGTGTTTGGACTGGCCAGCAAGATCCCCTGACCTCAATCCAACTGAACATGTCTGGAATGAGTTGCAGCTTGCAATTTCAGTCCGTCCAGTCCAACCATGACGTGTCTAGGAGCTTGGTGCCATGCTGGTCCAAGAATGGAACAACGCCCCACAAAGGACCACCAGAAACCTGATTGGGAGCACAGCACAAGAAGGCGTTGTCAAGCTGTAATCAACAATAATGGGTCTCATACTCGATACTGAACCCATATCAGTTCGCTCCGTCAACTTTTTGGCAAATTTGAAAAGTTTTCCTCTTTTACAAATAATATCCATTTTCCATGTTTATCGTATTCAAAAGCTAAAAAATAATGTCAAACACAAATAAAATCTTAATTTCTGTACTTAAATCATTAAAGATATAATTAAATAAAAAATACAAACTCTTTTCGTATCAATATTTCAACTAAAACATAAAACAGATAGTTGGATATACTTGGTGCTCAGCAAACTTTGAGTAGTATATGGCAGTAACTTGCCACTGACTACAGAGTGCTGCTTTCTCAAAACAACACGCTTTTATTTATATGCCCTCACAGTATATTAGTGTTCCGCAATATTTTTCAACGAGTGCATTTTTTAGCTCCCGTAAAATAGAAAACACGAGTGCTGACGGGAGCAATTGCACTCGTACCGTCTCATTTCCAGGACTGGATAGTGAGAGAGCATCTTCCAATTCCCCCTCAGTCTCCACAGGACAATTCACATCCAACACTACCTGTTGGGGAGCCGGCAGTTGGTTGGGTTTGTCTGTGGGAGTGGGAGGAGAAGTGGCGGCTTCTGACTTTTTCCTTTCCTCGCCTTTCTCTCTCTACGTCTCCAGGAAAGCCTCCAGGCGTAGCCATCTCTTCGCCTGGTTGATGGACTCTTTTTATTCTTCTTCTTTCTCTCTTCCCAGGGCCTTCGGACTTCCTCGGGTGAAGGCCGATGTGAGAGGAGGTCCTCTCAACAAGGGTACTACCTCTCCACAAAGAAAATGGTGTGGTGGTTTTCTCTGTTCCAAACTCCAGGGTGAGCTGGAAATTCTCGCCTTTCATCTGAATAATCCAGTTGATAGGACAAGAGATGTCCAAGGCTGTCAGGCCTTTCTTGAGCTGGGCTGGTATTGCCAAGTTTCCCATAGTAAGCTGTATTTCACGCGTCTTCACACTCTGAAGTCAGAGGTGCGGATCCGAAATGAAAATGTAAATGAAATGAAAAATGGGGTGCAACTTCTGACCGCGGGTTTTAATACTTTTATAGGATTTTCTACACCTTGCATGTTCCGTGGCTAACTGATTGTCACCTCTCAATCGGGGAAGTTACTTCAAGCTCCATTTTTCTGTAAAGAATTAATTACCTCTTTATCTTTATTATCCTAGTTGTCAGTTGATATGAACGAATGGACATCACTCAAGTACAAAGGTAGCAACGAACTCCCTTTCGCCTCTTATGTAACTAAGGGGTGACAATGCGCTTGGTCTTAAATTTCAGAATTAGATAATTAAATTATTCTTCACTGTTATTTGGACTAAAGGTGATAAACTCCATCTGCTCACACCAGGTCAGATTACGCCATAATTTCAAAATGCAAATCCGATTTGCATAACTATACAACATGACACTATCATATCTTCTTATAAACAAAGATTCTCTCTATCTTAATCATATTTTTTCATAGAGTTCACTTGACGAATAGAATAGTGAAAACACCTTCACACCTTACCACTTCAACTACCACTTCGATTACCACTTCAATTAACACATAACTTAGCTTAACAATGGCAATGGAAATC
Organism: Pictodentalium vernedei; assembly: GCA_031216915.1. Lineage (NCBI taxonomy): Eukaryota > Metazoa > Mollusca > Scaphopoda > Dentaliida > Dentaliidae > Pictodentalium > Pictodentalium vernedei. The sequence continues at coordinate 253,872,671 of CM062291.1, read as the reverse complement.
ACATTTGATTCTGATTTTGCTGACTTTGCACTTGCATCTGCAAGCAGTGGCCCTTCTCAGGGCGCAAATTCAGTGGATTTCAGGGAGGTAGAGTACGCCGGGATAAGAGAAATCAGAGAATTGAAAGAAGAGAACATGAAGCTGAGAGAAAAGGTTGACCAGCTACTGACCAGCTTGGGAGAGGAGAGAGAAGCTAACAGAGAGTTACGGCGGGACATAACAAGTCTGACCCATCAAGTAGCAGGTTTCATCGCGAGCAGCCAGAACACTCAAAACAGCCAGAATGAGAGCCGGAAGAATGAGGGCAACAAAAGTAGCAGCAACAACAAGGGAAAGAAGAAAGCTCAGAGCCAGAGTCCATCCTCTCCAAAGGATGCTCCAGCAGGCAGGCGCGTGGCCAGCACCACTATCCACCGAGAATCCATAGAAGCAGCGGAAACTCCGAGACCTTCAGCTCCTACAAGACCTACAGCAGCTCCGACGCAGAATGAATCAACAAACGTAGCCATAAGGGAGGTGCCGAGTGGCAACGCGACAGAAAGAGAGAAAGACACAAGAGACACAAGAGAAGAAGAGACAAACAACCTTGAACGGAGGACGGCAGGAAAACGTAAAAACAGCAGCCCTCTAAGGGGGAAGAGAAAAGAGCTCACCTAGAAAGAAGCGAGAGCAATCAAACGCACAACTCTGGCAGACCACAGAACACAGACGGTAAAAGAAAGCTGACGCTTGCAGCTGAGAGGTATCCAGAACCATATCTCAACAATCCAATAAAGCTGAAGACAGCAATGATCAGAGAAGGATATTCTGAGTATCTGTTTAACACTAGTGTCACAAGGGCCGGCACACTAATGGCTTATCCACGAGATGAGAAAACCAGAGACTTTCTACTAAAAGGCGGTCCGAAAAACATCAAAGAGTTCAGAGAGAATAAAACAATATTTAGAGCACCCCTACAGAGGAAGGATTCAACCCAGGAACAGAAAGAGAATTACATCGTGATCTGTGGAGTTAACCCTGAAATCACAGAAAGAGAAATAGAAGATGATATCGGTCAGGGAGTCAAGGCGAACAGAATGAAGAGCAGCACAACGACCCAAGTGACATGGAAAATCAAACTAAGCTGTCCCACCGCCACATTAAAGAAGAAACTTTTAGAGGGGGTTAAACTTGGACTCTCCAGCAAGCGCCACAAAGTAGAGGACTACAGACCCGAAGCTCACATCACACAGTGCTATAACTGTCAGAAGTTTGGACACACGGCGAAATTTTGTAACGAGGAAAAAACAAAATGCAAGTCATGCTCAGGGGAACACAGTCACAAAGAGTGTACAGCTGTCACAAAAATATGCGCCAACTGCAACGGTAACCACAGCTCAACATTCAAGGGATGCTCCGTACTAAGAGAAGAAATAACGAAAAAGATTTCATCGAGATTATCATTCGCCAGTGCAGTAAAAAAGGGTGCGAACCCAGAAGACAGTATTAAATTAGGCCTAGTCCTCACAAGAACACTCACGAAAATCCTAACAAATAAAGAAAAAGACCCGAGAGAAATAAAAAATACGTATGCAAAGAAGTGTCAGAAAACATCAGCCAGATATACAAAACAACACTGCATAAAGATGTATTACAGAACATAGCATTCAGTCACTAAAGCAAACAACCAAGAGAAGAAGAAAAACTACGCTAAACAAACACCAGCCTATTAATTATGGATAATAATCACAACAGCGAAACCAGACAGACAACCAGATCAAAACAACCCAGAATAATCAACAGACCAAGAATCACAAATGACAACACTTCACCAAACCGAAATCGCCAAACAATCACACAACAAAACAAGTTCCACAAGCAATTAACACCTGGTAGTGGTAGTACCTCTCAGGGAGGAATTAACACCTCTCACATTGGTCCACACCAAGTGTCAAATCTGCCTGTTAGAACTCGTAATGTCACTACCCACATCATTCACATCAATATTAACGGATTAATGGCAAAACAACAACAACTACAAGAATACATCAGCGACGAGAATCCAGACATTATCTGTATCAATGAAACCAGGATCAATCCGCAGAAAAAAGTCAACTTCACGAATTACATAATAGTCAGACGCGACCGCAATTCACATGGAGGAGGTGTAGCAATCCTAATCCGCACAAACATCAAACACAGAATCATAGACACAAGCCGACTTGACAGCGAAACCCTAGCCATCGAAATAACAATAGAAGAAATGAAAACAACTCTAGTTGCCACCTACAATCCTCCAAATAATCAGCTCAACGAAAACATCTTCAGGCACTTCACAAACAACTTCAGACATTGCCTATTCTTAGGAGACTTCAATGCAACTCACGAATCCTTTGGGTGCCGTAAAACAAATAACAACGGACAGATACTACTAGACATCACAGATGAACTAAACTTAACTATCCACAACAACGAAACAGAACCAACTCACTACAGCGACAGAGCAAAGGACTGGGATATCCTGGATCTTGCTCTCACAACACCAACACTCGCAAACAAAATCACAGAGTGCTACGTAGGAGAAGATATCAGCAGCGACCATCTCCCACTCCACATCAAGATGGGAAGTGACTCACCCAAAACACACCCACCAACCTGGAGACGAAATCTTCATAAAGCAGACTGGAAGAGATTTTGAGATCTAGTCACAGGACAAATTGACGACAACAAAATCCGGACTATAAAGGAAATTGACGAAAACATCGAGAGACTCCAAGCAGCCACCCTATCAGCGCTGGATGAAGCATGTCCACCACAAAAAACCAAGAAAAAAGCCTGGAGAGTATCAGCCAGAACTCTACAGCCTATTAAAATTAAACGAAAAACACGACGACTGCACCAGAAACACCGTAATCAAGAAGAATTCAAAACTTGTACAACACACTCAACAAACAAGTTAAAGAAGCTATCAGACAAGAAAAAGAAAACGCTTGGCAAAATATCACTGAAAAACTAGGAGAACAGAAACTTGATAAAGAATTCTGGAATACTTTCAAAGTATTAACAGGCAGCACAAACAACGATCCTTCCAAACCCGAAAAGCCTCTACTCAAACCTGATGGATCTCTGACAGAAAGCGACTCGGAAAAGGCACAAGTTTTCGCCTGCAGCCTCCAAAGAATCCATAATACCCACGTCGGGCCAATATTCGATGACACCTTCAAGACCACCGTTGAAACATACATGGAAGAAAATGAAGCACTCTTCAAGCCGCTGCAGAATGACGCCAATGAGGACACAGACAGCCATGACTTAGTACAAGACTTCACAGCAAACGAAATTAGACACCACCTAAAATCATGCAAAAATAACTCAGCACCAAGCGAAGATGGCATCGGATACGCCATACTGAAACAAGCACCGACTAAATTCTTCGACAAACTAGCAACAGTCTTCAACAGATGCCTACAACTAGGATACTTCCCACAATCCTGGAAGAATGCAGTCGGGAAATTGATACCAAAGCCCAACAAAGACGAAAAAGTACCAACAAATCACAGACCAATTAGCTTACTTTCCTGTATCGGCAAATTATTTGAAAAAACACTGAACGACAGATTACTAAACCACCTAGAGAACACAAACTTCTTCAATAAATGGCAAAGAGCTTACAGAAAGGGAAAAGAAGGCATCGAGCATGTAGCACGACTAGCCCAGGACATCAGACTAGGACGAGCAAAAAAATGGATTACTGCAGCTGTACTTCTAGACGTCGAAAAGGCATTCGACTCAGTCTGGCATGATGGACTCAGATACAAACTAAGCAACATGAATCTACCACAAAAACTCATCAGAATAATATCATCCTTCCTAGACAACAGAACCCTGAAAGTAAAAATAAACAGCGACACTTCTAGACCGGTGAAACTAGAGGCAGGCACACCACAGGGATCGGTCCTCAGCCCGCTGCTATTCCTAATCTATGTAAATGACCTCCCCGTCAACCCAAGAAACAACGTGCAAGTATCCCAATTTGCTGACGACCTGGGACTCTGGACATCACACAAAAGAATCTCCATAATCCAAAAAAGATTACAAGAAACCTTAAACGACATTGAAAAATGGTGCGCGAAATGGAGGATAAAACTTAACAACACAAAGACGCAACTAATCCTATTCCACAACAAGCAAAGCGTGCCAAACATCAAAATAACCGTATTCGGAGCAAACGCTGAACAATGCAACGAAGTCAACCTATTGGGCATCACCTTAGACAAAAAGCTCACCCTGCGTAGTCATGGCAAAAGAATTTGCAATGAGGCAAGAAAAAGAATCAACCTACTCAAGAGGCTTCGAGGAACAAACTGGGGTACAAACGCGACAAGACTACTGCAAATCTACCTAGCCTACATCCGCCCAGTACTAGAATACGGTGCTATTATCCTAAAAAACGCCTGCAAATCGACACTTCTAGAAATACAACGAACACAAAACTATGCAATCCGAACAGCCCCCATGCTTCCTAGAGACACAGGAATAAATTATCTCCACGAAACCGCAAACATCCCAACTATCATGGAACGCTATGCCGACCTCCAACAAAAGACCATCAGCAGACTAAAAGATAGCCCACTATTCGAGGAACTAACAACAAGAACACAACTTCTGGAAAACGGAAAAACCAAATCCCTCTTAGGATGAACTTGACAACTTGGCAGTGGTAGTACCTCTCAGGGAAGTAAAACTTCCCACATTGGTCCACGCCGGTCGAAGGGTTAATCCCGAGATGCCATATAACAACAACTCAAAACAACAACGACGGTCTAATCCCTAACCAACAAGAACTGCAGCACAAAGGAAATTCAACCTCACGACAAAGAGCCAAAAACATCAGGACACAAAAGACCTCACCAGAACTACGCCACCAGCCTAAAAAGACATCCCTATTAAAACAAGAATCCATCTAAAATTGAACTCAACAACTTGGCAGTGGTAGTACCTCTCAGGGAAGCATGCTTCTCACATTGGTCCACGTCAGTTGGAGGGTTCAATCTAAGATGCCTCCAAGCCAATAAGCCTGAACAAGAACAATAACAGCAAATCAGAAGAACAGCAACACAATTCCAGACAAATCCTGAAATGCAATACAATCGAAAAACACAACAACGGTCTACTACCAAACCAACAACAGCGAACAAGGACAACAACACAGAGGTCTAATACCAAACCAACAATAGCGAACAAGGACTACACCACAGAGGAAATTCAACATCACGACAGTAAAGCCATACACAACAGAAACGCAAGCCCACACCAGAACTACGTCATCAGACTAATAAGACATCCCTATAAAAAGAAAAACCCTTCTCAGAAGGAACTCAACTACTCGGCAGTGGTAGCACCTCTCAGGGAAGCAAGCTTCTCACATTGGTCCACGTCAGTAGGAGGGTTCACCCTGAGATGCCTCCAAGCCAACAAACGAGAACAACAACAATAAGAGCAAACCAGAAGATAAACAACACAGTCCCAGACAAATGCCAATAAACACCAGGATTCGGAGACATAACGCTCTCAAAACCAACAACATAGAATAGGACCAAGAGCAGCGAATCAGAAGAACGACAATGGAAATACACCAGCAGACCAAAACATCACCAAAAAATCGGAAGATCCAACCACCAACTTCAACATCGGAAAAAGGACCACAAAATTACAAAGGAACAACACATGACGCAAAACCAGTAAACCAGACATAGCTGGATTCCAAAAAGACAGTGGTAGTACCTCTCAGGGAGGACTTGCTCCTCTCACATTGGTCCACGTCCTTTGAGATTCAGCTGGTCAAAATAAAAATGAACCAAAGACTGCACTACTGCCAACCGAGACGTCAGACAACTAGGAGAAGATTTTGAAGAAAGAAATACTCGACTCAAGCGGAAGATCAAAACTCACAAGGTGGGATGAAGGGACCTCCATTAGGTCCGAGCCTCCCGGGCCCCAAAAGGCCCACTCCGGCCTACGGCCGGATAACCACAAATCGATCTTAATCATATTTATCTATGCATTGACAAAGACCAGGTGTTCTCTATCATAATTCCTTTATGACATGTCTAAACAAACCAGGTAGTCTTCAAATTAATCTTTGTAGTTACGTGAACATGTCCTTGACAACATTTACCTTAGAGATATTTACCAAGAAATAAAGTTATGGGAGGGGCAGGGAGGGGGTAGGGGATTGCAGCACTCTTTTATTAGAACGCACAAGGACACCTCAGTCTGAAAGCCTTTGGAAGGAGGGAGGAACAGTCCAGGGCTTTGGTGGGGAGGGACTGGGCTTTTGTAAGAGGGAGCCCACATACAGGAAAGGCCAAAACAATGTGGGGAAAGCCTAAATGGGCTATACATAGCCTGGGTCCCTTTAGAGGGTCCTAAAATGGGCTTTGGGGAAGGATAGCCTAAAAAATAGGGTACATACAGGGTGGGTAGGGAGGGGGCGCCTAAAAATAACCTAGGCCTAGTGTGGAGAGGGGAGGGGAGAGGGGAGGCCTAATGGATTTGGGCGCCGGGGTCAATGACCTCGGCCATGGTCTGACCTCGAGGTCCTGGTAAAAAGGCCAGATCTCTGCATCCTATACTACTAACAGGAGAAGGTGAGGGAGACAACCGTCAAATCACCACCACACTCCACTCACGCGCCAACCCCAACCTCTTCGCCAAAGAGGACGGAAGGCAGAGAGGAGGAGATGGAGGTCCTACAAACCAAACCCGGATCTCCTACCAGCTCTGACCTCTCAAGCCATGAGGAAGATAACAACAAATTCATCGAAATCCCGGACTAGGCAGCCATCGAGTCCTACGGCAGCCTGAAGATAGATTTCATCGGGAAGAAGGATGAATACATCCAATACGTGAAAGACCGTAGGTCTGGCATTGTTTATGAGTGTAGGGGTGCTGCACGCCTACTGTACGCCTACAAAAAAAACTTAGAGGGCAATTGTTTGCACCCCTTGATTTTCAGGAATGCCGGGCCTGTTTGGGGACTGCCTTTAAAATCTATTATCATTTGGTCCCCTGAGTTCCAATGTTTTTCTCTGTGCCAACACATTGGAACTCAGGGGACGATTTGTCAATGTTGCATTGATTCGAAATAATTCATGCCCCATTCTGTGTTGTATTTCGATACATTTTGAGTGTAGAAGACAATCATATAAGAACTGAATGTAACATTTTGAATAATGAGAAGATGTATGTGCCAATTTTCCACTATGTAGCTGAATGTAGTACAATTTTTCGGTCACAATATTTGAATATTAATATTAATACCTTGAAGTGAATATAACCAAAATAGCATATAAGTTTTTGCAATGAAAATTTCAGGTGCAATTACACTCCCAAGCAATCTGAGGAGGGCAACTGTTTTGCACTCCTTGATTTTCTAGATTGCCAGGCCTGAGACCGCAAAGATCCTGCCGCCAAAAAAAAAAAACTAATTCTAGAAAAAATCACCAAAAAACAATTCGAGGCTCAAAAGATCAGGGACCAAAACTTCCACCGCTTCATAAAAGAGAAGACAGTACCGGTACCTCATCCTCCTAAACAGAAAAACGAACAGCACGAAAGCCAACACCATTGAGTACCACAGCCTCTTTGCCACGCCCAGACAGAAACAAAATTATACAGTGAAAGAGGGTCGAAAGGGGCTTGCCCCTAAGCGTCCCTACGCAGCTTCGGCACGCGAAACCATTTGATCTTGAATGAATGGCTTTGCGCGCCTAAGGCGCGTAGGAACGGTTTAGCACAAGCTCCTTTCGACCTCTCTTAATTTTTTTGTTATGTCTGGGTGTGGCAAAGGAGCAACGATGACCGGAGTCAGGACTAACGGCGGCTGTTGTTTCCTTTTTTCTTTTTTTTTTTGTTGGAGGTGCAAGTATATTTCTTATATGACGGTGGAACCCCGGGTTGCGGATTTTTTTGTGCCTCTAATTCTTTGTCGCTTTATTTTTCAATGAGTTGCTTTTGGTCTTCTTCGATGTATGCGTCCTTAACCCTTTACCCAACGTAACGGCCAAAACCGGCCAGTACTATTCACAAAAATCGCCAATTAATTTTCATTATTTTTTCATTTTTTTGTCTCAAAAACATAGGTTATGACACCTCAGTGGAACGAGCTTGACGAGCTCGTTCCAATGAGGGGTCATGCTAACCTATGTTTTTGAGACAAATGAAAGTGTCAGTGACACTGTAGCTCAACTTGTCTGTTTGTTGTGTTTGATGAAAAGGATAATGTTCAATGTTCATGAAAGGATTATGAAATAAGACAAGAATTGTAATAATTGGGAATATGTTAATTTCTGTTCCCTGTATGCCATGTTTTCAGTAAAAATAATATGAGGTGTACACTGTACTAAAGAGCTGAGGGGTGGGTTAATATGACCTCACAGTTAATGTATGTGGCCCTCGCAGTTAACGTATGTCAACGAAAGTTACCAAGTTACAGTGAAATTATTCCAAAACGAGTCATCCTATCAAGTTACAATGAAATCCCTTCACAAATACGACCTGTAGTCTGTACTAAAGTTTTTAGGGTTTTGGGCTCAGGAAGCCATCATGGTTGAATGATCGCGACCAAAAGGGGACGTTGTCGTCTGGGCTTCATCTGGAGTGATCCTACGAAGTTACAATGAAACGATTGAAATCCCTTCATAAATATGACCTGAATACTGTGCTCAAGGTTTTCGGTCTTCGGGCCCCTGAAGTCGTCACAGTTGACCAATCACGACCAAAAGGGGATGTCATCAAATAGGCATTATATGGAGTCAACGTAACAAGTTACAAATGAAATCCTTCCATAAATACGACCTATAGACCATGCTAAAGGTTTTGGGGTTTTGGGCTCGGGCATCCATCAAGGCTGAATGATCGCGACCAAAAGGGTACGTTCTCATCTAGACATTTTTTGGAGTCATCCTAGCAAGTTACAATGAAATCCCTTCATAAATATGACCTGTAGACTGTACTGAAGCCGTCACAGTTGCCCAATCGCGTCCATAAGGGGACGTTCTTATCTCGACATTATATGAAGTCAACCTACCAAGTTACAATGAAATCCCTTCATAAATATGACATGTAGACTGTGCTAAAGGTTTTCGGGCTTTGTGCTCGTGCAGCCATCATGGGTGACTGATCGCAACCAAAAGTGGGCATTCTCATCTGGGCATCATCTGGAGTGATCCTACGAAGCTACAATGAGATCCCTTCATAAATATGACCTGTAGACTGTGCTCAAGGTGTTCGGGCTTCCGGCACTTGTAGCCGTCACAGTTCATCTATCACGACCAAAAAGGGATGTCATCATCTAGGCATTATTTGGAGTCAACCTGACAAGTTACAATGGAATCCCTCCATAAATACGACCTATAAACTATGCTAAAGGTTTTTGGGCTCGGGCAGCCATCAAGGCTGAATGACCACGACCAAAACGGGACGTTTCCATCTAGACATTATTTGGAGTCATCCTACCAAGTTACAATGAAATCCCTTCATAAATATGACATGTAAACTGTGCTAAACGTTTTCGGGTCCCTGTAGCCGTCACAGTTGCCCAATCACGTCCAAAAGGGGACGTTCTCATCTAGACATTATATGAAGTCAACCTACCAGGTTACAATGAAATCCCTTCATCAATATGACCTGTAGACTGTGTTAAAGGTTTTCGGGCTTCGGCTTCGGGCTCGGGCATCCATCAAGATCGCAATCAAAAGGGGACATTCTCATCTGGGCATCATCTGGAGTGCTCCTACGAAGTTACAATTAAATCCCTTCATAAATATGGCCTGTAGACTGCGCTCAATGTTTTCGGGCTTCGGGCACCTGTAGCCGTCGCAGTTGACCAATCACGACCAAAAGGGGATGTCATCATCTAGGCATTATATGGAGTCAACCTAACAAGTTACAATGAAATCCTTCCATAAATACGACTATGCTAAAGGTTTTTGGGCTCGGGCAGCCATCAAGACGTTCTCATCTAGACATTATTTGGAGTCCCTCTACCAAGTTACAATGAAATCCCTTCATAAATATGACCTGTAGATCGTGCTAAAGGTTTTCGGGCTTCAGGCCCCTGTAGCCGTCACAATTGCCCAATCACGTCCAAAAGGGAACGTTCTCATCCAGACATTATATGAAGTCAACCTACCAAGTTACAATGAAATCCCTCCGTAAATATGACCTGTAGACTGTGCTGAAGGTTTTCGGGTTTGGGGCTCGGGCAGTCGTCACGGTTGACATATCGCGACCAAATGAGGAAGTTCTCACCTAGACATCATACGGAGTCATCCTACCAAGTTACAATGAAATCCCTCCATATTAAATATGACCTGCAGACTGTGATAAATTTTTGGGGGTTTCGGGCTTGGGCAGCCATCACGGTTGGCAGATCATGACCAAAAGGGGACGTTCTCATCTAGGCATTATACAGAGGCACTCTACCAAGTTACAATGAAATCCCTTCATAAATACGACCTGTAGACTGTGCTAATGGTTTTGGGGTCAGGCAGCCATACCGGTTGACCAATCGCGACCAAAAGGGAACGTTCTCATCTAGACATGACCCCAAACCTGCATATGAAATTTCGTGACGATCTTACAAGAACTATGGGGTGTAGCCTATGCTAAAGGAAAATGTGAACAGACTCACAGACTAACAGACTTCCGCACGCGTGTTGGCAATAGCTTACCTTGACTTTGTCAAGTTAAGCTAAAAATGAAAAAAATTAGTTATTCAAGAATTTTGTTTGCAAGTGTCGTCTGCTTTTCAGAGTAGGTAAAGGGTTAATGTACTTGATGTATTGATTTCTGGTTCCTATGAAGTCAAGCTTTAGGCTCCCGCACTGGTCGATGGCGAGCTGGTCAAGATCTTCAATGAAATTGGCTGATGGCAGGCCCTGGGTATTGTCTTTCTCGTCCTCGGAGCAGTGGTTTGAAAGGTCCAAGCTGGTTGGAGATCCAGGATTGGTTTGAGTGACCTCATCGCCTCCTCTGCCACTTCCGTCTCCCTGCCTTCCGCCCTCTTCGGTGAAGAGGTGGGTTTGGCGTGGGAGGGGTAGGTGGTGGTGATTGATGTTAGTCTCTCTTACCTCCTCCTGTTTCTCTGATTAAGCTTTCCTCCTTTCAAGCCAAGCTTCAAGGCGCCGAGCATCCCTGCACTTTGTTGCTGGACTAAGTGGACTTTTTTTCTTCTTGGAAGGTCCAGACTCCTTTTGTTGAGGACCAGTGTGGGAGGGGGTTCCTCTTACTAAAGGTGCTGTCCCTCCCCGAAGGGGTGTGGTGGTAGTATACTCCTCTGCGTCAAATTCCAGCGTCAGATGGACGCTCTTGCCTTTCATCTGGAGAGCCCAGTTGAGAGAACAAGAGACGCCCAGAGCTAATAAAGCTTTCTGTAATTTATTTGGAATTTCCAAATTAGCCGCCATGGTGGGCAATTAGTAGGCCAATCACGATGTACATACTCTGAATTCAGAGGGAGGTGCGAATCATGTAGTGGATTTGCGGGGCAGGCGACCATTTGACTCAAGATCCAGGTTTTCGTGCGCCGAGACGATGTGCGGTTCGACGAACCCCTTGTGGTCCCTTTTGCGTAATATATATCAAGGTTAATGCCAGCCGAATGTAGTGAGCAAAAGAGTCTCGAGTTCTGTCTGTTCCCAACAGGGTTCGTCTGGTTGGATGGTGAATGATCAGGTTGTTAAGATGATGTGGTTTCGGGGGTTGGGATTTCTCGGGCGTTTATGGGGGGGGGGGGGGGGGGGGCTTCATTGGCAAGTATAGTCGGCATATAACTGGTTTTGTCGATTGTTCAGTGGTGGATGTTGCTTAGGACTGAAGGGACTGCACGCTATCATTGACGAGTATAGTGTCTCTAGCGTGAGACGTGGGTGGGCGTAGGGGGATTGGAGAGAAGAGCCATTATTGACAGGTCAGGTTGGTCTCTGGCTTCAGTTTTAATTGGCACAGGGGGGGGGGGGGCATCCTTGGCAAGTATAGTTTGCCTCAGGCCAGTCGCTTTTCGTTAGTTTCAGAACACATTCAGCAATCAACGGTCCCTTGCGGACCACCCGAAAAAGGGTCAAACTACACCAACGTTTGACCAGAGGTCCTGCTTTTATATTCCATAGCGTTTATGGGTCGAAATGTAAATAAATAAAATCGAGGAAAGAGTAATATCGAGATTTGAAGGCCCACTCCCATACTACCCCAGGTGCTTTCTGCTGGTCCAGGTAAGAGTGTAGAAGTGGTAAAAAACGAGATTCCATAACGGTTGTTGTTGTTGAGGGAGTTGATGAAGCAAAAAAAAAAAAAAACATGAAGAGGTTCCAGAACCGCCATGGTTCTGACGTTGTGCTTGGTGGGGCAGCCCATGATTTCTCGAAGTCGCTCCGAGGTGCATCACTGCCTATTCTCACCATCGGTCTCTCATGATGGGTGGAGGCAGCCCATGATTTCTCAAGGACGCACCGAAGTGCATCACTGCCTGGTTCAACCGTCTGTCGTAAGATTTAAATGGGTTAGTTTGCTTTATGCTTATGATAGATTTGTTTAGATCAATGATGAGTTCGCTGTCTTTTATTTAATGGTGGTTATTTTCGGCCAGCCCAGTGAGTCGCTCCTCGATGATTTCTGTATGGCTATTTCGTGAAGGAGGTTGGTCGCGGTCCCGTGGGGTGTGCTGTCCAGTGTTATCCCACGGAATTTAGCTTCCTGGTATGTTTCAAGTCTGATGTTAGAGAGTGTTAGTTCAATGGGGGGGGGGGGGGGGGGGGGGGGGGGGGGTATTGGTAAAGATAAGCTTCTGCGTTTTGAGTTGGATGCGCCATGGTGAACCCCAGTCTTCTAGGTCCTCAAGGGCGTCTTGGAGACGGTGTTCAATTATGTTGCGGGACCTGCTAGCGGTGTAGAGAATTGTGGTCAGAGAATTGGGATATTTTAACTTGATTTTCGCTTACTTTGTCGATGTCATTAACATTTAAATAGATGATGAGGAGCAGTGGGCAATCAGGTCCACTTCTTTGGAGATTTCGCGGTCAATTCAATTTTTTAATTTTAATTTTTATTTTCTGTTAGTTAGAAATGATGAGATAATGCGCAGAATTTTATCTAGGAGACCGATTTTGTGAGTTTGTATGATATCCGCACCGTTATGCCAGACTGAATCAAAGGCCTTCTCAACATCTAAGAGAACTGCGGCGCCTATTTCCAGGCCTTTAGATTATCCCAAATTCACACCGTTTCAGAGGTGTCCAAATTAAAGAAGGTGTAAAGATATCAAGAAAGATATATAAATTCTCCGTGCCTCTTCTGTATTTGAGAATAACCTCTATCAAAATATGACCATAGAAACACAAAGAAAGGTATAGTAATAAAACATAACAGAATAAGGCTGTTATTTCTAGTTTTAATGTGCCCAAATTAGGACAAAAGGGTGTGCCCAAAATTATTTATTTATTTATTTATTTATTGATGTTTAAGGTCACATATTTATGCACAATGGCTAATCATGACCGGGACAGTTTTACGGGTGGAGGAAGCCGAAGTACCCGGAGAGAACCACCGAGCAACGACGAGCAGCTGCCAGCTCCCCAACATCGTAACTCGCGTTAGACTGGTTGGAGACATGCGCACCAGCGACGTGCAGTACGCCATAGTACACGGCGTCATCGTGCCCCCACGCGGGCAATGGAGATGAAGTGTCTTGTGCCCAAAATAAATGAATATAAAGGCCTGCTATTTCTTTTTGGAAAAGGGTGGTTTGCATGTAATCGACCATACGGTAGACATGTTCGATTACTTGTTTACGGTTCCTGTCGGTCCTTAGTTGAAGAAGTTGGCATTTTCGAGGTGTGTCCGGGGCGGTTAGTGGGAACGCTTTCGAAAATTTTTCCTATGCAGCTAAGGAGGCTTATAAGACGGTAATTGGAAGGGTTTTTGGGGTCTTTGTTGGGTTTAGGGATCATTACACCTATCGCTGTTTTGAACAGCGCGGGAAGTAATGGAAAGGCATAGCTTACGGAGCTCGGTTAGTCGGTCGATGAGGTGACTGACGGGTGTTTGTTTGAGGATTCTGTATGAGATATCACCCTTCCCTGGGGAGGAGGAGTTTTTACATTTGCGGATTATATCACTTATCTCCCTTTTGAGGATGGTTTCGGTGATTGGGTCGTTATTTTCGGCATTGCTGGGTTCGGGGTCGTTTGGGGATGTGGGTTCAAATAGGTGACTATTATCGGCCACGAATTTGTCGACTGTGTCTTTGAAGTCGTCGTCAAATTGCCCTCCTTCGTGTGGCCTGTGTGTGCGTTAGAAGAGTTCAGCGAAGCTGTCGGCTTTCGCTTTGTCGTCCAGTGCCACTGAGCCGCCAGGCTTCACGAGGGGAGAGCAGTTTGATTTCTTACTTCTTTGTCCAGTTAAGGTTTTGAAGTTGTCCCAGAATTTATTGGGTTCGCGTATGCCGTCTAAGTTGGCTGTGGCTTTTTCACATCTATCGCGGTTGTCACTGTTGAGTGTTGATGGTTTTTTTAACCTCGCCAGGAAGACGGTTATAGATTCAATTCTTACTTTTCAGTTGGGTCAATTTCGTTTTTACAGTTTTTAAAGGCTTTTCTATTTTTGTTTGATGATGGCCTAAGGTGGGGGCTGAGATTGGTATTATCGATGGGCGAGCTGTTTTGGGGCCAGGTTTCATTAAGGGCTAGGCTAATGGTTTCGTCTGTGTTTGAGCAGGCCGATTGGAGTTCCGAAATGTTGGTGGGGGAGTCAAGTTTATTTTTGATTATGTCCCTGAACAGGTCCCAGGCCATTTTGTTTAGGTTGCGTCTGCGAATTGGGTCATATCTAGCTGGGCCTTTGTTGAAGTTAACTCCCCAATGGAAAAACCTCCGGTGAGGTTGATGAGGGAGTTACTATTTATGATTAGGTCAAGAATTTCGGGGTTGACTTTGGGGTTGCTACCGATGTTGGTCGGGGCCTGGGAGGACGTGGAGATCGAATTTCTCAATAATGTCAAAGAGGGCGGCCCCATTGGGTTCGGTGGAGCTACAGGCGAAGAACTGGTGCTTACATTTCGCGTTGAAGTCTCCAAGGAAAATAGTTTTTAAATTTTCCCGTGAAGAATTCAAAGACTTTTTCATTAACGATTTTACTAGGGTCGTTATAATACAATATGATGGCAATATTTTTGTTATCGGCTGTGATTTCAGAGGCGACCACCTCTGCTTCAAGGTGGTTTGTGGGGATGGGTTTGAATTTTTAGGTCCATCTTGATTAGAAGGGCTACGCCCCCTCCTTGTCGGTCCATTCCGAGTGTTCAGTAACCGCTAAGTGAGAAATGTTTTGATTGCTTTAGTTAGGTCTCTCCGATGGCTATTGTGTGCGTCTCGGTAAAGTAATTTAACCCTTTGATACTTTTGTACGTCTTATTACGTACGAAATCAAACAGCGCGTTGAAACTTTGTGATCATTTGTTTTGTTAAAATTTTAACCTTAATTCCTATTTTTTTCCGAATAGTGCTCAGTGACAACCGTTGAGCCAAATGTTATCGCAGCTTAAAATACTAATATAATCCTTCTGTCAAGACTTCTAAACTGTTGGAGTGCTAGAAGCCGCTATCAGGGCTTTCAAGAAACGAGGATACCAGAGGAAAAAGCCAACACTTTCCTTGCTTGTATTTCATATTCAGTCAAACACAAATAACATTTTGTTTATATAAACTTGTTTTATTACAAATTATTGGAGAGTGCCTGTGGGCACTCTCCAATAATTTGTAATAAAACAAGTTTTGAATACCAAATTCCGACCACCAAAAAATAATCTAGCCCTCAACCACATAATCACTAATGTGAAAAATATCTTATTTGTAATTTTGGACGTTTGACGTCGCATTTTGAAAAGCGTTGTGGAAACTGAATTCCCAGTGACGTTTCAACGTCAGGATAATTAAAGTCTCAAAGGAAAGGGTTAACATCTGGGTTTTCTTGTCGTTAACGCTCCTTGCGTTCCATGCTGATAATTTTACTGAGTCCATATAATACTTGGGTTTTCGAGAGTTGTTGGCTTTAGTTATTAGTTCGGATACTAACTTTCTGCTCTGGGGGCTCGGTGGCGTTCGATAACCGGTTCTCGTCAGATCACCGAAGTTAAGCAACGTCGAGCCCGGTTAGTCCTTGGATGGTTGACCGTCTGAGCGATCGATTCGGACTCCCGCGTTGTGTCCTTGGACAAGGCACTTAACCCCGATTGTCCACATGGGGGCACGATAACGCCGTGTACTAAGGCGTACTGCACGTCGATGGTGCGAATGTCTTCAACCAATCTAACCCTGCCTGTGCTGCAGAGCGGAGTTACGATGTTGGAGAGCTGACAGCTGCTCGTCATTGGCGGTTGCTCGGTGGTTCTCTCCGGGTACTCCGGCTTCCTCCACCCGTAAAACTGTCACTCTCATGATTAGCCATTGTGCATAAGTATGTGACCTTAAACACCAATAAATAAATAACTTTCTGCTCTTGTTATTGCGGTTTCAATGAGTGAGGGGGTGACTTTGATTTTAAAAAGGTTTGAGGCTATCCTGCTGACGTCAGTGCAGATGTCAGAGAGGATCACCTCGTGATGCTTGCCGACAATGGAATGAATTGTTCCGGCTATTAAGGAGCTTACACAGATGGGCGATCAGGAATCGGTTGTGCTTTTGGGGCTTGCCCTTCTTAATTCGATACTAGTTTTGACCTTTTTGTATTGGCGGCAGCCACAGTAGTTGCTGGGGTGGCTGCTCTTGCAATTTTGGCAGGTGTGTGTGTGTGTGGGGGGGGGGGGGGAGGGGGGGCAGGGACCTTATACCTTACAGCTGCTAATGATGTGGTTTTCGCCACATCTCATGCAAGTAAAGTTGCATCTGCAACGGTTAGATTGGTGGCCAAACTTCTGAAATTTATGGCATTGGATGGGGGTGGCGAATTTTTGTATTCTTCAGTGATGTGATGTCGTCCACCGATGACGACACCCTGTTTAGTACATTGAATTTAAAATCCCTAGTGGGGCATGTCACTATAATTTTCAAAGTAGTACGGCCCGTGGCGCTGGGGGTGAATCGCCCCCACGGGCATCTGAACCCATCGTCGATGTCAGCAGTTGCGGTTTTTGGATTGACCTTATTGATGACTACATACTGAATAAGTGGGGGAGGGGTGAGGGCGTAGTTTTCGGTGTTCAGATTTTCCTTCTGACTTTGCTTGACCATAGGCTTGTGTCATGGTCATTGTTGTTGGACATGGGTTTTTTGTCCTGAAGACTTAGTGGGTTGCTTAGTTTCCATCTCCTTGGGGTGGGGGGGGGGGGTAGATTTCCAATAAGGAAGAGATCGATGTGGCAGGTGGGGTAGGAGCGGGTTTTGCCCAGGTTTTGTTTGGCCTATTTTACCTGTTGAGACCTCTTTGCTGAGAGGGGAGGCAGTGGAAGAGCGGAGGTTGTTCCCCACTTTCTGGTCCTCCTTTTAGTCACTTCGGAGAAGCCCTCCGCATCCTATACTTCCTCAGTGTCTGACTCCTCACTATCCTTTTTCTTTTTATTAGGCGTGTTGAATACTGTATTGCTGGGCTGACCTCTTGGGTTGCCAATATCTGACTAAATGTTTTGTCGGGGTTAGTGATTTTGATCTCCGGGGGGGGGGTGTGGGGGGGGGTAGGGGGGGGGTCACTCGGATCTTCGGATTTGTTACTTGCCGTTTTGGAGCAAGGCTCTGTAGCCTGGCTTCCGCGGATGCCTTGGTAGGCTGAATGCAGCTCTCCTCGGGCCCCTCGACTACCCCAGGCGTCTCGGGGACTACTGTGGCGGTCAACAGATCCGAGGAAGGACTAGCATTGCCTGCATTGGTTGGAGATTCATTGCGTACTTCAGCCACCACCAGAATCTCCTCACGAGAAGAGCCTGGTGATGAAGCTTGGTTCTCTTTACCTGTTGTATTAAGGTATCACTAGAATCACTTTGGATATATATATATATATAACATCTGGTTCCCGCGTTCGTTCGTTTGGTTCATACTCTTTCGCATTTCACACCTTGGACTCCGAGGTGTCAAGACACAGATCAATGGATCCCCCACACGTCCATGATACGCTTGTCAGATTGAAGGCTACCCTTGCTACCATCTGAGTATCCAGGTGCTCAAGAGTTTAATTCATCTGACGGTGGATTTTGAGAGAGAAACAGAACCGGCGTCCTTGGAAGGGTGTAGCACCTTTCGCGGGGGGATTTCCTCCCACACTGGTCACCCTCCAGGTGATCCGGAGACGCTGGATGATGACCGCCGGATACAAGCCACTGAGACCAAGAAGAGAAAGAGAAAGAAGGGACCTTCCTCCAGACGACGCTATGCCGGTCGACTGGGGAAGTCCATGGTATAGAAGAAGAGGGAAAAGGAAGAGAGTGAGGCTAGTAAGGGGGCTGAAAGCTCAATACCCACTACCCCTGACCGTTCCACGTCCAGCCCGGGACCTTCCACTCCAGTGAAGGGTCCGGAGGACGCTGGTTCGCCAGGTAACAGTCATATCAGTGAGAGACTATCCGGGACCGGTTGACTGTTGCTTACATGTCCGATACCACCGCCAGATTAATCTTATCGATTAATCCGATTGGCATAAATTACATCCATACTGCAGAGACGGTTTTCTTCACAAAACAAAAGATAGAGAATTGTTTTCACTGTGTCACTGTATCGAGACAAAAGAATTCAATAAATCGATATCGCAGCGACAGTGGGGCACGTGTGCTTTGGGGATCTCCCGTGGGCCGAGCGCAGAGGCAACCAAGCGCAGCTAACTTACCAACATACAGCCTAAACAAGACAGACAACTTGTGTACAATAGTTTGGATAGTTTCTGAGATCGTTCTCTGTTTTTAACTTCTACTTCTGTTAAAAGATTTTCGCTCACAATTGCACCGTTATCCACAGAATCCTCTTCTACGTCAGGTCCCTCTTTCATATTTATCCTATTTTAGAATCCAGCGTCAATCCAGTTATCACAAGTGTTTCAAACCAACACGCGCAACGGACTGTGTGCAAACAGTGTTTTCCTTCAATAACCCCACTCCATTCAAGCAGGAGTAGTCATCAAGCTGACCGAGCCACAGCTGTTGTTTTCAAATTGCAAACTTCGCTTGCAAAAATGCCAATCTGTTTGTCTTTCCTTCTTCAAATTTTAAAATGTGCTACAGCCTACGAGATACTCCGATAACTGGGAACTACCAATGACGTTTTTTTGGCAAAAGAAAAAATAAGAAGAAACAAAAGATAAAGAAACAAAATGGGAAAATATAGCGTGTTTATAATTTTCAGCAAAGTCAATTAAAAACAACATGGATATTTTCCAACGCAGTAGTACTAGTACTAACACGCCCCAGTTAACAATCTATTTGCATGTACATGTTAGTGAGCCACAGTTCGACAAGGTATCGATTGTTTAAGCTACAGTTCGTTGTAAATTGTTCAGCCCTTTATCCAACATGTACGATATCAGAAGTTGGTATTTTATTTATTTTTTTTTTAAATTTTCGCAAAGTTCAACAAAACAATATTATGTGAGTTTCATTGGAATGGGGGTGGGGGTCACATATGTTTTGTTGATTTTTTTGCATTTTTCTCATCTGCTCAGTTTCTATATTATATTACCCAACTCGCACACAACGTAATCAAAATGTTGTTAGTTATGGGAAGATTGTGTCGAACTTGAGCGTTTTCACAACATGTCCAAAACGTTCATTAACTGGTGGAGTGCTAAGTTATTTTTGGTCGTCAGAATTTGTTCACATGTCTTTGCCTTGTTACAATTTATGGGAGAGTGCCAAAGGGCACTCTCCCATAAATTGTAACAAGGAAAATTCACACAGACTAAATAATTTCACTTTTAAGATAATATTAAGCACGTTCACAGAATATGAAGCTTTTATGTTACAGTACCTGCCCTTTGGAATAAAGCCCAAATATGGGCTTCCAACAGTCTACCAGTTAAGAAGTTGTTGAATAGTGCAAGATAGTTGTTGCCTCAACATTGAGTAGAAAGTTGTTAACCCGAGGAGCCATTTTGCGGTCTGGGAAGCGGGCCCGTAGGTAACATTTTTTGTGAATGTGTGTGTGTGGGGGGAGGGGGGGATTTTAGGACGTTGACGGCTCGATCATATCGCCCACCTATTTGGAACATACCTAACTGCTTTTATCAAAGACTTAAAAGCTACAAATATACTTCCCATTGATAAACTACTAGCATGGCAGGGGATGTATTAGAGTTTTATGACAGTACTGTAAATTACACATCAGCGAGGTGGAGGTGCACGACCATCTGGGTGCTTTCAACAGGTCATAGTCATAAAAATCATTCGTTATTAGTTACTCTCTCCCTGGGGGTGGAATTCAAACGATATACTGAGTCGGGAATTTATTGTACTTTCTAATTTGCGTATATTTTTGTCGGGCAAATACGAGTAATTTCTTGCCCAACCTCTGTCCGACGAAACCCATGATCGGGAGATTTTGGGTGTGTCACAAGCACACCCCAGAAGTTACGCCACTGCTGGGAACATGATGCGTCATACTTTCATTTACGTGGAATGGCTGTTAAATGAATAAGAGGGGTTGATAAAACAATATTTTCAACGGACAGGCCCAAGGCCTCGCGTTGAAAATATAAAATTGGTCTATGAATACGGACTCTTCCAAGTGAGATAATTGATAGATACTGTGCCTAACCGTGGTGGTTAAGGTCCTATTTTCGACTTGAGCAATTTGTACTTTACTGACGCAGGTGCCTCAAAGTGCTGCCTCTGGGGAAACTTGCAAGTTAATTCTGAGTGCCTCTGAGTGCTTTGGCAGTTATTTCTATGCAAGACTTGGCTGCAGGGACGTGGCGAGAGGGGTGGGTGGGGGTGGGGGAGGGGGGGTCTCACCCCAATCATGGCCAAAATTTCCTATAGTTGGAAACTTGGAGGGCAAGTCATGTGTAGTTGGAAATTCCATCTATCTGGATTTTAGAGCTTCTTTGGTGATGCTGATGTCTCCTTTACTCCCCAAAATTCCAACTCGGTTTCAAATCTGCAAAAATTCCAAGTGTTACTATTTACAACTACAGTGTACGCAATATCGAGCTTCATAAGTATGCATGATGCCAATCGGAACGAGATTTCTATTGTACGTTTACTTATCGTAATAAAAAAAATTCTCGTAATGCACTTCATGAAAATCGCATCATGTAAAATCGTTATCCTGGGTTAATTCCATCATTCACAGTTAAATGAAAGTGTCAATGACACTGTAGCTCAACTTGTCAAGACAAAGACATGTACATGTATAGTATGTGACACAGTAATGACAAACATCTAGGTAATGACCTGATAACAAAGGTACATATAAAGTATTGTAACGGTCTGTACATAATACTGACCGTTGCCTGTAACAAATGTATAGGTAAAGTATTGTAAAGGTGGGCTACAGTCAGATGCTAAATTAGAAAAGAAATCTTTGAGTCCCAGAGTGGGTCTGACTCAACCCCAAAATATTTGTTCTTATAGCACAGTGATAACAAAGGCACCCCAAAACACACTCGTTCCTGTCCCAAGGTGAAAACAAAGGTACCCAAGAAGTTTTGTGAAGATCAGTTCATAAATACGAGCTGTATAGAACTTGTGACAAAAAACTGATTGGACCAAATTTTGGTACAAAATGGCACTGGCAGCCATCTTGAATTTTGGACCGCACCCAGAAACACTCATTCCCATCCCAAGGTGATAACAAAGGTACCCAAGAAGTTTTGTGAAGATCGGTTCATAAATACAGCCTCTACCCTGAGCCGTATTGACATGTGTGCTTACATTGTGTAAGTAGCACTGAATAAATCAAAGTTCATCTAATTTGCATAATTTCTGCACGAAAAAAAACAACTTACAATATGTGATGTATTCCATGTTACTAAACATTCATACAAAAATTTATTCAAATCAAAACTTTCATACAGAAGTTCTGTACAAAAGACTGATTGCACTAAGTTTGGTACAAAATGGCTGCTGGTGGCCATCTTGAATTTCGGACCACACCCCAAAACACTCCCTCTCTTCCCACGGTGATAACAAAGGTACCCAAAAAGTTTCGTACAGATTGGTTCATAAATATGGCCTCTAGTCTGAGCCGTATAGAAGTTGTGTACAAAAAACTGATTAGACCTAATTTCGGTACAAAATGGCCACTGGCAGCCATCTTGAATTTTAGACCGCACCCAGAAACACTCGTTCTCGTCCCAAGGTGATAACAAAGGTACCCAATACATTTCGTGAAGATCAGTTCATAAATACAGACTCTAGCTCGAGCCGTATTGACATGTGTACTTACTGTGTGTAAGTCGCAATGAAAAAATCAAAGTTAATCTAATTTGCATAATTTCTGCCCGAGAAAAAAACCCGTATTATATGTGATGTATCCCATGGTACTAAACATTCACTCAAAAAAATATTCAAATCAGCGCTTTCATATGGAAGTTCTGTGCAAAAATCTGATTGCACCTAATTTTGTACAAAATGGCTGCCATCGGCCATCTTGAATTTCGGACCGGACCCAAAAACACTCGTTCTCGTCCCACGGTGATATCAATGGTACCCAAGAAGTTTCGTAAAGATCGGTGCATAAATACGGCCTCTAGCCCGAGCCGTATTGGCATTTGCACTTACAAAATTAGTCTAATTTGCACAATTTGCGCACGAGAAAAAAACCCGTATTATATGTGATGTATCCCATGGTACTAAACATTCATACAAAAAATTATTCAAATCAGAGCTTTCATATGGAAGTTCTGTACAAAAAACAGATTTCTGCATCGTCGGTACAAAATGGCAGCTGACGGCCATCTTGAATTTCGGACCGCACCCCAAAAACTCTCGTTCTCGTCCCACGGTCATAACAAAGGTACCCAAGAAGTTTCGTAAAGATCGGTTCATAAATACGGCCTCTAGCCAGAGCCGTATCCAAATAGTTGGAAATTCACTGCCCTACACCCCTCCAATCGGAAACATTTAGCCACGTTCCTGCTTGGCTGCCCACATAGCCAGCCAGCCAGCCAGCCAAAACATGCCTCGAAACAACTGCAAAGTCGATCACAACGTGGCAACAAAGTATAGTCAAAAGTTGTAAAATGTTGTAAAAGGGTTGAGTTGCCGGCAACGAATCGACAACATGTGATCAACGTAAGAAGTTGTTAAACGGCTGTGTTCCCATAGGAACACGAGACGTGTTTTTCGCGTCATCCAGCTAGATCTGACAAGTGGTGTACCTACTGCATATATAGTATACATGGTATGTATAGTGATATATATACGCATGGGACTATAGGTATATATTATGGGTATGTGATGGAAAATTAATGGTGAAATTGGGTTTTCTTGAAACTTTTTTCCCGCGAAACGGTTGACGTTGCTATTGACGTCGTGACGTCATGATGCGCACGCGACGTCATAGAGATGTTGACCACTGTTGTTGTCCACGATACAGTCTGATACAGTCTGATAAAACGTTGTTCGGGTCAGGGGGTGTCGGACTTAAAGTAAGGGGGGGGGGGGGGATATAGTAGTGGTGGTTTTTATCCATGTTAGTATACTATTAGCCCTTGGGTCTTCATATTATGCTATGTTTGCTATACCTATATCAAGCAGTATTGTGGGCATGGGGGTCATGTATGGTCGGCCAGTGCGGTATTGCAAGATAGTCCTTGGTGGTTTCGATTGGACAGTATAGGATGAATGGTCTGTTGGCCTATTACTTCTTTAGTTCGATTAACCTATTGGTATTGGTAGTTCGTAATGCTAGGTCAGGCAGTACTGTAATCGTTTGTTTAGAAGTGGGGTATAGGATGAATTGTATATACCACTGTAGGTCCCCTGTTAGTCCTCGGTGTTATTAACCAACCGATTGCTTTGTATTATTCTATGATTGGTATAGATAGTACGTTATAGCAGACCAAGTGTTTTTTTGTAGTGGGGGTGGGGGTAATGTCTGGAAGTATAGAACGGCAGTATAGTATGAGCGATATATACCTCTGTGGGCCCCCCGGAAGTCATTGGTACTATTAATCCGCCTAATGCTTCACGTTATCCTATGACTTGTATAGGTAGTATGTAATGCTAGGCCAAGGGACACTGTGGGTAAGGGTAATGCCTGATGTCAAATCACGTAATCCATATTTTACGGACTCGGCTAGGAATCTCAATTACGAAATGCCTTATATGTATACAGGAGAAATCTGATTGAACATTTGAAGGCTTGAGCAAAGGTATAGCTAGGAAGTAATGGATGAGATATGGGGCAGAATAACAGAAGCCAATAGTACTGGTACAAGGCCGCAATGGAACAAGATTGTTTTAGAGGCTAATGATAGGAGAGATAGACCATAGACCAGTAGTGGCCTTGGAGCTTTGGCGACAAGATGGAAGTGGTTGGTAAGACTACATTAGACCTCATTGAGGGATTTCTCAGGGCCTCATACGACAAAAAGGGATTCTCCAAAAAGGTATCCTCGAATAAAACAATACCAGGCCATAGGTATCCTCAAATACTGAAATGAGGCTAAGAGTCGAAGTAAATTATACCTCATTGGGGGATTTTTAATGGTCCTCATAACCCCAAAATTCAATGAGGCTATGAGGAATAGTAAATTAGGCCTCATTGAGGGCTTTTACATAGCCTTCATGGCCTCATACGACAAAAAAGGGATTCTTCAGAAGGTATCCTCGAATAATACAATACCAGGCCATATGTTTTCCAAAAGGGGTGCCGAAATTGGGGTGATTGGGAATATGGCCATTGGATATAGAAGAGATGAGAATCGGATATGACTTCATTGTAATAAGGGGAGATAACTCTGTACGATTAAGTACAGGTTATGGGAAATCAAGCAATCTGATTGGTTAGTTATAATTTATATAAATGATCTAGATAAATGAAACAACAAGAGTACTCGGAATAGGGTCAGAACTAACAAGAACAGACCAGAATAGCTAAATATAGTAATAATAAGCAAAGCTGTCCCAGCTGATAGGCTCTTCTACACCACTGGAGTATACTCTAGAACAGAGGAACATGCCTCGGTAGATAAAAACTATTGCACATATAGATAGATGCAAAGAATTCTGAAAGAATTCGGAATAATACAACTTCTCGGGTTGTTTGTGGCAATTAGATTCAATCGAACACACCCTCCGAACATACCCCTGTCTTGTTATAGGCCTGTGGGTCACATAACAACCAAGTGCCACCATAGAAACCACTCTAGTATACAAAATGGACGACGGAAACACATTTCACCCCTATTCTGGATGACCTCGGTGGATGACCTCGGAAGTGACGTCATGTCACGTGACCCAGTGCCGCCATGTTGTGTTGTCATGGTAACCCGCGTGAGCGGCCATGTTGTCCCGTCATCTCCATAGTGATACGTGATGTGAGTGCGCATGCGCAGCGCGTGTTGTTAGGGTGACTTCCTAGCTGTACCTTCGCTCAAGCCTTCAAATGTTCAATCAGATTTCCCCTGTATACATATTAGGCATTTCGTAATTGAGATTCCTAGCCGAGTCCGTAAAATATGGATTACGTGATTTGACTTCAGGCATTACCCTTACCCACAGTACCCCTTGGCTTTGCATTACATACTACCTATACAAGTCATAGGATAACATGAAGCATTAGGCGGAGTAATAGTACCAATGGCTTTCGGGGAGGGGGGGCACAGAGGTATACATCGTTCATACTATACTGCTGTTCTATACTGCCAGGCATTACCCCCACCCCCACTCCAAAATATCACTTGACCTGCTATAACGTACCACCTATACCAATCATAGAATAATACAAAGCAATCGGTTGGTTAATAACACCGAGCACTAACAGGGGACCTACAGCAGTATATACAATGCATCCTATACCCCACTTCTAAACAAACGATTATAGTACTGCCTGACCTAGCATTACGAACTACCAATACCACCTTCAAGTTCAGTTAATAGGTTAATAGAACTAAAGGGGTAATAGGCCAACAGACCATTCATCCTATACAGTCCAATCTAAACCACCAAGGACTATCTTGCAATACCGCACTGGCCGACCATACATGACCCCCATGCCCACAATACTGCTTGATATAGCTATAGCAGACATAGCATAATATGAAGACCCAAGGGCTAATAGTATACTAACATTGATATGTACCACCACTACTACACCCCCCCCTTATGTTAAGTCCGACACCCCTGACCCGATCAACGTTTTATCAGACTGTATCGTGGACAACAACAGTGGTCAACATCTCTATGCCGTCGCGTGTGCATCATGACGTCATGACGTCAATAGCAACGTCAACCGTTTCGCGGGTAAAAAGTTTCAAGAAAACCCAACTTCACCATTAATTTTCCATCACATACCCATAATGTATACCTATAGGCCCATGCGTACATATATCACTATATATACCATAGTATACTATATATGCAGTAGGTACACCACTTGTCGGATCTAGTTGGATGACGCGAAAAACACGTCTCGTGTCTGCTCCGGCAATGGCTCCGGTTCCTATGCGCACACGACGTCATAGAGATGTTGGCCACTGTTATTGTCCACTACACAATCTGACATAACGTTATTCGGGTCGGGAGTGTCGGACTTCTAGTATGTGGTGTCGGTGATATGCTAGTGATGGTATATATCCATGTAGGTATACTGTTAACCCCTGGATCTTCATATTATCCTATGTCTGCTATAGCTAGGTCAGGCAGTGGGGATGGGGGTAATGCAAGTGTGGTATTGCAAGATAGTCTTTGGTGGTTTAGATTGGCAGTACAGGCTGAATGGTCTGTTGGTCTATTGCCCCCTTAGTACTATTAACCTACCGAATCCTTTGTATTATCTTATGGCTGGTATTGGTAGTTTAGTGTTAGGTCAGGCAATATTATAATCGTTTGTTTAGAACGGGTGGCATAGGATGCATGGTATATACACCTGTAGGTCCAGTCCTCGATATTATTAACCAACAGATTGCTTTGTATCATCCTATGACTGTATACTTGTATATGTAGTGCGTTATTGCAGGTCAAGTGGCATTGTGGGGTGGAAGTAATGCCTGGCAGTATAGAACGGCAGTACAGTATGGATGATATATACCTCGCCCCCCCCCCCCCCCCTTCCGAAAGCCATTGGTACTACTAATCGACTTAATGCTTTATGTCATCCCATGACTAGTATAGGTAGTACGTTATGGCAGGTCAAGTGGTATTGTGGAATGGGGGTGGGGTAATGGCTGGCAGTATAGAACGGCAGTATAGTATGGACGATATATACCTCTGCCCCCCCCCCCCCCCCCCGAAAGCCATTTGTACTACTAATCTACCTAATGCTTTATGTGACTGTCTAGGTAGGATGTAAGACCCCATTGAGGGTTTTTCATAGCCCTCATGGCCTCATACGACTTCAGATTCTTCAGAAGGTATCCTCGATAGGTATCCTCAAATAATACAATACCAGGCCATAGGTATCCTCAAATATTGAAATGAGGCTAAGAGTCGTAGTAAATTATACCTCACTGAGGGATTTTTCATGGTCCTCATGACCTCAAAATTCAATGAGGCTATGAGGGATAATAAATGAGGACTCATTGAGGACTTTTACATAGCCGTCATGGACTCATACGACAAAAAAGGGATTCCATAGCCACAGGTGTTTCCCCCAAAATGGGATTCCATGGGATATACCTGTTAATTACTGAAATGAGGGTAAGAGTCGTAGTAAATTATACCTCATTGAATTTTGAGGTTATGAGGACCATGAAAAATCCCGCAATGTTTGATGGAAAGGATAATGTTCAATGTTTTTGAAATATAAATTTTATAGTAAATTTCCTTTCTTATTATACCTACCGCAGTTGTTTACCACAGGCTTGCACTACAGTGGAAGAACATAACTCGGATAAAATACTCTCTATTTTAATCTTTCCCAAGAGATGTGGAAAAGAAAAGTGGTGTAAAAAACACCACGAAAAAATAAGCCAAAACTGGGCCGAGCGCCATCGGCGCACACCCAGTATGGGACGCTCCTCCCTTAGTACAAATCCACAACTTCCGTTAACCAATGCGCAGTGCATCATCAACTCATCATTATTTTGAGTCCGCCAACATAGGAGTTATGTGATCAGCGGGGAGGAAGGATTCTTACCCGAATAAGAAGACGGGAGGGCCTCCATGTAAACAATTGCAATACGTATAATAAGAAAGGAAATTTACTATAAAATTTATATTTCTTATCAACCTACCTTACAACTGTTTACTACAGGCTGAATAGACAATAGGATGGAGGGAATCATAACCAACCCACACATAACTCAATTGCACTGGAACCGTGGACAGAGGAAGAGATTCCTAGGCCTATCAAACCATAGCATCACAAACATTAGTAAAAGACAATGAAAGATGAGGCGTGTGGTGAAGTGCGACGCACAGACAGAAAAGCTGAATGGCTGGGATAGACAACAGCCTGAGCCGAAGAAAGAGTGCCCGTAGGACAAAGGTCCTGCAACTGTCGCAGATAAAAGAAGGTAGCATTTCTCCAGTAGGCTGCCAGTATAATATCCGACAACATGACGGAGTTTGCAAAAGAGGAAGACAATGTACGCACCTCGTGGCAGAAAAAACGATTGGTAATACAATCACCAGTAGCTAGACGAGCGGAAGCTGCACGAATAGCAAGACAAATCCATCGAGAAATGGATGCAGGAGAGATCTGGCATGTGAGAAAACGCATATCCATCCAGCATAAAGGCGCGAACGCCACCCCCCCCCCCCTCCCCCCCCCCCCCCCCCCCCCCAAGCAGAGCAAAGCAGCGCCCAAGAAAGTGTCCATCTTGGAGTAAACTGCAAAGTCCTAGGCCTTTTCAAGGAAAAGTACAGAACAAGCTTGGGGAGGCAAGGATGAGTGTCGAAACAGTGCGGTACCACATATGAAAAAGGTCTCCGAAGCATGGACTTGTACCCATTGCTGGAGACCCCCAGAAACAAACATATACCAGAAACTCCGCAAGCGGTGTGATCGATGGAATGACAGAAGCAACAGAGTGATCGCACACCATCGACAGAAGAACCTTCTACTTAGCCACAGAGGCTAAACCAGTTGAGTGAGTGCCTCCTTGAAGAAGAAAAGCAACTCCACTGATTGTCCCTAAAAACCACTACGGAGGAGACAGGACCCGATAAAGACCCGATAAAGACCCAATGAAGTCGCGTCAACTTGAAACCTCCTCGGCGACTTTGGCAAAGAAAGTCGCGACGTAGAGGGAGACATGCCGGAACCGCCGCTAACAGAGAGCGGAGCAGATTGATCCACACCCACCGAGGCGACAGGGGTGTGATCGAAAGGATTCGACGACTGCGGGTTCATATCTGGGCTAGAACCTGAGGCGGAATCAGAACCGGCAGGAAGGCGTAGCCGACAAGACCGTCCCAAAGGAGGGCCAGAGCGTCCACGGCGAAAGCCAGAGCATCTGGACACGGGGACACGAAAGTGTCCATCTGATTGTTCCAACGAGTCGCAAAGAGATCGATGGAACACCGCCATGTGGAGCATCCACTCGGTGGAAAAGAACCTGCCCCGTCGGGACAGGGAGTCGGCTAGGACGTTCAGACGACCGGAAATGTGACGAACAACCACCCCCGGCGTTGACATCCTGAGCGAGCAGTAGAAGATCCCGAGCCAATTCGTACATTGGAACCGAGTGCGTGCCGCCCTGGTTCCGAATGAAGCAACCACTGTCGAATTGTCGAACAACAGAAAGACCTGATGATTCGACAGGTGAGGGATCCATTGCCTGAAACTCAGAAGAAGAGCAAGAAGCTCCTTCTGGTTGCTGTGTAGAGATGCCCGGTCCTGGTCCCACATCCCGTGAAGTGAAAGACCTAGAGGATCCAACGTCGCTCCCCATCCGAGATCGCTGGCATCTGCCGTCGGAACGCGATCGGACGTGGGCAAGTCCAACGGGATACCCTGCGTGATCCACTGAACATTCGTCCAGTGGAGAAGGTGAGGATGAAGAGATTCTGGGAAATGACGCATCAGATCCAGAGAATCGACATTCGGCCTCCAACGACTGAGCAGAAAGTGTTGGGGAGGTCTGACATGCAGCCGACCTGGAGGAATGAGATCCGTCACCGAACCGCAGAGACCGAACAGCCGGAGAATACCCCGTGCTGTCGCGGATGTGGACTGGGACAGAGTCAGAGCAAAAGCTGAGAGAATCACAGCCCGGCCTGGGGAACCGCCACCGTATTGAACTGAGTGCTGAAGGCCATCCCCAGATGACAAAACGACTGAGAAGGGACCAGATCCGACTTCTCCTCGCTGACTCTGAATCCTAGCGACGTGAGCAAGCTCAACAGAGTGTCGACATCCTCTGGAGGATATCGTCTAGATATGCCGAAGTAGTCACCCTGGACTGTGTGCGATGGAAGGCTATCACATGCGACATCAGTCCAAGGAG
The DNA here is from genome assembly GCA_031216915.1 of Pictodentalium vernedei. NCBI lineage: Eukaryota > Metazoa > Mollusca > Scaphopoda > Dentaliida > Dentaliidae > Pictodentalium > Pictodentalium vernedei. Next base: position 253,842,104 of record CM062291.1, on the reverse strand, counting down.
CCAGGCTGAGGCTGAAAGGCATGGCCTTCAACTGGTAAACTCGCCCCATAAAAGCGAACCTGAGATACTTCCGCGACACCCGATGAATCGGAACGTAAAAGTAAGCGTCTCGCAGGTCGATGCTGGAAGCGAAATCTCCCTGGTGAATAGAACGGCGGACCGACCTGAAAGTCTCCATGATGAACTTGGGAGCAATGATAGACTGGTTCAGGATACTCAGATCGATAACCGGTCGGAGTCGGCCGTCCTTCTTCGGCACCAAGAACAGGCGGGGATAAAACCCCACTGACTGAATGTTCTTGACGACCTCCAAAGCACCCTTGGCCAGGAGATTGTCTATCTCCATGGACAAAAGCTCCCGACGTAAAACGTCTGAAGGAACTGTGGTTGGAAGAGGCACTCTGCGCAGAGTGGGGTGCCTTCGGAAGGATATTCGCAGCCCGGACCGAACAACATCTAACACCCAAGGATCGGATGTGATGGTGGCCCAACGGTCCACGAACTCTTTCCTCCAACCTGGGGCGAATCGAGACGAGGACCTTTAGTTCGAGCCCCGACGAGGCCCACGAGAGGAGAAACCACCTCCTCTACTGAATGAAGAATCCCGAGACTTCCCTCTAGCCTGCCGACGCTTACCCTTACCCCGTGAGTAAGAAGTAGAAGCGGTGGCAGAAGGATCAGCCCTTTGCTTCGCAGAGGAAGCAGAAGGGCACTTGTTAGGCTTTGAACGGTCCCTGCCTCCCCTAGAAGGCTGATCAAGCTGACGAAGCAGCAGCTGATCTTTGGAATGATGTAGGATGTCATCCCGGACCGTCGACGCGGAACCCATGGAACAGTAGCAGACCTACCAAAGAAGCAGATCGAAGAGCAGCGCGCTGCCCCCAGGAAGGGATCGGCCTGTGTCCAGCACAGAGTCCCTTCGAACTGGTTCCAAAATAGCCGTGTCACAGCCATGCGTGTGAGTAAGATGCATGGGCGCATTGGACAGCACACGCAAAAGCCTGTAGATCGTCAAACACATCTGGAGGCAGATAGGCAGCTAAGGCAGAGACGACGTGACCGGAGAGAGAAAGCATACCCAGCATTCCTCTCGATAAGCCGGCAGACTTGGGCTTGGAAAGCCCGAGGGAATTGGAGTCCTGATCCAAAACCGTCAAAGTCTGGCAGACTGAAGGATTGTCGAAATCGTAGTAACGATAACGCACCGGAGGCAAAAAAGTGTCAACCCTGGTGAAGAACGGAGCCTCCATAGCCTTGGAACTCAGCTTAGAGTCCAAGGCTGAAAATGATTCAACCACCTGGCACGGTCGAAGACGCCCAGAAGCAGGTTGCTCCACAGGCTGTAGGCGCGCGACCGATGATCGCGGCCTGGCTGACACAGTCGGCTGGTTTGATGGTTGGAGATCCGGAAGGAACCCAAACACAAAGTCAAGAGCTGCCCCAAGTCAGAAGACTGCAGGCTCTCGACATCAAAAATGTCTGACTCCTCCCCGGAGTCGGAAGACACATAGCCCATCGTGGGCAAACCAGCCGACGCCTCCCATGGTGTAGGCACCAGGGGGATCAGAAAGCGGCCTGTTTCCAATCCCGGGAGGCGGCGCCATAGGGGGAGTCTGGAAACCACTCGCTGCCTCGCTGGAAGCAACGGGAAGGCTCTTGGACAGAACCTGAGTGAGTAAGGAGAGGGCCTCCCTAAGCTCACTACCCGTACCATCCGGTTCGACATGGGGACGAACCAGCAAAGTGGCTTCACACCTGACCCTCTTAACCAGCGAAGGGTCACGATCCTCCAATACACCCGAAGCGGGGCGACGGGCGGCAGCCGAAACATCTGAGGGCAGACGTGTATAGGGGTTCAACACACCCCGAGGATCAACATAGCGGGAACTCAGGAGAGTTGCCGCGGACTTCTGCGGAGCAGAAGGTCCAGGCTGCACAGAAGGCGTTGATCCCGCAAAACGGGCCGTGTGACCAGAATGAGTGGACGGAAAACGCCAATGACAAAACTGTGGTACTCGACGGCGCAGAGACCGCAGTTGAGGGTCCGGCCGGCAGCCAATTCCAACTTCGCCGAGTTGAAGTCAGGGAAGGCTGAGGCCGATGCCCCCACGTCTACACTACCAGACACCGCTGCAGACCACTGCAGGTATAAAACTGCTGTGCTCAACGGCTGAGAGGATACAGCAGGGGTTCAGTCGGCAGCCACGTCCGACTTCGCCGAGTTGAAGTCGGGGAAGGCTGAGGCCGATACCCCACAACCACACTACAGACATCCCTGCAGACCCTTGCAGGGATAAGCCGAGGCCGGCTACAAACGGTGCCCGATGACGCTGTAGACGGAACAGCAGTAGCAGCAGATACGCCGGGAGCTGTTGGAACTGGCGGAAAAGGGGAGAGAGCCACCTAGCTCGGCCTCCAAAGGAGGAGTCACAACCCTAATGACAGCCTCAGATGTCGACTGGAGAGGGCTCATAGTTCCGGAACCAGGCATCTCTTCACCAGAAATCCAACAGCTCCCGCAGTATCCACCACGGTAAAAAAACTGCACATCTCCCACGGAAGGGGAATAACTCTCACCAGACGTGTTCGAGTCGGGAGGTCCCGAAACAACAGCGTTCCCCACCCCGCTGGTGCGGGAGGAGCTGCACATCCCCCACGGAGGGGGAGAAATTCTCACCAGACGTGGTTGAGACGGGAGGCCCCGAAACGACAGCGCCCCCCCCCCCCCCACGGGTGCGGGAGGAGCTGCACATCCCCCACGGAGGGGGTATAACTCACACCAGACGTGGTCGAGTCGGGAGGCCCCGAAACGACAGCGCTCCACCCCACCCGCGGGTGCGGAAGAAACAGCCACGAGAACGCACCAAGGCGAGGGCAAAAGGAATTGCCCTAAAGGAATTGCCCTAAAGGAATCGAACTGGAAATAACAGAGGTGAGAGCAGTAGAAGAAAAAGGTGAACTCAACAGATACAGAAAGTAGAAGAACACCCTCAACTACGAGATAAGGTGGCAGAAAAAAAAACGGTGGGTACACCACAGAACCCAGACGGCCGACAGGGACCGAAAAAACAGAAATTCAGCCCTCAACAGAGTGAAGAAATCCTGTCCAGACAGTTCCTCATTGACACGTAACTCCAATAACAAATTAAATTTATCAGCCGAAAAATTTCATTGTCGAACCGCGTTGACACGATGTCGAAAAAAAAAACATTCGCGAAAACGGAATACTAAATAATATACAATGAGAATGTGGTTGAAAATATTAACGAGAATATATAAAACACAGTCCTGTTATTATACGATCTTCAGATATTATAATCCAGTCACAGGAAAGCCATTATCGACGAGTTGAATTATCACTGTTCGTAGAGCAAAAATGATCACACATCCTCCACGTGCGGACAAAAAAAGAATGATGATGCACTGCGCATTGGTTAACGGAAGTTGTGGATTTGTACTACGGGAAGAGCATCCCATACTGGATGTGCGCCGATGGCGCTTGGCCCAGTTTTGGCTTATTTTTCGTGGTGTGTTTTACACCACTTTTCTTTCCCACATCTCTTGGGAAAGATTAAAATAGAGAGTATTTTATCCGAGTTAGGGTCTTCCACTGTAGTGCAAGCCTGTAGTAAACAATTGTAAGGTAGGTTGATAAGAAAGGATTATGAAATAAGACAAGAATTGTTATAATTGAGAATATGTTAAGTTCTGTACCCAACATGCTATGTTTTCAACAAAAATAATTTGAGGTGTAGACTGTACTAATGAATTGAGGCCTCAGTTGATATGGCCCTCACATTTAATGTATGTCAGCCAAAGTTACGAAGTTACAGTAAAATCATTCCAAAACAAGTCATTCTACCAAGTTACAATGAAATCCCTTCATAAATATGACTTGTAGACTTTGCTAAAGAAATCTAGGTCACGTGCCCATCCGGCGGTCACGGTTGACCGATCGTTACCAAAATAGGACCGTCTCATCCAGATGTCATACCGAGGCATCCTATCTCCTACCAAGTTACAATAAAATCCCTTCATAAAGGCGACCTATAGGCAGTACTAAGGGAATGTAGGTCACGTGTCCAAGCGGCGGTAATTGCTGACCGATTGTGACAAAAATAGGACAGCCTCATCTAGACACCATCATTATCCTTCCAAGTTACAATGAAATCTCTTCATAAATATGACTTGTAGACTGTGCTAAAGGTCTTCGGGACCGCGCAGCTGCCACGGTCTACCGATCGCGATCAAAATTGGGCGGTCTCATCTAAGCATGGCCTCAAACCTGAACATGAAATTTAGTGATGATCGGACAAGAACTACGGGGTGTGGCCTGTGCTAAAGGAAATTCGAACAGACTAAGAGACTCACAGACTTCCGCACGTGTGATGGCAATAGTTTATCTTGATTTAAAACTCACCATTTACTTTTCGTTACTTTTTCATTTTTTGTCTCAAATTTAGCTTTTGACCCCTCTCTGGAACAAGCTCGTTCCAAGGAGGGGTCATAACCTATATTTTGACGCACAAAAATTAAAAAAAAAAATTTATTCAAGAATTCTGTTTGCAAGTGCCATCTGACTTTCGTGTTACCTGTAAAGGGTTAATGACACACCACGCTACGTTGTGGGAAGTCAACATCATTCGGACATGGACATCTGAAAGCCGTAAGTAGGTTTGGAAGTATCAGGTAGAATTTAAAGAAACCGTGCCTCATGAATACCCTTGAAAAAATAAGTGTATGCACATTTCCATGATACAGCCTTGCCTTTTTCTTGGCCATAATTAGACTAGAACTATGAGTTGCTTTTGACCACCACCACAAAGGCTTATTTATACGCTAACAATTGCTATTAATGAACCCGTTCGTTCTAATATCAAAGAAGTCATAAGATATGTTTTAAGCACAACCTGGAAGTTTTTAACCCTTTACCCAACGTAACGGTCAAAACCGGTCAACGCTATTCTCAAAAATCGCCAATTAATTTTCATTATTTTTTTCATTTTCTGTCTCAAAAACATAGGTTATGACACCTGATTGGAACGAGATCGTCGTGCTCGTTCCAATGAGGGGTCATAACCTATGTTTTAGAGACAAAAAATGAAAAAGATTAGTTATTCAAGATTTTTTTTTGCAAGTGTTGTCTGCTTTTCATGTTAGGTAAATGGTTAATTATTGAAGAAAATATTGCAGTCTGCTAGTCGGGTTAAGTACAGAGTTATATTAGGTAGAAAAAAACAGCTGTCAGCTTTTTGTCGAATCCCGTCCTCACATAGTATCTATCTATTTGCTCACCTTTGTTATTCAGTGTACTGTTGTATCTGGTGTTGTTCCTGTTTTACCATCCAGCATGTAATGTACACAATTAACAAACTTTCCAATAAATATTGTTTAAACTAAAACAGAGTTAGCCACCAGGAGTTACCAATCCCCCCGAAATATCACCTTGATACAGTAGTAACCTTGGTACTATATTACATTAAATTAACACGGCCACTGTTGGTAGAATTTACTCAAATAATACAGATAAGATTGTCTGTATTTGATGACAACTGACAGATATCTTAGAGCTGAAACCAGCTCCAACCGATAACATTTTAATTTCAGTGTCACTGCGACCTTGACCTTCGGCACAATGACCTAAAAAAATACATTGTTCTTCCTCTCACTATGCCCGATCCGCAAGCCAAGTTTGGTTTCGATCAGGCAAAGAGTATTTTAATTAGAGAGCAGAAACTAACTCTGGTGGATAAACCTTTAAATTCAAGGTCACTGTGATCTTTACCTTTGACACAATGACCCCAAAATAAATAGGGTTCTGCCTTTCATCATGCACAACCCATAAGCCAAGTTTAGTTTCGACCGAGCAAGCAAAATATAAATTAGAGAAGCCAACTCAGGTAAATGTTTAAGTTCAAGGTCCCAGTGACCTTGACACAATTACCTCGAAATAAAAAAAAGGTTCTTCCTCTCATCACGCCTAACCCACATGCCAAGCTTAGTTTCAGTCGGCCAATCGGAATTTTAATTACAGAGTGGAAACCAACTCCGATAAAAAAATTCAAGGTCACTATGACCTACATTGTAATTACAAGTTATTATATTGTAATTACATGTTAGATAAAACAAAGCCTGCTCCACATAACCGAATTTCAAGATTCTAAGTTATAATTACAAGTTATTAACTAGTAATTACAAATTAGCTAAATTGTAAATACAATTGGCTGTCTTGAAATTACAACTTAGCTCAGTTGAAATTTTACGATAACTTGTAATTACAAGATAGTAACTTGTAAATACACCCGCACCCGCCTTGACACTTGGAGTCAATGGGGCAGTGCAGAACAGTAACTCAGGAACTCTCAAGTATTCTTTTACGTACTTTACGTGTGGAAATGCCAATGGAGTGGGTGTGGTGGTGGTGTCGAAAATCAGGTATAATGACGAAGCCTTTCGATAATCACCAAACATTGAAGCCATACAATCGGCGGGGTGGTGAGTTCTAAATAGAGGATATCTAGTGTTTTTGAGTGGATACCGAAAATTATCTCATGAGTGACCGAGACAAATGTTTATTTTTCGCGAGCGTTTGCGCGAGCGAAAATAACCATTTGTATCGGTCACAAGTGACATAATTTTCGGTATCCACTCAAAAACATTAGATTTTCTTTTTATTATACGCTGTTTATAAGAATCTGATAATTCCACTCGTTTCAACCTTGAATTGATACATGAAAGTAAACATCGCATTGAATCATTGATAAGCGGAAGTGATTTGATTCATACTCGGAACATAGAGCATATTGCAATCTGATTCAGCTGGCAGATTTCTAGCCCAAACATGGCCGGAAAGTCCGTAATATTAGTTTTTCGTTTGGTGCGTCCTTTCAAAGGACGTACCAAACCAAAAACTTATATTACGGACATTCAGGCCATATTTAGACCAGCGGATTTCATGCATCAATTCATGGTGAATACGTGTTGAATTATTGCTGGAAATGATCGGTATCCACTCAAAAACACTATATTGACTTTTCTTTGTACGATTTTAAAACAAATCATTTCCAGTGATAATTTGACTCGTATTCACCTTGACGTGATGCTTTGAAAGCCGCCAGGGATCGCTGTGGCTCAGTGGTAGACTGTTGAACTTCTATGCTAGAGGTCCCGAGTTCGATTCCCGTCCAGGACGACCCGTCTTGTGTCCTTGGGCAAGGGACTTTATCCCGGTTGCCTACGTGGGGGCACGATGACGCCGTGTACTAAGGCGCACTGCACGTCGATGGTGCACATGTCTTCAACCGATTTAACCCTGCTTGAGCCGAGCTTGAACAGAGTTAGAATGTTGAGGAGCTGACAGTTTCTCGTCGATGCTCGGTTCTCTCAGAGTACTCCGGCTTCCTCTACCCGTAAAACTGACACGGTCACGATTAGCCATTGTGCATAAGTATGTGACCTTAAACACCAATAAATAATAATAATAATATTTGAAAGCCGACATTTTGATTGATACCGTGAAAGTGAAAACTTCTATATCTTCCCAGTGGGGGATACGATTTCTATCTTTTCACAATCTCTTCTCTAATCTATCGTTTAGCGTATAATAAAACCTGTTATGTACACATCGTCCCTTGCGTTTGCATTGCATGTGGCACTGTGCTCCACTCAAGTGAGATATATAATGTCAATACAATTGAGTGTTACATTACAATTTATGATACGTTGTAAACTCCCGGTCTTAACTTCGACTGCAAAATTTACTACAGGAACCATCACAGGACTGCAGCCATATACACAGTATGTGGAGAGTGGATTATAACTAAATCACCCGTGGAGTGGAGTTATCGCCCAAGTTGCACTTTCAAATTTTGTACGTATGGACAAAAAACACAAGCAATGTTATGGGAGTTTGAAAATATATCTATTTTTGGATCCTGGGGTTCCCACGGCGACTCGGGAAAAATATGTTTTGCATGAGTCAAGTACCGAAGGTTCATTGGCTGGAACTTTGCTTGTGCTTGTTATATGCTTTGCCACAAATTTGCAATTTTTGCTTGGGTAGAATACCCACTCTATGGGCGATTTAGTGATAATACACTCTCCACGTACTGTATCGCCCCGAGTTTTGTGTCTATAATTAACAGATTTTCCTATTGGAAGTCCTATAGTAAACATGGTCCCCACATATCGGCGCCATCTTTTTTGGTATGGGGAATCATGCGCTAAATCCCAGTACCTGCATCACCAGCTTCCACTTCTGACATATTCAAAGAAGCTACCAGAATTGTTAATATTTTATTACCAACATTCTAACACTACAACAAAAACAATATGTGATAATGACATAATTACAATATCATTTTCATCCAATCAGTTGATATAAGATGATTGTTTTCATAACTTTTTTCAATGTCTCCCCTTTTTTCTTACAAAACCTAGAATTGGGTGACATTTTCCGGGATAAACACGTAGATACGCCATATCCTCTCGCATTTTGGGGCCCCAAACTCAGTTCGGATTAAATCTCCTTCCGATAAAGGAGTGGTGGGTACCCAGGTGCCAGAAAAACTCATCCTTCTGTCTTCAGTTTTTAGAACCACACTGCAAAAAATATAGGTTCTCCTTAGAACCAAAACTGGTTCTAATCTTGTCCCTGAGATGGAACCAGTTCTGTTTAAACAGTATTTATTTCAAATCAAATAAATGTATCAAGATTAGCATTCAATTTTAACAGAATATCACATGAACTGAAGTAGGTTCAGCAGTTAACTTGGAGCTTATTTAACGCAGTCGCCAAACATTTTGAAACAAAGGAGATATGAACAGTTGGCATATCGAACCAGTTTTGGTTCTGTATAGAACCAAAACTGGTTCGATATGCCAACTGTTCATATCTCCTTTGCTTTATAATCATTTGAGACAACTTCGTATAAGCTCTAAACTTACGACTGAAACCCCCTCAATTTATGTTTAATTCTGTTAATATTTAATGTTAATCTTTATAAATTTATTTGATTTGAAATAAATACTGTTTAAACAGAACTGGTTCCATCTCAGGGACAAGATTAGAACCAGTTTTGGTTCTAAAGAGAACCTATATTTTTTGCAGTGCACCCCAGCACTGGTGTACCAGGGTATGTTGATACAATACTGAAAGGTGTACCGGTGTACAATGCTCTTCTTCTGTGACGGGCACACGGAATCCCCTGAACGATTTGGATTGAATTGACTCAAACACCCGCTCTGGTCACAACTGCCTACATACACCCCTGACTCGAGGAATTTTGAAATCCGTGATCGAGCGGGAAATACTAAATAGGAATTGATCGAGAAGGAAGAAACGATGATCAGCGCGGATTCAGGCCCATGTTAAAGAAGTTTCGATTATAATTCGTTAAACTTTAAATGTTAACTAAAACGTATCATTAATAGGCGCAGCGGCATGGGATGACCTTCCCTTATCGAATTCTCCAACAAGAGCAATGACTCTTGAAGAAATACTTGGACACAGCTGGTTCGCAATCCCATTCATGATATTATCCCCAATAAGCTATTTATCAAATTTGTGCAAAATATTTTGAATGGTTTTCGTTCAGATGGGGGTGACAAGAAATGCAGAAGGATGGATGGGCGGAAGGATGGCCGGAGTAACAGAGCGTATTCCAATACCCACCCCCCCCCCTCCCATTATATGGCGGGGATAAAAAGGCCCATTGTTAACCATGGCATTGTCTCAAACGTAGTTTGCCGTGGTGTTTTGGTAGCCTCGATGGTGCGTAGTCTGGTATCTATGTAAGTGTGTGTGTGTGTGGGGGGGGGGGGGGGGGGGGGGGGTCAACACGATTATCCAGTTTGCATAACACGACCATTGAAGATCGAAGTCTAGAGTTGTGGAAAGATATGGAGGTGGCATCCTTCTTGCGTTGGTATTGCTTGGGTTATATTTTACAAAATTTCTCCATTGATGGGCCTCCCCACTGCGGAAAAATATGCCCCAAATGATATTATTTGGAGACATTATGAGGCTCACAATAATGTCACTTGTCAGGAAGCGTAGGGTGTCATTTGTAATATCATCAGCAGACGACCCATGCAGATCGTAGAATTCAGTATTTTTAGAGGGGGCAGTACGGATTCTGAGGAGGTGACCAGCTTTTCCCTATCCCCGCCCCACTCCACTGTTGTACCATGGTACTTTTTTATTAGGGTGAATCTGCAATTTGCAGTATTAAAACCTCATCGTCCAAACAAGTGACTGCAACACATCAAAGGCTGCTACACACTGCGCGCAGCGAATGCGTTGCACACAGCTGGATGAAATAATGATAAATAGGTTTGTCTGCTTGCATGGTGGACCAGTATGACGTACGAACAGGATTACTAATCAGTGAATTAAGCATGATGCCTAAATAATATAGCATGATGCTAAATTAATTCAGTATCATGCTATATTATTTATGCATCATGCTATATTATTTTAGCATCATGCTCTATTAATTTAGAATCATGCTTAATTCACCGATTTATAATCCTGTTCGCACGTCAAAGACCAGATGTCATTGGCATGTTGTCAGACCGCTCCACATTCTCTGAAAAAAAACAAGCAGGGATGCATAACATAGTTTATAGGGGGACCTTTTTGCATAAAATAGATGCAGTTGCTTTTTTCAAAGCCACTCACCTTTCTTTTCTATTTTCACCGCTGACGATAATGACAGTCAAGAGCCCTGGTAAAAAGTTGTCGTAAAATGAATTTATTTAGCGCGCTATATGCTGGGCTCATTTTTGGCCCTGTTAATGCCGAATTCAATTCTCGGTAAGATCCAATTGAATTGAAAAACAAAACAAAAATAGAAATGTATTTGTATGCCGAACAATTTTATGAAAATCTCTAATATTTCTAGCTGTTAGCACACCTTGACGAAGTCAAGCTGGGCTTATCAAATCGCTCTCCGTCCGTCGTCCGTCAACACCATGGTTTGGTCTTCTCCAAAACCACTGGGCGAATTCAAGTGAAAGTTTGTGTGAGTAATGGTCCCGAAGGGGCATTGCATTTTTGTTCAATTTACCATGCCCAGCCCCGTAGGGAGGGGTTTGGGGAAATGCCCCAAAAACTTATATATATTTAAAATGATAATAATTTAATATATTTAAAATCTTCTCATGAACCAGTGGGTACAATGACTTGATATTTGGTATGGAGCTTCCTCTTGAGGTGTAGAATCAAGTTTGTTCAAACGAAGTTCGTGAAGCAATATTTGACTTTGTAATGGGAGGGGCAAGAGTTTTGGCCCCCACCCAAAATTTCTATTTTCTGAACCGATGGTCCGATTTGAACCAAATTTGATATGAGGTATTATTGGGTCATAAGTACTTGACTCATGCAAAACATATTTTTCCCGAGTCGCCGTGGGAACCCCAGGATCTAAAAATAGATATATTTTCAAACTCCCATATTTCCTAAACAACACGGAACAGAGAACTGTTATTCGGCATGAAGCCTCCCAAGAACCAGCTGAATTGAATGGTAAAAACAAAATTGCCATCGGTTATGTCAGGGTGTTTTGTAGGAGGGGAGGGGGGGGGGGCATCGATAAAATGCCGAGACAGCATATTTGCAAACATTAAAACAAAAACCCATTTTCTCCAGAACCAGTGGTCAGAATCTTTTGATATTTGTAATACACAAACCATAGGGTGTCAGAAACAATTCTGTTAAAATGAAGCCCCTTGGTTCATATTTGGGCTCAATACAGGAGCTCGAATTTTTAACTTAGGGCAATATGGGGAATAATCTTTAAAAATCTACTTCTTTAGAACCACCGGTTAGAATCTTTTAATGTTTAGTTTACATCATTGTTATGAGGGTCAGATTCAAGATTGCTCAAACCAAGTCCCTAGGTTAATATTTGGGTTCGCTATGATAGCCCACATTTTAACTCAGTGCAATATGTGGAAATTTCTTTAAAAATCTTCTTCAGATCCACCAGTCGGAATGCTTTCATATTTGGTATACAACATCTCAGTGGGGGTGGGCAGATTCAAGTTTGTTTAACTCGTATATACCTGGGTTAATATTTGGGAGCCCAAATTTTAACTTTGAGCAGTATGATGTAATTTCTTCAAAAATCTTCTTCAGATTCACCAGTTAGAATCCTTTCGTATTTGGTTTATTTATTTATTTTTATTTATTTATTTAATCTTATTTGTTTTACAAGGATTGGTGAACAAGTTATGCAACTTATATTACTTAACGCCTCTCCTTGGCTCAATGGCGCAGGTGTGTGGGATGACCTTTGTAGTGGCAACTTCGTGTCCTCACTCTTCTGGAATACTACGAAGGGATCTTTAGCCTGCACGGAGTGTGTCTCTCTCCGCATAGATGACAGCCATATTACGTCCCCATCCGATCAAATTTGTTCAAATCGAGTGCCTGGGTTCATATTTGGATTCCCTATGGCAGCCGGAATTGGCCATGTAGCTCCAGAGGTGTGTAACTAAGATTAGGCCACACAGGGTGTATCAAGGGACTCCATACGGGAGATCCACTTTTTACATTTTGATCAACTGAAGAAAAGGCATGATGGTTGGACTATTTTAGTCACTCCTGAAGGGCTCACAGGTTGACAATGTGTCATATGGAGATTGATTGCTTCATGTAGATTCATTCTTGGACTCTGTTTATATCGGATTCTATTCAAGGTGTGCGCTTTTCTTTTGGGTTTTATTTTTCTATAAACTGTTGCGGTATTGCGTATGGAAAAGGGCCTCTGATAAATATTGTTTAAGTATTCTGCTCTGGGTGTTTTTTATGGAGGGGGTACTTTTCCATGTTTTCAGAATGAAGATTTTAACCCACAAAGTATAAGATCCTGCTACCCAATAAGCATGAAATTCTTTTTAAAAAAGAATTTACGTGAACCACCAGACACAAAACTCTGAGATGATTCCGGGGCGTCTCATCTGAAAGCCAACTCGGCCCAGGTGTTTGGTCAACAGACTGTCTGTCCAAAAAGGCTGATTTGTTTCAGTTTGTGTGTGTGTGTGTGTGTGTGTGTGTGTGTGTGTGTGTGTGTGTGTGTGTGTGTGTGTGCAAGTGGGTTTGTCTTACCAACTTGACGAGGTAACTAGACAAAAGAGTTTGCGTGTTTTGCCTTACCGAGGTACAAAAGACAAAAGAAACCCTTTACCTCGGTTGTTTTCCCAGAACTGTACCGGCAAAACGAGGTAGAAACCGTTAGTCCACACAAAGGACAAACAATGGGGTACCTCGGTATGTAGGGTAGACAAGACTCTGTGTGTGTGTGTGTGTGTGTGTGTGTGTGTGTGTGTGTGTGTGTGTAGTGGGAAGGGGGTACCCTTTTAAGAGTTTTCGAAATAAGATGATAACCTCAATAGTTTAGAACCATGTCCAATGAAGAAGGAATTATTTAAAAAGAATTCCCCGAGAACCACCAGTCACCAGGCTTTGAGGTGTGGTGTTCAACTTCATTTAGTGAACGAGATTCAAGTTTGTTCACAGAATGTTTCGTGTTTATGCTCTTATACGAAGACTTTCCATGATATATGCACAAACTAAAAGTTTTCCAATGGGCCTTTCCTGGCGCGCCCGTATTTGCACAAAAGTTTTCATGTCATTGTTTTTCACTGAAATCGGTATAAGGATGTCAATTATATTTCAGAAAATTTGATGGTACCCCATCAGGCCTGACATTCTTTAGGAGTGCAGGAGTGCTGCACGCCTTCTGCACGCCTAGAAGAAATTGAGGAGGGCAATTTTTTGCACCCCTTGATTTTCTGGAATGCCAGAACAGTTTGGGACTGCCTTTAAAATCTATTATCATTTCGTCCCCTGAGTTCCAATGTGTTCTCTGTGCCTACTGGCACAGAGAACACGTTGGAACTCAGGGGACGATTTGTCAATGTTGCATTGATTCACAATAATTCATGACCCATTCTGTCAAAGAATTTCGATAGATTATTAATGTAGAAGACAGTCACATAAGAACTGAATGTAACATTTTGAATAATGAGAAGATGTGTGTGCCAATTTTTCCACTATGTAGCTGAATGTAGTACAATTTTTCAGTCACAATATTAATACCTTGAAGTGAATATAACCAAAATAGATACAAGGTTTTGCATTGAAAATTTCAGGTGCAATTGCACTCCCAAAATAGTCTGACCTGTAAAGCATATCTGGCAATGTATACTTAGCGTATATCAAGTATCTGTCGAGACGACATTGACATATGGTAGGATTGTTTATCAAATACAAGAGCCGGGCAAAAAAATCTACCCTAAAGTTGTCCCAACTGCTTACTTTTAACCCATCATACCTACTGTCGTATCAGTATAATTGTGACACAAATTCCCACCGGTCTATTATTTGTTAACCCGTGATTTCCTTTGTTGAAAACAGGGTGCGTCAAGAGAAGCATTGGATGAATGGAGTATAACAGATATATCCACAGCCAGTTATTTCTAGCTCTCGAAAACGAGCTGTGAGCCCTGGAATCACGCGACGTAACAATTGCCCGTCCATGTTTTTGTTTTTTTTCTTTCTTTTCCCTTTTTAACTCTTTGAACTCGAGGGGCCGTGTGAGGTACACTACGAGTCATAATTTCCCTTTACCCAACGAATCGGCCGCATCCGCCCGCGTAATATTCAAATTCAGCAGGTGAAAAAATATTATTTTTCAAAACATTTCATCAAAACCACATCATGTGACCCCTCGTTGGAACGAGCTCGTTCCAGCGAGGGGTCACATGGTATGGTTTTGTTGAAATGTTTTGAAAAATTTTAAAAAATGATATTTAAAATAATAAATTTTGATATCGTCTGCGTTGGGTAGAGGGTTAACTCTTTGAAGTCGAGGGGCCGTGTTAGGTACATTACGCGTCATAATTTCATTAAGTAGGATGGCAGCTACGTGAATGTGTGTGGTAGACACATTAATATTTTCGATGTGCAGCCCCGAGGCCGTACGTTGAAAATATTAAATGGTCTACCCCCAAATAAGAATGTGGACTCTTCCAACTGCTACCATTGAACTGACTTGGAAAATACCATGAAGGTTCAAAGGGTCAAAAGCCTTTTCCATCACGAATAGAAGGCGACACTTGCAAAAACATTTCTTGAATAACGAAGAAAATTCATTTTTGCCTCTGAAACATAGCTTATACCCCCTCATTCGAACGTGCTCAGCGAGCTCGTTCCATGAGGGTTTATACGTAATTTTTATAAGACACAAATTTAAAAAAAAACTTTTTGCGTGGGCCGTTTGTCTCCGTTACCTAACTGAAGGGATGATTGCCCTCGGAATTCCGTATAAAGATAATTTTTTACTGTATAATATAAATATATATAAAAATACATGTGTTGTAGTGAGTTTGTGTTTGGGGGCTAGGTGTATGGACCACTCCAAACAGTGACAGAGCAGTGAGCAGCAGACGGGTCCGAATATTGGGAGGGGGGGGGGGGGGGGGCTTTTGAGGTATGTGTGTAGGGTGTTTTGTTCGCGTGAATACTGAGTGTGCAGGCTAATCAGTTCTGCTTATTTGTGCTCTCATAATACGGTAACATTTTGACTTGGCATTGGTGTCTTGTGAAGTCTTGGCTGTCTGTAAAGGCAGCCAAGAGTTCACTAGAAAGCCCCACTCAGATACTTTATTTTCCATCAGCAAGACCACAAAAAGCCCGAATGTGGAACATGTATTCCAGATGTACCTGTGATACAAGAAACTCGCCAAAATTGTCTGTAATTACGTCTTAAACCCTTCGAACCCTTGTGGCATCTTCCATATCCGTTCAATGACAGCAACTGGAAGAGTCCATTTTCATTATTTTGGGGTAGACCAATTAATATTTTCAACGTGCAGTCTTGGGTCTGCACGATGAAAATATTGATTGGTCTACCACACACATGCACTTAGCATCCATCCCATTCAATGAAATTATGACGTATCATGTTCCTGGTCGAAAAAGCGGTCGCTCTGGTTCAGAGCTTTAAGGGGAAATAGGGGCATAGGAAATATGTTCTAGGTGCACTCACAGGGGTATATTAATTAGTTATCTCAAATTCTAAGTTATTTACGAATTGGAAATTGATTCTCGCAGCAAGTGTTTGTGAGAATTAACACTGATTCTCGCTCATCAGAACATATTTTAAGACCTGGGACAAATACTATAAAACTTTTACAATTGTATTTTCTAGTTATGACTTCAAAAATGATTTGAAATGAACCACTGGCATTTTCAAAGATATGGCAATTTGCCTATTGGCAAATTGCCATATCTTTTAAATGCTAATGATTCATTTTTGTCAGTTATATTAATAGGCAGAAAATACAGTTGTAAACAGTTTTCTAGTATTGGTTCCTGGTAACTGTTAATTAGATACTGTATGGTGGTCGCAAACGCTGCCCCTCTAGATACAGTATGGTGATCGCAAACGCTGTCTCTCTTTCGCGATCAGATCGCGTTCTAGTCGTGACACATGCACAGGAATGGAGTAACATTTCGTGAAAAAAATTTGAGTGTTAAACGCCCATATTTGGACTCTACAAAAAGAATGTTGGGTACCTCAAATGAAAGTGTCAATGACACTGTAGCTTAACTTGTCTGTGTGTTGTGTTTGATGAAAAGGATAATGTTCAATGTTTATGAAAGGATTATGAAATAGGACAAGAATCGTGATAACTTGGAATATGTTAATTTCTGTCCCCTGTATGCTATGTTTTCAATAAATATAATATGAGGTGTAGACTGTACTAAAGAACTGTGGGGTGGGTTAACGTGGCCCTCACACTTAATGTATATGGCCCTCACAGTTAATGTATGTGGCCCTCACAGTTAATGTATGTCAACGAAAGTTACCAAGTTACAGTGAAATTATTCCAAAACGAGTCATCCTATCAAGTTACAATGAAATCCCATCGTAAATACGGCCTATAGACTGTGCTAAAGGTTTTCGGGCTTCGGGCCGGTGTATGAATGACCGATCGCAACCAAAAGGGGCAGTCCTCATCTAGACATTATACTGAGTCATCCTACCAAGCTACAATGAAATCCCTTAATAAATACGACCTGTAGTCTGTGCTAACTTTTTTCGGGTTTTGGGCTCGGGTAGCAGTCATGGTTGAATGATCGCGACCAAAATGGAACGTTCTCATCTTGGCATTATCTGGAGTCATCCTACCAAGTTACAGTGAAATACCTTCAGAAATACGACCTGTAGACTGTGCTAAAGGTTTTCGGGCTTCGGGCCCCTGCAGTCGCGACAGTTGACCAATCGCGACCAAAAGGGGACGTTCTCATTTTGACATTATATGGAGTCATCGTACCAAGGTACAACGAAATCGCTTCGTAAATACGACCTGTAGACTGTGCTAAAGATTTCCGGGTTTTGGGCTCGGGCAGCCATCGCGGTTGATCGATCACGACCAAAAGGGGACGTTCTCATCTAGACATGGCCTCAAACCTGCACATGAAATTTCGTGACGATCGGACAAGAACCACGGGGTGTAGCCTGTGCTAAAGGAAAATGTGAACAGACTCACAGACTTCCGCACGCGTGGTGGCAATAGCCTATCTTGACTTTGTCAAGTTAAGCTAATAAAATGCTTCACATTCCACTACATATTTGGTGCCAATGTAGATTTATCTTGAAACAAATTATTGGAGACTGCCATTAGGCACTCTCCTGTAAAGTGTTACGAGATACACAAATATGAACCGGTTCCAATAACCAAAATTATTGGAGCACTCTGTAAAGTTAAAACCAGAGGCTCAAGTGAGCCGAAAACGCTCACCTGGCCCAAGTTGTCAAAAGTGATGAGTGTATGAGTAAATGACCGGCATACGGAGCCCAAATATTAACCCATTGACTCGATTTGATCAAACTTGAATCTGACACCCCTAGAGATGCCACACACCAAATATGAAAAGATTCTGACTGGTGGATCCGAAGAAGATGATTTTGTCAAGAAATGTTCTTATATTGCACGGAGTTAAACTGGGGGCCCCAATAATGAGCCCAATAACCCAAGGGGCCCGATTTGAACAAACTTAATGGCTGTGAGGAAGAAGACACGTTTCCAAATTCTAAAAGTCGACAACGACGGACGCCAAGTGATGGCAATAGCTCACACTGACTTGCAGTCAGGCGAGCTTAAAGACGAACAAAAAATACTATATGAAGTGCCGTGTATTCGCGTTTTTTTTTCCGTTTTTTATGTTTCTTTTTTGGCATATGAAATTCTCGAGTGATGTTGATAGAACAGTCAACAGAAAATATCTACTAAATATCTTTAATGCAGATCTGACCACTTTGTAAACACTCCTCCAATCCATTGACCCCCCCTCCCCCCTCCCTCAAATAAAATGCTTCACATTCCATCGGAGTACTTCATATTCGGTGCCAATGTAGATTTATCTTGTGACAAATTGGAAATTCACTACCGAGAAAGATTTTGAAAATGAAACCATGTAAGGGGGCATAAAATTGATTCTAGTAACTAAAATGCCAACACATTTATGATAGAATGATCAGATTATTATTATTTGGTATTCTGGAAATTGAATATCTTCTAAACAAATGTTCAAGCTTAGAACTTTGAACCATTCACATTGTCCTCACATTAAATCAGATCTTATGCAGGAATGATCAATTTTCGATGTTTCATCATTTTGTAACTGTGAATGATGGAATTAACTCAGGATAACGATTTTACATGATGTGAATTTCTTGAAGTGCATTTCGAGGATATTTTTTATTACGATAAGTAAACGTACTATAGAAATCTCGTACCGATTGACATCATGCATACTTATGAAGCCCGATACTGCGTGCAGTTGTAAATAGTAACAAGTTAGAATTTTTGCCGATGTGAAACCGAGTTGGGATTTTGGGAAGTAAAGGAGACATCAGCATCACCAAAGAAGCTCTAAAATCCAGATAGATGGAATTTCCAACTACTCATGACTTGCTCTCCGAATTTCCAACTGCAGGAAATTTTGGCCAGGAGGAGGGGGGGGGACACCCCCTCCCTTCCCTGTCTCACGTCCCTGAGAATACACAAAGCTATATTTGTGACTCACTCAAAGCATCGAGAAAAATGCACATTTTTGGACCCCATATTTAAATATGGATCCCAAAATGTGCATTTGTTCAACTTTAAATGACGTAGTAGCGACGAATTAAATGAGGGAATCTTCGGCCATACCTCACAAGTGAAGAGTATGTGCTCCTCGATTCTGCTAATTCCAATAAGATTGCAATGACGGTTAGTAACGATAATGTTTGCTTAAACTCTCCCTCCTCTCTCAGTTATTAATGCCCACCTTCACCTCGGTTCCTACATCCCTGATACCGGGGTGAAGGTGGACATAAATAGCTCAGAGAGGAGGGAGAGTTTAATATAAAGTTCTGAAAATCAAAAACGGATCAAGCACTCGACCGGATACTACTTTCGCATATAATTATAAAAAGGCAATTTTCCAAAATGCAAATAATTTTTTTTTCAACTGATTATACATAGCAATTCGCTGCACAAGAATCAGCCATTACAGTATTTCACGAGAAGCATTTTCCAAATAGCCTTGGTAAACTTGTAGTTACCTCTAGCTTCGAACCAGTTATGCAGTTTAACCAAATGAAAGTTAAGGTTTTTCATTACTTTTCAAGACCTTAATCGCCGCAGCTCGTAGGTCTGCGATGGAAGATGCCACCTCTTCTCCAAGATTTTTCAACATCAGATACTCAGTCTGAAGTGATTTTGGTATCTCTTGCAAGTTTGCATTCATTTTGACAAATTTCAACACTTTGCTGTAGTTCTGTTGGACGTGTGTGTCTGTTTTAGGAATAAACTGACTCGAATCATCCGGAGATGAGTCTGTGGAACTAATATGCATGTCCATGAATGCGTCTTGTGGTGTTGGCGGCATTCTGTCACTCACATCTGTGAATTATAAAAAGAAATGAAATAGAGAATAGTGTCCAACAATGACCCGAACAAGGAAACTAAATTACAATTTACAAATGCACCTGTATCAATAGTTTTACAAGTTACCAACTGAAACGTTAAGTTCATATTCATAAAGCAAGGTGTCAGTAAGGCCTGAATTACTGCCTGGTGGTGTGTACTGGTTTAATGGTGGTTACAGCCAGCCTCATATTCAATATCAGATGCGTAGCTAGAGGGGATGCAGTGAGGGGTGTTTGACTCAGGGTCGTTGCTAAGGGAGATGTAATACCTCCCAATAAATTTTCAGTCGTGATCATTTCGTCAGGATTGGAGTCAAAGATACCTATTTTCTCTTGCATGTAATCTTCTATTTTCTTTAAAACCCCCTAGATTTGATACCTAAACGTGTGTCACACACACACTGTCGGTCATACAAATGGACGTCTGTAGCACGCGACTCGGTCTGTTATTTATTTATTTATTTATTTTTCCCACGGGAACCCAGGGAAGTGAACCAAAGCTTGTTGTCTGCAGTAAAGAAGCTCTGTTTTACTGGTAAAATGGGACTTAATTACGAGTGCTTAGGGGAGAAGTCCTCTAAAATGAGCAACATGGGTATAAATAATCGACTAAACTTGTCTTTTCCTCCATGTTGCGGTCACGATTAGCCGGTGTGCAAAAATATGTGGCCTTATCTGCCAATAAATAAATAAATAAATAAATAAATAAATAAATAAATAAATAAATAAATAAATACAATTGTTTAAACCCAGGTACACTGTTGAATAAAGATGGAGTGATTAAGACTTGGGGTGCCCTCAACCCCCATCTCTCCCAGTCGAACCCTGTCCATGTGCTCTGACAGACAGCTTTTGTCAATACATATATAGAATAAACATCATCTGACGCATACGACAGATACATTGAATCGGGTGTTTTAAATTTATACGCACTGAGTTGACATCTTTTCTTGGTACAACACAAATGAAATATTTGCTGAGATCAAAAGGGTAGGCGTCCTCAAATTTTACGATGAAAGATTCTGATTACAGAGTACACAAAACATATAATATGCATGCACCAGTTACCTGAACATCATAACAGTGGGTCACCCGTCGCATCCTGTTCATTGGGGCGTTCATGTAGGAAGGATTTCGAACATGTGGATGGTGGGTGGCTGGGTGGGGGCACAGTAGCAGAAGGGCATTTACACATTGATATCTAACAGTGGCTGTCTATGTGCCTTAGTGGTATGACAGGAAAAACGACACAGAAACGTATGTTTGCGACTAATCATTAACTGTGAGCAGCTGTCTTGGCTTAGAAGGCCGAAGAAGAGACAACCCACACGTGGGAGTCTTCGGTCGCATCTTAAGAATAAAGAGTTATTGTTATTTCTCAAAATAAGATAGCAATGACGGGATCCCAAAGGAAAATACAAGTATCGGGTGAATATCTACAGAAAAAGGTTGGCGGGACTTAGCTACTGCCCCCTTCCGCCCTTACACTGCTGTGTGCCAATGGCACCATAACACCGAGACACGCTCTCCACACTATTAATTCAATGAACGTCAATTATGCTTCAGTATTCTTGAGAGTAAAATGTACCTCCATGCAGAGGGGCGGCGGAGCCTGGGGGAGGATCATCTGCCTCACCAACCCCTTTTCCACTGAACTGCTACCTGAGTACATGTATATAATAAATTATAAAATCAGAGTGTGAGGACATTTGTTTCAGTATACTGGCATTCCTCTAATATACTGAGTCAAAAAAGAAAGTATAATAAACTTTGAGGAGCAATTTTTTCAGTATTATCGACTTTAATCCCAAACAAATTATTGTAAATTCATATTTCGAGTCTAGCTGTAGGAATTTACATAATTTCATTTTCTTACTGTTGCCAGAGTCACGTCAGCACGTCGCAATTCAGACATGGGATGAAATGAAAAGTTCACACATGCAGTCAATAGCGTGTATGTCCACCGTTTGCCTCTTGGATGGCAAGACATCGACGGCGCCTGGACCTGTCAAGTCTCTGGATGTCACCCTGTGGTATTGCGTTCCACTCCTGCCTTAGAACATGACGTAAATCGCCTAACGTCTGAAGATCATGAAGTCGTACCCGACGGTCCAATTGACCCCAAAGGCCAAAGATGCTCGATTGGCGACAAATCTGTCGAAAGTGGGTGGCCAGGGAACAAGTTCGATGCTCTGTTCCTCAAGAAAGTCACGACAGATACGCGCCACGTGACATCGGGCATTGTCTAGCTGGAATAACTGCAATCCGACGATAGCGTTGAACAACGGGACAACAACAGCGTTAAGAATTCCATCCCTATATCGCTGTCCATTCAGATTACCATCGGTGAAGATCAACTGCGTTCGATGATGCGCGGAATTTCCTGCCCAAACCATTACCCTACCCCGACGAAACGGTCGCATTCCTGCACGCAAGCATCAGAAAACCGTTCTCCTCGTCGGCGATACAATCTTGCCCTACCATCAGCGAGCCGTAGACAAAATCTTGATTCATCACTAAAAAGAACTGTGCTCCAACGCTGCTGAGTCCAACGAACACGCTGACGTACCCATTCCATTCTGACGGTACGATGACGTTGGGTAAGGATTGGTCCGTGCATACCAATGGCACGCAACCTCTGATTTTTCGATTAACCTTGGCATTTTTTAAATGTCGGAAGACAAAAACTAGAGTGTTTTCTCAATTACCTAGGCTCTCTAGCACAACATAACACAAAGAAAATCGTCGGTCACCCATTCAGTTTGACATTCTCGGGTAGCACGTGCTATTTTGAAATCCGTAGCAAAATTGTATACAGTTGGGTGGACAATAACAACATGTCATTAAACTCTTTGCACGACTTCTTGTCCACAAACATGCAACATTAGAACTATTATATTTCATCCTTTATGCTATTTCTTCACATTTGTTTCTATTATACTTTCTTTTTTGACTCAGTACATTATATCTGCAAATGTAAATATGAATGAAATCTACTTTTGGTTGGTTCAGTATATTTCTTCTACTTTAACCATCTGCCAAACCAAAGACCGGTGGAACCCTAGCCTTGTATTGATTGTGGTGGTTGTAAAGGACAGCCTTGTATTGCCTGTAGCAGTAGTGAAGGCTAGCCTTGCATTGCTCGTAGTGGCTGTGAAGGTTGGCCTTGAAGTTCTTATAGTGGTTGTGAAGACTAGCCTTCCGGTTGAAAAGTGGTTGGAGTGGAAGAAATAGATTGAGCCGAAACGGTTGAAGGGTTTTCTTGATCGATTAATCATATGCATTAACCTGGGTTAACCGACTAATCACTTGTCCTAATAGGGAGTTGAATAACTGCCGTACCATTGATGATTTTACAGCATTAACCCTTTACCCAACGTAATGGACAAAACCGGACATCTCATATACAAAAAATCTCCATTCAAATTTGATTCTGTTTTCAATTTTTGTCAAAGTAGCTTATGACCCCACATTGGAACGAGCTTGTGCTCGTTCAAATGAGGGGTGATAAGCAATGTTTCTGAGACACAAAATTTTTTTTTTTAGTAATTCAAAAAATTCATTTTACGTCAGCACGTACCCCTACATGCTTTACTCTATCTCATATAATTGTTGAGAGCAGGCCTGAAAAATAAGCAGCCTGACATTTGCAGATTGAGGGTCCCCCAGAGGGGTGAATTTTGATGATGCTAATCCCATACAGTGGGCCAATTTTATTCTCTGGGTACCTCTTTCTGTTTAGTTTTGAGACCCAGATTCAGGACTGAAGTTCACTGAGGGGTAAATTTAGTGATGCTACCCTGCTATGAAGGGTAGCATCACTAAATTCACCCTCTGGGGGACCTCGTTTTTGCAGATGACAGTGTGCTTATTTTTCTGGCTTGGATGTGAGTCATATTGACAATGTTTTGCCTGCTTTGGAGCTAGTTTTGTTCCTTTGTTAACCCATGTAATACGGTAGTTCAAAAAAGTAAGAGTTTAATCGATCAATTATTTTTTTGATCGATTAAGACGTTGTTCATTGGTTAATCGATTAACCGTTTTTAGTTCTAGAAAATAGGACCGAAACCATCGCCAGACCATCACACGAGAGACTACAAGGTATATATTTGTACATTTTGCTGATATGTGATTATCGATTTAGATCTGGATTTTATTCAACACCAACAGAGAGATAAAATTTGCGAAAAACAAAAAGAGTAGCACCAATAGAAAACATTCAAAAGAAAAGAAAAAAAAGTGTTTAGGCCTAAAAAAAATTAAAAATCTGTTTTCTCAGGCCCCTCCCCGCAATGTCCCTTTTGGCTCTTTTTATAACCAATGAAAACTTAAATAATTACAAATAAAATGGTTTATGTTTGATATTTTACCCAAGTTAATAAAATTGATATTTTTTTTCCTTTTCAGTGCAGCAAGGGCTTTGTAAAGCGTTGCAAAGCCTTTTTTTTCACTCAAGGGACGAAAATACACCACCACCCATGCTATTCTGTAGATTATGAGGCCTAAAAACATAAAACAAAACCAAGAAACATGAAACTTTTTGATGGCAAAAGAAATAATTACAAAAAATAAAAAATAAAAAAAAAAAACTGCACGCCCGCATGCAATTTTACAAAAAAAATGGCCCCTAGAAACAGAAGATCTACTTTGTTTTGGCCTTAATAAAAGTAATTAACAAACTATAAATATGAATTTAAATGAATAATTATTATATTTTATGGGCTCAGTTCTCCAAATGTTGAAATTAGGGTACTGCGAATCTCAAATTTCGGATCCCCAATCGAATCAGAGAGAATTTCGAATCGAATCGAATCGAATCTCACCGTTCTTGAAGTTGAAGATACTGCACCTTCTTATAACAGGATAGGGGGTCGAAAAAAAAAAGTTACAGTACACGATGCCGGGGTGGGTGTGTGGTCAAAACGGCTCAAAAACA